>CM065638.1:43701943-44901943 GCA_033220585.1 Dipteronia sinensis | reverse complement strand
TCAAATGCTAGTAAAAGAATTCTACAACTTTATCAAGATAGAGGTGCCCAACCTTTAATTTAAGTTGTGAACGTTATTCAAGACTAACTAAAGAATTGTGTCTACCTCATACATATCCGGATGTACAAACAATTCTCCATATCTCATAGTCTTTTGACCTTATGATTATTTACCTTGACAATTATAATTATAAATGCTATAAGATTTTGCAGAATCAGAAATCACTTTATTTATATAAAAAGATTGTCAATTACAATATTACACTCTTGCTATTGAGCATAATCCTAACAAAAACTTGGTAAACACTATCATTATAATCTGAGCTTAGTAAATAGTTTACAAAAGCTTAGATTATTCACTAATAGATTAGATTTTTAATAGTTAAAAATCATTAATAATTTATTAATTTATTATAATTTATTTCTAATAATGAATTTGTTAATGCGCTAGATAACTTGATTAAAGTTAGTCATTTGATCCTGTAGAGTCTAGGTGCATTAACGGAATATAGAAAACCCTAATATTTTAATAGTGAGTGGCAGAGGGATATATGACATATATATCCCGCAGTCTCCATCATTAGTTCAACACCGTGACATCCGAGTGGGACCTCGTGAAGGCTTTGCTTTCGTCCTCCCTAAGAAGGGTTTCCACAAAGATTAATACCAAGGTTGACTTCCTAACGGTTAGGATTTCAGAGGGTATTTCGGGATTAACCGACCCTAAGGCAGCAATTCTCGAGTTAAGCTCGTGAGATCTGAAATGGTGGGTTGCACTCACGAAGGTTTTGATTAAGTTTTGTTAATTAAAAACCTGACTGAATAAACAATGGCTGAATAATATGGAATAAGAGTTATTCTAGAATATCATTTGATTGAGAATGTCTCGGTCCAACATGCAATGACTTGACCGACCCTAAGGCGGCACTTCTTTATGGTATGTTGGATTGTCGTGGTATAGTAACTATTTTTTTGGTATTTCTAATTCGTTAAACATGTTCATGCATCATGTTTAAATTTATGCCAAAGCACTCGCACTTATTTTTTAATAAATGACTGAATGAATGTTTTATTTATTTCAGCAATTATGCCTTCTGCATTACTTCAAATTCTCGCAAACGACAAATTAACTGGTGATAACTACACTAAGTGGAAACTTAATATTAATGCAATACTAGTCACCAAAGACCTCAAGTTTGTGCTTACAGAGGAATGTCCTCCGGTGCCAATTGCCAATGCCACAAGAACTGTTCGTGAGGCATACCAGCGATGGGTCTCATCTGATGAGAAGTCCTGAACATATCTATTGGCTTCTATGATAGACGTGCTTGTCACGAAGCACGAAGCAATGACTTCAGCATTCGAAATCTTGGAGTTATTGCAAGGTATGTTAGGGTAGCCCTCCTGAGCAAAAACGACATGAAGCTGTTCATTCTGCTATGCTCGCTCGCATAAAGGAAGGTACATCAGTTCGGGAACATGTCCTGAGCATGATGTCCTACTTCAACACAGCAGAAGTTCAATGGCGGGGCCATTGATGAAACCAGTCAAGTGAACATCATATTGACGACTCTTCCGAAGAGTTTCGATCAATTTAAGAGCAACTACGGGATGAACAAGTTAAGATTCAGTCTCACACAGTTGCTTAATGAGCTTGCTACTTTTGAGTCCTTGACTGAGGACAACAAAAGTAAGTCCGGTAAGGCAAATGTTGCCGAACCATCTTCCTCCAATAATAAGAAGAGGAAAAGGTCTGTTGGGAACGCGAAGGGTAAGCCCAAACCCAATAAGGCCCAAAGCAAAAAGAAGGGCCCCTCCACCGACCAGGGCAAGGGAAAATGTTTCCATTGCGACAAGGTCGGGCACTGGAAGAGGAACTGTCCTCAGTACTTGGAGGATGTAGCCAAGAAGAAGAAGAAAGGTAAATATGTTTTACTTGTTCTTGAATCTTGTTTAGTCGAAGATGATTCTTCACCCTGGATAGTTGATTCGGGTGCCACTAACCATGTTTGTTCTTCTTTGCAATGGACTGATTCTTGGACATAGCTAGAGGAGGGATCCTTCTCAATACGTGTGGGGTCAGGGGGATGTCGTGTCGGCCAAAGCAGTGGGAGCAATAAGATTGCAATTTTGTAATAATAATAGTTTTTTTTATTATTGAACAATGTTTTTTATATTCCTGGATTTACTCGGAATTTGATTTCCGTTTCTAAATTGTTAGAGCAATCATATTCTGTTTCTTTTAATAATAAGTCTGTTAATATTGAAAAGAATGGTCTGAATATTTGTTCAGGAATTAATGAAAATAATTTGTATGTGTTAAGACCGTTAATACATACTACACTGCTTAACACTGAAATGTTTAAGGTTGAAAAATCAAAAACTATACGACATAAGATTTCTCCAAATAATGACACGTATCTCTGGCATCTAAGGCTTGATCATATCAACCTTGACTGGATAGATAGACTAGTAAAAAGCAGACCTTTAAGTGAGTTAAAGGTTGGCACCTTACCTATCTGCGAATCATATTTAGAAGGTAAGATGACTAAGGGACCTTTTACTGGAAAAAGGGCGTAGAGCTATAAAGCCACTAGAACTCATACATACAGACGTCTGTGGACTGATGAATGTTAGAGCTAGGGGTGGCTATGAGTATTATGTCACCTTTATAGATGACTACTCAAGATACAGATATATCTACCTATTGCAACGAAAGTCGGAAACATTTGAAAAGTTCAAAGAATTCCGAGCTGAAGTTGAGAATCAATTAGGTAGGACTATATAGTCACTACGATCAGATCGTGGAGGTGAGTACTTTGACCAAGAGTTTGAAGACTTCATGGTCGACCATAGGATAGTTTCCCAACTCACAGCTCCCGGTACACCTCAGAAAAATGGTGTAGCGGAGAGGAGAAATAGAACCCTGATAGAAATTGTGAGATCTATGATTAGTTTCTCATCATTACCAAATTCCTTCTGGGGATATGCGTTACAAATAGCGGCATACATTTTGAATGTAATGTCATCCAAATCTGTTCCTAAGACCCCCCTAGAGTTGTGGAATGGTCGTAAAGCTAGTTTGCGATATTTTCGCATATGAGGGTGTCCAGCACACATGCTGAAGAACAGAAGTGGAAAGTTAGACCCCAAGTCTATGGTCTGTCTGTTTTTAGGATACTCTAAGGAGACCATAGGTGGATACTTCTGTAGTCCCAAAGATAACAAAGTATTTGTATAGACAAATGCAACGTTTCTGGAGGACAATTATATTAGTGACCATAAACCTCGTTCTAAGATTGTATTGAATGAGTTGGAGCCTGGTGAGACTAGTGCTTCATCAACAAGAGTTGTTGATCCACATACATCTGAGAGTTAGATGGTTCCTGATCAGGATACATTACCACCTAGACGTAGTGAGAGGGTTGTGAGACAACCTGAACGCTATTTGGGTGTAAGTGAGGGACAAGATGTTGTCTCTGCTGATAGTGTGGATGATCTATTGACATTTAAGAATGAAATGGAAGATCCTGATAAAGAGGAATGGCTTAAAGCCATGAATCTCGAGATGGAGTCTATGCACTCTAACTCAGTCTAGGATCTTATAGACTTACTAGATGGGGTAAAACCTATAGGATGTAAGTGGATCTACAGGAGAAAGAGAGGAGTAGACGGGAAGGTAGAGACCTTCAATGCAAGGCTTGTGGCTACAGGTTATACCCAAAAATAGGGGGTTGATTATTAAGAGACCTTCTCGCCAGTACCCATGATTAAGTCTATTAGGATTCTCTTATCCATTGTTGCCTATTTTGATTATGAATTTGGCAAATAGCCATCAAGACTGCAATCTTGAATGGAAATCTTGAAGAGAGCATCTATATGATGCAACCAGAGGGATTCGTTTCTCCAGATCAAGAGCAAAAAGTTTGCAAGTTGCAATGGTCCATCTATGGACTTAAGTAAGCATCTAGATCTTGGAACATCAGGTTTGATGATGTGATCAAAACCTATGGCTTTGAGCAGAACGTCGATGAGCCTTGTGTTTATAAGCGCATCTTTGACAAGAAAGTAGTTTTCTTGGTCCTATACGTGGACGATATCCTACTCATTGGAAATGATGTGGGAGTGTTATCTGATGTAAAGGGCTGGCTGGCTAGCCAGTTTCAAATGAAAGACTTAGGAAATGCGAGTTATGTTCTAGGGATCCAACTTATAAGGGATCGTAAGAACAAACTCATAGCACTATCTCAGGCATCATATATCGACAAGATTCTTGTGCGATTTTCGATGCAGAACTCCAAGAAAGTTAATTTACCTTCTAGGCATGGGGTTCACTTGTCTAAGGAACAGTGTCCTAAGAAACCTCAAGAAGTTGAGGATATGAGACATGTACCCTATGCATCAGCAGTAGGTAGTCTCATGTACGCTAAGTCATGCACGAGACCGAACATCTGATATGTAGTGGGAGTAGTCAACAGGTGCCAGTCCAACCTAAGATTGGATCATTAGGTTGCTGTCAAGACTATTCTCAAGTATCTTTCGAGAATGAGAAACTATATGCTAGTATGTTCGGGACAGGATTTGATCCCGTTAGGATACACATATTTTGATTTTAAGTCAGACAGGGGTTCTAGGAAATCCAAGTCTGGATCAGTATTCACCCTAAGTGGTGGAGCCATTGTGTGGAGAAGTATAAAGCAATCTTGCATTGCTGACTCCACCATGGAAGCCGAATATGTAGCCGCTTGTGAAGCTGCTAAAGAGGCTGTTTGGCTCCGTAAGTTCTTGAGTGATCTGGAAGTTGTTCCAGATCTGGATAAGCCCATCACACTTTATTATGATAACAGTGGTGCTGTGGCTAATTCCAATGAACCAAGAAGCCACAAGAGAGGGAAGCATATAGATAGAAAGTATCATCTCATTAGAGAGATAGTGCATAGAGAAAATGTGATTGTCACCAAGATAGCCTCACAAGACAATCATGCTGATCCATTTACAAAGACCTTACCGGCTAAAGTGTTTTTGGGTCACCTAGATGGTCTAGGGTTATGAAACATGCCTCACATGCTTTAGTGCAAGTGAGAGATTGTTGCGGTTTATGCCCTAAAGATGTTATTTGTAAATGGATTTATGAAATAAATAAAAAGAAAAGTTCAATTCATTCTTGTTGTGTTGTTTATTAACTTGTGCATATATTAACATCCTAGATTGCCGGATGTAATCTCGAACTGTATATATGAGTGTCATATATAGATGGATATAGTAAGAGACGTGTAATCTAAAGAGTCCATAGATAGCAAATAAAGCTGGGTACTTTATTTATGGTTAATCTATAGCTGCGGTCCATTCTGTAATGTATGGTGATTCTATCCTGAATCATTCATATGAGATATGGGAATGGAGACACTTTGTATGATGTGATCATATATGACTGGGCCATGATCTATATGAATCTCTTACCAAGATCTGTTTACTGATGAGATTCATATATATCAACTAATGATGGCTATATGTGGGTGATCTTAATTATGTGTGTCTTATCGACTCCTTCAGGTTAGATCGTGGTCTTTGATATACCATAGGTGAGGTCAGATGCAGTTCCTGATCAATATACTCTGTATGTTGGATTGCGGTTTGGCTTGTGGCAGGGAAGGTATATACATAATAGTGGAATCCACTCCTTCTTGTGAGAAGTATATGGTAGTTCCCTTAAGGGTTGATTCGGGGCTTGGACAATATGAGCGCTCTCTTAATTCCGTGAGGAAATATGATTTATTGTCCATTAGAGAATCAACGGTACTTAAAGGATATATGTAATTAGAGGGGTATAACAGACATTATGACCCAGCTTTAATTATGAACTACTGTGGAGGATCACACCATGTGTAATAGCTATATCGATGGACACCGAGTTGTATCGGTCCGTGTTAAAGCATCTACAGTTGAGAGAGTGCAGCTTCGAGCTTTTAGTGGAGTAACACCTGAGTTAATAATCAAGTAATATTAATTAAAGAGTTTAATTAATGATTCCGAGGATTATTGGAGCTCAAAATACAGTGGGTTTATTAGGTCCCCTTGCTAGCCCAATCAATTTAGGTAACAAGGGTCACGGTTAATTAATTGGATTGTCCAATTAATAGTGTTACGAAAGTGACACATATTTATTCGTGAATTAATTGAATAATGAGATTATTTAATTAATGAATAATGGTGACTAAATAAATTAAATAATAAGATGATTTAATTTTGTTATTAATCACTAAATGGAGGATGTTAGTTGATATTTGATTTTAAATAGAATAAAATAATATGATTATTTTATTTTATTAAATTAAATATTTGAAATTGAATTTAAAATGTTTAAATTCGAAATAAATATTTAATTATCTTTTAAAATAAAAGATATGAGATATCATTTTTAAAAGATTTAGTTTTAAAATCTAAAGAGATGTCAATTAAAGAGTTTTAGTTATAATAATAATATATATATATATATGATATATATTGATAACAAAAACACAGCACACAAAAGATAGACATAAGTGTTTGTATATGATACAAACTCATTATGCGTGAAACAAAAACAAGAAAAGTGATGTGCACTGTTAAAAACAAGAAGAGAAGAAATGCACAGGGATGCGTGAAAAAGAAAAAGAAAATTTGATATTTATTATATTTTTCTTTTGAACAACTAGAATTGTTCTAGTTTGTGTTTTCTCTTTGAAGAAATTGTTTCTTCTTCTTTTCTATACATCCTCCAAAGTCCTTGAGTACGTTACGCGCCCACACGCAGTTACCAGTTCCGGGAATAGTTAGGAAGATCAGTTGTACAAATTATGAGCATATCGTAAAGTGAAGGAGCCTCTAAACGTTGGTAAGGTTCTAAATTTCTTTTTAATATATTGATTACAATTTCCTGTGTTTAGATATTGTATGTATTAGTTTGAGAAAAAGAGTTGCGATCCTAAGTTCACTGGTCCCAGATCGTTTATGATCGGTATAAAAAATTTTATAACCTATTTCAGCTGCGTTACCAGTGAACGGAGTTCCAACTAATACCCGTGCAGTTACCCGTGCACTGATGACTCTTCATGACCTGCTCTTCACCCGGTGCATGGGTAAGTGCACAGGTAGTGCACAGGTAAGTGACCCTTGCACTATGCTTTTGGGCTCATTTTCCTCTATTTTTGACTTGTTTCTCTCCCGAAAGTCCCGGTTTCCGCCTCCAAAATGTCTGCAATCACTACAAAAAGAGACATTAGACACCAAAATATGCTTGAAAACAAGCTAAAGGATATGGAATTGAGGGCCAAAATGTATGACAATTTTGGCTCGATCATCCATCACCATCCTGTGTAAAGTAGAGAAATGAGAGCGTATTGTAATACATGTATAAACATATATCCAATAAACAGTACATATCTTGTTTATTTTCTTTCCTTACATTCTCTTCTCTCGATCTCTAACGTAAGAAAAATCCCGGTACCGAAGGTACCTACCCCACTGCCACCTACCGGAAGCGGTTGAGGGTGCTAACTGAAATTCTTCTCATTGAGTGGATTTTCCTGTTAACAATTTCTTTTCAAAATTTGTAGTAATTACAACACACTACAATACTATACCATCCATATCACCATATGGTCCAAGCTAATTAGGTACGGTTTCATTATATCTGTTTGGTTCTTTTGAAGTGTGGGTAATAAAAGAAAAGGCTATGTGTTTTGTTTCAAATGGGCAATTGGATGACACACCTAGGATAAGATTAGTGTTTAGGCCATATAGTGGTTAAAGCACACATTGCCTAGCATCACTTCTCAAGGATCAACCAATGAAAAAGTAAAGCAAACAAACATGTGATATCATAAAATGAATGTTCTTTAATATCCAATGCAAAATCCTATAGAGATCAATCTATAAATTGAAGAACAAGATAAGTGTTTAAGAATATAAACAAAATACTCCCTCTAAAATGAACGTCAAAGCATAAAATCTCACAAGGGTAGTCTCCACTACTCTCCAAAGCTAAACAAGCATAGAGTCTTATCTACATCAACATCAAAAGATTGGCACTGTACACACAATTTTAAGCGATGCAACAATTATAGATGGCATGAATGCTAGTCAAAACATAGAGCTAAAAGCATACATGACATGTCTCTACCAGAAAGAAATGATATTATCTCAACCAAAATGGACTTCAATTATAAAAAATTTCAAATTTGACCTATTTTTTTAGATATTTTAGAAAACACAAAACTATAAAAATGACACAAAACAAAACGAAGTTGTCCATACCCCCAAACCTAACCCTAACATGTCCTCAATGTTGCTCCATGGAACCATCTCCACTCAAAAATTGGACAATGCAAGCTAGAGTTAGGAAATAAGGGCAACAAAACAATTCACAAAAACTAACAAATAAAGCTAAAACAAAACAAATCCTAAATTGTAAGCACAATACAATCGGTACTCTTAGATCTAAACAAGAAAATCACAACATTAAGCAATGCATTTATATCCTTGAAGCAATAGGCGGTTTCCGCCATAATCAACAACTATATCTATAAGCATATCAATTAAGATCAACAATTGCCTTCCACGATACTTGTAGCACAAAAACTAAATTTCATCGCAATCGTATTCAACTCCAAACATGGAGGAATCTATTGGAGAAATTAATGTTTGGGAAGCAAGTGTAGAGGATTACCTCATGTGGCTGCACCTAGCTTCTTTTCTCCCTTAGGCTCCTTCGCGGTCCATCCCACGCCCTTGGTTTTCAAATCAATTAAGCGTTCACGCACTGCCGTTTCACTTGGTGGGTTGTTGTGTATTAAGTAAACGCTCAACCATTGTCTTGAGTTGTGCGGTCCATCCGACCTGAAAATCTTCTTTTCCAAGCACAAAAAACTCAAACAATATCAAATGTATTTGCTTTAAACAAAAATAAAAACAAGCAAAACAAACATCACAAACTACATTATTATCAGCTAAAACTAGAGACAATTTAACGAACAAGACACCTCTCCGACAGCAGCACCATTTTTTGTTGATGATGAATACCGCCTCAGGGATAGTCTAAAAATATGATGCAAATGTTCATTCCCTGGCAACGGCACCATTTTTTGATAAGGCCGTCGTTGAGCCTACCAAAAAGATATTTCTAATTTAATCTACCTCGCAAATGCAACGAGTCAAAGGACTAGTATAGCATGTAAGCAAGGGTCATTCCCATTGAGAGGTGGTATCCATCTAACTATCTCTAGCTAAAGCATTATTGAAAGTGATGTAAATAGAACATGGAAGGGGTGAGAATGGTGTGTGTGAAGTGTATGCATAATGCGGATGGTGTGTGAGGTGTGAATAAAACTAAACTAAATTAAATTACACTAAGGATATAAATGTAACCGGGTGCTTGCCTTTCTAATTCTAACTACATGGAAATCAATTACAGTACAAAGTAATTAAAAGAGGCAAAGCAATTAAACTACAAAGCAATATAAATTAGCCTACTCCTAAAGGCAAAACACCCTAGCTAAAAAAATAAATGTGGCCTGGAGAGATGCAAGATAGTGGTTACATTAGGTACATAAGTTCACCAAACACACAAGCTAGTCATGTTGATTATAAACATTTAAGCACCATTCAAAACAGATTCAAGGGCTAGTTCTCTTGATTAAGGATTCCAAAACCAAATCTATTATTACGAATCGTTTGTTGATTATGGAATACCGAAATCAATTCTCATCACTCAACCAAAGGTATGGAATGAGCAATTATGTCTAGGTATAGACCCATTAAGCACAAGAACAATACACCAAAAAAACCTAATCTAGCATAAGAATGCATAAATCAAGTTTCCTCCATTCAAGAGTTAACAATCAAGATCCATTTATAGTCAATCAACCTAAACACGAATGTGCTCTTTCACTCGAATCAATCCATACATATCGATTCCCTTTCATCACCAACATGCAAACAAGAGTGAGACTCTACTTTTACACTACATCATTTGTTTATACTAAGTTACACTACATCATTGTTTTAATCTAAAGTCTCACTTATGCAAACATATCAATTTCTACTCATTCACCAACATACATGTCAAGAAAAGAAAGATATAGCAATAAGCTCAAAGAATAGAGTCAAGATCCAAGTTGAATCTAAGTAAATACCACATATAACAAGCACAAGTGTTGGTTTACAAATATTCCCTAATAGGGATTATACATCAAAGAAATAGAAAATAAAACAAAGAAAAGAGTTAGAGATAACCAAGATCTCTATTTTGTTTTGCACTCTTTTCTCCTTGGATCTACTTCAAAGATGGATGGAGGAAGTTTAGAGGTGGTGGTGGTGAGACATCCATGGAGGAAAACCTCCATGGAAGCCTTTGAAGCTTCTCTCTCTCTTTTGTGGTGTTGAAGAATAAGAGAATGAGTTAGTGTTTATCTAAGATTGGACATCTGAGAGATATGTTTAAAGACCAACAAGGTGGAGTATTTATAGTGTCTAAAGGTTAGGGCACTAATTGGGCGTGAAAAGTCAAGTTTACCCATAAAAATCACGTGATATTATAGTGGATAAGGTCTACCGATATAAATAGGTGAGTTGTAACTCGCAGATTCATCTCGCAGATTTCTTTCTGGATGGTAGAAGGTTCTTGGTTTAATTTTACGACTTTGATCTGAGAGTTGGAACTCGCAATCTAAAGTATCAGATCTGTTTCTGCTGGCATGTGGTCACAGTCTAACTTGGTAGTCTCCTCTAGAGTGTTTCTGCGAGTTGAATCTTGTAGCTTGAAGTAGCAATTTCCTCTAGAAAAACATCTACGACTTGCATCTCACAGTTTGAAGTAGCAATTTGAAGTCGCAATCTCATTTGGACT
Source organism: Dipteronia sinensis (assembly GCA_033220585.1). NCBI lineage: Eukaryota > Viridiplantae > Streptophyta > Magnoliopsida > Sapindales > Sapindaceae > Dipteronia > Dipteronia sinensis. The sequence continues at coordinate 44,891,059 of CM065638.1, read as the reverse complement.
ACATCTACGACTTGGATATTCATGTTGATGTCGCAGCCTAAGTAGCAGTCTTCTCTAGACTACATCTGCGACTTGGATCTACGAGGTAGAACTCATAGATTCCTTTTCAATTCCCAAACTCAGCTCTTTTTGCTCCTCTCTGCCTTCAAAGCTTCACTTAAGCTCAAACACCTAGCTTATGGGAAAATGAACCTACACAAGGCTCAAACACATATTAAATACACAAAAACGCTTGAAAGCGAGAACAAAAGCTAGGAATAAGGTGCCTCAAATAGGTACATAAATGTACTGATCAATAGACCATCCTTTGAGTTAGATGATTGGTTTGGAAGAGGTGCAGTAGCTATACCACAATGAAAATCCTGCAAATAAGTGGGTGATTGGCGAATACGTTCACAACTACGAATAGTAGGTGGTGATGCAAAATTAGACATTTACGGAGGATAATCAATACAATCAGTTAAGGGTAAAAGAATTACAGGTTCAGTTTGAGAATCTTTAGCTATTTGAGAAAATGAAATATGTTTTCATGAAAAATAACATTACATGAAACATAAGTGATTTCATTTCAAGATCATAAACCTTATACCCTTTTTGACTGTATGGGTATCCAATAAATACATATCGTTTGGCACGAGGATCAAATTTGGTTCGTCTTAATGCATGTTTGGAAGCATAACAAAGACAACCAAAAACTCTCAAATTGGTGTAAGAGGATTTGACACCAAACAGTCTTTCATAAGGTGTTTAACTTACAAGAATAGACAACCACTGGAGAATACGCGGCTTAAGCAAAAGTATCATCATCAGCCAATGGAGAGTCAGCCGCGGTGAGAGTCCAATTCTTTAGCATCCCTGGGTAGGCCAATAAGCTTCTTATGTATGTGATTGATAGAGACAAAGAGAGGTAGGGATTGGATCGATGACAAAGGGAGTTCTATTGATTAAATATGCAGAAACAAGAATCAAATCACCCAAAAATTGAATCGGAAGATGGGCTTGAAATCGCAAAGCACGCACTATATTAAGGAGATAGAGTTGTTTGCGTTCAACAACCACATTTTGTTGAGGGGTGTGCACAAAACTATGTTAATGAACAATACCGTGATCGTGGAAGAAATTAGTCATGCAAAACTCTTTCCCATTATCAGATTAAATTTGTTTGATTCACCAATCAAATTGATTGTTAATGAGTTTAATGAAACACTATAAAATAGAACGAGTTTCATATTTATGAGACATAAGATAAACTCATGTAGCACGACTATAATCATCAACAATGGTTAAAAAATATTATGCACCAGAAAAAGACTTAGTTTGATATCCTCCCCAAATATCGCAATGTATCAATTCAAATGGAGCACATGTAGAAATAGAACTGCGAGGAAATGGCAGTCTAGTTTGCTTAGCAAGAGGAAAAATATTACATTGTTGAATATGTACAACACTTATTTTAGGAATAGATTGGGATAATAAATCCTAACATTTTGAAGGCAAATATCATAAACGTCTATGCCAAACATCAGCAGAAGAAAGAGAAGTTACAGAATTGCAAGCTAATAGTTTTTTTGAACTGAAGTGATATAAGCCATTATGTGCTCTACCTTTACCAATCATTTTGCTCGAGGTATGGTCCTGTATAAAACAAGAATTCTGACGAAAAATGAGAAAACAATTCAAAGTAAAAGTGAGTTTACTTACAGAAATTAAATTGAAGTGAAAAGATGGAACACAATACATCATGGAGAATAAGAGAAGGGGTTAGCATAACAGTACCAATATGTGATACAGGAGCAAGACTACCATCATGAAGTTTATAGTAGTAGAACAATTTGATGTAACAACTGAAAGAAGAGACACAAAACTCACAATATGATCAGTTGCCCCACTATCAATTATCTAGTCGGTACTATAAGATGAGGAAAAACTCAAAGAAATACATGAGAGGTTAGTGGTGGAAGGATGGCTGCCTACTTGATTTGCCATGGCTTGAGGCTAAAGAAGACTAAATAATTGTTGAACCTGTTCTGCTGTAAAAGGTGATACGGTGGAGTTTCTATCAAAACTGGTGAATTCTCCATTAACAATTTTTTGTTGTGCTACTTGATTCACAACGGGTTAAGAAGCCTCTGTATCAAAACAATGTCTAGGAGGATACCCGTGGAGTTTGTAGCATTTTCCCATTGTGTGACCAACCCACCCACAATGACCACAAGTAGGACGCTCTATTTTTACTCCCTTAGTTTTTGTTTCCTTACAAACTGGTTATGTTGTTGAGCTACCAGTGCAGTTGTTTCGAGACTTGGTTGTTCTGTTGTAATGACATTTCTTTGCCTCTCTTCTTGCAAGATAAGGGAATATACATGATTTATAGATGGAAGCGAACCCATTAGAGAAATTTGTCTACGGACTACAACATATGATTCATTTATACCCATTAAAAATTGTATGAGTCGATGTTGTTAATATTCTACAATTGCCTTGTTCGCAGTGCATGTGCAAATGGGGAAAGTTTGTAAATTTGAAAGTTCATCCCATAATGTCTGCAATCACGTAAAATAAGTAATAACAGATAGTTGATCTTGTTTTAAGGAGATGATATCTCTTTCAATTTGAAAAATAAGAGGAGCATTAAGTTGAGAAAAACGCTCCTTGAGGTCGGACCGAATTTCAGATCCATAATCTGCATAAATAATACTGCTTGCTAACTCTTTAGAAACAAAATTAAGGATCCAAGATTTTACCGTGTTGTTGTAGTGATCCCATAGGTTACAATATGAATCTTTTGAGTCTGATTTCTTGGTCGAACCGTCAAAGAATCCAACTTCATTTTTCGCACTTAAAGCAATAACGATTGATCTACTCCAAGTTGAAAATTTTTCACCAGTTAAAGGTTGAGACACCAATATAGAACCTAGGTTGTCAGAGTCATATAGATGATAAGGATTGTTTGCATCTATAGCCCCAGCCATGGTTAGAAAAAAAATAGAATAAATGGACAAGAAACTAGAGAAAGGAATGTCGGCCATGGATTGTTTGCCATAACAAGAAATAGCTGACGAAATTGCATGACTATGCACTACAAGAGCGCTCTGATACCATTTGATAATTGTTGAATATTTCATTATACTACTGAACAACTAAATATATATGCCTAAGTCAACTACTATTCATACAAGAATATGGAAGAAAAAAGAAAGAAATAAAATTGAGACTGACAAGGGTTGAAAAATTAGGAACTAGAGAGATATTGGCTATAACATTCCTAATATAAAATAGAGAAACCATCAACGTTGAGCAAGCATTCCCAATACTTTTCACATCGTATCAAAGCTCATTATATTGTTGATGATTTACCAAACACACATATAGATGTTTAATTATACTTGTTGATCTTTATACTTTGTAATGAGAATTAAACTTGTTGTATGATGAATTCTCACATTATTTTGATTAGACTTGTTTCTTTGGCTTTTTCCCTGTAAATATTATTTTCAAATTTTTTTAATATGTGTTTATGTATAAAAGATAGATAACTTTAAAATAAAAAGGATACATGTCGGTCATTATCCATGCATTTGTCAACAATTTTCTCCTATGCATACACTGGTATATTATTCAGTGGATTGGATATGTGAAACAAGCTTCCTTTGGTGCTTTACAAAAATTGGCCTTCTCAATTGAAACATCTAATCTTTATACAAAATTAAACATGCCTTGGCTTTCGACGTTGTTTTGTGGTGGTCTTCTGCTATTGCTTTTTGCACCTCTTTGGTTGGTAATGATTATATCGGTCAAAAGTGTTTCCAATTTAATAAATGTTTTCTTTTTGTTTTCGGTTAAGGTTTGCGTTGTATGGAAAAATCCGTTTTGAAAAAAAAAATGTATACGCGGAACTAAATCTTTTTTTTTTCAAAACCTCACCGGATTGTATTCTAAACAAAATATAAATTAAATTAATTTAGATATTATCTTTATAGTTTAGTCTTCACAAATCTTCTGCACTTAGCACAAAATTGAATCACCTAGGAGTATCAGCTCTTCTTTTTTAACCAAGGTGTAAATCCACCTACAAGACTTAAAGAAAAAGATTAAAAGCCCAAATAAATTTGAAACTTAAAACTTACTTTCAAGCTTGGATCAAAGAAGAAAGAAGAAAAAGCTTCTTTTAGATTCTACTCACAAAATCTTTTTAAAAAGGATATGGTCCAATTTTGGCAAGTCTTGCCACCCTATTGTAATAGTTGTAATACTGAAAAAAAAGAGTTGAAAAGATAACGAAGATGCTAAAATTGAGGCCTCTTCTATATAAACCAAAAGCCCAGCAAAGGTTTTAGCTCTTAAAAAGACTTAAGTGGAAAAAAGAGAGAAAAGAAAAATGACCAAGTGTGGAAAGGTGGAGAAAATCTTCCATGGGTCCATCTCAAAATTGATGGTGGTGAGACAGTCCCAATGAAAGTGCCTCATGGCACAGCTATTGCAAAAAATATGTTTAATAATTTATCTCCAAATTCTTATTGCTTGTAAGTGTACGAATCAAAAGTTAGTATAGCTAGCGCAATACAGATATCATCCTCACAGAGACTGAATTAAACCTACAATTCTTTCCGATTAAACTAAAACTAAGCCTTAAAATGAAAACTTTAATGAGTGAGAATTGATTTGTGAATTATTGACTACGAGCAAAAAATTAAAGAAAATAATAAAAGTTCACAGTAAAGCAAACTCGAAAATCAAATAGGCGAAACACTAGAGCATCCAATTTCAACGTAACCAATCATACTTCATTACTTTGGCAAGTCAATTTGAATTAACCCCCTTTATTGATGATCAATTTTACCAAATATATTTAATGGTCATGGCATCTGGTTACACTAAAAGTATTCCTACAAATTAATCCTCTATAGCATCTAGATGAACTGCATTCGTAAAAACCCATTAAGTTATATGTAAATTGTTAAAAACATCACATAAATCCTAATTGTATGGCATCAACAAACAGACATTCATAGAATCAATTGCAAGAAGAAAAACTCAAGTAAAGTATGACATCTACCCTTACTTCCATCAAGTCAATTAAATAAAGATGGTGATCAAATATCCAAATTCAAGCACACATAATTAAAGTGAAGCAAAAGATACTTGATAAGGAAGAAATTTGAAATTAACATTAACCAAATAAATCAAATAATCATGGCTAGGCTACATTGTAGCCCTAGAAAAAAGAATTAGTTACTTATAGTTATGAGTACAAGCCTAAGAAAAAAATAGAAGAAAATAATGATAGAACCCGGAAAATCGGTGGAATGTCGACTAATAACTCTTCAACTTGCCTCTGCTGTTGTGTATCGTATTTTTTTTGATATATTTCCTCTTAAATAGGCATGAATTCGGTCTCCTTTTATTTCCCTAATCAATCTCCAATAAGGCTAATTCACAGTTACTCAAAATCGTGACCCATAAATGGCCATAATTTCCTCTAGATAACCCAAAACAACGAACCGTAAAATTCTAAGAAAAGATAAGTTTTGTACCTTTCTAACCATGTAAGGATCAAAACCTAGTTTCTTTAGAGATGATACTGTTTAATTCTTGAAGTTGACCTATCAGCAGGTGTTGTTTTCTCAAGCTTGATCTAAAATCTTCAAATTTGCTCCCATTTAGTTTATAGGATTGAATAGTTGAGAACTAAGAAAAGAAACGTAACAAGCAAGAGTTTAACTCAAAACAAAGCAACAAACTAAAGAATAGAGGTATCAAATGATCGGTCTATTTCTATACAAGTTTAGTTCCCCATTTCCTACTATTTATGCTTTATTCTGGGGTGAAATTAGTATTCTAAGGTGTTTATTGAGCATGTGTAGGTATTATTCCTTACAAGTCGTGTTGGATCATATTTCGGAAGAAAAGAAGACAAAAGAAGGAGAAAGGGAACAAAAAGATGATGTCACACGGTCTAGATCGTAAACCAGGCAAGGAGCCCGAACCGCTGCATAGCCAGCAATCAATTCCAGTGATTATCCATGGCCTAGACCATGTCTTAAGAAGAAGTTCAAACCGCAGCACCAACCACGGACGTTTCTAGAGATTTATTGCCGGACACAAACCGTGGAAAAACGAATTCTAGATAATGCGGAACACTCTAGTTACAGGGGCCATATCTCCATCCTCGGATCTAACTAGGTTAAGATCCATATATATTAGGAAAGATTTGGATGTCTAGTTTTTGGCGCACTTTATGGTTCATCGATCAGAGTTTTCTAGAGGAAGTTATGACCAGTTTAGTAACTGAAGGTCAGAGCTGGAAAAGTCAACTGAAGGCTAGACCGCGGTTTATGCCTAACGGCCTAAGTAGCGGCAAATACTAGAGAAATTCCATGGTTTGGACCACGGTTGACCCATGGAGCATCCCATATCGTGGTTTGATGTAGTTTTGGCAGAAAACCACTCCGAATCGGTCTAAAGTTGTTCCAAAACTTCCAAAGTAAAATTCTAATTACTCCAGAAGATCAAGACATGTTTTGGAAACTTCCTAAACTCAAATTAGGAGTCAATCATCAAAAGAGGAAATCCAAGTTTAGAAAGAATTCTCATTGCCTGTTTTATTCTACTTTCCCACTTGGTGAGTTTCCCACAACAGAGCAAATTGGGAGTCCACAAGGAGAAATCACTGAAAATACTTACAAGGTTATACTAAACAACCTAGAGGGGTAGGGATGGGGAGGGGTGAATAGGTTGACACATTATTTTTAACACTGTTTCGAGACTTTTGTCAAAACCTTAGTGATTATACAAATTAACCATTAACTTAATTGTTATGAGAAAGCAATTGACACATGTATGCTTAATTCACCACCCTTAGTCTACAAAACATATAACAAGAGACAATGTATCTTATAAACAAATATGTTCAATGCAAAGCAAATTCCACAAGTTTTACTTTGAATATTACAATGTAAATTCACTAAGTGGAACTTTACAACTTGATATAGAACATTACAAGATAAAATGTTCAAACACTTACAAAGATACAAGAGACAAACGTTGATTCAACAAATAATATGTCCATTTCTTTCTCTAAAATAATCTTCTTTACAAAGATGAGAAGAAATGAAGATCTTAAATAAGATATATTGATCATACGTACAAATATAAAGAGATATAGAAAGAGACATTTGACACATCATTTTTTTATGTGAAGAGGAAACATCCACGGGTTGAATACAACCATCGGGTATTTTTATTATTGGAAAGTAGATAAGAAATTTCTCACGAGTGACCAACAAATGACACACTCCCTATTGGACTATACGTCAACCAAATCCCTATTGGTAGATTGGAAATTCCTCAAGAGTGATCAGCCCATTGAAACACGTTCTATTGGACTCCACTTCTACACAACACCATTGAGAAATTGGAAATTCCTCAAGAGTGATCAACCCATTGAAACACTCTCTATTGGACTCCATGTCAACTCAATATCCCGGGTCTACCAACAACATATTCTACTTTCTATCCAAGACATTCTTACCTCTAGAAAGTCCCCTTTGCATAGCTATCCGGATCTCCCCGATCCTAGCCATGACTTCTTGCTTAACTATCCAAATCTCTCTGATCCTAGTCAAGACTTCTTGCTTGGCTATCCAAACCATTTGTCCTAGCTAAGACTTCCTTGCTTGACTATCCGGAGCCTCACACTCCTAGCCAAGACTTCCACCTTTTGCAAAGCAAATGATTTAAGTGTAATGCAAATGATGCAAACACATGCAACATAGAATATGATGATCAACACATCTTATAGGAACTAAACATAGTCATGAAAGATCAAATATCAAATAGTCTAGTTACTATACATGAATAAAAACCTAGAACATGTGAAACACCAAAACACATTCAATTCCTAGATTTATCCATGTAACTAAAACTTGAATCACAATGTATACATTAAGCACATATTCAAGATTTTAGTAACAAACAAAAACATGCTAGATTCATAAGAAAATGATCAATGAATATTCTAGCATATATTTAGAGCATGTAATCAATCAGTAATCAAGTAAATCTTAATTAGCTCTAAATACAAAATCAGATGTGCTAATCTTAGATTTATTCAACTAATGAGTCCTAGCACATGATAAGGCTATTGAAAGTGAAAATAAAGTCAATCAAAGTATAAATAGCCCTAGATAACAAGCTAATCAAACTACAACTCACAAGCATGTGAAAACATAGGTTTTAAGAAAAACCTAACTCACATTCAAGTTTCTAATTATGTAGAATTAGCTTTAAATTGAAGCTCTACTTCTCAAAAGCATTTGTTTAAGTAATATACATATTTAGTGGAAGAAAACCCAAGGTAATTTAAGACTTTAAAGATCAACACATAAAGAATAGATCAATACGTTGGAAATTAGTGCAGTCCCTAATTTAGGTGCAAAACCACCACAAAACTTGAACGAAAGACTTCAAACCTACTTGGGGAAGTTAGAGAACTCCAATACAAAGATTCTCCAACTTGAATCACTCAAATCGGATAAGAAATGAGAGAGATATGATGTTTGGAAGGTGGGAAAATGTAGAGATCGAGAAAATTCTGCACTCTTTTCTTTCTATCTCACTTCAAAATGAAAATGGGAGGTAAAAAAGAATATTTAAGAGAGAGGGAAACAGAGGGAATGGGGAAGTCATTGGCCACGCTCCACCTCAACTCCCCAAGGAGGTGGTGGCTATCTCGGGGGCAGGAAGGGTTCCTCCTCGAGATGGCCACGTGCCTCCTCAAGGAATGGTGGCTTGATGACCTTTGGCCACCGCCACTTCCCTGCACACTCCTCTCGCATTCTTCTACTGTTCTGCGGTCTCCGAACTTCAAATTCGAATATGTTTTCACATTACAAACTGTAACTCCTTCACGGATATGGATGTCTATGAAACCTTGACCGGAAATTAGGAATTTGACTCGATACACAAGAACAAAGACCATGGACAGTAAACACACGAAAAGTTTCGTAACTTCCAACTCGGAACTTGAAAACTAATGAATGAGTAACCAAAATGACCAGAACTCAGTAAGGAATAGAATAAGATAAAATTCAAGTCTGAAGTCCACAAACATAAATAAACAAATATATGAGCACACAAGAATGTCGTTTCCTAGGTATAGTCCTACATCATGTAATTTATAAAATTTTGTAAGTTTAAATCTAATGCATGAGTATTCAATATCAAGTGTGTGAATGTGTTATACCAATTGAGTACAACAATGCAAGGACACATATGGATACGATGTGTGTGTGTGCCTTATAGCCTTGCAAGAGGATAGAGGTCTTAAAATACCTTTGTAGACAATAACACATTCTCCTCTTAAAGGCTTCACTTTGCTTGAAGAGTTGTCCAACTTCCTTGAAGCTTGATAAACCGTGAATCCTAGACAAGTAAGCAATACAATGGAAATGTCTTTTTGATATAGAATAATGCCAACATAACTCAAAGCCTTAACAATCTCCCCATTTGGCATATTCTATGTCAAAACACCTATACAAGATACTAAACTTACAACATGAAGATTGGTCACAAAAAATCACCCTCACATTACAATGAGTTAATTCACCTAGAATAATCTTCAACAATTCTTGAACTTCTTCATTTGAGCTTCTCTTGATATCACCTAAAATAAACTTGAAGCACATAATATACAAGAGAATATATGGCAATATACTTGACAAGAATATGGCATTTAAGTTCAATACGGAATATGAAAATTATGTTCACAATGGATACATGAATGCTCCCCCTTAACACATGCATATCCATCAAAGACATGAATGCTCCCCCTAAATACATGCATATCCATCAAAGATATCTCATCCAAGATATTATATACCATATGAAGTTCAATGCTTGACAAATACACAAAGAAGATATGCTAAAACAATATCATATTTCTCCCCCTTTTTGACATAAAATGAAGCCAAAAGGAAAAGAGAAAAAGATACCTTGAGATCACATAAGCTTTGCTAGCCACATGTGCTACCAAAGAATGTTGAATAATTTGTTGATCTCACATAATGTTTGGAGATGGATTCGTTGCTTGAAGAATTGATATCTATCAATCTCTTGACACGTTCATCTAGCTCTGCTATCTTCTCCCTTGATTCTAGTTTTCTCTTCCATGTTAACCTAGCAAAGGTTCTTCTAATCTATACACCACAACAAACTCATCAAGGGATAATGAATCACAAATGGATAAATTTTACTATTAAGCATATAGGTCATATCTACCAAGTTCGACAACTGCATTAACAATAATATCAACCTCAAACATGAAGAGATTTGATTACAACCACAACTACTATCACCCTAAGCAAGGAGGAATTTTTTTCAACTACAATCAATTGAATTGATTAAAACCACAATTACTACCACCCTAAGCAAGGAGGAATTTTTTGCAACTACAATCAATTGAATTGATTACAACCATAATTACTATCGACCCTAAACAAAAAGGAACTCATTGCAACTACAATCAGTTGAATTATTACAACCACAATTACTATCGACTCCAAACAAGGAGGAACTTGTTAGGTTTTTGAGTCATGTTAGCATTAATTCCATATCAAAACATTGTTTCCCTTGTATTGATTAGTTGTCTTAGATTTATGATGATTCAAGATTCAAAGAAGATTTGGCAACTTATCAAGCTAGATTGAGTCTTCAAAGAGGAATACACTTCATTGCTCAACAAAGGTATATTTAGACCTCATTCCTCATTCAAGGCTTAGGCACACACACACATTGCATCCATATGTGTCCCTATATCATTGTGCTCAATTGGTATAACACATTCTCACACTTGATATTGAATGCTCATGCATTAGACTTAAATTGACAAATTTTGTAAATTGCATGTTCTAAGACTATATCTAGGAAATGTCATTCTTGTGTATTCATGTGTTTGTTTGTTTATGTTTTATGGACTTCGGACTTGAATTTGATCTTATATTATTCCTTATTGAGTTCTGGTCATTTTGGTTACTCATTCATTAGTTTTCAAGTTTCGAGTAAAAAGTTACAAAACTTTCCGGCCACTTACCATGCATTGTCTTCGTCTTCGTGTATCAAGCCAAATTCGTATTTTCTGGTCAAAGTTTCATAGTTTTCCTTGTGCACGCTATCTCGGGGAGGAGGGCCTCCTGTCCCCGAGATGGCCACATGCCTCCTACAGAAGCTGAGGTGGCGTGTGGCCATTGGCTGCCTCAATCCTCTATTTCCCTTTCTTTTAAATATCTCTTTCCCTCTCTCATTTCATTCAAGAAAAAAAATTTTAAAAACAAGTGCAGAATGTTTCTCTCCAACTTTCTCATCTTCCAAATACCACATCTCACTCATTTCTTGTCTGATTTGAATGATTCAAGTTGGAGAATCTTTGTATTGAAGTCCATTACCTTCTCCAAGTTAGTTTGTAGCCATTTGTTCAAGTCTTGTGGTGGTTTTACACTCAAAACCGAAACTGCAAGAGATTACAAGGTATTGATCTATTCTTTGTGTTTTGATCTTCAAAGTCTTCAATTACCTTGGGTTTTCCTCTTCTATATGGATGTGTTACTTGGAAAAATGTATTTCAGAAGTAGAGCTTCAATTATAGGCTAATCTTGTCTAATTAGAGACTTGAATGTGAACTAGTTTTTCTTGAAATCTAGGTTTCACATGCTTGTGAGTTGTATTGTGATTAGCTTATTATCTAGGGCTATTTGTTCTTTGATTGACTTTATTCTCTTGATTTATAGCCTTATCATGTGCTAGGACTTATTAGTTGAACATATCTAGGATTAGCACATTTGATTTCATATTTAGAGCTAATTAGGGTTTAATTGATTTGTTCATAAATACATGCTCTAAATATTTGCTAGAATATTCATTGATTATACCTTGTGAATCTAGCATGTTTATGTTTGTTACTAAAACCTTGAATATGTGCTTAATGTATATGATTGATTCAAGTTTTAGTTACATGAATGATCCTATGAATTTAATGTGTTTAGGTGTTTTACATGTTCTAGGACTTTGTTCATGTTTAGTAACTAGACAATTTTTGATTTATGAACTCACATGCTTATGTCTAGTTCCCATAGAATGTATTGATCTCATATTCTATGTTGAGTGCTTGTTTGCATTTTGCATTCATTGATCACACTAGGATGTCCATGTAAAAGGCATGAAGTCTTGGCTAGGACATGTGGTCCATATAGCTAAGCAAGGAGTCTTGGTTAGGACAAGTGGTCTGGATAATCAAGCAATGGAGACTTTCTAGAGGCAACAGTGCCTTAGATAGAAAGTAGACTATATTATTGGTAGACCCAGGATATTGAGTTTACATGGAGTCCAATAGAGAGTGTGTCATTTGTTGATCACTCTTGTGGAATTTCCAACCTCTCAATGGTGTTGTGAAGAAATGGAGTCCAATAGAGAGTGTGTCATTTGTTAATCACTTTTGAGGAATTTCCAATCTACCAATAGGGATTGGGTAGATGTAGAGTCCAATATGGAGTGTGTCATTTGTTGGTCACTTTTGAGGAATTTCTTATATACTTTCCAATAATAAAAGTACCTGATGGTTGTATTCAACTAGTGGATATTTCCTCTTAGGAAGTTTTACCACGTTAAAAAAACCTTGTGTCAATTCTTCCTATCTCTCTTTTATACTTGCATGTGTATGTTTGTATCTTGTTTCACAAAATTCATTTCTAGATATTTTTGTAAATAATATTGTTGTTATGTGTGAGAGGCAAGCACTTCATTTGATCAAAGTTGTAGATATCATTTTATTTGTATTTAGACTTATTTGTATATAATCATATTTTGATTAGTACTTGTACATTTTGGATATTATTGAGAAAACAAGTATTCTTTGTTTTTAGTTTTATTATAATTTCTTCACTAGCAACTTGTAGACTTGATTGACAATGCTTTGTTTGAGAATACTTATTGATTGTCTACATATTCTTTATTATCCAAAGTGTTGTGATTCAAGCTAGCTAGAGGGACAAACTCTTGTTTGTTTCAAGGGATTGAAAAAGGTATGAAAACATATTCACTCCCTCTCTAGGTTAGCTTAAGGCAATTTAACTGCGTTTGTATATTTTCAGAACTCATTGCAACTATACTCATATCAACCTCGAGAAAGAAGGAATTGATTACAATCTCATCTACTATACATCCCCAAACAAGGAGAAGTTGATTGCAAATACAATTATACAATTATTACAAAAGGTTTTTATGCATTATTTGTGATCAAAAATGCAAAGGCATAGACCATTATGAAGAAACATCGTGCATATCAAGGTATATGAAATTGCATCTTCAAGAATCATCATATAGAACAAACAATATGCCAACAAATATCAACTTGAAACATGTGAACATATCATAAAAGAGAACAAAGTCTAGCATACTATCCTCCCCCTTGATAAGTGCTCTATCTAAGATCAAGATCGGATAATGTTCATAATGAAATCCACACAATCACAAATTCAAGCAATTTTAAAGAAATCCAACAAAATAAGCTTCACAAACTATGAGAGTTACACCAAGATTTTCAATCTCTCTCATAATTCTTCTAAAATTGATAGAATATCAAATACTTTATAAATGAATTTTGTGTCAAGCATATGTAAAGAAGTAATTTGATAATCAACATGCAAACCATATCAACATCTATTCATCTTAAGCTTTTCCATAAAAGGTCAAACCGATTATCATCCAGAATTTTTTACTTTTAAGAGAATAGATTTCAACATATGAGCATGTGTGTGTGCATATGGCTCGTTATCCCATTTCTATTTGACAACCCAAACAATTCTTGATTTCAACTATACTCCTTTAAGCCTTTCTTTTATTTAGACTTTGAATCAAATTTTTTTTTATTTAGGCTTTGGCTGACCTTGAAGATACCTCGACCTTCTTCTATACAGGGAATCTTTCTTGCATGGTTTTTCCTAGAATTATTTGAGGTACTGGCCAATGTGGGACCTCCGCTGATGGTGTGTATCACCTGTATCTGTTGCATTAAGTCAGTTTGTTCCCCCTTTCTCCTCTTTGCATGCTCACGGATCTCGGCTTGTACTTCTCTTCCAATCTGAATATTGTCTTTGACCTGTAGCAAGAGCTTAATCAAACATCCTCCCCTTATCAGGGATTCGATCTGGTTGCGTAAATTATAACACTTTGAAATGTTGTGGCCCATGTCTTCATGGAAGTCGCAGTACTTGTACCGGTACCTCTTGTTGACAGGGGCTTTCATGGGTGCGGGCTTTTGGAGTAGCTCCTTATCCAGTATAGCAAGGTAGACTGTTTCCCGGAAGGCGTTCAGGGGGGGTGTAATAATCGTACCCTTTCTCCCCTCGCATTACGGGAGCTACAATCCTGGGAGGAGGAGAATCTCGAGGAGGTGTTCGGTTTACTGGATACCTTTCTTGCGCGAGCTGAGCAGCGGGGAAACTGATATGTCAATCTATTAGGGGGTTTGTTCTGATTTTTCTGAGCTGGCTCAGATTTGGAAGCTTCTTTTTTCTGACACTTTACCGTTCTCATATCATCGTGTTCCATCTTGACTTTGAGCTGTTCGTCGATCTCGACCTGCTCAAGAGCTTGATCGTAGGCCTCCTGGTAAGTCTCTGGAGGTCTCTTGGTGAAGGAACGGAAAAGCTTTCTCGCCCACAGGTTCCGCCTGAAATTGGCGAGAGTCTCTTTCTCGGTGAAGACTCCCATTTGTATGACTTCTTTATGAAAACGTTCCATGTAAGATCGAAGTGTTTCACCCCGTTCTTTAATCACATATTGGAGGTGTATGGGATCTTTTCGACGAGGTTTGACTCCTTGGAACTGCGAGCAAAAATCTGTTGATAACTTTGTGAAAGAATCGACGCTACCAGCAGGCAGTTTCCTAAACCAAGTGTTCGCGTAGTCGGTTAGGGTCATTAGGAACATCCTACACATAGCAGCTTTGGTAGTATTCTGGACCTCTATCTGTTGGATGAAACTCTCTAGGTAACTTAAAGGGTCTTCCGTTCCGGAGAACTTATCTGTTGGCATTTTAAATATTGGTGGGAGCTCCGCTTCCCGGATCCTTCTGGTGAAGGGAGCGTTCGTCTCGCTCAATGGATCCTTATTATCCTCCTTGTTCTTTCCCTTTTGTATCTACTGGACCTCTTTCTGTAATTTCACCAACTGATCCCTCAGTCGCTTGTTCCCGGGTTTTTTTGAATTGACCTCGGATTCATCGTTGTCGGATCCCTCCGATGAACTGGCGACCTCGACCTGATCCTCTTCATGAGCGGGATCTACTCGGGAGGTTTTTCGGCTTCCTTCCTCTTGGGCCCGGGTTTCTCTTCTTGATGCCATTGGGCGAGGTGCCCCTCATTGCTCTCGGGTTAGCGCATCTGCTACAGACTTAACTAGCCTGGGCTGATGTTGTGAAGGTCTTCTTGGAACTAGGAGCATGGGTCCTAGCCTATCCCGGATCTAAGGTTGGCGCCCAATCCTTTCGCGAGCTGGCTCTGGAGAAGGTCCCAAGCGGTCGAAAGTGGATTGTCTGGTCCCAGGCCTGCTCAGCTCTCCCAGGCAAAGGCGAATGATTTCCATGAAGGCTGCCGCTTGTTGGTCGAGCATGGCCTGGCTTATCATAGGGTGGCCAGAAGTCAACGCATTAGTCATCTGGACCGAAGCTTTACTGCGATGTCCAGAATTCTTCCCCTTCCTTGGGGCCTTTCGTGTTGGCATCACCGAAGGTTGTTTTGAATCTATGTGCTGTCCTATGGAGGAGCGGACCCTTATGGTTCCTGTAAAACAAATGAAAATGCAAATGGTTGATTTGATTTACTGGGTGTGGGTGGTTCCCCACAGACGGCGCTAGAAAGTGTAAACGGAAAATTTACTCGGGGTGAGAAATCTCAATTAACACCCTCAAATCTACTACCACGGAGGTGGGGGTCAAGGTAGAATGTATTCTAGTCAGTGCTTGTTCAGATGACAAAAAATACTACTATCAGTGCCATCAAAAAAGAACGGAAATGCTTTCTTTATTTTTATTAATGGTGTATCATGTACAAATATCTCTCAATTTCTCTCAATTTCTCTAGGGTGTAGTAGGGTTGTTGTCGTATGCCTGTCGAAAAGTAGTCCCCTTCTCTATTCTTCTTTCTTTCTATTTATACATAGTTTTTGTAGGTTAAATCAACTAATTCTCCCATTGATTTTCTCAGTCTCTCCCCTCTTTACCGGGCGGGATCTCTCATTTAAATGTCGGTGGTTATCAGTTTATTTCCTCTTTGGACTCTATTACTTGTTTTACACGTACCAGATATGATCCAACGTATCTTCCTATCTTCACAGCATGATCCCTCATAGAGGTCGTTGAATACGGTATGTATGGCGAGGTAGATCAGATAACGAGGTAGATCAGTGTGTTGGCTTTGGTATTCAGGTGCTTAATCTAGCCAGGAGCTCGGTCTAACCTCCCATCATTTCTTGGAGCTTGATGCTGCCCCTTGCGGACACCCCTATATGACAGCGGGGGTTTGGCGAGCTTCTGGAGAGGTTACGAGGTAATCTCGACCATGGGGGAGCTCCCTAATTTCAGGTTTGGTGATGCGGGCTCGGTCTGATCGCGTCGGGCTCTACTCCGGGTGTTTTTGGGGCTTGCCTTTATTTCTGTGAGGTTGTATCATAGCTCGACTTTGGGAAGCTTGGCCTCCTGGTGGATGACCTCGGGCCTGGAGTCAAACTAGAAGGGTGAAAAATTTCCCTTTGGTCCCTAGCCAAATTTGGCTATTAACACTTTCATATTTGTGAATGTATGTTTGTAGACTAAGGGTGATGTATTGAGCATACATGTGTTAATTGTTTTCTCATAACAAACATGTTAAAGGTTAATTTGTATGCTCACCAAGGTTTTGACAAAAGTACCAAAAGAGTTTTTAAAACCTTATAGGAATTTCAAACACACTTGTCATAGAGCCTATGGATTGTTGGGTGACCCCGAAGTATCCAATCAAGCACTCCAACTTGAAGGCGGAATTGGGTCTTTGGAATCTTTTCATCATCAACTCGCTCAGGCCACAAAATCATTATTCCACTATTCCATACAAGTTAGCAACCATTTTGCACTTTATTCAACAAGGGCGATTGATTTATGTGAGGCTATTGATAAATCTGACATTGTCACAATAGGAAGAAAGAGGTCTGATTTCTAGTCGCTTATTTTCCTTTGTCTTATCACTGAATTTTACAGAAGAGATAGGGTTGATTTCGGGAAGGACACTTTTGTGCTGGCTCTTTCAGACATTGGGATGGTTACTTGGAAAGGTTTGTTGATTGAGAGAGATCCAATGAGCCAGAAAAAGAAGACTGGAAAGAAGAAGCTTAAAGCTTCAGAAGGAACAATCAGTCATTCTAAAGAACAAGACCATATAGACATTGATAGACCATCACCCCCATAGGAAACATCTGACAACCAAGTGCCATGGCCAACACTGATTGCGAGGATAACCAGTCTTCAAACCATAATAAATCAGCTGAGCACAGATTTCACTGAGGAAATATGGGAGACCGGAAAAGAAGTTTAGGAAGTAGTGGAAAATATGGAAGATCTATAAACAAACATCACAAAGATGCACGAAGATCTTCGGATCATGCCATACTCAAGGAAGAAGCAAAGATCGGAATCACCATCAGCATTTTCAAGAGGAGCAGTAATTGATACTTATGGAGCAGAGTATCAGGCAATATTGGAGAGGTCAAGAAAAGAGTTTGAGGAAAGAGCACGAGCATATGTGGATCCTAAACAAAATAGACTAGCCATTGATGAAAGTGAAGAGTCGTCAGAGGACGAGTGAGGTGCATCCCTTCTTGAACCATTACCTACCATGCCATTTTATCTTTTTTCGTTTTTGCTTAGTTAAATTGTTGGATTGAACTATTTCCTTTTCTGCTATTTTTATTTTTTTCTTTAGAGTTATTTTGTTTGGATAAATGTGGAGGAAATGTGCTTGAGAGATATTTGGTTTGAGTATGTTTACATGGTTGTTAACCTTTGTCGTTAGAAATTGCGCTTTAATGTTAGGTTCTTTATATCTTAGAGTTGACACGTAGCCACTTGCATGTCTCGGAGGGACAAGCAAGCCAAGGGTGCTCATAAAACAGGTAAGAACCTACCCAATTTGAGACAACAAGAAAAAAACCACCTCGGTTTAATCTTTTCATCTCAAACTCTTGCACTTTATTTCTCTTTACCTATGTTTATAGACATTTGTGAATACTTGGTAAATGTGGATAGACATATTGCATATAATTTTAGGTTGAATGTGTGGATAGATTTGAATGAATGAAATTTTGACTTCCAAATTTTGCATTTATTGATTCATTCATTTTTGGATTTGATAAGTCGAAGGCTCTTGTGGATAATGCACATGAATTTACAGGTTTTCTTTTCATATTGCCCAACTCAGTTTGGAGGTTTTGAATTCATGCATATACTTGTACAGGAATGATCATATAGTAGAAATCGGTTTGTAGGTCATTGACTCCCTTCCGACAATTTTGTGAATGAATGCTTGATGTGTTAAATTTAGAACTTAATTGCCAAATTTCCTTAGAATGCCTTATTTTATGATGAGCCTATTTTTGAGTCTTTTTATTTCGGGCATTGATTGCGCGTGATTAGTGCCTAGGTTTTTGTGTGTTTTGAGTAGAGTTTGGTGCGCGCCGCTAAGCCAGGCTCTCTTGTCTTCAACATTGAGGACAATGTTGGGTTTTAGTTTAGGGGTGTAGTCGCCTTCGTTGAGTCATCTTTTTAAGTTGTTTTGAGTCGTTTGTAGTGTTTTGGTCAAAAAAATTCAAATTTGTCGCAATGGCCAAATTTTGGAGCTTTAACTAGCTTGGTAGTGATGCCTTGAATGTGTGCTTTTGGCGAGTGTATGAATGCATTTTGAGCTTGTGTAACCCCCACTTGCATGTCATGGGATAGTCTCATCCTTTTTGTGCTTAAGTTGAGGGGACTCAGTGCTCTTGCACCTTGTTACAATAGTGGAGACCACCCGTGAGTTCTCAAACACAAGCCTATTAAAAAGCGCATTTGAGTGTTTTAATTGTTCTATTCTTTAAACACTTTTCTAGTCAAATGTGTCACATGCCATAGGACATTCATCATACATATATTGTGGATTGCTTGTCAGATATATTCATTTCCTTGATACACAATTTTTGTGGAAATGATTTTAGGCAACGTGTGCATTTAACTACTTAAATTAGCGTAAACATATTCCTATGTCCCTTATGTGTGCTCCAAAGCAAAATTTGAGGCCAAACACATACCCTTTTCTTTTGGAACCACATTAAACCATATAACCATAAGCCAAACACAAACCAACCCTTTAATTGCCAATCATGTGGGTTGTGTGTGTTAGTAAGGTGGTTGAAAGGTGTAAGCTCTTATATGAAATAGCATGTACTTAGGCAACAACTGTAAATGTGCAAGAAATGGCTCAAAATGTAAAAGTGCTAAAAATTGCACTTAGAGCCGAATTGTCAAATGTGAGTGTGAAAAAAGAAAAGAAAGAAAAAGGTAAAAGCAAAAAGAAAAAATGATGAGAAAAGAGCCTTGTGAAATAATTATTAAGTACTCACAATGGGCAGTACAACTTTGTGAAGCACGAATGTGTATGTAAGTGAATGCCTAATTGCTAGAATATGATTGATTGTTTAATAGAGCTTTGTATGGGGTGTGTGAGTAAGTGTAAACATGATTGGTGATCTTTGAACTCATATTTCCCTATTTCTTTGTTTCACCACATCTAACCCATGGCCCCATTACAACCAAAGGGAAAGACCTATTTGATCTATGATATGTCTTGATTGGCAATGTTTGTTGATAAATTCTATCTTTGCATACCTTGCATGAGCATGAACTTAGGACTCAAAGTGGAAAAATAAGACGGAATCCAGGTGAGGATTAGAGTTGAAGAGAAATATGCTCATGGTGTGAGAGTTAGTAGTACCCTATATGAGAGCACTCTTAGGTGTGGGATTCGTGATAGTGCGAGTTTCCCTCTAGTGTGTCTGAGTTGTTTTAGAACGTTTTGCATATGTCTACTTCTCTCTATCACACATCCTTAGCATTCCATCACTGGTTGGACATGCGACAGTTTGAATTGTTTGTTGTAAAGTCTAGGAAAATGTTAGATTAAGTCATTGTTGTTGTGATGTTTTTATTTTGTCTAGAGTTTGTTCGAGGACAAGCAAATTTTTGGTTTGGGGGTATTTGATCGAGCCAAAAATGTTATATACTTTGGACCTCATTCCTCATTCATTGTCTTGTTTTCAACCATGTTTTCGTGTCTTATGGGCTCTTTTTATTACATTTGCAGGGGTTAGTTTTAATTCCGGTTGTGGAGAAGAAAATGATGAATTCGGGCGCAAAGAGAGCAAATTGAAGCATGAAGAAGGAAGAAGTGCGCTGGTGTGTGCGCGGGTACCCTTACCCGCACACCACCCACGCAGTTCTAGGATCAGACCTTTGCTGGTCACACCAGCGAACCAACCCACTAATCAAAAATTGAAAAAACTTCAGAAATTGTCAAGTGCCTAGTTCGCTAATACTTGATGACTCAATTTTTATGTCGTTACCAAATTGCGAATATCAAATGATAATTATAAAGTTGTTCCTACGCAATATGCTTTATAGTTTTGAAAACTAGTAAGCGGCAAGCGAGGGTATCGTCCACAGGGAGGAGTTATCCGTCGATTGTCTCTCGTTTTAGTGATTACTGAAAGCAATGTAAATAAGAACATAGCAAGGGTGAGAATGGTGTGTGTGAAGTGTAGCATTTGAGTGTGTGAGAAAGAGAAAGCATGAAAATAAAGATAATAAAAGTAAGAGAACATGGAGAGATGAGAATGGTGATTAAAGTGATAAATATAAAATGGTGGATAGGAGAGATGCAAGTAGGTGGATACATATGGTACTCATGACCACCAAAATATGGGTTCAACCTAACCTTTAGTATGTCCTCTAGATATGGCAATGGGAAAGTTGTCTGGTCCTCTAAGCTACTCACCGAGGATGTATCGCATGAGCAACTACTAAGGACCACATTTAAGAACATACATTAAACAGATAAACGTAAGATCGACAACCGATCGTTACTCACCTATCACCTGTAAGCAACAACCAATGGAGGCATTAAGCATAAATGGACCCTCCACCATTACTCACCGAGAGTGTATCGCACGAGCAATGACCAAGAGTCGCGACCCGAGTGCTACTCGCTGAGGGTGTATCGTACGAGCAGTGCTCAAGGGTTGCATAAGCATGTAGGTTTACAAAACCAAAACCCAGAAATGTAGAGTGTATGCTCTTCATGAGTTCCACCCAAACAAATAAAAGCACTCAAGTCAGTCCAAAACATGCATTTCGAATAATCCATCAACATATGAGCAATCATGGGATACTTAATTAATCTACTCCTAAGTTACATTAATCTACTCTTAATCCCAATCATAAACACACATCAATTTCTACTCTACATGCCAAGAATGTAAAGACAAGAGTTATCCCTAAACATGCATCAAGAGTTGGGTTGTCAATCCTACTTAATACAAGTCAAGAATCAATTAAGTGCAATTGAATGGGACAATACAAGAAGAAATCAAATACAAGTCAATCACATAAATGGTACTAATATTAGGGTTTACATATTTCCCAAATGGAGATACACATCAAATAAATAAAATAAAAGAGAAGAGTAAAGAAGAAACCCAAGGTTGTCAATCCCAGATCTCTAGGCTCGGAGAATGGCCCAATTGTCATCTCAGATCTCCAAGATTCATTGAAGCTCCTCATCCTCATAGACAAGGTAGTGTGCTCTTTCCTCTTGAATCTCCTCCAAAGATGGATGGTTGTAGGTAAAGAGTGATGATGAGGAGGAATCCATGGAGGAAAACCTCCATAGATAACTTTGGAAGCTCCTCTTTCTCCTAATTAGGTGGAGAAGATGAAGTGTGGAATTGATGGATTAATTGAATGAAAAATTGATGATTCAATGAATGGATCATTGGTCTTGTGACAAAGTGATGTATTTATATGTATGAGAGGCTACGGCACGAAATAGGCATGAAAGGATGACTTTGCCCTTCTTAAAAGGGATGAAAACGCGACTTGAGCATAAGTGGAACATGTAGTGCGCGAGTAATGTGTGGGTATTGTTGGAACCCCGTTCATTGGTAACGCATCGGAAATAGGTTTTAAAAATTTTATACAGATCATAAACAATCTGAAACCAGTGAACTTAGGATCGTAATTATTTTTCTAGAACTAATACATACAATATGTAAACACAGGAAATTGTAATCAATATATATATATATATATTAAAAGAAATTAGAACATTACCAATGTTTACGATATGCTACTGATCTGTACCACCGATCTTCCTAGCAATTCCCGAAACCTGTAACTACGAGTGGACGCATCACGTACTCAGGAACTTAGGAGGATGTAGAGAAAAGAAGAAGACACAATTTCTTCCAAGAGAAAAATAACTAGAACAATTCTAGTTCTTAAAAAATATTATTATAAAAAAAATTTTCTTTTTGTTTCAATAGTGCAACAATTGCACAGCACCTTTTTCTCTCTTTAATTTTTCTCTCACGCACAGCACACTTGTTTCTCTTTTATTTTTGCTCTCTTCATTGCCGCACAACACACTTGTTTCTCTTTTATTTTTGCTCTCTTCAATAATCACGCACACATGATGCTTCTAAGTTTTGTTACAGGCACAATAAGTTTGTATCCTATACAAACACTTGTGTATATATCTTGTGTGGTGTATTTTTGTTGTCAATATATATCATATATATATTATTATAACTAAAACTTTTTAATTGATATCTTTTTGAGTTTAAAAACTAAATCTTTTATAATGATATCTAATATCTTTTATTTTAAAAGATAATTAAATATTATTTTGAATTTAAATATTTCAAATTCAATTTCAAATATTTAATTTCATAAAATAATCATATTATCTTATTCTAATTCAAATCAAATATCAACTAACACCCTCCATTTAGTGATTAATAACATAATTAAATAATCTTATTATTTCATTTATTTAATCACCATTATTCATTAATTAAATAATCTCATTATTCAATTAATTCATGAATAAATACGAGTCACTTTCGTAACACAATTAATTGGACAATCCAATTAATTAACCGCGACCCTTGTTACCTAAATCAATCGGGCTAGCAAGGGGACCTAATGGACCCACAGTATTTTGAGCTCCAATAATCCTCGGAATAATTAATTAAACTCTTTAATTAATATTCCTTGATTATTAACTCCGGTGTTATTCCACTAAAAACCCAAAGCTGCACTCTCTCAACTGCAGACCCTTTTACACAGACCGATATAACTCGGTGTCCATCGATATAGCTATTACACATGGTGTGATCCTCCACAGTAGTTCATAATTAGAGATGGATCATAATATTCGTTATGGCCCTCTCATTACATATATCCTTTAAGTACCGTTGATTCTCTAATGAACGATAAATCTTATTTCATCACGGAATTAGGAGAGCGCCCATATTGTCCTAGCCCCGAATGAACCCTTAAGGGAACTACCATCTACTTTTCACAAAAAGGAGTGGATTCCACTATTGTGTACATACCTTCCCAGCCACAAGCCAAACCGCAATCCCAACATACAAAGCATATTGATCAGGAACTGCATCCAATCTCACCCATGGATATATCAAAGACCATGATCTAACCTGAAGAATTCGATAAAACACTCAGGATTAAGAACACCCACATATAGCCATCATTAGTTGATATATATGAATCTCATCAGTAAACGGATCATGGTGAGAGATTCATATAGATCATGGCACAGTCCTATATGTTCACATCATACAAGGTGCCTACATTCCCATATCTCATATGAATGATTCATGATAGAATCACCGTACATTAAGGAATGGACCGCAGCTATAGATTAACCACAAATAAAGTACCCAACTTTATTTGCTATCTATGGACTCTTTAAATTGCACGTCTCTTACAGTATCCATTCGTATATGACATTTATATACACAGTTCGAGATTACATCTGACAATCTAGGATGTTAATATATGCAAAAGCTATAAAATAAACAACACAACATGAATGAATTGAACTTTTCTTTTTATTTATTTCATAAATCCATTTACAAATTTCATCTTTATGGTATAAACCCCAACAATCTCCCACTTGCACTAAAGCATGCGAGGCATGTTTCGTAACCCTATACCATCTAGGTGACCCGAAAACACTTTAGCCGGTAAGGTCTTCGTAAATGGATCAGCATGATTGTCTTGTGAGGCTATCTTGGTGACGATCACATCTCCTCTCTGCACTATCTCTCTAATGAGATGACACTTTCTCTCTATATGCTTCCCTCTCTTGTGGCTTCTTGGTTCTTTGGAATTAGCCACAGCACCGCTGTTATCACAATAAAGTGTGATGGGCTTATCCAAATCTGGAACATTTTCTAGATCACTCAAGAACTTGCGGAGCCAAACAGCCTCTTTAGCAGCTTCACAAGCGGCTACATATCTGGCTTCCATGGTGGAGTCAGCAATGCAAGATTGCTTAATACTTCTCCACATAATTGCTCCACCACCCAAGGTGAAAACTGATCCAGACGTGGATTTCCTAGAATCCCTATTTGACTGAAAATCAGAATCCGTATATCCAAACGGGATCAAATCCTGTCCAGAATACACTAGCATTTAGTTTCTCATTATAACCCAATGATCCAATCTTGGGTTGGACTGGTACCTGCTGACTACTCCCACAGCATAGCAGATGTCTGGTCTCGTGTATAACATAGCATACATGAGACTACCTACTGTTGATGCATAGGGTACACGTCTCATATCCTCAACTTCTTGAGGTGTCTTCGGACACTGTTCCTTAGATAAATGAACTTCATGCCTAGAAGGTAAATTACCTTTCTTGGAGTTTTGCATCGAAAATCGCACAAGAATCTTGTCAATATAAAATGCCTAAGACAGTGCTATGAGTTTGTTCTTACGATCCCTTATAAGTTGGACCCCTAGAACATAACTCGCCTCTCCCAAATCTTTCATTTGAAATTGGCTAGCCAGCCAGCCCTTTAAATCAGATAACATTCCCACATCATTCCCAATAAGTAGGATGTCGTCCACGTATAGGACCAATAAAACTACCTTTTTGTCAATGATGCGCTTATAGACACAAGGCTCATCAACGTTCTGCTCAAAGCCATAGGTTTTGATCACATTATCAAACCTGATGTTCCAAGATCTAGATGCTTGCTTAAGTCCATAGATGGACCTTTGCAACTTGTAAACTTTTTGCTCTTGATCTGGAGACATGAATCCCTCTAGTTGCATCATATAGATGCTCTCGTCAAGATTTTCATTCAAGAATGCAGTCTTGACGTCCATTTACCATATTTCATAATCGAAATAGGCAGCAATGGATAAGAGAATCGGAATAGACTTAAACATGGCTACTGGCGAGAAGGTCTCTTCATAATCGACCCCTTCTTTCTGGGTATAATCCTTAGCCACTAGCCTTGCTTTGAAGGTCTCTACCTTCCTGTCTACTCATCTCTTTCTCTTGTAGATCCACTTACATCCTATGATTTTTACCCCATTCGGTAAATCTATAAGATCTCATACTAAGATGGACTGCATAGACTACATCTCGAGATTCATGGCTTTAAGCCAATCCTCTTTATCAGGATCTTCCATTACATTCTTAAATGTTAATGGATCATCCACACTATCAGTAGAGATAACACTTTATCCCTCACCTATACCTAAATAGCGTTCAGGTTGTCTTACAACCCTCCCACTACGTCTAGGTGATAGTGTATCCTGATCGGGAACCATCTGACTGTCAAATGTTTATGGATCAACGGCTCTTGTTGATGAAGCACTAGTCTCACCAGGTTCCAACTCATTCAATACAATCTTAGAACGAGGTTTATGGTCACTAATATAATTGTCCTCAAGAAACGTTGTATTTGTCGATACAAATATTTTGTTATCTTCAGGACAATAGAAGTGTCCAACTATGGTCTCCTTGGAGTATCCTACAAACAGGCAGACCACAGACTTGGAGTCTAGCTTTCCACTTCTGTTCTTCATCACATGTGCTGGACACCCCCATACGTGAAAATGTCGCAAACTAGCTTTAAGACCATTCCACAACTCTATGGGAGTCTTAGGAACAGATTTGGATGGCATTACATTCAAAATGTATGCCGTTGTTTGTAATGCATATCCCCAGAAGGAATTTGGTAATGATGAGAAACTAATCAAAGATCTCACCATTTCCATCAGGGTTCTATTTCTCCTCTCCGCAACACCATTTTGTTGAGGTGTATAGGGAGATGTGAGTTGGGAAACTATCCCATGCTCGACCATGAAGTCTTCAAACTCTGGGTCAAGGTACTCACCTCCACGATCCGATCGTAGTGACTTGATAGTTCTACCTAACTGATTCTCAACTTCAGCTCGAAATTCTTTAAACTTTTCATATGTTTCTGACTTTCATTGCATCATGTAGACATATCCGTATCTTGAGTAGTCATCTATAAAGGTGACATAATACTCATAGCCGCCCCTAGCTCTAACATTCATCAGTCCGCAGACGTCTGTATGTATGAGTTCTAGTGGCTCTATATCTCTAAGCTCTTTTCCAGTAAAAGGTCTCTTAGTAATCTTACCTTCTAAATAGGATTCGTAGACAGGTAAGGTGCCAACCTTTAACTCACTTAAAGGTCCGCTTTTTACTAGTCTGTCTATCCGGTCAAGGTTGATATGACCAAGCCTTAGATGCTAGAGATACGTGTCATTATCTTGAGAAATCTTATGCCATTTAGATTTTGGTTTTTCAACCTTAAACATTTCGGTGTTAAGCAGTGTATTATGTATTAACGGTCTTAACACATACAAATTGTTTTCATTAATTCCTGAACAAATATTAAGACCATTCTTTCCAATAATAACAGACTTATTATTAAAAGAAACAAAATACAATTGTTCTAACAATTTAGAAACGGAAATCAAATTCTGTTTAAATACAAGAATATAAAAAACATTGTTCAATAATAAAAACTATTATTATTACAAAATTGCAATCTTATTTTTCCCACTGCTTTGGCCGACACGACATCCCCCGACCCCACACGCATTGAGAAGGCTCCTCTAGCTATGTCCAAGAATCAGTCCACTGCAAAGAAGAACAAACATGGTTAGTGGCCCTCGAATCAATTATCCAGGGTGAAGAATCATCTTCCACTAAATAAGATTCAAGAACAAGTAAATCATATTTACCTTTCTTCTTCTTCTTCTTGGCTACCTCCTCCAGGTACGGAGGACAGTTCCTCTTTCAGTGTCTGACCTTGTTACAATGGAAACATTTTCCTTTATCTTGGTCGGTGGAGGTGCCCTTCTTTTTGCTTTGGGCCTTCTTGGGTTTGGGCTTACCCTTCGCCTTCCCAGCAGACCTTTTCCTCTTCTTATTATTGAAGGAAGATGGTTCGGCAACATTTACCTCACTGGTCTTACTTTTACTGTCCTTAGTCAAGGACTCAAAAGTAGCGAGCTCATTGAGCAACTGTGTGAGACTGAACCGTAACTTGTTCATCCCGTAGTTGCTCTTAAACTGATTAAAACTCTTTGGAAGAGTCATCAGTATGATGCTTACTTGACTGGGTTCATCAATGGCCCCACCATTGACTTCTGCCGTGTTGAAGTAGGACATCATGCTCAGGACATGTTCCCGAACTGATGTACCTTCCTTCATGCGAGCGAGCATAGCGGAACGAACAGCTTTGTGTCGCTTTTGCTCAGAGGGCTGCCCTGAACATAGCTTGCAATGACTCTATAATTTCGGATGCTACAGTCATTGCTTTGTGCTTTGTGACAAGCACATTTGTCATACAAGCCAACAGATATGTTCGGGCCTTCTCATCAGATGAGACCCATCGCTGGTATGCCTCATGAACAATTCATGTGGCATTGGCAATAGGCACCGGAGGACATTCCTCCGTAAGCACAAACTTAAGGTCCTGGTGACCAATATTGCATTAATATTAAGTTTCCACTTAGTGTAGTTATCACCAGTTAATTTGTCGTTTGCGAGAATTTGAAGTAATGCAGAAGTCATAATTACTGAAATAAATTAAACATTCGTTCAGTCATTTATTAAAAAACAAGTGCGAGTGCTTTGTCATAAACTTAAACATGATGCATGAACATGTTTAACGAACTAGAAATACCCTAAAAACAGTTACTATACCACGACAATCCAACATACCACAAAGAAGTGCCGCCTTAGGGTCGTTCAAGTCTTGGATGTTGGACCGAGATATTCTCAATCAAATGATATTCTAGAATAACTCTTATTCCATATCATTCAACCATCGTTTATTCAGTCAGGTTTTTAGTTAACAAAACTTAATCAAAACCTTCGTGAGTGTAACCCACCATTTAAGATCTCACGAGCTTAACTCGAGAATTGTCGCCTTAGGGTCGGTCAATCCCGAAATACCCTCAAAAATCCTATCTGTTAGGAAATCAACCTTGGTATTGATCTTTATGGAAACTCTCCTTAGGGAGGACGAAAGCAAAGCAGTCACGAGGCCCCACTCGGATCTCAAGGTGTTGAACTAATGATGGAGACTGCGGCATATTTATGTCATATATCCCTCTCGCACTCACTATTCTCCCACTCACTATTTTTAAAAAGTAAGGTTTTCTATTATCCGTTAATGCACCTAGACTCTACAGGATCAAACGGCTAACTTTAATCAAGTTA
Source organism: Dipteronia sinensis (assembly GCA_033220585.1). NCBI lineage: Eukaryota > Viridiplantae > Streptophyta > Magnoliopsida > Sapindales > Sapindaceae > Dipteronia > Dipteronia sinensis. The sequence continues at coordinate 44,862,146 of CM065638.1, read as the reverse complement.
TCTAGCGCATTAACAAATTCATTATTAGAAATAAATTCTAATTAACTAATAAATTATTAATGATTTTTAACTATTAAAAAATCTAATCTATTAGTGAATAATCTAAGCTTTTGTAAACTATTTACTAAGCTCATATTATTATGATAGTATTTACCAAGTTTTAACTATTAAAACTCTAACACTTTATTCGGTTCATTTATAATTAGGTTATTAATCATATTAATTCTAATTACAATAAATGACCCTATTAATCTAACTTATTAAACACTTTAATAACTGGATTAATATTAATGAGAATTAACAAGTTTTCTAACTATTAAAAAAACTAATCTCATTTTCAAAGCCAATAATGTATTTACCTATTTTAATCATATTAAAAACAAAATACATAAAATAGTAGGCTATGATGCATGTATGACATATCAAATATATTTGTGTAGGCATATCTAATCTAAATGACATACTTATGCATGGCAATACTTTTATCCTCACATAATATAAAGCAAACATGAATTGACTGAGTACTGTGGAATATTTAACCTAAAAAAGTTGAAATCTAAAATTATAAAAATACCCCCAAGGCATTCCTTGGTCTTCTTGTAATTTCCGAGTCTTCCAGTCTCTTCGGGTCATTCTGATTCATCTCATGAATCGGAAATAGGAAATCCGCACGGAACGCACTAGGTAACACTTGCCAGCGGAACCGTGCAAGATGATGTGAACAATGCCCGTGACTGTCCACGTGAACAGTACCTAGTGAACAGTGTTCATGAACAGTACCCCCGTCGCACGTATTTTTCGATTTCGCCATTCCGTCATTTTTTCCTGGTCTTGAACATAGGTTACAATTTTTTTTTTTACAATACAATAACAGAAAAAAAAAATTAAATAAAAAATTAAAAAATTAATACAACTCATGAACCTTAAATCCACAGGTCCATATAATTAACGATCAATCTTGTTTTTGTAAATTAAAAAATTTAATTTACATACAAAAACAACATACAGTCAATTTAAACAGTGTCTACACAATCATACATACAGGAGCATCGAAAACAATTTCCTGTTCTGAAAAAAAAAATTGGCTTTGATACCAATTGTTGGAACCCCGTTCATTGGTAACGCAACGGAAATAGGTTTTAAAAATTTTATACATATCGTAAACAATCTGAAACCAGTGAACTTAGGATCGTAATTATTTTTCCGGAACTAATACATACAATATGTAAACACAGGAAATTGTAATCAATATATATATATATATATATTTATATAAATTAGAACCTTACCAACGTTTAGAGGCTCCATCACTTTACAATATGCTCCTGATCTGTACCACCGATCTTCCTAGATATTCTCGGAACCGGTAATTGCGAGTGGATGCATCACGTACTCATGAACTTAGGAGGATGTAGAGAAAAGAAGAAGAAACAATTTCTTCCAAGAAAAAAATAACTAGAACAATTCTAGTTCTTAAAAAATATTATAATAATTTTTTTTTTCTTTTTGTTTCAATAGTGCAACAATTGCACAGCACCTTTTTTCTCTCTTTAATTTTTCTCTCATGCACATCACACTTGTTTCTCTTTTATTTTTGCTCTCTTCATTGCCGCACAGCACACTTGTTTCTCTTTTATTTTTGCTCTCTTCAATAATCAAGCACACCTGATGCTTCTAAGTTTTGTTACATGCACAATAAGTTTGTATCCTATACAAACACTTGTGTATATAACTTGTGTGCTGTGTTTTTGTTATCAATATATATCATATATATATATATATATATATTATTATAACTAAAACTTTTTAATTGATATCTTTTTTATTTTAAAAACTAAATCTGTTAAAATGATATCTCATATCTTTTATTTTAAAAGATAATTAAATATTTATTTTGAATTTAAACATTTTAAATTCAATTTCAAATATTTAATTTAATAAAATAATCATATTATCTTATTCTCCTTAAAATCAAATATCAACTAACACCTCCATTTAGTGATTAATAACATAATTAAATAATCTTATTATTTCATTTATTTAATCACCGTTATTTATTAATTAAATAATCTCATTATTCAATTAATTCCCAAATAAATATGTGTCACCTTGGTAACACAATTAATTGGACAATTAATTAACTGTGACCCTTGTTACCTAAATCAATCGGGCTAGCAAGGGGACCTAATGGACCCACAGTATTTTGAGCTTCAATAATCCTCAGAATAATTAATTAATCTCTTTAATTAATATTCCTTGATTATTAACTCTGGTGTTATTCCACTAAAAACCCGAAGCTGCACTCTCTCAACTGCAGACGCTCTTACAAAGACCGATACAACTCGGTGTCCATCGATATAGCTATTACACATGGTGTGATCCTCCACAGTAGTTCATAATTAGAGCTGCGTCATAATGTCCGTTATACACGTCTAATTACATATATCCTTTAAGTACCGTTGATTCTCTATGAAGAATAAATCCTAATTCTTTACGGAATTAGGAGCGTTCATATTGTCCAAGCCCCGAATCAACCCTTAAGGGAACTACCATCTACTTCTTACAAGAAGGATTGGATTCCACTATTGTGTACATACCTTCCCAGCCACAGGCCAAACCGCAATCCCAACATATGGAGCATATTGATCAGGAGCTACATTCAATCTCACCGATGGTTTATCAAAGACCACGTTCTAACCTGAAGAAGTCGATAAGACACTCAGGATTAAGATCACCCACATATAGCCATCATTAGTTGATATATATGAATCTCATCAGTAAACGGATCTTTGTGAGAGATTCATATAGAACATGGCCCAGTCCTATATGATCACATCATACAAGGTGCCTACATTCCCATATCTCATATGAATGATTCAGGATAGAATCACCGAACATTACGGAATGGGCCGCAACTATAGATTAACCACAAATAAAGTACTCAACTTTATTTGCTATCTATGGACTCTTTAGACTGCACTTCTCTTACTGTATCCATCTGTATATGACACTCATATACACAGTTCAAGATTACATCTAACAATCTTGGATGTTAATATATGCAAAAGGTATAAAATAAACAACACAACAAGAATGAATTGAACTTTTCTTTTTATTTATTTCATAAATCCATTTACAAATTACATTTTTAGGGCATAAAGTCCTGGATGTGCGCGCCAACAAGTATGGCACCAGCGCATAGACAATTCTTGGCCTCTGATCTCCAAGTGCATTGGTGGTTTTGCTGGAATGGACTAGCAAAGTCCTGGATGTGCACGGGGACCTGCTCATTTCACTCCTCCTTTGGCTCATTTGCCTCGTTTTTTACAGAAAGTCTCGGTTTCCGCCTCCAGCACCTGAAATCCGTTGAATGCCTGTAATCACTACAAAATGAGCCATTAGGCACCAAAAAGTTCTCGAAAACAAGCTAAAAGATATGGAATTAAAGGCCAAAATATATAACAATTTTGCGTGATCAGTACTGCATGGGTACCTACCAGCGCAGTGACCAGCAAACTAAAGATGGAAGCTGCTGGAGGGCATGTGGGTGGGTCACTACAAGGGTCCCTACCCGCGCACATGTACCCGCGCACTACGTACAATATGACGACCACATAAGCATTCAAACCTATTTTTGGAAGAGCTATATAAGGAATCACTTCTGAAAATTCAAAGGACACGCCCACACACCCATTGACATCATATTGTAGGAAAAAAATCGATATAAAACGCAGCGGAAGAAATTAAAAATAGATTTCGTATGGTTTTAAAATTTTTCTCAAAGTTGAACCTTAACCTTTTAATTAATTAAACTCAAATATATACGGTTAGAGTTAAATACCTCTTGACGCGTGATCCGATTGACTTACGTCGATTGGTAATCCGCAAAATCTTTTCCGATGCCCGTGAACAGTACCCGCGTGAACAGTGATCGTGAACAGTACCCCCACCCCCCCCCCCCCCCCGTGAACAGTGATCGTGAACAGTACCGCGAGATCTTCCAATCCGAACAGGTACGTGAATCACCTAGGAATGTGGTCTTCCTTTTTCTTTGAATTGCAAACCTGAGAATGGATGAACAAAGTTTTCTTTTTCTTTTGTTAGTCACAAAACAATCAAAAGAAGACAAAAATTATTTCGGTCACTTTTGAGTTCTCAATCTAATGATCGAAACTCGCGTGAACCTAATTCGATGTTGTACACACAAGCTTATTGATGAACAAGCAATCAGTGTACTATCAAAGAATAATCTCTTCTCTCTTTTATGTTTAGTAGAATAAAAATTATTATTTTCTATGAATTGAGAAGAAGAGGAAAAACTGAATCATTCAATCAACTATCGTGGCCGAATTCTATATGTGGTATTATATAGGTGGCCGAAATTTTGCTTCCTCTTCTATTTAGGATTGCCGAAATCTTCCTCTAAATGGACTAGGGTTGCCGCAAATCACATACCAAAAAGAGTTTGTGTTGCACCCTAATTTCCATCAACCTTTAGACTTCAAAACCTAATCCAACTCATAGATATTTTTATTCTTTTATTGACTAAATAAAAAGACTTCTTATTTGATTAAATAAATAAAATTATTATTTATTTTCTTATCAAACAAGTCTTTTACTTTTAATATACTACTACCAATAGTATAACTTTAGGAAATATATTTCCTGATCAGAAAAAGATTTGTTTCTTAATTAAACAATTAATTAATAAATTAACTAATTCTTATTTAATTAAAACAATGAAACAAAATAATATATTAGGTTAATATATACACCTTGCCGCCCCACTTATATAAATGGGCCATATATTATTTTCTTATTTCATTTAATCCATTGGACTTTAAATAAAAGTCCACATGTGAACCAGACCCATTCTTACTAAAAGAAACAAGCCCACATGTCTCCTTTTAATATATTAATATAATAGTGCAGCTCATTAATTAAATAATAGACATATTATATTGTTGATATATTAAAAACAATTCTAGATGGACCCTTAAATCGGCCCGGTAGAATATATCAAGTAATCCATGCAAATACGTGTGGATTGGGGATCTTGGTGGGCTATCTAAATTTAAGCTTCAATAGACACAACCTAATCACAATCAACAAATGATTCACTTAGGTCCAATCTATTAATTTTAACTCATTCCACTAAAGAGCTAAAATTGAACTCTTAAATAAAGATAGAATAAGAAGATGTTTCTCATTCATACCCTAGACAATCTTATAGGAGATGGTGTATCCTCGTGAATAATATCAGTAATCGCTAAGAGCTCATAGACCACCTATAGCTCTCCAAGTTACCATATTTCCTCATATGACCACATTTCGAACTTGGATACTTTGACTTGTCCAGAAGCCATGTTTTCAATAATCATTATTGAAAACTCAACATTGAGATTTAATATCCAATACCTCAAAACATCCATATGATGATATTATACTCTCATTTAATAAATGGAGCCACAATGTCCATATCTATAAATGAAGTCCTCTATCGATTAACAAATGTATACCACCAAACTATCGAGGATAGACTATGCTATATAATCGTACTCATTGATAGCTCTAATGATAACACTTGCAACCATAAGTCCATCATTTATCTCAGGATTAAGATAGACTCTCCGATTGTCCTCTTTAATGAAAAGACTTATATCTAGTGACGGTTCTAGATAAAGTATTTCATTGTGATCCAGTTCAATGCACCTAGTGCACTAGATTCTTTTACTCGAAAACCTTTCGATGATTTTAGACTCATCATATTCATTTGATCCCACTCAAATGCTAGTAAAAGAATTCTACAACTTTAACAAGATAGAGGTGCCCAACCTTTAACTTAAGTTGTTAACGTTATTCAAGACTAACTAAAGAATTGTGTCTACCTCATACATATCCGGATGTATGAACAATTCTTCATGTCTCATAGTCTTTTGACCTTATGATTATTTACCTTGACAATTATAATAATAAATGCTATAAGTAATTGTAAGAATCAGAATTCACTTTATTCATATGAGAAGATTGTCAATTACAATATTACACTCTTGCCATTGAGCATAATCCTAACACATATTTTCTCTCTCTAAATCTAAAAATCATTTTTCTCCCAAATAATACAAAAACCTATCATTATCTTCATCAATTTCTACTCAAGAAGGATATTGGAGGTGGATTCAAGCTTGAAGGAAGAAGGTCTCACATGGGTCCCTTTTATTTCTCTCATCTTTATCATTTTATTTCATTTTTCATGAGTAGCTAAATCCTCACTAAGGGGTTGATGTGATTCATTTGTGAACATGGGTATTGTAATGAAGTCAAATCCTTTTAGTAAATCTATCAAATATGTTTTATTCATTGTTTTAATTGATTTCAAGAACAATTTATCTTGGATTGTACATGACTCTATTTGTAAGTTATTTTATAATTTTTTTGAGCAGAGAATTGAGTATACATGATGCTTGGCTCTCTTAAGCTCATTTGAATATAAGGATTGAACAAAAGTACATGACTTGAGTAAAATCCGAACATATTAATCTCATCTCTATCTAATCTCAAATGGGTAACCAAAACTATACATCATAGGATTGGTTGCTTGTGAGAGATTAAGCATCAACACTATACATCCTAGGTTGGTGAATTTAACAAAGAGAGTAGTCCCATATTTGGTAGATATTCATTCATTACACAATCATTTGTGGGTGGCTAATACTATACATGATAGATTGGACACTTATAAGTGGTATACAACCAATCCTATAAATCTTAGGTTGGTTACATTCGGCTAATGATCATTATTGTGAGTTCGTCTTTACCTAGTATTTGCTCTATTGATCCATCAACTCCTTAGTCCTCATATCATCCATTTTAGTTGCATTTTAGTTAGTTTATATTTAGTTTGCATATTAGTTTAAATTCATATCAACAACCATTTCGATTTACTTTTACTGCATTTAGGTCTAGAGTCAAGGTTTAATCACATCTATAGCTCGATCTCCGTGGAACGATACCCATACTTGTCGCATACTAGTTTTATACTTGTTTGAGTGCATCCTGGGACTCATAAATTTGTTTCGATATTGCATACCACGGAAAAACATGTGTCAGATACTAATCGTAGGTCATCTTTAATGTACTAGTCATAGGACTTCAAGGTGTATATATTGTTAAGATTATGCTCAATGGCAAGAGTGTAATAATGTATTTTACAATCTTTTCATATTAATAAAGTGACTTCTAGTTTAACAAATCGTATAGCATTTATAGTTTAATTAATTGTTTGTACATCTGAATATGGATGAGGTAGACACAATTCTTTAGTTAGTCTTGAACAATGTTCACAACTTAAGATAAAGGTTGGGTGCATTTACCTTGTTAAAGTTGTAGATTCTTTGCTAGCATTTGAGTCGGGTCAAATGTGTTATGATGAGTCTAAAATCATCAAAGTGTAGTGTCTTTGGCAAAACAATCTAGTGCACTAGGTGCATTAAATATGATCATATTGAAATACTTTATCTAGAACCATCAGTGGATAAAAGCTTTCACTTGATGACAATCAGAGAGTCTATCTCAATCCTAAGATAAATGATGGACTTATGGTTACAAGTGTTATCATTTGAGTTGTCAATGAGTACGATTATATAGCATAGTCTATCCTCAGTGGTTTGGTGGTATTTATTTGTCAATCGATAGAGGACTTCATTTATAGATTTTGACACCGTTGCTCCATTAATTAAATGTGAGTAGAATATCATCATATGGATATTTTGATGTATTGGATATTAAATCTTAACGTTAATTTTTCAATAGTGCCTATTGAAACATGGCTTCTGGACAAGTCAAAATATTCAACTTCAAAATGTGGTCAAATACCCCTAAACTACTTGCTCCTACTAATGAATCAACTGAGGTTCAAATAGATGAGTATAAGCAGTGGGAGACCTCAGATGAGATGGCCAAATGTTACATTATGACCACCATCTCTGACGTGTTGCAACAGCAACATGAAGGAATTAGTTTTGCTGCTGATATAATGATGTCTTTAGAGAAGATGTTTGCTATGAGGTCCAGGACGACTAAGAGAGAGGCTGTGACTGCTTTCATGAATCTTATAATGAAACTTGGACAGGCTATGAAAGATCACCTGATGAAAGTCATAGAACATCTCAACATTGCAGAACTCAATGGTGTTGAGATAGACGGTGAGACGAAAATTGACATGATTGCCAACTCACTGTCAGATTCCTTTGATCAGTTCAAGTTGGACTACACCTTGAACAATAAGGAATACACCTTGTAGGGCCTGATGCAAGATGTTCAAAGCACTGAGAAGATCCTTATGAAAGGCAAGGGTCAAGAGATTCATATGGTTGGTAAAGTTGCTACTGTTAAGACCAGTAAGAAGGTCAAGAAACAACATAAGAAAAAGCAAATTGGGCCTACTAAGAAGGAGACCAAGAAAGTAACCAAGATCAAAGGAAAGTGTTTTCTTTGTGGTGAAAAGGGACATTGGAAAAGAAATTGCCCAAAGTCTCAAAAATGAAGGAAGAAGGTAATATTAATTATCTTGAAACATGTTTTCTGGCAGATTCTACAGATTCTTGGATCATAGACTCCGGAGCCACTAATTATGTTTGTTATTCCTTACAAGGGTTTCAGGAAAGGAAAAGACTGAATGAGGATAAATTCAAATTGCGTTTAGGCAATGGAGCGTTGGTGTCTGCATGTGCAGTGGGAGATTGAAAATACAAACACGGTTAATTTGCCTTAAGCTAACCTAGAGGGGGGGGGGGGGGGGTGAATAGGTTACAATACCTTTTCGCTCCCTTGAAACAAACACAAGCTTTTCCCACTAAGTAGCTTGTATCACACTTCAAATACAATTACAAACAGTATCAATTCAAATAAAGGTATGCTTGTTCAAACAAAGTCAACTCCAACATATACAAAAATGATATACAATGAAAATTAATTACAAAGATATCAACTAAGATATGTATCAACACATATACAAATAAAGGAGATAGGGATAGAGAAAATCAACACATGATTTTTACATGGTAAAACCTACTAAGAGGAAACATCCACGGGTTGATACCACAACCACCGGCAAACAAATCCACCAGTAAGATAAAAAGATACAATCTCTCAAGTGACCACTTCACCTAGAAATCTACCCTTTCATCCTACATAATGAAATAGATGCCTCCTTGCTCAACTATTCGGATCACCCCAATCCTAGTCGAGACTTCCACGCATAAGTTGAAGATCCTCTCTTCAAACATGTGAGTTCCACTGCTTGACTATTCGGATCACCCCAATCCTAGCCAAGTCTTACATGCTCAACTATCCAAGTCACTATGACTCTAGTCAAGACTTCCACTTGCACAAGTTGAAGATCCCCTCTCCAAACAAGTGACTTCCGCTGCTTAGCTATCCGGATCACCCCGATCCTATAAGATGTGAGGATTAGACACAAATCATGAAGAACTAGATATTCATCATCAAAAGCACAAATCAAATATATCTAGATCTTGTAACATGAACTAACAACCTAGAGTATGTGAAACACCTAACACATACAAAAATCTAGATTATGTTCAATTCACATAAAAATGCTAAAATCAATTAGATAAAATCAAAATTGAAACTCTAGCAAAATAATAGAAATTAGATTCTCGAGATAATCAATTAAATTCAATCAAGTTCTAAATCATCAATCAAATATGCTATTTCAATAAATCTTCAACTAAAATGATCTAGCATATGAAAAGACTATCAATCAACAAAATCAAGTCAATAAACACGCAAGATAGTCCTATATTTGAAGCTAGCACAATACATCAACTTAAACATGTGAAAACATAGATTTAGTAAAACCTAACTCAACATGTTGATCAATTGAAGCTCAAACTAGATCTATTAGAGATCATTTCTCTAATCAATGATAACACATCAAACATACATATATATATAATAAGAAAAAACAAGGCAATTGAAGACTTGAAGATCAAGAACAAAATAGAAATCAATACCTTGAACAAAAACTGTGCAGTCCCGTTTTTGTGAGTGAAGCTACCAGAAAAACTACTAACATGACTTCCAACTCTTATGGATATGGTATATAACTGGTAGATGAAGATTCCCCAATTTGAATCACTCAAAACGGACTTTAAATGAGAAAGTTATGATGTTTGGAAGATGAGAAAATATTGAGAGAAAAAACTGCATAAGTTTTGAATTTGTTTTCTTGAAATGAAAGTGAGAGGGAAGCAAGATATTTAAAGGATAGAAAAAAGAAGTTTTTAACAATCAATAGGAGGGTGCAATGCCGGCTTCCCATGGAGGCTCGTGGGCTTCATGGGACCAGCAGCACTTCCTTCCCATGGAGGCCGCGCGCATCCACAGGGAGGAGGTGCTTGGCACCTCTCATTCCTCTTGCGCACTCTTTTTCTTTCAGCCATATCTTTGGCCTCCAAACTCCAATTTTGAATCCGTTTTTGGATTAAGAACTGACACTCCCTCACACACAAAAAAAATTAAGAAAAATTTTCCAGAAAATATAGAATTCATCATGAAAAACAAGGATGAAAACCTTGAACGATAAAATCACGGAAAGTTTCTTAACTACCTAATTTGAACTCGAAATTTAATGAATGAGTAACCAAATTAATTGGAACTTAATGTGGAATTATATAAGCTCAAAATAAATTTCATTATCATATAAACAAAAACCAATAAACACAAGAACATACAAGTATGCTATTTCCTAGAACTAATCCTAGAACACGCAATTTATGCAAATTGTCAATTTTAAGTCTAATGCATATGGATACATGTATAAGTGTGTGTATTGTGTTAAACCAAATTATGCACAACTATGCAAGGACACATGAATTCAATGTATGTGTGTGCCTAAGCCTTGCAAGAGGAAAGAGGTCATGATTACCTTTTGCTAAGCAACTTAGCTTTATTCCTCTTGTAGCCACCACTTTGCTTGAATATTGTCAAATTTTTCATGAAGCTTGATTATCTAAAAATCCTAGACAACTAATCAATACAGAGCAAATGTAGTTTTGATATAGAATTATACCAACACAAAACTCAAGAACTAACAATCTCCCCCTTTGGCAAATTCTATGTCAAAACACCTATACAAATACTAAAACATACAACATGAAGATTGGTCACTTATCACACCCTCACATTACAATGAGATAGTTCCCTTAGACTAATCTTCATCGAGTCTTGAATTCTTCAATGTAGTCTTCTCTTGTCACCACCTAAAATCATCTTGAAACACAAGGCATATACAAGAGAAACATACATATATATGGCAAGATAATATTTAGATACATATCACTTGAAGTTCAAATGGATATACATGTCTCGCCCTAAATACATGCAAACTATCCATCAACAAAATATTAACAATATCCAAATATTACAAACCAAGAATTCAAGATACCAAATGAAACCAAAACAAATTATACCAAAAACTACCTAAACTTAAACAATTCCTAAGATTAAGAGCATAGCATAGAGGTTTTAATATCATTGTTTTTCTCCCACTTTTTGACATAATATGAAGCCAAAAAGTTAAGAAAACAAAATACCCCAAGATCAAGGATTATCAAAGAAAGTTCTTTTTGTTGATGATCTCACATAGTGCTTTGTACTAGATGAATTACTAGAGGCAAGCTTGTCTTCCAAATACTTGATCTTCGCATCTTGTTGAATCATCTTTGCTCCTAGCTCCACCACTTTCGCATCAAGCTCTCCAATCTTAGACATAAGCCCCTCTTGAAGTTTCATGGCCCATTCTGGTAGAGGATTTGTGCTTGTCACAACACATGGCTCATGGTGCTTACCAAAAAGTCTCATGGTGTCATTTACCTTCCCCTTATCTTTGTATGACATTGACACTAAACGCTTGTCACAAAATTTCTCCTAGGGAGGTAGAAGCACATCATCTGCAAGTGTAAGAACTCCTTGCTTCATGGGAAAACAAGTAAGAAACCCGGGAAATGCTAACTTCTTATCCAATCTTGGTGAAGAAGGTGCACTTTCTATAAGTTCAATCAAGAGATCTCCAAGGTTCAAAGGCTTGTTTGTCACCAAGGCGTACACAATCTTGATCTTCTCTTTGTTAAGCTCGGATGCCTTAGTAGAACCCACAAGATTGGCACATACAAATAGATGCCAAAAGACACTAACCTTGGTCCACTCACCTTGACTAATATAAGCTCTCTTCCCCTACTTAGATCCATCATCCTCACATGAAGTCTTCCCCATAAGATTTAGATGATCAATATTATTTACATCAAGAAATTTTGAAATAATCCCATTTGAAAACTCAAGGAATTTATTGATACTATCTGAGGAGACTCTAAAAGTTTTTCCTCTCACACTCACCAAGGCAATTTCAAAGGTTGAGCTCTCTTTATACTCAAAATATAATTCTCTAATAAGACTTTCATTAGTAACCCTAATGGAATTAATCCATGAATCCAATGCCTATCATATATAGAATGATGAATGTAAGAATCCTCAACAAAGTCTACACCTCTATCTTGAATAAGCTTTTTGGTTCCGATAACTCCTAAAGCTTTCAACTTGTTGGATTTGGGTTTTCTAGAGGTTGTTGGAGTAGATTTGGGTTTTGTTATGGGTTTAGATGGATGGATAGAGTTAGAAACTTTGTTTCTCCCCATGATTTGTTGTCAACACTACAAAACAAAACACATGAGTAGAAAGAGACACAAGTGAGTGTTATTTTACACATATAAACAAACAAAGGCATATGATGAAATAATGAATAATAAATGCATAAATGTTATTTTTCAAGCACATTGGTACATTTTACCAATTTCAACAAATACATTTAACAACAAGATTCATCCACAAATTGAGGAATTGGTGTCAACAACAATTACTATCAACCTCAAATCATGAAGGAATTGGTCATAATAACAACTACTATCAACTCAAAACAAGAAGGAACTTAATCAACCTCAAGCTATGAGGAATTGGTTGTAACTACAACTACTATCAACCTCAAGAATGAAGGAATTCATTATAATATCAACTCCAAATTATGAAAAATAAATTGCTAACACATTCATACAATTATTTCAAGATAGATATCATGAATTCTTATCATTCAATTATTCTAAACAATCAATATGTCAACATATAACAAAGCAAATCATTTGAACAGATCATAAAAGAGAACAAAGTCTAGTATACTATGCTCCCCTTTGATAAGTGCTCTATCTAAGATCAAGATAGAATGTAGTTCACAATGATATCCACACAATCACACATTCAAGCAATTTTCAAAATAAATTCAACAATAATAAGCTTCACAAACTATGAGAGATACATCAAGAGTTTCAATCACTCTCATAATTCTTCTCAATTTGCTAGAATATCAAGTTACTTATAAACAAAAGTGTGTGTGAGAGATTTGCTCCAAGCATATGTAGAGGAGTAATTTGATAATCAACATGCCAATCACATCAACATCTATTCATCTTAAGCTTTTCCATAAAAGGTCAAACCGATTATCATCTGGAATTTTTGCTTTAAAAACAATAGATTTCAACACATGAGCGTGTGTGTGCATGTGGCTTGTCATCCCCTTTCTATTTTTCAACCCGAGTATTCATGATTTTCTACTATACTCCTTTAAGCCTTTTTTTTATTTAGGCTTTGAATCAAAGATTTTTTTCTATTGATTCTTTTCAACACTTCTTTGACTTTTCAACTTTCTTTTAAAAGGAAAAATTTTAAAATATACAAACCTAATTTTTCGCTTCCTTCGGCCTGTGTTTTTCCCTACACTTGTATCTCCAAGTTTCGGATAGAAGCTTGATGATCTTGGAAAGTTGTTTGGGTGGCCTACATAAAATTGTTAGTATTCTAGGCAAGTTGAGCAATTAAATCCTCCACATACGGTTTTTTTCTTAGAGGGTTGGAATGGTGGGTTCTGAACATTCCGAGTATTACTCCATTGGAAATTTGGATGTTGGCTCCACCCTAGATTATATTTGTTCGAGTACGGGTTGGAAATCATTCACTTCATATGCTTGTTCTTGCATGGTCTCTTAAACACCTACACAAGTAGTACAAGACTCATTAAATAAGTTCACAGTGTAGACATTAAAGCATCCATTTTTTTATTCAAATTTTCCATTTGTACTGCCATAGAGCTAAACGCATTAATCTCATGTACTCCAACTCTCTTCGGCATCATTCTTTCTCCACCCTATTGCTGAGTGTTAGTGGCTAATGTGTTGATGAGTTGAGATGCCTCATCAACTGTTTTTTTCGTTATTGCTCTTCCACTAGATGAATCTATCATTCTTTTGGTAGCATCATTCAAACCTTTGTAGAATGATTGTAGCTGTAGCCATTCTGGTAGTCCATGATGTGGGCATTTCAATAACATCTCCTTGAATCTCTCCCAACTGTCGTAAAAGACTTCAGTATCATGTTAGGTAAATATAATGATGGCATCCCTTATTGAACCATATTCGAAGGAGGAAAGTATTTTTGTGGAAATGTATTTGCCACAACAGTGAAAGTAGTGATGGAATTCAGCGGAAGTGTAAGAAGCAACGATTTCACCTTATCCTTCAATGAGGATGGTAACAATCACAATTGACATGCATTTTACCGTGGTATGCAATATCAAAACAAATTTATAGAATCCCACAATGCACTTAGCACAAATAAAACGAGTAAATGGCAAATAGGGGTATTGTTCCACATGGATCGACCAATAGCTATGATTAGACTACTACTTTAATAAGAAAAATGTGAGAAAAGTAAATTAATATGATCTTTGAGAATAATGTAAACTAAAATTTAAACTAAGCTAAAACTAACTAAATGCACTAATTTAAGAAGGTGTAGATGGATGATGTGTAGATTAAGGAGTTGATGGATTCACTTAGCAAACAATAGGCAAAGAATGAACTCACATTAATGATCAATAACAAATGTAACCACCCTAGGATGTATAGGATTGGTTATTTCCCACTTATGGGTGTCCAATCTATCATGTGTAGCATTGGCCATCCACAAATGGTTGTGCAATTAATGAACATCTATCTCATATGGGGCTAATCCCTTAATTAATTTCAGCAACCTAGGATGTATAGTTTGATGCTTAATCCATCACAAGTAACAAATCATAGGATGTATAGTTTTGGCTACTCATTAAAGATTAGATATATATGAGATTAATGAGCCCATATTTACTTGAGTCATGTACTCTTGTTAAATTATTCTATTCAAGTGAGCTTAAGAGAGTTAAGCATCATGTATACTCAATTCTCTACACATAATTTCTAAAACAATTTGTAAAGAGAGTCCTGTACAATCAAATACAAATTGCTCTTGAAATCAGTTGAAACCAATGAATAGAACATATGAGATAGATTTAATATAAGAATTAGTTCATTACAATATCCATATTTACATGTGAAACACATCAACCCCTTAAAGGGATTTAGCTACTTAGGACAACTAAAATAAAAAGATAAAAATGAGAGAGATAGAAGGAACTCATGTAGAACCTTCTTTCTTCAAACTCAAATCCTCCTCCAATGTCCTTCTTGAGTAGAGATTGATGAGGTTAAGGTGTGGGTTTTCGATGAATTGGGAGAGAATGGTTTTTAGATATAGAGAGAGAAAGATATGAATGATATGGGTGTATGGTCCTTTTTGAAAAATTAGATATGATGCCTTATATAGCTCCACCAAAAATAGGTCAGAATGCTGATGTGAACGTGTCTCATGCACGTATAACATGGGTATAGCACAGGTAAGGTACCCGTTCAGTACCCGTGCAATCTTCATTTTCCTTCCTGATTTGTACAATATGCACGGATTGTACATGGGTAAGTGACCCATGCTATACCCGTACAGTTGGCTCTTATCTGAGGCTCTGCTCCCTAGTCTGATGGGTTGCATGGGTAGTGCATGGGTAAAATCCGTGTAGTTACCCGTGCACCAAGGTCTGCTCCAATTTCTTCTTCCGGTGCATGGGTTGATGTACGGGTAGTGCACGAGTGTGCTACCCGAGCACTATGGCCTACTTCACCATATTTTTTCACCATTTGTCCTTTTTGTCCCTCTTCATGCCTTTTCACTTAATGCCTGCAATAACAACCAAAAGAGCCATAAATACTCATAAAAACACCCAAGAATGAGACAAAGGGAAAGGATATGGGGGACAAAATGTATAACATGTTTGGCTCGATCAACAATTTAATGGCTTCATCCGTTACTCCATTGATCTTCACAGTTTTACATATCTCAAGAAACTCTTTGATATGCAAATTAGGATCTTTAATTGATTTGCCATAGAAGGACAACAAAATTTGAATGAAAGACGGCTTCAGCTTAAATGATTTGCTGTGATGGGAGTTCGAACAATTCATGATAGCGAAACAGTGACAAAGGGAGCCGAATAATCCATCAAAGTCGTGTTCGGATTTGACTCCTAGATAGCAATATTGTCCATTCACTCCTCGGGTTCGAGGTGCTTCCTTCTCATATGTCGGATTGTCCTCACAATCTGAGGATAGTATGGTTCACGCTCGAGACTTTGTGAACGACGGCCATGCATAAATTCCTTAAAAAAAATTAAAAAAAAATTAAAATTAAATTTAACAAAATTAAGATAACCTACAATATAATTATGCTAGAATGAGAATCAAATTTCAGTCCCCAGTAGTGGAGCCAAAAACTTGTGAAAAATATGATTAAAAATTTATCTACAAATTCTAATTGCTTGCAAGTGTACGAATCAAAAGATAGTATAGCTACTGAAGCACAAATATCGTTCCCACGGAGACTGAATTAATCCTACAATTCTGACCAATTAAACTAAAACTAAGCCTTAAATTGAAAACTTTAATGAATGAGAATTGATTTGTGAATAATTGATGAGGAAAAGAAAATTAAAGAAAAAAAATAAAAGTTCATAGCAAAGCAAAGTCGAAAATCAAATAGGCGAAACACTAGAGTCAGCGTAAGCAATCATACTTAACCCCTTATATTGATTATCAATTTTCCCAACTATATTTAATTGCCAAGACATATAGTTACACAAAAGTATTCCTACAAAAAAATCCTCTATGGCATCTAGACGAATTGAATTCGTAAAAACCCATTAAGTTCCCAATTGTTAAAATCATCACATAAATCCTAATTGCATGGCATCTACAATCAAATATTCATGGTATCAATTGCAAAAAGTAAAACTCAAGTAAAGAATGGCATCTACTCTTACTTAAATAAAGAAGGTAATCAAACATCCAAATTCAAGCACACATAATTAAAGTGCAGCAAACGATACTCAATAGGGAGGAAAATTTGAAATTAACATTAACCAAATAAATCAAATATACTCAATAAGGAAGAAAATTTGAAATAAACATTAATCAAATAAATCAAATAATCAAGGCTAGGCTACATCATAGCCCTATCCAAAAGAATTAGTTCATAATAGTCATGAGTACAAGCATAAGAGAAAACATAGAAGAAAATAATGATAGAACCCGGAAAATCGATGGAATGTCGCCTTAGAACTCTTCAACTTACCTCATTTGATGTGTATCTTATTTTTTGACTGTATTTCCTCTTAAATAGGCATGACTTAGGTCTCATTTAAGTTCCCTAATCAACCTCCAATAAGGCTAATTCAAGATGACTTAAAATAGGAAATACAATCCATCTAACTTAAGGAATCTTGTTTCAATCTCTACTAATCCTAACATGGAAAGTTTTGGATCCACTAAAACTAAATAAAAATGAATTTTAGGCCTTCATTAATCATCCAAAACATAACAAATCCGTCCAAAGCCTTCATTCTTGAATAGGCTGCCCGTAATGCTTTATTCCCAAAATCCCGCGTAGAAATTCTAGGCTGGCCATTAGTTAGCAGAATGGCTATAACGTCCTCTAGATAACTAGAAATCGCGAACTGTAAAATTCTACGTAAGGCTAATTTCCGTACCTTTCCAACCATATAAGGTTTGAAACCTAGTTCCATCTAAGATGATACAGTTTAATTCTTGAAGTTGACCCATCAACATATGTTGTTTTCTTCTGCTTGATCGAAAATCTACCAATTTGCTTCCATTTAGCTCATATGACTTGAATAGCTGAGAACTAAGAAAAGAAACGTAAAATGCAAGAGATTAACACAAAACAAAGCAATAAACTAAAGAATAGAGGTATAAACCATATGAAATTATAATATTATCAACGGCTATAAGAACCAATTTTTTTTCCCAATTATTTACTGACATATGGCAAACTAAAAATATAGAAAAAATATAATTAAAACCTACTATATAATTACTTTGCTTTTGGACATCTATCATACTTTTTTTCTTTCTTCACAAGACACGCCACAACCCTCTCTTTCCAAATAATTGTTTTGTCCAGTTTTTGATATTCATTTTCTTCTCAAATTTTTATCTTATTCTACTTTCGGTTCGTTTTTTTTCCCTCTTACTCTTACATCTCAACTTAATGTGATCATGGAAAGAGAGAAAAAAGAAAGATGATAGTTTTTGCAAATATTTTATACAATTATATGAAATAAATATTAATTTCAAAATATAATACATCAAAAATATTTTAAAATTAAACAAAAAATGTATACTTTATTTTCTTTAAATAATAATAGTTTAAACTATAAAAACATTTAACTATTTAAAATCTATTATATTATAAATGTTTAATTAAATTAAATACAAATTCAAATAATAAAAAATTTCACATATTTATTTAAATCACAAGATTATTGTGAAGATATGCATAATCCATATCTAATTATCATTTAAAATAATTTAACACAATTATTTAAATTAAATTAAATTATATTATTGCATTTTTATAATAAAATTTTAAAAATATAAATAAAATAATTTGAAAGTAACCAGTGGTTATAATCAGTTACTTCATATTTTTAAAGTATTTGGCTGCCATATGTCAACCAAGTATTGGATAAATCTTATAATTAAATTTCTTTAATATTATTGGGATTTAATCTCCTAATAATGTAGTCATACCATTAAAACATACCTTCACTCTTCTACGAGTTACAAATATACCAAAAAAATAATAATAATAACTATTCGTATTCGCCACTATACATGGATTTTGGATCATGATGTTTCAGAGATTCGTTATTCATGGATTCAAAGAAGAAAAAGCTTCTTAGAGATTCTATTCCCGAAATCTTTTTAAAAAGGACTTTATTGAACTCTTTAAAATATGCCTTTTTTTCTACGTTTTTTTTTCCACTCTTCAATTGCGATTTGTGACAGTATTTAGGCTCATCCGTGGTTTTTTTTAAAAAACAAATATTCGTATTCGCCACTATACATGGATTTTGGATCATGATATTTGAGAGGTTCGTTATTCATGGATTCAAAGAAGAAAAAGCTTCTTAGAGATTCTATTCTCGAAATCTTTTAAAAAAGGGACTTTATTGAACTCTTTAAAAAATGACTTTTTTTCTCCTTTTTTTTTTTTCCATTCTTCAATTTTGATTTGTGACGGTATTTATGCTCATCTGTGCTTTGATGATCATATTTTATTCAAAAACGGGTTTTCTCTTATCAATCTCTGGTAAATTTTTTTTAAAAAAAAAAACTTTAAAAAATGTATACTATACTACTTTTAATTATAATTTTTCAATATAACACCTCAAAATATGATGGGAAAGTAGTATTCTCAAAAATTAGGATATACAATCTGAAACTTTCGTTATATTCTTCATATTTTCATATCCATTATGTATTGATATAGTGTTCAAAACGAATTATGAGACATGTTGATTATGATTAGTAATTCAATCATGATATAATGTATTAGTTATAATCCACATCATTTGTGAGTGGTTAACATGTTTTTGAAAATATTTCACTATCAAATATCTAATATCCAATTAATTCAAAATGTGTACATTACCTCTTAGCAGAGCTGGTTGTGCACTTTCCTTCCACAGAAGTGGTAAGGGGTTAAAATCCAACCATACACATATATCTGGGCCGCATGTATATTGTTTGATCTCGGCAAGTCCTGACAGTCCTATTGTAATATTTCAAAAAAAAAAATTCAAAAATTTCTTTTAATTTCACTCTAAAACTTTGTAAGGTGTAAAGAAAAAAAATCTTATAAAATGAGAGAGAAGGGTAGAGAGAGAGGATCTGATTTCAAATGGGAAAGGAAAGATTTTCCTGCAAGGTTTGTTCTCCATTTTTCATGGATAACTTGAATCCAACCATTGATCTTAAGAGATTGTGGAGCATTTACAAATAGTTTAGAACGGTCTGAGACGTCTTTCCATCAACAAAGAACAAGTCACGAATGAGCAAGAAACTACCCTAATATGTGTGAAAATATACAAACACGGTTAAATTGCATAAAGCTAACCTAGAAGAGGGGTGAAAAGGTTTTTATACCCCTTTTCAATTCCTTGACACAAACAAAAGTTTGTCTCTCTAGATAACTTGTATCACAACACATTAAGGATATGAAAGCACATATAGACTATTGAAGAGCATATTCAATTTGCATGTCAATTAAAGTCTACAATTTGCATTTGAAGGAATTATACTAAAATATAAATCAACAAGCACTTGTATCAATATATATATATATATATATATACATGTCCAATATATGCAAGTACAAATCAATGAAAGACTATATACAAATAAGTCAATTTACAAAGATAAGTGATATATACAACTTTGATCAAATGAGTGTTTGCATCTCACACTTTACAAAGACTTGTTTACAAAGATATATAGAAATGATCATCTAAACAAGATACAACCAAACACATATACAAAAATAAAAGAGATTGGGATAGAGACATTTGGCACATTATTTTTTAAGTGCTAAAACCTCCGAAGAGGAAATATCCACGGGTTGAATCCACAATCACCGGCAAATTATATTTCACTAAATGATAAAAGTACACCTTCAAAAGTGACTAATCAACATGATACACTCTATATTGGACATCACTTCTACCCAACCCTCAAGCCTTCTAATGAAAGAGAAATTGCCAATTTTCTATCCAAGCCACATCCCATGTCTCTAGAAAGTTTCCTTGCATGTCTATCCGGATCATCCCAATCCTAGCCAAGACTTCTTGCTTAACTATCTGAATCATCTCGATCCTAGCTAAGACTTCCTTACTTAACTATCTGGATCATCCCGATCCTAGCTAAGACTTCCTTGCTTGACTATCCGAATCATCCTAAGTCCTAGCAAAGACTTCATGCCTTTTACAAGGACTTCCTAATGTGATCAAATGTATGCTAACACAAACATATGCAACATAGAATATGTAATCAGTATATCCTATGGAAAGTAGAAATGATCAATGAGCTCACAATGTATATTTTTATAGTTTATAATCGAACAAAAATTGACATCATACAAATGATGCATGTAACATATGAAATGTATGGATTAAGTACACTTCATGAAGAACTAGACATAGGCATCAAAGTCCACAGATCAAAGTGGCCTCGTTATTATACATGAACAAAAACCTAGGGCATGCAAATCACTAAAACACACTTTAATTCTAGATTCTATTCATGCAACTAAAGTTTGAAATAAAACATGTTCATTAAACACATATTCAAGACTTTAGAACTAAAACCAAAAATGCTAGAATCAAAAGATATGTTCATTGGAATTCTCTACCAACCATTTAGAGCACATATTAACAAAATAATCAATTAAATCTCAATAGGCTCTAATTATAAAATTAATTGTGCTAATCCAAAATATATTCAACTAAAGAGTCCTAGCACATGTAAAGCACAACACTTTATCTATGACTTCTTATTAGCACCATTTTTTATCCCTAAAGTCCGGTCCCTGTTGCCTAATTTTCTTGCAGTGATCGCCATAAATTTTAATGTTTTTTTCCATTATCTATGACATATTATTTGAGAATTTTAAAATTAAATCAAAATATTTGGCGAAAAAAGTTAACAGAGTGATTTCGCTAAATAAATAGTGATAAATAAAAAAATGAAACATATAGTGATACATTTAAAATATTGACCTACAAGTCAAATTTTTTTCTCATGTATAAATTATTACATACATTCCATTATAATTTATTAATTGATATAATAATAAAAAATCAATTATTTTTTCCATGACAATGCCATAACAAATAATGTAGAAAATAGTACTACATTTTCGATAGCGTAATTGCCCTTAAAATTAATTCGAATTAAGGTTTATCATTTTTGACGGCACAAAAACGTTGTCGGAAATACAAACTATTTCCGACGGCCATTAGGCCGTCAGAAATGTTGTATTACTTTTCCTCATTTCCGACGGCGTAAAGACTATTTCTGACGGTTATTAGGCCGTCGGAAATGTGGTATTACATTTTTGCTCATTTCCGATAGCATGTTTTGCTCCATCGGAAATGCGAACAACATTGAGGGCTTATTCGACTATTTCTGACGGTTATCGGGCCGTCGAAAATGTGGCATTACATTTTGACTCATTTCCGACGGCACTAATATGGTCGTCGAAAAAGGTATCATTACTGACGGCAATTAGCGCAGTCAAAATAGTTTGTCACTAATAGGCATATTTTTTGTAGTGCAAATAGCCCTAGATTATAAGCTAGTCACAATACAATTCTCAAACATGTGAAATCATAGATTTAGCAAAACCTGGCTCAGATATAAGTCTCTAATTAGACAAACCTAGCTTATAATTGAAGCTCTATCTCTTAAAGCAATTGTTCAAGTCATATACACATAAAAGAGAAGAAAACCCAAGGTATTTGAGGATTTTAAAGAACGAAAATCAAAAGATAAACAAATACCATGATTACTTGAGTGAAGTCATAAAATTGGTGTATAGCCACCAAAATACTTGAACAAAAGACTTCAAAGTTGCTTGGAGATGATAGAGGACTTCAAGACGAAGATTCTCCCTTTCGAATCACTCAATTTTGATAAATATTTAGTGAGTTATGGTGATTGGAAGTTGAGAGAAAAATCTAAGAAAATTTATGCACTTGGTCTACTTAAAATGGAATGAGAAGGAGAAGAGATATTTAAAAGAAATGAAGAGAAGATGACATGGAGAGAAGGGTAAAATCGGCACCCAAAGGGAGCACGCCACCTAGGGTTCCCATGGTGGTGAGTGGCCTCAACGGGGGCAAAATGGTGGCCTTCCCGTGGAGGCCAAGAGCCTCCACGGGAAGGGGGTGGTTTGGTAAAAAACCACTCCTTCCCTTTATTCCCTCTCGCGTACCTCTCACGTTCTTCAGTTGTATTTCGGCCTCCAAACTCCAAAGTCGAATACATTTTTGGATTATGAACCGTAACTCTCTCACAGACATGGACGTCTATGAAACTTTTATAAAAAAAAATATGGAAATCAACTCAATACACAAGGACGAAAACCATGCACATTAAAGACACGAAAAGTTTTGTAACTTTAAACTCAAAACTCGAAAACTTATGAATGAGTAACTGAAACGTTCGAAACTCAATAAGGAACATTATGAGAATATATTCAAGTCCAAAATCAATAAAAAAAACAAACAAATAAACATAAGAACTCACAAGTATGCCATTTCCTATAGATAGTCCTAGAACATGCATTTTTATAAAAACAATTCAATTTAAATCTAATGTATGTGCATACATTAATATGTGTGTGTATGTCTTATAACAATTGAGCACAAAAATGCAAGGATACATATGGATTCAATGTGTATGTCTGCCTAAATGCCTTGCAAGAGGAATGAGGTCTTAATATACCTTGGATGTGCAACAAAGCTTGCTCCTCTTGAAGACTTCTCTTTGTTTGATGAGTTGCCATTCTTCCTTGAAGCTTGAAACATAATGAGCCTGGACAACTAATCAATACAAGGGAGTTATCGTTTTGATATGGGATTATACCAACATGACTCAAAAGCCTAGCAATGTGTCTAAACAACCTTGGAGGTGGGTGAATGAGTTGTTAATCGATTAATTACCACGTTTTTCCATTAGTCAAGATTAATCAGAAAAACCAATTCAAAGTAACAACAAAAATCAAATGTAAGTGCGGAAATTAAAAGACACTTGAATTTTACGTGGGAAACCCTCAAACCGAGAAAACTCCACGAGACTAGCCTCACTAGCCACTTAGTCTCAGAAACTCCACTAATTGAATATTTGTTTACAACATAAGTTGACATCCTAGTCACTCTTCTTAAGGTGCGTAACACAAACTATTCGATCTGTAACCCCCAAACCTAATTTTTGCTAGTTCTCGAGCAAAACTAAAAATGAGATACAAAACAGACTACAAATGTAGAAATATAAAAAACACATAAAAGCAATAAACAAGTAATTAGTCCACTTTCGTGAGAGAAACGATGGCACTTAGCATGTGCCACAAACCTTTAAACCCCTAGGTGTCCCTAGTCGGAGGAGGTATAGTCTCCTAAGGGTTTACCAATACGATTACCACAAATACAACTCTACAAAGCAAAACGTTGAGATGCCACCTAAACATATGAAGCAAAAACTACATGCATGCTAAAATCTCTGTATGAAAACTAAAGTTATGCCATATAAATCAATACATCACGTTATGCATGTATGCCAATACAAAAGATGTTTCAGTTTACAAAACAACAAACCTTGAATGCATGGGCCAGAATTCGCCTCGACTTCTAATCCTTACTGGATTACACTCATATTTTCTCTCAGAGCCTAGGCGATAACACTCAACAACATATGCGAATTGGAGTATAGGTACATGGAATCAAAAAATATTCGCATATTCACATAATTAGAAAGAACACTCATATAAATGCAAAGATCTAATGAACGAATTAAACATTAAGAATATAGATAGAGCACATGCAACTTCACAATTAAGCAAGACACATCAAGAGATCCGCTAGGTCTTTCATGGTTGTAATGGGCCCATAGGTGTAGGCTAAGAATGAATGTGAAATGTAAAAACAAGAACCTAAGACCGTACCAAGGATTTTGCTGACCATCTACAATGCAATAACTTAATCCCGAAATGTATTTATCAAGGACTTTGCTGACCATCTACAATGTTATATCGTAGTCTAAAATACATTTCTTTGTAGTCTACGTACATTTAGGCTTCCCTTTTTGTTCTAACACCTTTAATACTCATTTTTTCTTTTGAATAGATATTCAATTTTTTTTCTTTTCTTTTCTTTCTGTTGAATGACATACACATAAATTCTGATGCCTACATTCAAGCCTTATATGCAATTACATTTACAATTCAACCCAAGAAACTCATT
Source organism: Dipteronia sinensis (assembly GCA_033220585.1). Taxonomy (NCBI): domain Eukaryota; kingdom Viridiplantae; phylum Streptophyta; class Magnoliopsida; order Sapindales; family Sapindaceae; genus Dipteronia; species Dipteronia sinensis. Next base: position 44,836,780 of record CM065638.1, on the reverse strand, counting down.
GGTTTCTTCCCAAATACAATAGTAGTAATTACAACACACTCTAATAATCTCTACCACTATCACCATATAGTCCCAAGCTAATTAGGTACGGTTTCTTTAAAGAATCTAAGTTATAAGTTTGGGTAATGAAAGAAAAAGCTATGTGTTTGGTTTCAAATTGGCTAACAGAGCATACACATAGGGTATGAATTAGTATTTATGCCATTTTGTAGTTAAAGCACACATTGCCTAGCATCACTTCTTAATGATCAACCAACTAAAAAGTAAATCAAACAAACATGTGAAATCATAAAAGGATTGGTCTTTAATATCTAATGCAAAATCCTATAGAGATCAGTCTATACATTGAAGAACAAGAAAAATGTTTAAGAGTAGAAACAAAATACACCCTCTAAAATGAACGTTAAAGCACAAAATTCTTACAAGGGTAGTCTCCACTTCTCTCCTAAGCTAAAGAAGCATAAAATCTCATCTACCTCAACATCAACATATTGGCACTGTACACGCAAATTTAAGCGATGCAACAATTATAGATGGTGTGAATGCTAGTCAAAACATAGAATGAAAAGCATACATGACATGTCTCTACCGGAACTCAAAGATATTATCTCAACAAAAATATACTTTAATTCCAAAATTTTCAATTTTGACCAAATTTTTAGAGATTTTAGAAAAAAAACTACAAAATGACAAAAACAACACAATGAATTTGTCCACACCCTTAAACCTAAACCCAACATTGTCCTCAATGTTGCTATATGGAACCATCTCCCAAAAATTGGACAATGCAAGCTAGAGTTTGGAAATAGGGACAGCAAAAACAAACAAAACAAATCCTAAGATCTAAGTACAATATAACTCGCATTTTTAGATCTAAACAAAAATAAAAATCACAACAATAAGCAATGCATTTATATCCTTGAAGCACTAGGCAGTTTCCACCATAATCAACAACATATCAACAAGTTCACAAGTTTAATAACAAATGCTTCCCATTTCATTTAGCACAAAACTGAATTTCAACTATGTTAAGTTTGATTTGTGTGTTGGCGTAATTCCATATCAAACCAAGAGTTGTTGTAATATTTAGTTGTCTATGTTAATGGTGAAATCAAGCTTCAAAAGGTGGACAACTCATATTACAAAGCATGTCTTCAAAAGGTGAAAGCTTCGTTGACAAACAAAGGTATACTTAAGACCATTGATCCTTTTGCAAGGCATATGCACTAGGGATGGGCTCGGTTCGGTTTCAACTAGGACCAGACCAAACCAAAAATTTCAGTTTTTTAAGAAATTGGACCAGTTTGGACCAATCTCTTTTTCATATGAGACCAAACCAAATTATATTGGTTTGGTTTGATCTGGTTCGGTTTAACGATTTTGAGTTATCAAATATAAAAAACTTAATGAGAAGTAAGAAGTTACATATATTTTATTTAAAAAAACATACATTTCAATTTTTTTAGATAAATATTTTTCAAATTAAAATAGCAAGAAAAATCAAAATAAAATAAAGTTGCTTGTAAACACATTTACAATGAAGATCAGTTGTTTTGTACCTAATGATTAGAAAGTAGAAACATAAATAAGAATTATATAAAATCACTTGTTTTGTATTTGTAGCGCTGCCTTAGTTTAATTTTTATATATATATATATATATATACCATTATTCAATGCAAAACAAATGATAACTTTATAAAACAAATGGAAAAAAATTCAATTTCATCTTAGAGTTCATTCGACCTTGCACTAAAGTCGGTGGGATAGAAATAATAAATCATGATTTTTGACTTTAATGTTTCATTTTTTTTAAGTTTTATTGAAGAGTTTTGGGTGTGATCTATACTGGAATAAAAGTGTGTGTTAAAAGTATTCGGTTTACGGTCTGGTCTGGGTTCGATAAGCTTGGACCATAAACCGAAACAGACCATACGGTTTTTTTAAAAGCAAAAAACCGAACCAAGCCAAGCTGTTTGGTTTGATTTGGTTTGGATTGTAGTTTTGGGCTTTTTTACCCAGCCCTAATAGGCACACACACACACACACACACACACACACACACACACACACACACACACACACACACACACACACATTGCATTCATATGTGTCCCTGCATCGTTGTGCTCAAATGGTATAACACATATACACACATATTGTTGTATGCACATTTATTAGATTTTTTTTGACAACGTTTATGAAATTGCATGTTCTAGGACTATTTCCAGGAAATGGCATACTTGTGTGTATTTGTGTTTGTTTATTTTCATTCACTTGGTATCAGACTTGATTATGTTCTCATATTGTTCCTTATTGAGTTCCAAATGTTTCGGTTACTTGTACATAAGTTTTCAAGTTTCGAGTTAGATTTTATGAAACTTTCTGTGTGTTTATCATACATGGTTTTTGTCCTTGTGTATTGAGTTGAATTCCAAGTTTTTGTTGAAGTTTCATAGACATGCATGTCTGTGAGAGAATCCCAGTTTATAATCCAAAAACAAATTTGAATTTGAGTTTGGAGGCTTGAGAATGGTCTAAGAGCACGAGAGGTGCTCGAGAGATGGCATGGGAAGAGAGGGGTGGTGAATTGCCACAAGGCCCCTTTTCTAGCTGAAGGCCTATAGCCTCTACGGGAAAAGAGCCACTCAGCCACTGTTGAGGTCACGTGCCTCCACGGGAAACTAATGTGGCATGGCCACCTCCCTCTCCTGTGGTCCCCTCTATCCATATCTATTTCCCTCCCTCTTTCTTTTAAATTCCCTCTCTCTCTCTCACTTTGATTTTCAAAGAAGACTTGTGTTGAACATTTTTGTGTGTTTTCTCTCAACTTCAAAACATCATATCTCACTCACTTCTCAACCGAATTGAGTGATTCAAAAAGTGAGAGAACCGTATTATCTTCTGCAAGTAGTCTGAAAGCAAAGTGTTTAAGTATTTTTGGTGTCTAACACCAATTTCGTGGCAGCACACACTTTACAAGGTATTTGCTTATCTTTTGATTTTCTAAGCTTTAAAATGTTCAATACCTTGGTTCTACTTCCTATCTTAGTGCATTTGAATTGAAAAATGTTTTTTGGATATAGAGCTTCAATTATAAGTTAGATTTATCCATTTTGTGATTTAATTGTTGATTAGGTTTTTGTAGAGCCAAAAATCACATGTTTGGATATTGTATTGTGACTAGCTTATAATTTAGGGCTATATTGAGTGATTAATTGTTTTATCCTCATGAATATTAGCTCTATTTGTGCTCTGGATTTTTGATTGATTATATTTTTAAATATAGCATATTTTGATGTGATTTAGAGGTATTTGAATACTAATTATTTTATTGACATGAAAATCAGATCTAAATTGTGCTAGAGATCTTCAATTGAATATATTCTTAGATCTAGCATGTTTTGTGTGATTTAAAGTCTTGAATGATTAATTATTGAATATTTTGTGATTCAAGCTTTATTTACATGTATTAAATCTAGAAGAATATTTTGATTTGGTTGGATTACAATTTCTAGGGTTTTATTACATGCTTAAGGACTAGAAATCTTGTTTTTGTGCTTACATGATTATAATCTAGTTCTTATATGAAATGTATAAGATCTATGCATTTCTTATGTGACATTGCATTACTTGTGTGTTTGCACTATATTTAGATCATAAACTAGAAAAATAAATATTGTGTGCTTAAAGACATTTCTAGTTTCCATAGGATATTTTGATCACATATTCTATGTTTCTTGTGGTTTCATAACACATCATTTGATCAGTTTAGAAAGCCTTGTATTAGGCTTGAAAGTCTCAATTAGGTCGTACGGATCGGGATGGAGCAAGGGAGTCTTAACTAGGATTATACGGATCCGAAAGTTGAGCAAGTGTACTTTCTTGAGACACATACGGTGTCTAGGATAAAAAAGGGCAAGTCTTTAATTAGTAAAAGGCTCAAGGGTAGGATAGAATGGACAATCCTATAGGGTGGATCATGTGTCATATTGATTGCTTGAGGGTGTACATTTATCCAACTAGTGAAAGGTAGTTTTGCCGATGGTTGTGGTAAGAACCAGTGTATGTTTTCTTTTTCAGAGGTTTACCACGTAAAACTACTTGTGCAACCTTTTCTTCCTTAACTCCCTTTACATTTGTAATTGTTTGTATAAGTTGTGAAATTGTGCTTCAAAGAATATGTAATATACTTGATTACAACTTATTGTTGAAAAGCTTCATTGTAATATCAATTAGTAGACATATTTGTTTCATTGACTATTTTGTAGTTTTACATCTTTGTTTATAATATACTTGTATATGTTGATATGAATTAGACTATGGGTGGTGTATTGTGTATAAGTGATAGTTGTTATCTTTGATAACACACATATTGAAGGTTTAAATGCATGCTCACTGAGTGTTTTACACGAGTCTTGAAAGTGGTTTTAAAAATTAGAGCATCAACCTATTCACCCTCCTAGGGTTGTTTAGTCATAACATTGTAAGAACTTACAATTGGTATCAGAGTAGGTCACTTGAGGTAATTAGTGTGATTCAAGATTTACAAGGTTATTTACTTGCTATGGATAACAACCTTAAGTCTAAAAGTGTTTGTAAAGGTTGTCCTTCTTTGTTTGTTGAAAAAGAAATATGTTTTGTGGAAAGTACTCATGAAAGACTATATTAAGTCTAGTAATGAGAAAGCTTGGTTGGCTGTCAATAAAGATTTCACTTCTTTAAGTCTTATATGTGATAGAGTAGTTTCCCCTAAACCAAAATGTTCATGGAGTATGAACGAGGTTTATTTAAAGAAGTTGAGACTTTTATACCTTCTGACCATTCATAGTGGTATAAGTTTTAAACAGCTTTCTCTTAATAAAGATACTAATATGGAAAAATAGGCATGGAATAGATTCCAAGCTATTCGTGAAAAGGGATCTTTTGGTATTAAATTTCATTTGTCTACTAACAATTTTGTTGGTAAGCTTGAATTGATTGTTAGTGAGAAAAGCAAAGAAGAAGGAGTTTCCCAGAGGATGATCTATTAGAACTCTAGGGAGGATATTAATAAATCCATATTAAGTGTATGACTAACAGTTTCGACCCTCAATTTTCTATCACGAGAATTATTTCCTAGGGGAATATAATCTTGATCAAGTCAATGTCTAGTCTATCGCTTTACGAGATCTCATATGATTCCCTTCATATGATCTCCTAGAAGGGTATCAATGAAACATCTTATTTGATCAACTTTAGAGGCCATAGGTATCTTATACCTTCTCCTACTCAAATTTTTGGCGTTTGTGGATTTACACTCAAATGATTTACCAAGATTTTTAGATGCCTTTAGAAACCTAAACCATTTGATACATGTCATGGCATAAAAGAGATATGAGTGGCACTTATTATTCTATATGACATGTTATTTTATGCAAAGCATTCATATAATCATCCACATAATAAAATGGATGCTACATAAATAAATAGATAATAATATTATCTATCGTCATCCCTAAAAAATTAAAATAAAAAATTACAAAGATTACAAAAACTTGAATCTTCATGTCTTCGTCTTTGTCTTGGTCTTGAACTTGTATTCGCATACTCCCAGAATAATTAATAATTCAATATAATCCACAAATCTTGTGAATTAATAAATTATATAAAAGGAAAATTTAATTAGTTAATCAACAACTCTTGTTAATTAAAACTTGTTGGAGAAGAATCCTTAACAAAATAGGTTTCCAATTATTCCACAACTTTTGTGTAATTCGGAAACTCATTTTTTATTTATTTACAAAAATAAAATTTTATTTATTTACAAAAATAAAATTTTATTCTAAAAATAGATTTCCACCTGATTCACAACTCCTGGGAGTTCAGAAAATCAATTACCTGAAAATTAAGAAAAACAAAAAAAATCTTTCTTTAAGGAATCAAACTCCCTTAAGTAGTTGGAAACCACCTAACAAGTATTCCCGAAACGAAACCTTCCCCAACAAGAAAGCCAACTCCCCACATGTTTTCCCATGTCTTCTAGGAGTTCCACGTGCCCAAAACTAGCCAGAAACCTGTAGTGAAAAATAACCGTTTTGAAAATAAATATAAAGGTAAACTCTAAATCGATTCAATTTGCATTACTTTTATAATAAGATCCAGCAATGTTTTGAAATTTTATTCTTCCCCAACAAGAAAGCCAACTCCCCACATGTTTTCCCATATCTTCTAGGAGTTCCACTTGCCCAAAACCAGCCCGAAACCTATAGTGAAAAATAACCGTTTTGAAAATAAATGTAAAGGTAATCTCTAATTGAATCAATTTAGAGTTTACCTTTGTAGTTTAGTCTCCGTAAATCTTTCGCACTTAGCATAATATCTAATCACCTAGGAGTGTGAACTCCTTTTTCTTTAAACCAAGGTTTAAATCCATCTACAAGACTTAAAGAAAAAAGATTAAAAGCTAAAATCGAATTTGAAACTTACAACTTACTTTCAAGCTTGTGTCAATGCCATTGAGAATGACAAGCTTGGTGTAAAATTTTTCTTTCTCTTAAGCCACCTATTTTTAGGTTTAGAAAAGAATAATTTGTTTTTCTCATGGGACACAAGAATCGCAAATATCCTATTGTGATTTATTAAGTCTAATCTTATTAGAAGTCTTTTCCTTTTTATTTATTTTATTTTATTTTTCCATCAAAATCTTATTTTGATTTATTTTCCATTCTTCATTTGAAATAAAATAAAAGAAGTAATATGGGTCTTTGTCTTGGAACCCAACATTTGAGCCTAATAGGTTCCTTTTAGATGATCCAATTTAACTTGTGAAGTTTGGGGATCCACGATTTATTTTAATTACAAGCTCCAATATATTTAGGACAAGTACCAATTAACTCTGAATTAATTGAGCCCAAATATATTAATTTAAGTTTAGTCAACTAAAAAATTGAAATCACACTGTTGAATTAAAATAAAATATATTAAATACTTTTACCCTAAGCAATTGTGTGAAATATGTATCCTGATGAAAAATATCAATAATTAAAATGCCTTTTGACCGTTGCATTATTAATTATTTTATTCCTTAGGACCGTCCTTACTTCTAATGGATAATTTTGATTTATCATAAATTATGATTCAATAACTCCTTATTGAATACTCGGTACCAAGATTTATTATCCAAGTCCTCGTAAGACCCATAAGGTGGTATATACTCTTATTTGAGTATAAGAGCCATGATGTCCATAGCTATAAATATATGTACGCTATGACTTATGAATCAATAATACCAAACTATCGGCCTAAACCGTTATTCTGTGATCGTACCCATTGATAGCTCAAACGATACAACTCATAATACATACGGTACATTATTTATCTCAGGATTAAAATAGATATTTCAATTGCTCTATTGTAAATGTATTATTCCATTAACAGAAAAATTGAAATATACTATTCACTTGATCCATTGAATACATCATATGTACTATGTCTTTTGTTCAAAGTCACTCACTTGGTGATTCTAAACTCATCACTTCCCCATTGAAAACAAAAGACCCACAACTTTGATTAAGATAAGGTGTCCAACCTGTATCTTAGGTTGTGAACATTTTTAGACTGAATAAGGAATTATGTCTACCACGCATAAACTTCTTTATGTGAATAATTCTTTATGTTTCTTTTTGACTTGGATCCTAAGAATATTTTTCTTTTGATATACATAATAAATGATTTATACATGCTACATAATTTATTTGTAAACAAAGCCCTTTTCTTAAGGGCATACTTTCTAACAAGCACCACGTAAACGCCATTAAAACACCTAAAACACGGTAGGGCATAGGTGGAGCAATCACAGCCCTCTGGAGTATGTGCCACCCACGACCCCGGTCCTTGGATCAGTAGGGATTCCTTAGCAGCTCTCTGTCCTAAAAATGGAGACCCTCACCAACCTAGTGAAGAGCCTAATCAGCAATAGTGCACTGGTGGAACAATCTCGACCCTCATCGAGACAATTTTGGTTCACAAATTCTTGCATGTAATGGGTTTTTGGCTATTGCTTACACCTTGGAAAAGGGTGAGTAGTGAAAGCACATGGTTAAACCCGAGTAGAAATAACGGAAATACAGAAATACCAAAATTAAGATAAGAATGAACCCTAATTTTGATTGAATCTTGTTAATGGAGTTAATTGATGAACATTGAGTATTATATGTGGGGAGCATCGGTTACCTAGTTCTTCTTCCATTGATCACAATCCACCAATTCTTTTAATTGCTTTCTTAGTTTAATTTAATTTAGTTTATAGATTAATCAATCAATCAATAATCTTTTTGGTTACTTTTAGTTTAATTAGAATTAGAACTAGTTTTTAATTAATAAATCACTTTTCCTCATGGGAACGATCCTTACTTGTCGCTGTACTTATCTTCACGATTCGTGCACTTGCGAGTGAGTATTTTATAACATGATTTTACACATCAATTTTTTGGCGCCGTTGCCGAGGATTAGTTGAATTTATTGGTTAATTCTAGTTTTAGTTTTAGTTAATAGTTTGAATTTAATTTTTTTTAGTAGTCGTGTCATTACTCAATAGTTTATTTTTATTTTTTATTTAGATTTTGTTCTCTTTTTTTTTGCTTTCTTTCAGATTCAATGGACTTCTGCGGGCAACATGCTTATGATGAGGAAAGTAAAGCAATTCATGGATTTGCAATGCAACTGGCTGCTTTAGAGCCACAAATGGAGAGATTTTCTTCAATAGTTTCAGCAAGAGCATAAGCCCAAGCAATGAATTCTTACAATCCATGGCATGTGCATGAACCTTTTGAACGTTCCTACAATTCATGGCCTTTCAATTAACCATATAGAAATTCCAACAATCAGTGGTCGAGTTATGAACCATGTGACAATACTTACAACCTAGATTGGAAGAATCATCAAGAATTCTCATGGAGCTACAATGAAGTCAATACCTATGAGCAGCCGATCTCACCATCACTTGAACAGACAATAAAGGAATTCATGCAAAGCATGGATCATAGAATGAATCAATAAGACAAAAGGTGGCAAGACACTGATGTGAGGTTTCAAAACATTGATGCTTCGATGAGGAAGATGGAGGTGAAAATTGGGCATTTGGCTAAAGCTTTTCAAAAGAAGGAGCCCGAAAGGTTCCCGAGCCAACTGGAGCAAGAAAATGTTACTACCATCCCTTTTAATGGTGAGATTGTCGATACCATAGTGAGCCATGAATTTTCTGAGTATTTTTTTAGTGTTGTAGATGATGAAGTAGAAAAGGAGGAGAAGGAAGAAAAATTGAATGAAGCGGAAGAGGTCCCTTTCGAGGCACCGCTCCTATACAAGGAACTCAAGCCTTATGTCCCTCCCATGACCTTGCCAAGCCCCCTACACAAAAGCAAGTGGAATAAGTGGTTTTCTGAACATATTTCTTCACACTTTATAATGAAATTTACTTGCCTTTGCTTATTGTGTGTAGGAACATGCCTGGGCGCGAAAATATTTTTCCATAACTTGATCACACTCAAACGTAAATTTGAGACATTGGAATTCGGTTGAGTCTTCCTTGCACCCATCTTACCAAGACGTTAAATAAAGCGCTTGGTTGGAGGCAACCCACCTAGGTAATTTCTTTTAATTTTTTTGTTTTAATTTTTAGTTTTTAGTTTTCTTTTGTTTTAGTGTTTCGAGTTCTTGCCTTCCATACTTTTTCTTTATTCGTTGTCCATGCTTTTAATGTCATATAAACATTGATGAAAATGTTTAGATTAGGTTTGGGATGTGAATTCGTGTTTATTTTATTTTTCGAGTCTTTGTTGAAATCTGCGAAAAAAGTCCTTGTTTTGAAATTTTTTGAAGCAAACGTTTTGTTAAAACTGTATTCATTGGTGAGGAAATAAATTTTTCTGTCCACATTGCATTCTTTGTTTTCTTTTTTAATACGAATCCAATGGTATAAAGAACGTAAATTTTTGGGTAGTGGTTTAAAAGTTATGATTGTTTCTTCAACCAAAGTTTATAGGCGATGCCCTGTTTTTGAAATTCTGCATATGAATGTTTTTCGTCGTCTGTTTTCTCACTTTTTCGATTCGAATTTTGAGATGTTTTCTAAATGAATAGTTTGAATTGGCGTGTTTAATTTCTTGTGTTAAAATTTGGTTAACTTTGATTGAGTATTTTGAGAGATATGAATTAAAGAACAGACGTAGATCAATTTCAAGAGTCACCAGTTTTTGAATTTTTGTCCTTCATTTTGAGATGCTTCTTTTATGTGCTTTTAGAGCCGTAATTTATGCTTTAATCACTGAGTTTAGAATAACATCTTTCCACTTAGAGAATTGCAATAAATTTTTCAAAGTTTATGACATGCTCTTAATGTGATTGTGGATAGGATGCTTAGTTGAATTGCCATGATTAATAGTGGAGACTACCCATGTGAGTTTACTAAGCCAAAAAGCGTACATAAATATTATTATAGAGGGTTGTTTTAAACACTCATTAGGTTCTTAGCATTAGAAATTGATCTCAATAGGTTATGCATTGGATATTAAAGAACATTCATCATAAAAGATATCACATGTGGACTTTGCTCTTGTTTTGGTTGAACCATTAGAAGTGATATAGGCAATGTGTGCTTGAACTCACTTAAAAGGCCTTAAATATTTTCTACCTTTATGTGTGTACTCCATAGCCAATTTTGAAGCCAAACACTATAAACCTTTTTCTTTCATTACCCACATTAACTTAACCCCAATGAGCCATAATTTAGTTATTACCTTATAGCTTGGGATCATATTGAGGTGATGAAGATGATTGAAGAGAGTTCAAAATGGGTGACTCGTGAAGTGCATGTACAAAGGCAAAGCAAGAAGATCAAATGCAAAGAAGGTTTTTGAAGAATTATGTAATTGATGTACAAATTCTCATCTAAAAAAATTGGTTGAAAAAAAAGTTAAAAAATAAGAAAAGAAATAAATAAATGAGATGATGAATCAAATGAAAGTGAAAAGGAATAGAGCTTTATAGTGAAAGTGAAGAGAAATCAAAGTCAACTCAAGAAGGAGAATGAATGAGCATTGTTCAAGAAGCCTAGATGCAAGTGGAATGAAGAATTCGAAGAAATTCAGCCAAGTTTGAAGATTGCCGAAGAATATCTTGATATGATCCTAGGTTCGTTTGCTATCCTTTTCCCATTCTTTCTTAACCTTCACCAAATGACCTAATTGATCTTTTGGGAATGCTAGCTCAAGAGTAAAGGTAAATATATGCTCTATCTTGTTCTTAATGTCTGATTTCGTTTATGAGATCCTGTGCATGAAAATCAAGCGTTCTTTCTATTATATATTCATATGCGATTACAACTTGAAATTTCTTGTGCATAACTTCATTTGCATATGCTAGATGAGTGTATTTGCCTAGGTTCTATGTGATATTAATAAGCAACATCTTGTGAGAATTAGAGTTGATGTGAATTATATCTATGGCATTTGACGATGCATTTTTGAAACTAAAGTGTCTTGAGTATGAGCTTTTCAATAAAACTAAGCACGCTTGCACATTTGTGGCCTAATTTTAGTATTTATTCAGTGGCTCTAGCATGCATTGGCTTTGAAAGGTACATGTGAGTTTGAATCTTAATCATTTGGTTTTTTCGCAGAAGTATGTTTGTGGGTAGCATAGTCGTAAACCCTTAGGAGACAAAACTCTTCCTAATAGGGACACCTAGAGGTTTTAAGGCTTGTAGTATACGCTCAATGCTATCATGTTCTGTACGAAAATGGCTTCGATTAGGTTTTATTTTTATATTTTTGTTTGTTTTTAGTTTTTGTTTTTATTCTAGTTTTGCTCGAGGACTAGCAAAAGATAGGTTAGGTCCCCATTTTCTATTATTTGTGCTTTGTTCTCGAATGAAATTAGATATTTTATGTGTTTGTTAAGCATTTGTAGGTCACATTCCATAGAAGAGGTGTTGGATGTTATTTTGGAGAAAAGGAGCAAAAAGATGAATTTTGACCTGTGCAGATCATCCAGATTGCGGTGACCATATCTCTTATCTTCTATTGAATTGTGTGTCCCACCAACTATTGATAGATAGCATCGGAAGTCTAGTTTCTAGGGAACTTTATGGATTGCAATTCCGATATTCCTAGAAGATGTTATGCTCAATTTAGTAACCAAAGGTTAGAGCTAGAGAAGTCTACCGCGGGATAGACCGCGGTTTGTGCAAGCAACCTACGTAGCGGTCTACGTAGCTGTAAAAAACATAACAGCAATGCGGTGTGGACCACGCGTGACCTATGGAGCGACCTAGGCAGCGGTTTTGACGTATATTTGGCGGATTCCACTCCAAATTGGTCCAGAACTATTCCAAAACTTCCCAAATCAAATTCTAATGACTTTAGAATACCAAGACATGTTTGGGAAACTTCCTGAACTCAAATTAGGAGTCAAAAATCAAAAGTGGAAATCCAATTAAGGAAAGGATTCCAATTTCTTATTTCATTCTACTTTTCCACTTGATGGATTTCCTAAACCTAAGAAGAATTAGGGATTCACAAGGAAAACTCACCTATAAATACTTCTTATTCTTTGCAATTAAAAAGGATATAGAAGCCAATGGAGGTCCCAAGCCATCAAGGGGGCCGTCCCCCATCACACCACCACCATTGTTGCACTTGGAAGCTTGAAGAAGACATTCATGGGTTTTATCAACTCTTTCTCCTCTTCTTTTAATCTTTTCATGTGTAATTAATTCCTTACTAGGAAATCGATGTGAACCTATGCGATGCTCTTGTTTTGATTTAATTCTATATTTATTCATCAATTCGAATTTAGATGTATTCAATTCATTATAAATCTTATTCTTGACATGTATTGATCTATGGAAATTAATTGATGCTTGTCTAGGGTTTCGATAATTTATAAATTGAGATTGCGCTATAGGAATATAGGTAGTCTTAATTACTTTTCAATTGAATAAATATAATTGTTCTTGACATAAGAATATGCGAGACAATTTTGATTACAAATTCTTGCATGTAATGGGTTTTTGTCTATTGCTTACACCTTGGAAAATGGTGAGTAGTGATTGAAAGCACCTGGTTAAACCCGAGTAAGAATGACGGTAATACCAAAATGAAGGTAAGAATGAACCCTAATTTGGATTGAATCTTGTTAATGGAGTTAATTGCTTAACATTGAGTATTATATATGGGGAGCATCGGTTACCTAGTTCTTCTTCCATTAATCACAAACCACCAATTCTTTTAATTGCTTTCTTAGTTTAATTTAATTTAGTTTTTAGATTGATCAATCAATCAATAATCTTTTTAGTTACTTTTAGTTTAATTAGAATCAGAAATAGTTTTTAATTAATAAATCACTTTTCCTCGTGGGAACGATCCTTACTTGTCGTTGTACTTATCTTCACGATTCTTGCACTTGCGAGTGAGTATTTTATAACATGATTTTATACATCAGTCATCCCAAGAGAATATAGACTAAACACTTCAACTCAAACACATATAAAAATGACTTTCTCTAAAAGTCTTAACAAAATTAAACACCAAAAAGATTTGAAAAATTCAACTTCTTTAAAGTTAATCAACGAATTTTGACAATCATAGTGAATTGTGAGATAGCTAAGTTCGTGTCAAGTTATAGAGAAACAGAGCTAGCTAGCTAAGTTACTCAAAAACTAGACACTAATCTTAAAGCTAACTCGCATATGTAACTTGCCATAATGCTAAGAGCACTCACCCTTGACAAAAATCATCATGATCATTTTGCATGGAAATATTATATCTAGAAGATAAATTATCAACTATCTTCTTTATAAAGATATCACTCATGTTAAACATATCATTAGTGCTATGAACAAAGATATCATCAAGACTATGCATATGATCATGTGAAAAACTCTTTTTCACCCAAATATTCTTGACATTCTTCTTCACATGATTATCATTATCATGCACAACATTCAAAGTGTTATCATTAGAAACATGTTTAGAAGAATGACTAGGAACCTTTTTCACATCATGCTTTTTAACCCAAGCTTTCCTAGTATGTTTCTTTGCACGATTATTGACAATATGCACATCATACATAGCATCAAAGCAATTATCATGTTTAGAAACATTCAAAGAAGATTTTCTTATCTCACTAGCATGCATCTCATTCCCTAGTTTGCATTGTCTAATATACTCATGGAATATAGGTTTATTATGCCCTTCAACATAGCAAAAATGATAAACCTGGATAAACTTATAGATGTTATTTATGACTCTAGATTTAACCACATGCTTAGGAGAATGATTAGGCAACTTTTTACAAACATTTTCATGATACAAAATTCCAAGTTTGCATTGCCTAATGTATTCATAACACTTAGGCCTAATGTGACCAACCACATTACAATAATGACAAACCGGAATAAACTTATAAAAGTTACCATTTAGGTGAGAGTGTACTAATGGTGAAGGCTCCTTACTCTTCTTGATTTTGCTATTGACCTTGGAAGAATTGGCCTTTGAAATCCTCTTATTCTTTTGTGACTTGCCTTTAGTTGTAGGAGACTCCACTCGCTCATCTACAAAGACTAAGTCACTTGAATCTCTATGAAGTTTACCAAGCTCTTTGGCATTCATGATTGGTAACTCATATTCCTTGTCTTTGATCTTTTTCTTCAACAAAATCCAATTATTAGCAAAATCAATCACTCATTAAATTTTCTAACCCAAGAGCGTCTTCAACCATCTTCTTTTCTTGACATTTGATCACTTCACTCTTCACTTCAACTTACTTTAACGTTTAATTTCTTTCCTTCACAAAAGTTTGAACTCTTTCCATCAAGTTGAAGTTGGTGGTCTTTGATTTTCAATTCTCTTCATTGAGTTGCCAAGTCAAGTGATCATGTCTCGCTTGATTGTCCTTCGGAAATCCTTTTTCTTTTTCAAATTTCTTCTTGATGCGAAGTCGTGTCATATAGGTAGTTACCTACATACACATTATATTCCAAGGAACCTAGTTCCTTATCATCTTCATCAACAAAATTGTTAGTAGACAAATACCAAGTAGAAAATAAAGAACCACATTCATGGAAAGCTTGAAGAATAACCCATGTCCTTTTTGTTTCATCATCAAGTGATCGAACCAAATATGTTATATATTTTTGTTAATAGCCAAATTTGGCTAGGGACCAAAGGGAAATTTTCCACCCTCTAAACCTGGCTCTATGCCCGAGGTCATCCACCAGGAGACCATGTTACCCGAAGCCAAGCTATGATACTACCCCGTAGGAATAAGGACGGGCTCCAGAAACACCCGGAGTAGAGCCCCGGCTCGGTCAGATCGAGCCCGCATCACCGAACCTGAAACCAGGAAATCCCCCCAAGTCGGGATTACCTCACAATCTCTCTAGAAGCTCGCCTATACCTCGCTGATAGAGTGGGGTGTCCGTAGGAGGCCGCACCAAGCTCCAAAATATCAAGGGAGGCCAGACCTAGCTCCTGGCTAGACTTAACTCTTGAATATCAGGGCTAAGACACTGATCGACCTCACTATCTGATATACCTCACCATAATATACACCATATTCAATGACCCTTATGGGGGATCATGCTAAACTTGAAGACACACAGGATCATATCTTATGATGTTACATACGTACAGAACAAGTAAATTGAGTCCAAGTAGGAAACAAATTAATCTCCACCAAGATATTCTAAACTCAGCAATTAACTCAAAGTAACGACATTTAAAAGTAAAATCCCAGTCCGATAAGGAGGGAAGGGACGGAGAAAATCAAGGGGAGAATTAATTAGTTTAACCTATGAAGACAATGTATAAAAGAAGGACTTCGGCCTTCAGAAATAGGAGACTACTTTTTGACATGCATATGACAACAACCCTACTACACCCCTAGAGAGATTGAGAGCGATTGATAAATATTTGTAAATGATACACCATTCATAAGAATAAAGAAAATTTTCGTTCTCTTTTGTTCATTCCCTTTTGATGGTATTGATAATAGTATTTTCTTTGTCATTTTTAATTAGCACTGACTAGAATACATTCTACCTTGACCACCACAACCGTGGTAGTGGTTTTGAGGGTGTTAATTGAGATTTCTCACCCCGAGTAAAATTTCCATTAACACTTTCTAGCGCCGTCTGTGGGGACACCCTACACCCAGTTAATCAAGCCAACTATTTGCATTTGCATTTTTGTTGTTTTACAGGAACCATGAGGCTCCGCTCTTCCCAAGGACAACATGGAGTTTCGAAACAACCTTCGGCGAGGCCAACACGAATGGCCCCAAGGAAGGGGAAGAAGTCTAGGTACATCAATCAAGCTCAGGTCCAAACAACTAATGCACGGACTTCTGGCCACCCTATAGTGAGCCAGGCCGCGCTCGACCAACAAGCGGCAGCCTTCGTGGAAACCGTCCGCATCCGCCTGCTCGCCGAAGGCATCACAGTCCAGCCAACAAACCCGAATGATTAGGGAGAACCTATCAGGTTCGGAGCAAGGCAGCCTGCCTTCGACCGCCTGGGACCTCCTCTTCTAGAGCCAGCTACAGACAGGACTGGGCCCCAACTTTCCATCCGTGATAGGCTGGCACCCATGCCCCTAGTTCAGAAAAGACTTTCACAATATCAGCCCAGACGAGTTAAGTCTGCCACAGATGCCTTGACCCGGGAGCAACGAGAGGTACCTCGCCCAATGGCATCGAGGAGGAACGCCCGAGCCCAAGAGGAAGAGAATCGACAAACTTCTCGAGTGGATCCTGTCCATGAAGGGGATCGGATAGAGGTCGACATTTCATCAGAGGGACTCGACAGCAAAGAATCCGAGGTCAATTCAAAGAAACCTGGGAACAAGCGACTGAGGGATTAGCTGGAAAAGCTACAGAAGGAGGTCCAGCAGATAAGAAATGGAAAGAACAAGAAGGATAAAAAGGATCCATTGAGTGAGATGAACGCTCCCTTCACTAGAAGGATCCGAGAAGCGGAACTCTCACCAAAATTTAAAATGCCAACAGATAAGTTCTCTGGAACAGAAGATCCTCTAAGCCACCTGGAGAGCTATGTCCAACAGATGAAGGTCTAGAACACTACCAGAGCAGCTATGTGTAGGATGTTTCCAACGACCCTAACCGACTACGCGAAAACTTGGTTCAGGAAGCTGCCTGTTGGTAGCGTGGATTCTTTCACGATGTTATCAACAGATTTTTGCTCGCAGTTCCAAGGGGTCAAACCTTGTCCGAAGGATCCCATACACCTCCAATATGTGATTCAGGAACGAAGTGAGACACTTCGATAGTACGTGGAACGTTTTAATAGAGAGGTCATACAAATGGGAGTTTTCGTCGAGAAAGAGACTCTCGCCAATTTCAGGTGGAACCTGTGGGCGGGAAAGCTTTTCTGTTCCTTCACCAAGAGACCTCCTGAGACTTACCAGGAGGCCTATGATCGGGCTCTTGAGCAGGTCGAGATCGACAAGCAACTCAATGTCAAGATGGAACACGACGATATGAGAACGGCGAAGCGTCAGAAAAAAGAAGCCCCCAAATCTGAGCCAGCTCAGAAAACTCAGAATAAACCTCCCAATAGGTCAACCTATCGCATCCCCGCTCCTCAACACAGGCAAGAAAATTATCCAGCAAGACGAACCCCTCCTCAGGCTTCACCACCTCCCAGGACAGTAGCCCGCGTAACGCGAGGAGAGAAAAGGTATGACTATTACACTCCTTTGAATGCGTCCAGGGAAACAGTCTACCTTGCCATACGAGACAAAGGGCTACTCCAAAAGCCTGCTCCCTTGAAAGCCCCAGTTGACAGGAGAAACCGGTACAAGTACTGCGACTTCCATGAAGATGTGGGCCACAACACTTCAGAATGTTATAATTTGCGTAACCAGATTGAAGCCCTGATAAGGAGGGGATGCTTGATTGAGTTCTTGTAGGAGATCTGAGATAACATTCAGACAGGAAGGGAGGTACAAGCCTAGATCCACGAGGATGCAGAGAAGAGAAATGGGGAACAGACTGATTTAATGCAACAAATCCAGGTGATACATACCATCAGTGGAGGGCCCACACTGGCTGGCACCTCTAATAATTCCAGAAAAACCATGCAAGGAAGATTCCCCGCGTAGAAGAAAGCCAGAGAGTCTTCAAGGTCAGCCAAAGCCCGATGAATCCCTCCCAGTCAACATAGATCGTTTTCACTGAAGCAGATGTCTTCAACACCGTGCAACCTCATGATGATCCCATGGTGATCACGATACAAATTGCCAACTGCCTAGTCCATCGCGTGCTCAGAGATACGAGCAGCAGTGTAGATATTCCTCTTCAAGGATACTTTGGAAAAATTAAATTTAAAGCAATGGTGTTACAATAGCTATACAACTCCACTTTATGGGTTCACCGGGGATTCGATCATACCGGTGGGATCGCAGATACTCCCAGTAATCATCGGAACAGCACCTCTCTAACAGAATGTTATGACAGACTTTGTTGTGGTTGACACCCCATCGGCCTACAACGCCATCTTAGGAAGACCTTTCCTGTCCTCCTTGAAGGGAGTCTTGTCCATATACCACAACGTCCTAAAGTTCCCGATGGGAACCAAGGTGTGGGAGGTACGCGGAGACCAGCATGCAGCTAGGAAGTGATACGCAGTGTCTACCAATCCTACGGCTTTAGCACAACAATGCGTACAGGTCGCAATAGTCATGGAAGATATGGAAACATCCCTGATAATCCAGGAAGAAATAGAGTCTTCGGAGCATGCAGAGAATGAACCCATAATGCCTTATGAGGAGGAACAGAGCTAGGAATGGGCCACCGGGCAACCCGTAGATAGACTAGATGAGATACCTATCAGAGATGACGATCCCTTCAAGGTCAGTCAAGGTCGGGACTACCCTTGAGCCAGAAGTGAAAGAAGGCTTAATTGATCTTCTCAGAGAATTCAGCGACATCTTCGCTTGGAGCCATGATGAAATGCCTGGGATCCCAGTATCATTGGCCGCCCATCGACTAGCGGTAGACCCAACGGTCAAGCCCGTCAAATAGAAAAGGCGTCACTTCAACGGTGAGAGGAACGCTGCGGT
The DNA here is from genome assembly GCA_033220585.1 of Dipteronia sinensis. Taxonomy (NCBI): domain Eukaryota; kingdom Viridiplantae; phylum Streptophyta; class Magnoliopsida; order Sapindales; family Sapindaceae; genus Dipteronia; species Dipteronia sinensis. The sequence continues at coordinate 44,817,660 of CM065638.1, read as the reverse complement.
GCAGGAAGAAGTAGATAAATTGATCAAGGCAGGGTTTATCAGAGAAGTGCGCTATCCCGAGTGGATTGCCAACGTGGTCATGGTCATGAAGGCGAATGGGAAGTGGCGTATGTGTGTCGATTACACCGACCTCAACCGGGAATGTCCAAAAGACAGTTTTCCTTTACCAAAGATCGACCAGCTGGTTGACTTCACGTCCTGAAATAAACTTCTGAGTTTTATGGATGCGTTCTCAGGATACAACCAAATTAAGATGCACCTAGCTGACCAAGATAAGACCAGTTTCATTACTGGGCAAGGCCTGTATTGCTACAAGGTGATGCCATTTGGTTTGAAGAATGCAGGGGCTACATACCAGCGGCTGGTTAACAAGCTGTTCAAGCCCGAGATAGGAAGGATGATGGAGGTATACATCGACGACATGATCACAAAATCACCAACCGTAGAAGGACATCGGGAAGACCTTCGCAAGACCTTTCTCATACTGAGAGAAAACCAGATACGGTTGAACCCCTCCAAGTGTGCCTTCGGGGTAACAGCGGGGAAGTTTCTAGGTTTCATGGTTCATGAGAGAGGCATAGAGGCCAACCTAGAAAATATCAAAGCTATCTTGGACCTGGAATCCCCAACATCACTCAAACATGTACAAATTCTGACTGGACGTGTAGCGGCACTCAATAGGTTTATCTCTCTCTCCACCAATAAATGTCTCCCTTTCTTCAAAGCCATCAAACAAAGGAAAAACATGAAACGGAGCTAGGAGAGCGAGCAAGCTTTCCAAGCCTTGAAAAAAAATACCTAACAAGCCCACCGTTGTTAGTCAAGCTAGTTCCCGGAGAGGAGCTGCAGATCTACTTGGCCGTCTCAGAAACTGCAGTAAGCGAAGCTTTGGCCAAAGAGTGTTGCGAAGGGATTTAAAGGCCCATATACTATGTGAGTCATGCTTTAACCAAGTAAGAGAAAAATTATATTCTCCTAGAAAAACTCGCTTATGCTCTGGTGATCTCGGCGAGGAAGCTCTGCCCCTACTTTCAAGATCATTCAATAGCAGTGGTGACGGACCAACCTCTCCGTCAATTCTTACAAAGACCAGATGTGTCCGGAAGGCTAGTCTTATGGGCCCTAGAGCTCACTCAGTTCAATTTAAAGTATAAGCCCCGGACCACGATTAAGGCACAGGCTATGGCAGACTTTGTGGCAGAATTTTCAGCGCTCCCAGGTCAAGAGAATCCCGCAGCACCAAATGAGATCCCTAAAAAGACATCCGAGATTGATAATTGGCCGGAAGGCTGTAAGTCTTGGACCCTCCATACAGGTGGAGCATCCGGGCAAGCTGGGGGAGGAGCTGGCGTAGTTTTAATAGACCCGGAGGGAACTGAATTCTGTCACTGTTTCAGATTCGAGTTTAAAGCCACAAATAATGAAGCAGAGTATGAAGCCCTCCTAGCTAGGATAAAGGCAGACATCGAACTAGAGGTCGATTACCTACAAATCAAGAGCGACTCATTGCATGTTGTCAATCAGGTGACTGGTGTGTACCAGGAAAATGGAGATAATATGGCTGCCTACCTAAAGCTAGCTCAGTTGCTAAAAAATAAGTTTAAGGGGTGCAAGATCGATTAGGTGCCTCGACACCAAAACCACCGCGCGGATGTTCTAGCTAAGATAACTGCAAATGGAGGCCAATCCTTACCACGGGAAATTCCCCTCCTAGTGATCTCTCAACCAGTATGGATATGATGCCTCTAGAGTGTGCTTTTGACGAGTTCCTTATATGTGCTCTGACCTTGTGATATAGTTTGGTGCCACTTGAGGTTTAGCTTGCACCATCATGGGTTAGTCCCACCCGTTGGTATGAAGTATTGGGGACTCATTGTTCCCATGTCTTGTTCTAATAGTGGAGATACCCATGAGATCACAAACACAAGCATGAAAGTGCGTTTTCTGAGTGCATTATTGATTATTCTTAAATACGCCTCTCGTCATGTATGTCATGTGCCATAGGACTTGCATTATTTTGTGAATGCGTGATGGATGCTTTCATTCCCTTTTTAGATGGTTGTGGAAGTGATAGTAGGGAATGCATGTTTATTGAAGTACCTCTATAGCCTAAACACCTCTTACCATATTGTGTGCTCCAAAGCCAAGTTGAGGCCAAACACTTACCCTTTCATTTGGTACCACATTCAACCATATACCCAATAGCCTAAACACATGCCTACCCTTGTACTAATCATGTTAGGATGGGAAATGGTAGTGATGAAAAGGGTTAAAATGGTCCCACAGTGGGTAAAAGGAGATAGATGTTGAAAATATGAAAGAAAAGGGTAAATTATGCACTCTAAATGCCTAAGAAAGGGAATATGGTAACAACTCAAATGGAGTACGAACATTGCAATTAGGAAATTATCAAAAGAAAAATTTAAAGAAAGATTGTATTTGAAGTGCCATAATGAGAATGTTTTATGTTAAAAACACCCAAACAGAATGCAACATTAAAGGCACAAAAATGTGGGTTAAATGGTTACTAGAGGGGTGAATTTAAAGTAAGAAAAGAACATGGTGTGGGAGTAGAGGTATATTCTAGCATGATTGGTGAGTTTGAACTCCTAAATTTCCATATTGTTTGTGTAAACTCATTCAACCCCACAGCCACACTATAACCGGTTAAAAGCCCTATTTGATCCACATAAGTCTAGTTTGGGAATTTAGGTTGAAGCACGATCTTTCGCATCCATGGCATGGTGACTCGTTCCTAGGATAGTTCATTGCTTAAATCTTATGCAAAAATCTTCTTTGCATACTTGTTGTGTGGAACTTAGGACTCTTGAGGAAAGAAAAGAAAGGATCCATGTGAGCTTTAGAATTGAAGCGAATTATGCTCAGGGTATGGGAGTAAGTGGTCTTAAATTCATGAATGCCTTTAGGTGTGGGATTCGTGTTCGTACGAGCCTCCCTTGGGTGTATCCAAATTGCTCTTGATCTTGTGCATATGCTTTCCTCCTCTCTATCGCACTTATTTGTATCATATCACACATTGGACTTGCGGCATGGTTGATTGATTGTTTAGGTATCTAGAATTTGATTTCAGTTGGCGTCTTACTTTTCGATTTGATTTGCTCGAGGACGAGCAAAGGTTTGGTTTGGGGGTGTTTGATCGGGCCAAATATGTTGTATATTTAAGCCCTCAGATCCTTACCTTTTTTTCTGTTCTCGGGTGTTTTTGTATCTCTCATGGGTTGTTTTATGCTTATTTATAGGAAATGATGTAAGGACAGGTTTGGAAGCATATGGTGGTGATTCCAGCAGAAAAGGAGCATAAACACCTCTACAGTGCAGGTCAAATGCGGGTCCAGTGCGGGTCGCAATCGCACTCCAGCCGCACTCCAGCCGCACTCCAGCCGCACTCATGTGCAAAGCCGGGGAAGAGTGCAAGTACAGAGATAAAGTGCGGGTACAGTGCGGGTCAGCTAACCGCACTCCACCCGCACTAATGCCAAACCAGAGAAGCTGATCACCCACCTGACATTAGAGTTCGGATACTGTGCGGGTTATCCAACCGCACTCCACCCGCACTTGTATCAAGAACAGAAGAGCATATTGCACCTGACATCAGAGTGCGGGTACTGTGCAGGTAATCCAGCCGCACTCCACCCGCACTTGTATCAAGAACAGAAGAGCAGAGTTGCACCTGACATCAGAGTGCGGGTACTGTGCGGGTCATCTAACCGCACTCGACCCGCACTTGTATCAAGAACAGAAGAGCAGATTGCACCTGACACTAGAGTACGGGTACTGTGCGGGTCATCCAACCGCACTATACCCGCACTTTGGCTCAAGACAGAAGGTAGATCTTTCACCTGACAGGGAAGTGCGATCACAGTGCGACTCCAAGTACGGGTACAGTGCGGGTAATTCAACCGCACTCCACCCGCACTCCTGCCATGCTCCGAGAACTGAAGTTGCAGACAACCCATACAGTGCGGGTACAGTGCGGGTAAATCACCCGCACTCCACCCGCACTTCGAGCGCGCCAGTCTGATTTTCAAAGCTTAAGTGACCTATTTTTGTATTTAGTATAAATAGAAAAGTATAGAAACGTTTTAAGGAGCTTTTGACTCCGTTTTAGACAGATTAAGCATTCTTAGATTTAGTTTCTCTCTCTACCTCTCATCCACACATTCTCTACTCAACTTCAAGGAAGTTAGGAGATTTGAGCCACTTCAAGGAAGGAGATGTTCTCCAAGGGTTATTTCTTTCTCCTCTCTACTGATTTCGTAGTTGTAATGTGTTGCTAAATCCCCTCTAAGGGGTTGATGGAGTAGTTAGTTTAATATTGGGCTTGTACATAAACTTGATATTATATTGATATTCATGTCTATCTTCCATTGATATATTCTTGTTGTGAATGTTTATCATTGATTTCTTGTGTAGATACATGATCTTTGCAAGATGTCTTTGTATTATGTATGAGTATTCCATCTAGATAAACATGATGTTTAGTTGTTTAATACTCTAAGGAATGGACGGAAAGTCATGAATTCCGACTCTTAAACCGCGGTTTTAATCTAACCTCGATCGTGTTTCCGGCACTATACATCCTAGATCAGAACCGTGAGAGAGTTAGAAGTCATCACTATACATCCTAGGGTGACTATCTTTAATCGGTTGAGTCAATGTTAGGTAGACGAGCTTCATTTCTAGAATCCGGTAAACAATCAACTCTATACATCCTAGGTTGGTAGTTTACAAGGATTAATCCCTAATAGGTGGTCCGCACTATACATCCTAGGCTGGCCACCTTCTAGGGATAAATAACCGACTCTATACATCCTAGGTCGGTTACCATGAAAAGCCGTGCTATTGACAAGTTTGTTGCATTGCCCAGTATTTGCTTTCGAATCCATTAACTCCTTAGTTTCCATCATCTATATATCCTTCACTCCATATTCCCCTTTCATTCTATTTACATATTTAATTTAGTATTATTTAGAGTTGGTTCACAATCTACATTTTCACCAATTCATGTTTTGCTATTATATATATACATACCATTGCTTTAGCATTAACTAATTTGGCTAACTCCGCTCCCTGTGGACGACACCCACTTGCCACTATATTTACGTTTTCAAACTGATTTAGGCTTAGTGAGGTTTCTTAAAATATTATTGACGGACTGATCTTTTAAAAAATGACATAAGGAAAAAAGGTTTCTGTCAGAGCTCGACTAAGGGCTTGAACGACTAGGAGGAATACCTGCGACACCCGTTTCAAAGTCCTCTGAAGCTCGGAGGGGTTGGAAGTGCAGCGGAATCAGGATGACGAATCAAGGGAGTAGCAACTTTAGCGAAAACAATAGAAGGGGCAGAAGCAGTTGGACTAACAGCTTGGGGAGCCTTACCCAGAGCCCGAAAAGCCCGTGACGCAAGGTTGGCCATCTTAGACCCAGCTGGGGAGGTAGATTAAGCAAGAGCCGGTGCGACCCTAGCAAAGGGAAGAGGAGTTCGAGCTTGAGGAGAACGTTGGACTTCGCGGGAAGCTGGCTCAACAACAAAAACTATAAGTAAACAAATCAAAAAAGGAAAACGTTAGAACCAAGCTAGTCAACAAGAAAAGGCAAGACAATTCAGTGACACTTACGAGTAGTAGCATCTGAGATCCGCAGGTATTGATTCACCCTACGATGATCGAAGGCTTCAGCGGTTGGGAACTTCAGGTTCAAGTAGTTCCTGGCTAGAATAGCCTTCAAAATAGTTTCAGATTCAGAAGGCAGGGAGTCCCAGTCCCACGATGGTTTGTCTCTAAAAGCTGTGGGAACCTCGAACTCATGGCCCCCAATGAAAATCGAGCTCCCTCAATCATCCCCCGTAAGGATCCGTTCTTCCTTCCAGGCGGGGTCCTTCTACGAAGTGCCGGGAATAACAAAGTTGAGCTTGTTCTTGGCCTTAGCATAAAACTGACCTCGGGGAGCGCTAGATAGGCTCCCTATTTGGAATAGATAGGCCAACTCCTCTGCTCCGGGCTCTCTTGTCACCTTGCTCAGCTGGCATTATTCCCTCTATAGCACCAGGAAGCCAATCAAATGCCTCCAGAAGCTGGGCGTTAACTGGAGGGGTGCAAGCTGGATGGCGTTGAGAGCTCACCGAAGAGTAGGATGAAGGGGAAGCCTAACCCCATTCTCGAGAGCCGCCACATGAATTGGAAGCACGCATTTAGGGGGGTTGAAGAACTCATAACCCTTGGGAGGTACTGAGATAGAAACGCTGTCGGGAATGCCGTACTTCGACCTCAAACGATCAATCAAGATCGGATCAACGGTGGAATCAGGGACAATCCTGAAGTCATAGGGAAGAAGCCTCTCCAAAGGGGGGCCGGAAGCCAGGACTCAATGCTCTCCCGCAGTGTCACCGGTAACCTCTTTATCGGAGTCTTCATCGGCTATATCCAGAGGATGGTCGGGATGGTTAAAAAACCCGGTCCCAATGGACACATTCCGGTTCGACCGCCGACGTTGCAGATTGGGCGGAGAATCATCACTGTCTAAGCTCCTCCTTGCTCATTTTCTAGGAGTAAGGAAAAAGACCTCTTCACCGTCAACCATGGAATCAACGGAATCGCAGCTGGTTTTCGACATGATGAAGTCGGTGAGGATGAGGAATGAAGAAAAAGATATGCTTGAGAGGAAGTTTATGAGAGAAAGTTTATCTTAGGAAAATTTGAAATTTGAGAGATATGATGAAGACGTTGAGATAAACAAGTATACATAAGCAAGAGAGGGCAGCAGCATGAGCCGTCGAGAGCTTCAGTTAAGATCATAAAGAATCTCGGAGACTGCCGTAACGCAGCCGGATTTACTCGAAAATAAGTCAGTCAGCTCACGCCACGTCACTTGCGCAGTTAACGAGAAGATTTCCCTAAGATTATGGTAACGGTAAAGAATCTCGGAGACTACCGTAACGCAGCCTGATTAACTTGCAAATAAGTCAGTTAGCTCACGCCACGTCACTTGAGCAGTTAATGAGAAGATTTCCCCAAGATTCTGGTAATGGTAAAGAAGGAAAAATTTCCCAAATAAAATTAAAAATCTGACCCCAACCCCAAGCTCGACAACCGGTGTTCAAGTCAGAGGGGACTTTTGTTAATGGCCAAATTTGGCTAGGGACCAAAGGGAAATTTTCCACCCTCTAAACATGGCTCCATGCCTGAGGTCATCCACCAGGAGACCATGTTACCCGAAGCCAAGCTATGATACTACCCCGTAGGAATAAGGACGGGCTCCAGAAACACCCGGAGTAGAGCCCCGGCTCGGTCAGATCGAGCCCGCATCACCGAACCTGAAACCAGGAAATCCCCCCAAGTCGGGATTACCTCACAATCTCTCTAGAAGCTCGCCTATACCTCGCTGATAGAGTGGGGTGTCCGTAGGAGGCCGCACCTAAGCTCCAAAATATCAAGGGAGGCCAGACCTAGCTCCTGGCTAGACTAAACTCTTGAATATCAGGGCTAAGACACTGATCGACCTCACTATCTGATATACCTCACCATAATATACACCATATTCAATGACCCTTATGGGGGATCATGCTAAACTTGAAGACACACAGGATCATATCTTATGATGTTACATACGTACAGAACAAGTAAATTGAGTCCAAGTAGGAAACAAATTAATCTCCACCAAGATATTCTCAACTCAGCAATTAACTCAAAGTCAATGACATTTAAAAGTAAAATCCCGTCTGATAAGGAGGGAAGGGATGGAGAAAATCAAGGGGAGAATCAATTAGTTTAACCTATGAAGATAATGTATAAAAGAAGGACTTCGGCCTTCAGAAAGAGGATACTACTTTTCGACAGGCATATGACAACAACCCTATTACACCCTGGAGAGATTGAGAGCGATTGATAAATATTTGTAAATGATACACCATTCATAAGAATAAAGAAACATTTTTGTTCTCTTTTGTTCATTCTCTTTTGATTGTATTGATAATAGTATTTTCTTTGTCATTTTTAATTAGCACTGACTAGAATACATTCTACCTTGACCACCACCTCCGTGGTAGTGGTTTTGAGGGTGTTAATTGAGATTTCTCACCCCAAGTAAAATTTCAGTACACAATTTTGGCCCTCACATCCTTTTCCCTTGCATTGTTCTCGAGTGTTTTTAGGTGTATTTATGACTCTTTTGATCATTATTGCAGGCAATAGGTAAAAAGGCTTGAACAGGGATAAAAAGGTGAAATATATGCACAAATGAAGTGAAGAAGGCAAAAGTGCACATGTAGCACCCCCGTGCATTACCCGTGCACTACCCGTGCACTTACTCGTGCATCGAAAGAAGAATTGTTGAAGATCCTTAGTTCACGGGTACAACCCATGCACTTACCCGTGCAATCCACAACCCAGCGAGCAGAGCCTCGGGCAAGGAACAACTGCACTAGTGCTGCAAGGGTCAACCACCTGTACACTAACCCGTGCACATGGCTCAAGTCAGGAAGAAAATGAAACTGCACGGGTACCTCACCCATGCTATACCCGTGCTAACGGGAAATCCAGCTTGCCACATCAGCATTTTTGGCCTAATTTTGGAGTAAACTATAAATAGTTTTGATATCTGATTTTTTGAAGAGAGAACCACGACCATACACCCATTCACTTCAAATTTTCTCTCTTTAAATCTCAAAAACCGTTCTCTCCCAATAACCCATCAAACCCATCCATTCTACTTCATCTAATTGCTACTCAAGAGGACATTGGATGTGTAATCTAGCTTGAAGAAAGAAGGTCTCTTATGGGTTTCTTTTATTCCCTTCTTGATAGGAAGGTTTTTGCCGTCAGAAAACTGTCCGCCAAAACAATTTATAAAACCTATGCGATGCGTTCACAAGTATAAATACAAGCAAAGCGGTAAGCACAGGTGTCGTCCACTGAGATCGGGGTAGCGGTGATAAGATTAGGATTAATATAACTAGTATGCATACAAGTAAAGTGATGGTGAATGAAGATACTATATAAACTAAAATATGAAAGCAAATGAAATGGGATGACAACGGAGTGATGAATGAATGGTGATGGAACTACGGAGTTGATGGACTCGTAAGTGAATATTGGGGCAATTGCAACAAACTCTCAATTAAGCACGTTTTGACAATTGTAACCAACCTAGGGTGTATAGTGTTGGTATATATCTATAGCAAGAGGTCAACCTAGGGTGTATAGCGAAAACCTCCTACAAGAGATTAATCCCTCCTAAGCAACCAACAGTGGCTAGTTACTCAATCGGGACTTGTTCCATGAATGCTCATCTATCTAGCTATAGCTCAACCTATTACTAATGTAGCCATCCTAGGATGTGTAGTGATGGCTTCTAATTCTCTCACAAGTGGCCGACCTAGGATGTATAATGAAGGCCACCCGTTTGAGATTGGATGAGGCTTTAGGTTATCAACCGAATTCTACTCGAAGGTTAGTTCTCGTAGAATCACTAAAGTAGCAAACCTAGGGTGTATAGTGGAGGCTTCTAATTCTCTCACAAGTGGCTAACCTAGGATGTATAGTGAAAGCCACTAATTCAAGATTAGATTAAGGGCATGGTTTTAGAGCCGGATTTCTGAAAATCCTTCCATTCAATTGAGCATTAGACAACCTAATTGCCTACTCAAGTAATCCAAATCAATCATGCAAAGAGGGTGTATCCAAGCAAATCAATAATGGAAATCAATTAAGGCAATGGAATAAAACATAGAGATAGAATAAATATAACACATAGAGTTTATTTACAAAGCCCAATATCCATCAAACAAATAACATCAACCCCATAGTGGGGTATTTTAGCTACTCATGTTCTATTACAAACAAATAAACTAAGAGTGAGAGTAGAGATAACCCTTGAAGATTGATCTCTTTCCTTGAAGCTTGAATCTAAGTCTCCTAGTTGCCTTTGATTGAGTAGAGATGGTTTGGATGATAGGGAGATGTGTTTCTAGCTAAAAATACAAGTGTTGGGAGGTATGGTGATGATTTGGTTCGTTCCCATCCTTTTCTATTTATAGAGGATGGAAAAATAGGTCACTTAAGCTTGAAACCAGAAACTGTAGTGCGCAGAGTGCGGGTGGAGTGCGGGTGAATTACCCGCACTATATGGGTTTTCTTCATCTTCAGTTCTCTGATCTGGGCAACAGTGCGGGTGGAGTGCGGTTGGATTACCCGTACTGCACTCGCACTCTGGTGTCAGGTGTAAATCCACTCCTTTGTCTTAAGCAACAGTGCGGGTGGAGTACGGCTGGATTACCCGTACTTTACCCACACTTTAGTGTCAGGTGGAGCTGTTTTGAGCAATAGTGCGGGTGGAGTGCGGGTGGATGACCCGCACTTTAATGAATCCAACTCTGTCTTGACCCGCACTTGACCCGCACTGGACCCGCACTTTCTCTGTCAGGTACGAATCAGCTCTTCTGTCTTGAGCAATAGTGCGAGTGGAGTGCGGTTGGATGACCCGCACTTTACCCGCACTTTATCTTTCCTTCATGATTCAGTCCCAGCTATGGGAAGGAGTGCGGTTGGAGTGTGGTTGCGACCCGCACTTGAACCGCACTGTAGAGCTGCTTTATGATCCTTTGTCTTTCCTTTTGCCACTTTTCTGCCGGAACCACTGCAATTAGCTTCTAACACCAGAATTACATCTATTGCATGCAATTAGCACAAACGAGCCTATTAGACATAAAATATATAGAAAATACACTCAAGAACGAGACAAAGGAATAGGAATGAGGGTCAAAATATACAACAATTTAGGCAGATCACTTCTCCCTACCTTTGTATTTCATATTCTCATGAGTAACTAAACCCAATTTGGCATTGATGTATTTAATTCATGGATTGTGGGATTTCCACCATTGTTACTTTATTAATATATTTCCATTCAATTTACTTCATTGTGTTTGATTCTCCCTTAAATCAAGTAGGTATTCTAACTCTTGATGTTGTGGATTAATTGAATTTATTGGAGTTATTAAGCATTAAATGGAATCTTTGTGAAAATGAGTAGGCATTCCAACTCTCATTTAGCTTAGTGGTTGATTGTGCTTTTAATTGCATTCGATACTCACCTTGGGTTGGGTAGGCATTCCAACTCCTAACCCTTTGTTGAGATTGAATTATGGGAACTTTATGAGCCAAGTAGGCATTCCAACTCTTGGTTTATATTGGTTGCCAATCTTTGTTCTAACCATCTACACTCTAGGTGTTAATTAAGCTCAATTGAATTGGAAACGGTATGTGGTGAGCATCCCAATAACACATACCTTGGCTAGGAAAAAGGGGTAGATTGTGAGCATTCCAATCCAAGCCATCCCGGTTTCCCTATATCTATCCAGAGCAAAAGTGAAAGGAATGGATCATGAGCACTCCAATCTGAGCCATTCCAGAAACTCAAGCTAGGGAGATAAGCCATATGTTTAAATCGAGTCGAGCTTCAAAAGTGGAATTCCCATGATTTATGTCTATATTACATCAACTCCCATTTTTATCATCATACATTACACACACACACCATTTCTATCTTAGTTTATTTTAGTATTCTTAGTTTAGTAGTAATAGAAATTCCAAATTAATTTCTATCAACATTAATTCCATTTTACTTCCTTGTATTTACTGCTAGAGTCGAATTTAGTCACAACCATTTCACGATCTTTGTGGAATGATACCCATATTTGCCTTATACTAAAATTAGTTTAATTAGCGCATATCAGGATCTTTAAGTTTGTTTGGCTTGCATTCACGACATATAAAAAATTCACGTTCATCAAGAGAGGGACAATCAACAAAAACAATATTAGACTTAAGGTTGTTATCCATAATTAGTAAATAACCTTGTAGATCCCGATTCACACTAATTACCTTAAGTGACCCGCTCTGATACCAATTGAAATTCCTACAAGGTTATGGACTAAACAGCCTAGAGGGTGGTGAATAGGTTGACACTCTATTTTTAAAACATTTTTGATGCTCTTGTCAAACACTTGGTGAGTATTCAAATTATCAACTAATATGATTGTCAATATATAACAACTACTACATGTAGGCTCAATTCACCACCCTTAGTCTACAAATATAAATTCACAAACGTCAAAGTATGTGATACACTTAACACATGTACAAAACAAAAAATAATTTATCTCATATACAAGTATATTCAATGCAAAGAAAATTCCACAAGTTGAACTTTGAATATTGCAATGTAAATTCACTAAGTAGTACTTTACAACTTGCTATAGAATTTCACAAGATACAATGTTCAAACACTAAAAAAATACAAGAGACAAATGTTGATTCAACAAAGTGTTGGTAACTCAAACTTATTAAGAATCTTGTTTATGAGGATATTTAATGTAGATTCCATCAAGATACAATCGATCACATATACAAATATAAAAGAGTTTGCGTTAGAGACATTTGATACATTATTTTTATGTGGTAAAACATCTTCAGAGGAAACATCCACAGGTTGATACCACAACCACCGGCAAAACCACCTTTCACTAGTTGGATAAAAGTTCACCCTTATAAGTGACCAATCCACATGATATACTTCCTATTGGATATCCCTAATATCCTACCCGCGTGTCTTTTACTAATGAAAAGCTTGCCACCTTGCTCAAATTTCCAGATCACCCTGATCCTAGTCAAGACTCCTTGCTTAGCTTTCTGGATCCTCTTGGTCCTAGCTAAGCCTCCTCGCTCAACTCCTCGAACCCGTACTTAAATTTCCAGACCGACCCCAGCTAAGACTTCACTTCTCAAATTGAAGCATTACACCACAATAAAAGAGTTCTACCTTTTGCAAGTCAAATGATCTAAGTGAAATGCAAATGATGCAATCACACACAACATAGAATATATTATCAAAATATCCAATGTAAACTAGAATTAAAAAATGAGCACACAAAATATGATATTCTAGTTTACAATCCTAATAACAATGTTATCAAACAAATGATGCATGTACATATGAAATGTATGGATTAGGTACACTTCATGAAGAACTAGACATAGTCATCAAAATGCACAAAAACAAGTTTGTGTAGATCCTGAAACATGAATAACAACCTAGAGTATATGAAACACCTGACACACACCAAAACCTAGATTTTATTCATGTAACTAAAGCTTGAAAACATCTCATATTCATGAAGCACATAATCAAACTTTAGAACTAAAACTAAAAATATAGATTCACAATATATGTTCAATTAAATTTTCTAGCAATTATTTAGAGCACATATTCACAAGATAATCAATTAAATCCTAATAAGCTCTAAATAAACAAATAAATGTGTTATTCCTAAACATGTTCAACTAAAGAGTTCTAGTACATGTAAAGGCTATCAATCATCAAAATAGAATCATTCAACACACAAATAGCCCTAGTTAATAAGCTAGCACAATACAACTCACGAGCATGTGAAAACATAGGATTTAAGAAAACCTAACTCAACATACATGTTTCCAATCATCTCATCTAGCTTATAAAAGAGGCATTATCCCTCAATAGCTATTGCTCAAGTAACATAGACATATATAAGAAGAAAACCCAAGGTAATTGAAGGCATTGAAGAACAAAACTCAAACGATAGATCACTACCATGAGGAAAAACGTGCAGTTTCGTTTCATGATGTAGAACCACCAGAAATCTTGAACAAATGACTTCATGCTTTTATGGAGATAATAGAGGACTCTAAAACAAAGATTCTCCAATTCAAATTGGATAAGAAATTAGTGAGATATGGTGTTTGGAAATTGAGAGAATTTTATGAGAAAATTCTGCATACTTTCTTCTTCTTGGAACAAATGAGAGGGAGAGGAGATTTAAAGGGAAAATAGGAGGGAAAGTGAGGTGGAGAGAAGAAGGACTCGGCTAACCAAAAGCCATGTGCCACCTCATCACCCCGAGGAGGCATGTGGCCATCTTGGGGGTAGAAGGTCTTCCTCCCCGAGATGGCCATGTGCCTTCTCGCTAAAGGTGGCAAATGGCCTTTGGACATTCCCTTCTTCCCTCGGGCACTTCTCACGTTCTTCGACCATTCTCCAGCCTCTGAACTTTGAATTCGAATTCATTTTCAGATTATGAACTATAACTCTATCACACACATGAATGTCAATAAATTTCATGAAAAATATGGAAATTGACTCGATACATAAGGACGAAAACCATGTACGATAAATGTACGCAAAGTTTCATAACTTCCAACTCGGAACTTGAAAACTAATGAATGAGTAATCGAAATGTTCGAAACTCAATAAGGAATAATATGAGAACATATTCAAGTCTGATATCACAAAAACTCAAACAAACAAACACATGGACACACAAGTATGCCATTTCCTAGATATTGTCCTAGAACATGCGTTTTACAAAATTTGTCAATTTAAATCTAATGCATGTGCATACAATAGTATGTTTGTGTATGTGTTATACAAATTTAGTACAATGATGCATGGAAACATATGAATGCAATGTGTGTGCTTGCCTTAATAGCCTTGCAAGAGGAAAGAGGTCTAGATTACCCTTGATGTGCAATCATTCTTTCTTTGAAGCTTGAATCATATCAACCTAGACAACTAACCAATACAAGGAAAAAATTATTTTTTGATACGGAATTTATGCCAACAAAAATCATAAACCTAATAGATTTTACATGGAAAACCCAAAACAGAGAAAACCATGGACGTTAGGACGCAAAGAGAAAAACCACTACCGGCAGGACAACTTCACAATTCCAATATTCTTTCTCTAACCCCAAACCCCAATTACAAGTAAGCCTTACCAAGTACAAGCTCGCAACTAAGGTTACATTCTAAGCCTCAACTCACAGATCTCCTTCTAGATCCCTCCTAAGTGCACCCTATAGATATTCCATTGATCTTTTCCTGGGTCTCCCCTAGATATCCCTTAGGTCTCCCTCCCTTGGATATCCCTTGGGGTCTCCCCCGTATCTCCCCGAGGTCTCACTCCTCAGATTCACCCACTTTTTGATGTTCCCATGTGTCTCCCTAGTTTCTCCAAGTGTTATGTGTTAGGTTTTAGATTTGTGTTAGCTTGATTTCATGACAAAATGCTCTTTGCTTGTATTGCTTAGTTTCCTAGGTGGTTCATGATTGGATCGAGATTAAAAGGAGGAAAGCAACTTCACATGCAAGTTTCGTCTTCAAGAAAACAATGCTTAAATGGATGCTTAGGTATGTAGTTTCTTTCCCCTCTAGCAAGGCATAGGCACACACACACACACATATCATTCATTTGTGTCCCTAAATTTTTGAGATCATTTGCTATAACACATACACACACACATTCTTGTACACTCATGCATTAGACTTAAATTGTCAACTCTTATGAAAATGCATGTTCTAAGTTTAGTACTAGGAAATGGCATGCTTGTATGTCCTTGTGTTTGAGTGTTCTTGGAGTCCAAACATGTTTCATAGTATTCCTTGTTGAGTTCCTAACGTTTCGGTTACCCACTCTAAGATTTCCGTGTGCTTTAGAGCTATTTCGAGTCATTTCATGATCCGAGGGTATTTTAAGAAATTCAAAATTATTTTGTTTGTTTTCAAATCTCAAAATTATTTTAAAATGTTACTCTTTGAATTCTAAGCATTTAGGTTACTCATTCGAGTAAATCCGAGTTCCGAGATCGAAGAACGGTCAAAAAAAGGCGAAGGGAGCGCATAGGAAAAACATGGGAAATGGGGATGGTAAATTGCCAAAACTACCCCTATCCTGTCGAGGCCGTGTGCTTCCATGGGGAACTGAGGTGTCACCTTCCCATCCGTTGCTTCTTCCCACTTGTCTTTACTTCCCATTTATATTCAAATTTGTGCTGAATTTCTACACAACTTGTAAATTTTGTTTTTGTGATATCTCACTCATTTTAGATCCAATTTTGGTGATTCAAAAGCCAATTTTTCATTTTCAAAGTAGAACAAGCCCCAAGTGTTTAGAGAGCTGATTGTATCCCATATTTTATGATTTTCTTGTGTTTTCATGAAGTGTTCATGAGTTTGTAAGTAAATCATCTTCTCTTCATCTTTTTGTGTGATTATTTCATCTAATCATTTGGTTTGTTTATGTAATATGATGAGAATGATTTAGATACTATTTTTGGACTTGTTTTAATTGATTTTGAAATTAGCTTGTTCTTTTAATTGAATATTCTTCATGCTAATTTTGAGAAACATGAACTAGAATCTAGAAAACTTGTGTTTGTGCTTGATTGTTGATTTCTAGGTTTTAATCTATTTTAGGACTAGAATACTTTGATTGTGATTTTGATTATATGAATCTAGTTCTTCTAAGAGTGTGGTTTTTGTGGAATTCAACTTTTGAATTTTTTCAATTGATTTGAAGCTAGAGTTATGCTTGATATTGTAGATTTAATATCCTAGCTTTAATTGACATGTTTTAGTTTTCTAGAAACATTTGTGTAAGTATTTAATTGCATATTCTAGATTTCTAATTGCATGTTATTAAGAGTTAGATATTTTTATTGTGAGCTTGATTTGATTGGATATAACTCTACATAGAGTGTACTTGATCTATATACTCAATTTGCTTGCATTTGCATCATGTTTGCATGTTTGCACTGTACGAAGATCTTTGCTTTGTGAATTCCTATATTTCAAGCAGAAATCTAGGAATCGACTATGTGAGCTTCCATTAATAAAAGGCTCGCGGGTAGATGACGAGTGTCATTTTGTATATGAAAATGTGCTCATCAAACAAAATTTATAAATCCCAAATTGGAATCCAAAATGTTATGAAAACAAATTATAGTGCCAAGTATTGGTATCGTCCACAGGGATCAGAGGTAGCAATGACTAGATTAGGATTAATAATACCAAAATGCATAAAAGTAAAGTATCAATGGTTGTATTTGAAAAACTAACATTAAGATACAATTAAACTAAGTTATACTAAATGCAACTAAGTTAGCAAAAATGTGATGTTATAAGATAATGAGATGAGTGGGAGTCAATGCGATCTTACTCAAATGGTGGGCCTTCCATTTATCAATTAAGAATTAATTCTATTTATTATGGCAAATCTATCTTTAAATGTGAATTCTGGAATCACTTAACTCCCTCCACACACTAATGATTAGGTTGCTCAATTGGGTGTAGATAGGGTTTCCAATAAAGTCTAGATAGATTTAGAGTAGTTGAAATGATTTGGATTGGGATGCACACAATCCACTCCTTCCATTCTTTTTGCCAAGATGTGTTGGATTGAGATGCTCACAACACACGTCTCCCATTCAAGTTAGCTGGTTTGTCACCTAAAAGTGTGTATCTCAACTTAGATTAAGAGTTGGTATGTCTACCTAATCCAAGGAGATATTTAAACCAATTATTTAAAATAGCCAAGAAATTCAACATCAATCCTTGAACCAAGAGTTGGGATGCCTACTTAATCCATAGAGACATTGAATTCATTAAGCATAATGAATGGAAATAACAATCAAATTATAGATAAAAGGTGGAGAGCCCACAATCCATGACAAATTATATCAACTCCCACAAGGGGATTTACATATCCATAAAAATTAAACAAAAAAGAATAAAATAGTCAGTCGCTTCTCTCTTGGTCTTCAAGCTTCTCTTCTCCTCTATAGTGCAAGAACTCAAGTTCCTTGAGGGTTTAAAGTGAAGGTTGGGTGGAAATGGGTGGTATGGAAATGATTTGGTGAAGGATTTGGTGAAGGAATGGTTCCTAGATCGAAAGAGAGAAAGTGTGATGTCAAATGGATGTATGGACGCGTTGAAGAAGGTGGAAGAGAGTTTTAGAAATCAGAAAATGATGTATATATAGGGCTTCCAAAATTAGGTCTGAAATGCTGATGTGGTAGGTTTGACGCACGTAGTGCGCGGGTAGGGTACCCGTACAGTGGCTTCCTCCATATGATCTGCTTCTCGATTTCTTGAAATTGCCTGAGTAGTGCGCGGGTAGGGTACCCGCGCAGTGACATACGTACTGACACTTCAGTTGCTTCATTCTTCGGTTCACTGATAACTGTGCGGGTAAGGACCCGCACACCTACCAACGATTTGTTTCCTTCTTTCTTGCTACTTTTAGCTGGTTACATGCCCGAATTCTCCGCTTTCCTTCTCCAAGACCACAATTTCACCTATTCTCTGCAAACACAATAAAAGAGCCATAAGACACACAAAAACACCCAAAAATTAGACAAAGGATAAAGATATAAGGGCCAAAATATATAACAATTTTGGCATGATCTGTAAGGTATTAAGGGACATTCCAATAAAGTAGATCATATAAGATTGGTCACTTTTGGATTTATTAATATCCATATTAATGAGAAATGGTGTCACAAGAATGGTTTTAAAGCAACATGTTGATGTTTCCTCATAGGAGGTTTACCACATTAAAAAAATCTTTTTGTTGACATTTCTTTTATTGAATTCAGTTACTTTAAATTGTAGTAGATACTCTTAATTGCTATATTTCTCATACTTGTTACTACTAACCACTAACGGGTGCCATTTTTGTTGTAAAATTTGTCCGTCAAAAGAATTTATAAAAACCTCAAGTGTGCTTAAACTTTTCCAAAACGAGTACAATGGCAAATGAGGTATCGTCCATGGGGATCGAGCAGACAGCTATGACTAAATTAAACTTTAATACTAAAAATGAAATATAAATAAAATGCAATAAAAGGAAAGTGATAGAATGGTTTAGAAATTGATTATCTAAGAACTAAGCCCACTATTAAAATAATTAGACTAAGCCCACTATTAAACTAATTAGACTATGTTAAACTAAATGCAACTAAGTTAGAAGATAAATGTGTGAATGAATGATAGTGGGACTAAGGAATTGATGGATCCAATCCGGAAACAATAGACAAATCTAGAACTCGTATGAATGTACATCAAACTATTGTAACAAATTTGGAGTGTATAGAATTGATTGCGTATCCCTTATGAGTGTCCAATCTATAGTGTATAGTATTGACCACCCACAAGTGATTTTACATGAATGCACATCTATCAAATAAGGGACTAATCTCTTTATAATAACACCAATCTAGAGTGTATAGTATTGGTGCTTAATCGCTCACAAGTTATCAATGTATAGTGTATATAATTGATTAGCCATTTGAGATTAGATAGAAATTGAGATTATAAAGTCCGGATTCCATTTGAGGAGTGTACTCTTGTACAATCCTTCCATTCAATAGAGCTTTTAGAAACCATGTAGAGTGTATACCTGGTTAATCTACTCAAGTAATTTCTCAAACAACATGCAAAGAGAGTAGTGTAAAAACTAAGAGAAGTCAATTCTTGAAATCAATTAAACAAAAGAATGAAACATATTTGATAGATTTAAAAAATATATATAGAGTTCAATACAATGCCCAAGGTTCACAAATGAATCACATTAACCCCTTAGTGGGGATGGAGTTACTCATTGTCATTACAAAGAATTAATTAAGAGAAGAGAGTGAGAATAGACCCATGAAAGAGATTCTCTTTCTGTTAACGGAAATTTTGCTCGAGATGAGAAATCTCAGTTAACGCCCTCGAGACCACTACCACGTAGATGGTGGCCAAAATTCATTATATATGTAACAGTGATTTATAAAGTGACAAGTAAGCAAGAATGTTTTTATTGGACATGCATGGTATACAAATACAAAGATTCTTCTCTCTTTTCTCTCAACTCTCTCTGGGGAATGGTCGATTGTTAGTCGTATGCCTGTCGAATAGTAGTCTCCTCTTTCATTTCTTTTCTTTTCTATTTATACATAGTTTGTAGGTCAACAGACTGATTCTCCCTTGATTTTCTCAGTCTCCTCCTTATCGGGCGGGATTTCTTGTGTTAATGTCATTGACTTTTGGATTGACGCCCGAATTGAGAGTATCGTGGTGGAGATCAGTTTGTTTCCTTTTTTTGGATTTTATTACTCATTCTGCATGCAGATAACGTTTCTAGATATGATTCAATGCATTCCTCGTATCCTTTCAGTATGATCCTTTATGGAGGTCGTTGGATATGACGATATGGTGTGGTGCGTCAACCAGGGAGGTTGATTAGTATTTCGACCTTGATATCTGAGAAGTTTCATCTAGATTTGAGCCAAATCGGGCTTCCCTTGACCTTTTCGAAGCTAGGTGTGGCCTCGACTGACCTTTTGAAGCTAGGTGTGGCTTCGACTGATCTCGCGGCCTTTTAGGGACATTCTTCTGTGACAATCGAGGTGTAGACGAGTCTCTCGAGCACTTGCGAGATGACCTCGACTTCGGGGAGCTTCTAGTTTTGGTGATGTGGGCTAGATCTGATCGTTACGGGCTTTATCCCGGATGTTTCCGGAGCCCGTCCTTGTTCCTAGGGTGGTATCGCAGTTCGGCTCTGGACAGAGAGGTCTCCTGGTGGAAGCTCTCGGGTCTGGGCTCTATCCTAGATGTTTTCGGAGCCTGCCCTTGTTTCATGGGTTGGTATAGTAGCTCGGCTCTCGATTGAGAGGTCTCCTGGTGAAACTCTCGGGTATGGAACCAGGTCTGGGAGGTGGAAAATTTCTCTTTGGTCCTTAGCCAATTTTGGCTATTAACAGAAGTCCCCTCTGACTTGAACACCAGATGTCGAGCTCGGGGTTGAGGTCAGATTTTTACTTTATTTGGGAAATCTTCCTCTTTTTACCGTTACCAAAATATTGGGGAAATTTCTTCATTTGAATGACGTACGGTGAACCGACTAATTATCTTTGAATTAATCTGATTGCGTAACGGCAGTCCCCGAGATTTTTTACCGTTACCAGAATCTTGGGGAGATCATCCTCTTAACTGCGTAGGTGATGTGGCATGAGATGATTAGCCCGCTTTCGAGTTTAATTCGGTTACGTTACCGTAATCGATTTTTTTTTTACAGTTACCAGACGAATATCTCGGTGTTGTTGCCCTTCTGGCCTATATATATGTCTGTTTTCCTCCTCATCTTCCTCATATCTCTTCGAGCTAAAAACTTTCTGCTAAGAAATGTCTCCATAGCTTTTCCTTCGAGCTTGCTTCACATCTCTTCGAGCTAAAAACTTTCTGCTGAGAAATATGTCCATAGCTTTTCCTCCTAGCTTGCTTCTTTCTTCATTCTTCGTCTTCTATAATGTCAAAAAATAGTCATGACTCAACTGATTCCATATTTGACGGCAAGGAGGTCATCAGTCTTATTCTGGGAAGTGGGCTAGAAGGAGTTCTGACTGCGACGATTCCCCGCCCACCTCACAACGTCGGCGGTCAAGTAGGAATGTATCTATCGTGACTGGGTTCTCCAACCATCCCGACCACCCTTTATATATCGTTGATGATGACTCCGACAAAGAAACTGCCGGTGGCGCTGCGGGTGAGTGTCGGGTCTCGGCTCCGGGTCCCTTTGGGAAGAGGCTCCCTCCCTACAATTTCCGGGTTGTTCCAGATTCCACCGTTGACCCTGTGTCGATTGACCGCTTGAGGTCAAAGTTTGGCATCCCCGACAGTGTGTCCATCTCGGTGCCTCCCAAGAATTTCGAGTTTTTCAACCCCCTTAAAGGGGTGCTTCCGATTTATGTGGCCGCTCTTGAGAACGGGGTCAGGCTTCCCCTCCATCCGACCCTTTGACTGGCTCTCAACGCCATCCAGCTCGCTCCCCTCCAGTTGACGCCTAGCTTCTGGAGGCATCTGATTGGTTTCCTTGTATTATGGAGGGAACAATACAGATGAGTAAAGTGACGAGGGAGCCAGGTGCAGAGGAGCTGGCTTATCTCTTCCAGATTGGGAGCTTGTCTGGGGATCCTCGAGGCCAGTTCTATGCCAAGGTAAAGAATAAGCTCAATTTCATCGTTCCTGGTGCCTCGAAGAAGGATCCCGCGTTGAAAGAAGAATGGGTTCTGACGGGGGATGACTGGGGGAGCTCGATTTTTATCGGAGGGCATGAATTCGAGGTTCCTACGGCTTTCAGTGACAAGCCCTCCTGGGACCGGGACTCCCTGCCTTCCGAGTTCGAAGCCATCTTTAAAGGCTATTCTAGCCCAGAATTATCTGAATCCGAAGTTCCCTACTGCTGAAGCTTTTGACCCTCGTAGGGTGAACAAGTATTTACGGATTTCAGACGCTATTCCTCGTAAGTATCCTTGTGTTGCTTCGCTTCGCTTTATTACTTAGCTTGGTTCTAACATTTTCTTTTTTTAATCTGTTTATTCTCAGTTTTCGTCGTGGAGCCGGCCACCCGTCACATCCCACGGCTCTCCTCAAGGTGGAGCTTCTCTTCCTTCCTCTGAGGCCGAACCTGCCCTGGCTTCTTCTATCTCTCCGGCTGGGTCTAAGATGGCTACTCTTGCCTCACGAGCTTTCCGAGCTTTGGGTAAAGCTCCCCAGGTGGTTGGCCCGGCTGTTTCTGCCCCCTCGGCCGTGGCCGCTAAAGTCGCTACCCCTTCGACTAAAACGCCTGATTCCGCTGTGCTTCCAACAACCAAAGCCTCGGAGGTTTCTAGGAAAGATGTCGCTTCTGAGGAAAGGTGTCGCGAAGGCTCCTTCCAGCCGCTCCCTGCCTCAGTCGAGCTCGATAGGGCAGGATGAGGTCCTGGAGCAGTTCATAGCGTCCTGTCTGGGTGGCGGGATCTCTCAGATGGCTTCCATGCCTGTGGACGTCCTTATAACCAAGGGGTCTGCTATTTTAGCTGAGGTAATTGTATTTCCTTCACGCTACTTTTGTTAATTTGTCCGGTTTCTAACTCGGGTTTTGTATTTGTAGGCCTTTAAGGTTAATGTCGTGATGGGCCAGCAGGTAGCCCTCCTCCGTGATCGGGCTGCAAAAGCCGAGGCTGAAGCCAAGAAAGCCGGGGAACTGCTCAAGCAGGCTCGGTCTTTAGTGGAAGAGGTGACTTCTAGCCAGGGAAAAATCGAGCTCGAGATGGCTGAGCTTCGCTGCGATCATGAAAAGACTAAGCAATCTTTCGATCAGGAGCGTCTTCAATCTCTCCGGCGGGCTAGGCAGCGGGATTCCTGGAGATCTGAGGCTAAGAAGCTGGACCTCGAGAACCAGTCTCTGATTACTCAGGTGGCCAAGCTGTAAGCTGATGCAGAGACCTTCTTCAGTGACAGGTATTTTTATGCTTCCTTTCAGGCCGCGGAGGCTCTTCCTCCTGCCTTTGATTTATCGTCTATTATGGGCTGGGATAGACAGGAAATAATGCTCAAAGCTGCCGAGTTATCTCGCTCTGAGGGCGACAAGGTGGTCCCTTCTGGCCCGACAGGAACTGGGAAGCAGCCCGCTCAGTCAGACCCCTCATTCCATCTTCCTCCCTTTATCACCTCGGGTCCTGGGGAGTCTTCCAGCAAAGTGATGTCTTCTCAATCCGAGGAGGACCAATCGGGAGCTGGTGAAGAGGTTAGGAGCCCATCTGAGGATCCCCCTTTAACAGAGATGGAGGTGGACAGGAGCCAGATGGGGTCATTGGCTGCCCTTCTTGACGCGGCTGTCCCTCCTGAGGTTATGGACGTAATTAATGAAGTATTAGAGGAAGATCTTGCTGATAATCTGATGGAGCCTCTAGATGGAAGAGCGGTTGGCGAGGATAACCTAAATGGACAGCTACCGGTAGAGGGGGTTGATGCCGAGGATCAGTAGGCAGGAGGAGGGTCAGCGGAGGGGAGCCATGAGAGTCCCAAAGCTTGAAGCGGATGACTTATTTTTGATTGACCAGAAAAGGGGGTGGGCACCCTATTTTGCCATTATCAATTTTTCATTTTTCTTCTTCTTTTTGTTGCCCGAGTTCGGGGGTTGGGCTTCTCATTTGGATGTAGCCTTATCGGGGGATAGGCTCCCCTTGCCCTTAATGATAAATCGAAGCGCCTTTTTGAGAACTTTATTCTGTTTCTGGTCTTGAATGGTATCCAGAGTAGCATCTGTAGCAGCAATTAAGATTCGTGTAAGGAATTATGGTGATTTTGATCTTGCACACGAAAGCAAACATTATATATATATATATATCTGTTTATATATATATACATATATATATATACATATATATATATATATATTTTTTCATGGGGTGATAACCCAACCAAGACATTAGGAGGATTATTTAGCTATTTCCTAGTCTTGGAGATCTGGAGGGCAACTATGCTCTTACACTCAGATCCTTCTTGGGGGTGGTAGCCCGACCAAGGCATCAGGAGGGCTATCGAGCTATTTCCTGGTCTCGAGATCTGGAGGGCAACTATGCTCTTACACTCAGATCCTTCTTGGGGGTGGTAGCCCGACCAAGGCATCAGGAGGGCTATCAAGCTATTTCCTGGACTCGAGATCTGGAGGGCAACTATGCTCTTACACTCAGATCCTTCTTGGGGGTGGTAGCCCGACCAGGGCATCAGGAGGGCTATCCAGCTATTTCCTGGTCTCGAGATCTGGAGGGCAACTATGCTCTTACACTCCCGACCAAGGCATCAGGAGGGCTATCGAGCTATTTCATGGTCTCGAGATCTGGAGGGCAACTATGCTCTTACACTCAGATCCTTCTTGGGGGTGGTAGCCCGACCAAGGCATCAGGAGGGCTATCGAGCTATTTCTTGCTCTCGAGATCTGGAGGGCAACTATGCTCTTACACTCAGATCCTTCTTAGGGGTGGTAGCCCGACCAAGGCATTAGGAGGGCTATCGAGCTATTTCCTGGTCTCGAGACCTGGAGGGCAACTATGCTCTTACATTCAGATCCTTCTTGGGGGTGGTAGCCCGACCAAGGCATCAGGAGGGCTATCGAGCTATTTCCTGGTCTCGAGATCTGGAGGGCAACTATGCTCTTACACTCAGATCCTTCTTGGGGGTGGTAGCCCGACCAAGGCATCAGGAGGGCCATCAAGCTATTTCCTGATCTCGAGAGGTTTATGTCGCATTCCCATACAAGGGTATAGTCCCTAACGTTGAACATAGTTGGAGACAAAGATGGAAGAGAAAAGGAAAATGACTTTATTGATGATTGAGATGTAGTGCATCTTTATTAGGACCTGTAATGAAAACTAAGTAGGGGTAGTCTGCTTGAGGACTCCTTTCAAGGGTAGAATTTCTTCAAATGATCCTGCATTCCAAGTGTGGTTGATGGATCGTCCGTCCATGTCTTCGAGTTTATAAGCTCCATTGCGAACAACTAGCTTTATCAAATATGGCCCTTCCCAATTTGGACTTAAGACTCCATCCGACCTTTTCCGAGTGTTCAGGGTCACTTTCCTAAGTACTAGATCCCCTTCCTTAAATTTCCGGGTTCTAACCTTTTGGTTGAAGTACCTAGCTATCTTGCTCTGGTAGATCGCCACTTTCTCTGCTACCCGGTCTTGCTTTTCTTCTAAGAGGTCTAGACTAGCCCAGAGCTTGACTTCGTTACTTTCGGGCTCAAAGTGTTGTACCCTGAACGAGGTTAATTTATGCTCAATGGGGAGGACTGCTTCAACCCCGAAAGCCAGGGAGTAAGGTGTCTCTCCGGTAGCTGTTCTTTTTGTAGTCCGGTATGCCCAAAGGACTTCTGGTAGCTCTTCGGCCCATTTACCTTTCTTCTGCTGAAGTTTCTTTTTCAGGAGTTTCTTGATTGTCTTGTTGGTAGATTCTACCAGCCCGTTAGTCTGGGGATGAGCCACTGAAGCGAGCCTGAGGTTAATCCCCAATCCTTTGCAGAAGTCTTTGAATCGGGCGTTGTATTCTTTTCTGATATTCGAGAAAGAGGTCCGGCCTCGACCCATCTTGTGAAGTAGTCGATAGCCACAATAGCATGTTTCATCTGTCCAGGAGCGGTAGGAAATGGCCCGATAAGGTCGATTCCCCACATGGCAAAGGGGTAAGGTGAATTGAGGGACGACAGTCGCTCGGGTGGCTGGTGGCTGGTGGCTCAAGTTTGAGGTTCTTTGGCAAGGTTCGCATGATTGGATAAAACTCTTTGCATCTTGTTGGATGGTCGGCCAGTAGTACCCCATACGAAGCACCTGATAGGCTAGAGCTTCCCCACCTATGTGATTCCCACAGTCCCCAGAGTAGACCTCTCTCAATGCCCACTTAGCATCATCGGGATGCAAGCACCGAAGTAAGGGGAGGGATCTGCCCTTCCTGTAGAGGAATCCGTCCACCATACAGTATCAAACTGAGAGTCTCTTAACTCTTCGGGCTTGTCCGGGCTCTTCGGGAAGCTCTCCTTCAAGGAGGTAGGCGACAATTGGGTCCATCCAGCAAGGTAGGCGATCCAGGGAACAAATTTCTCCATTTGTGGCTATGCTTGGCTGGGTGATCACTTGGAGGGGAATTCCCCTTGGTAGGGATTGGCCTCCGTTCGCCGCTATTTTAGCCAGAACATCTGCGCGATGGTTTTGGTGTCGGGGCACCTGATTGATCTTGAGTCCCTTAAATTTACTTTTCAGCAGCCGAGCTAGATTTAGGTAGGCGACCATATTATCTCCCTTTGTCTGGTAGACCCCAGTCACCTGGTTTACAACAAGCAACGAATCGCTCTTGATCTGCTGGTAGTCGGCCTTTAGTTCGATGGCTACCTTCATCCCGGCTAGGAGGGCTTCATATTCCGCTTCGTTGTTTGTAGCTTTAAACTCGAATCTGAAACAGTGACAGAATTCAATCCACTCCGGATCTATGAAAACTATGCCAGCTCCTCCCCTGCTCGTCCGGATGCTCCGTCTGAAAAGAGGATCCATGGCTTGCAGCCTTCCGGCCAATTTTCGACCTCGGATATCTTCTCAGGGACCTCGTTTGATGCTGAGGGATCATCTGGATCTAGGATGGCTGAGAATTCTGCCACGAAGTCGGCCAAAGCCCGTGCCTTAATCGTAGTCTGGGGCTTATACTTTAAATCGAACTGAGTGAGCTCTAGTTCCCATAAAACTAGCCTTCCTGACACGTCTGGTCTTTGCAAGAATTGATGGAGGGGTTGGTCTGTCACCACTGCTATTGTGTGAGCTTGAAAATAGGGACGGAGTTTCCTCGCTGAGATCACCAGGGCATAAGCGAGCTTCTCTAGAAGAATGTAGTTCCTTTCTGATTTGGTCAAGGCATGACTCACATAGTATATAGGTCTTTGAAAACCGTCGCTACAATCCTTGGCCAAAGCCCCGCTTACTGCAGTTTCTGATACGGCCAGGTAGATCTGCAACTCGTCTCCGAGAATCGGCTTGACTAACAAAGGGGGGCTTGTTAGGTACTCTTTCAAAGATTGAAACGCCCGCTCGCTTTCCTGGCTTCATTTCATGTTCTTTCCTTGTTTGATGGCCTTGAAGAAAGGGAGACATTTATCGGTGGAGCGAGATATAAACCTGTTCAGTGCCGCCACCCGTCAAGTCAGAATCTGTACTTGCTTGAGCAAGGTCGGGGATTCCAGGTCCAAGATGGCTTTGATTTTTTCTTGGTTGGCTTCTATACCTCTCTCATGAACCATAAAGCCCAGATACTTCCCTGCCGCTACCCCAAAGGCACATTTGGAGAGGTTCAAACGCATCTGGTTTTCCCTCAGTATAAGGAAGGTTTTGCGAAGGTCCTCCTGATGTCCCTTTGTGGTTGGGGATTTCGTGATCATGTTATCGACATATACTTCCATCGTCCTTCCTATCTCGGGCTTGAACAGTTTGTTAACCAGCCGCAGGTATGTGGACCCTACATTCTTCAAACCAAACGGCATCACCTTGTAGCAATAAAAGCCCTGCCCAGTAATGAAACTGGTTTTATCTTGGTCAGCCGGGTGCATTTTAATTTGTTTGTATCCTGAGAATGCGTCCATACAACTCAAAAGTTTATTTCCGGATGTGGAGTCAACAAGCTGGTCGATCTTTGGCAAAGGAAAACTATCTTTCGGACAAGCCCAGTTGAGGTCGGTGTAGTCGACACACATACGCCATTTCCCACTTGCCTTCGTGACCATGACCACGTTGGCGATCCATTCGGGGTAACGTACCTCTCTGACGAACCCCGCTTTGATCAATTTATCAACCTCTTCCTGCACCGCCGCGTTCCTATTAGCGTTGAAATGACGCCTCTTCTGCTTGACGGGCTTGACCGTTGGATCTACTGCTAGCCGGTGGGTGGCCAACGATGCCAGAATTCCAGTCATTTCATCATGGTTATAGGCGAAGATGTCGCTGAATTCCCTGAGAAGATCAATCAGTCCTCTTTTTACTTTTGGGTCAAGGGTGGCTCCGACCTTGACGACCTTGGAGGGATCGTCATTCCTGACGGATATTTCTTCTAGTTTGTCCACGGGCTGCCCCCTGGCCCATTCCTTACTCTGTTCTTCCTTGTAGGGCATGATAGGTTCATCTTTCGGATGCCCAGGATGTTCTGCGGGCTCCTTCTCCTCCTGGATTATCCGGGATGTATCCATGTCTTCCTGGATCAATGTCACCTGTATACACTGCTTCGTTAGGGCTGTAGGATTGGCAGATACTGTGTA
This sequence comes from Dipteronia sinensis, assembly GCA_033220585.1. Classification (NCBI taxonomy): domain Eukaryota; kingdom Viridiplantae; phylum Streptophyta; class Magnoliopsida; order Sapindales; family Sapindaceae; genus Dipteronia; species Dipteronia sinensis. Next base: position 44,789,179 of record CM065638.1, on the reverse strand, counting down.
GCATTTCCTGGCTGCCTGCTGGTCTCCGCGTACCTCTCCTACTTTGGTTCCAACCGGGAATTTCAAGACGTTGTGGTATATGGACAAGACTCCCTCCAAGGAGGATAAGAAAGGTCTCCCTAGGATGGTGTTGTAGGCCGATGGGGTGTCCACCACAACAAAGTCGGTCATTACATTCTGCTGAAGCGGGGTGACCCCGATGATTACTGGGAGGATCATTGACCCCACTGGTATGATCGAGTCCCTAGTAAAACCGTAAAGCGGAGTGGTACAGCTGTTGTAACAACGTTGCTTCAGGTTCAATTTTTCCAGGGTATCCTTGAAGAGGATATCTACACTGCTACCTGTATCCACGAGCACGCGATGGACCAGACAGTTGGCGATCTGTATCGTGATGACCATAGGATCATCATGAGGTTGCACAGTGTTGAAGACATCTGCTTCGGTGAATACGATCTGAGCTGACTAGGAGGACTCTGTCGGGCTCTGGCTGACTTCTTTTTCGATTATTACCAACTTTTTCGATTAGTCAATATTAAACATATAACCCAATTAAATCAAACATACAAAATCAAGTAAAAGTGCGGAAATATAAAGAACACTTGATTTTGACGTGGAAACCCTTCGACAAGGGAAAAACCACGGGCTATCCTTCTAGCCACAAACGATCATAGAAATCCACTATATGAGTAAAACGTTACACCCTCAAGTGATACTCGGACTCTCACTCTCGACAACCTCAGGATATGGACACTACCACTCGCCACTCTTGGTTCAGTCCCTAGTGATATCCCCTGATACACTACTCTTGGCGTGAGCACCCAGCGGGCCTTTTATAGCGGCTCTTGACCGATGCTTGCCAACCACACCTTGGTTGCAAGACTTCAATGCTTGTGCAACTTCACCCCGAAGCCACAAGACTTTGACTCAAGAAGAGTATAGGGTCTAAGTGAACAATCAATGAATGCTCAATACAATATATGTTAGACCAAACATACAATGCTTAACTAGATGTAGATAATGCAATACAACATCCTAGTTATCAAATAATGCCTACATGTACACACATGAGGTCTCAATTAGTTGTAGAGAAATTCTAACAACCTAATTGTCAATTAAATTCACATAAACATTCATAAACTTGACTAGATGCACAAAGTCAACCTAATCATCAATTAAGCATACATGAATATTTATGGATTAGCTATTTAGGCATATATGACCTAATAATGCAAGCTATCACAAACAAACACAATCAAATATTCATGAACATTAACTAGTTAATTAAAACACAATTTCTCAACCTAGTTATCAATTAATCACACATGAATATTTATGACCTAGCTTTTAGGCAAAAATGACCTAATCAATTAAGCTATCAAAATACAAACCCAATCATGTTATCAAGACTCATAAATATGCAATAAAGTAGAGTCTAGGTATTTAATCATGCAATAAATACCTAATCTAGAGTAAGAAGAACAATAAATGATATATAAAGAAGTTCTTGGTTACCTAGTCATGAAACAATGAAGACCCATGCTCAAATGATGTTGAATGATGCAATATGGAGATGGGTTTTGGGTTTGGAGAGTCAAAGATGCTTTCTTGAAGCTTTCTCTCTCTAGGATCTTTAACCTCTCTCTAAAAATGATTTTCTGAGCTCTTGGTCGGCTAAGAAGAGAAGAGGGAGAATATATATGAAGCCCTAGTTAAAACTACATCGTTTTGAACTTGGGAAACAGAATCCCGTCAAAACCGCTTGCTAGACCGCGGCACAGGTAAGTGTCCAGACCTTGGTACATATAGCAGTGCACCATCTGGACAACACCGCGGTTAGGACCGCTGTGCGTGCAAGTGCACAGGTCACGGTCCACGTCGCGCATGACGCACTGGAGAATACCGCTCCATGCGCCGTGGTGCAAGCAGAGCCTGCCGAGCGGTCTAGGCCGCGCTAAAGGGAAAAATCCCTTTTTAACACTCAAGAAAAATGTCTATCTTACATGAATGTTGTGCAAGTGTGAAGTGAGTGAGATGTATACAATGAATCACAATTAACACGTCAAACATGTTTATCAAATGAGATACAATGCAAGATATGATATCTAATGCAAGCTAGTGAGTGTTTTTGAAAAGGATGCACACTTATAAACAGTAAAGAACACAAATGCAAGATAAACAAAACATGCATGAATTGTGTGTGTGCACCTAAACTCTTCAAGAGACAAAGTCAAGTGAGTATACCTTTTGCTCTTGAAGTCATGGAGATGCTTGGAAGCTTGCCAACACGGACCTAAGCTACCCATTACACAATCATCCCCAATGTGGTATGGTTTGTCATGAAATAAGCCAATCATAAAATCGAGGTCCTTACACGCGAGCTGCATCACAATGGGCCGAAGGATGAGATACGATTTATGTTAGGTAGTCATTCTGCCCAGTTCTCCAAGGTTGAATTCTGTCTCATCACCGAATTGAAGTTCAGAGTGATTCCTGACACGACGAGGTATGAGATGGTCGACAACGAGATACACCAATGGTATTTTAGTGGTCTATATGAGGTGGATTATGAACATCTGAGAGTTGTTTTATGGATTGGTATATTTGAGCAGCAGTACGATGATGTGAAGTTGTGCCTCTTGTATATGCTGAACTGGTTATTGATGGGGTTGGATGAGAGAGAGAAAATTCCAGTATCGCATCAAGGACTTGGACGCTTTTGATGCATTCCGTTAGGGTGCCCACGTGTATAGGCTGTTCTTTTTTGGTTTCAAGCATGCCTTTGACGGTCAACATGAGTGGTTCGAGAGACGACAGCAGGCAAATGGCGTCGACGTTCACACGGTGGAGACGTACAACATTTACGGTCTACCTCACGCACGGTTGGTAAGAGTTTACAATTTCAATCGGTATAAAAACATGAATTTTATTTTATATTAGTTATGGAATAAATGATTGGATTTTGAGTTGTTTTTTTTTACGCAAATATTTGCTTTTGAGGTTATCCCCGAGCTTGGTACCCAATTTGGGACCCGTACGGAGATTGACTTATCCCCCCATATTCTGAAATGGGAGTTGAGTAAGCGACCGAGGTCGAACAAGCTGGAGAAGATTTTCACATCCAGGTTAAGTATCTATTGTGTTAAACTTTATACATATTAGGACGTATACAAATACAATGGTCTAACTACGATTTCATATGTTTGCTAGGACTGCATTGATGCCGACTGCAGCTAAGAGGGTTGAACGGTACTACGAGAGCATAGACGAGGGGGGCAGTCTGTATACGACCGCCGATAGAGACGACGTTGCGTTACCAGATCTCGTAGATCATACGACTGCCTGACCTAGTGATACGAAGGGTTCGGAGCCAGAGTTTGGCGGTGGGAGTCCCCTAAGGCATAGGCAGGATGGATACAGAGGGTTCTGAGCCGGAGTTTGGCTGTGGGAGTCCCCTAAGACACAGCTATGTTCAATTTGCGATGCCGGGAAATACTAGTGGAGCTCATTCACGAAGAGACGTTAGAGGGCATCGCGAGGTATGTAAAAAATTTTGTAATGCATTATTTTATTTGAAACGATGGGTATGGTTTTAGTACTGACAATTTTGATTTTCTTTCATGACCGTTTGGAACGTAAATTCCAAGATGTGATGGATGTCGTCACTGCTTTACGGGAGGATCTTCGGAAGAGTGATGAGGAACGAGATAGGCATTATAGGGAGGTGATGGACTTTCTCTAGGGGTTGTGGGGTGGGACATCACAACCAGACAGGGATGGTCCACCGTCCCATGACTGAGACTTTACATGCAGAGACAGAGACAGGTGTGGTAGTCATGACGAAGGGACAGACCCAACCACCAGATCTGAGATACAGGGTACAGGACCTCAGATGCAGGGTACCTAAGCTGGAGTTACAGGACGAGAGCAGCAAACACAAGTCCCTAGTGGCACATATACATCAGTATTGAAGGAGACACCTACCCAGGGTTTGCCAGAGTTTCAGCTGCTTATGGAGGTCCAGCATGTGGAACCTCTTGTTTATACCCAGGACATGTAGTGGACCCGTCCGGTCCACGGGGACAGAGTCCCTCCTCCCCTCCTGTCCATCCGAGCGCACCGCTCTCCTCAGTTCGATCCCATCGTACCCTACTGATGTATAAAATTGTGTTATTAAAAACAATACTCTCAAGTGCACGAATCGTGAAGATACGTATTGATCGTGCCAAATATGTAGTATATTTTGGGCCCTCAAATCTGTATCTTGTGTTTTGTTTTCGTGCATTTTGGTATCTCTAATGGGTTGTTATGTGCGTAATTGTAGGAAATGGTACAATGATGGGTTTGGAAGCATGTTGCGGTGGTTTCGGCAGAAAAGAGGCAAAAGGAAAGACAAAGGATCAGAAGCAGCTCTACAATGCGGGTCAAGTGCGGGTCGAAACCGCATTCCAACCGCACTCCAACCACACTCATTCTCATAGCCGGGACTTGATGTTGAAGAAGAGTTAGAGTGCGGGTACATTGCGGGTCATCCAACCACACTCCACCTGTACTGTTGCCAAAGCCAGAGAAGCTGATTTGCACCTGACATTAAAGTGCGAGTACAGTGCGAGTACAGTGGGGGTCATCCAACTACACTCCACCCGTACTGTTGCTCAAGACAGAGAAGCTAATTTGCACCTAACATTAAAGTGCAGGTCAACTGTGGGTAATCCAACCGCACTCCACCCGCACTATTGCTCAAGACAGAGGAGTGGCTTTGCACCTGACATTAAAGTGCAGGTCAAGTGCGAGTAATCCAACCGCACTTCACTTGCACTATTTCCTAGATCTGAGAACTGAAGATGAAGACAACCTAAATAGTGCGGGTACAGTGCGGGTAATTCACCTGCACTCCACCCGCACTCCGCGTGCGCCAGTTTGTTTTTTGAAGTTTAAGTGACCTATTTTTGTATATTTTATAAATAGAATAGTTGGATAACGTTTTTGGAAGCTCTTTATCGAGATTTTTAGAGGTTTTACACACTTAGATCTAGTGTCTCTCTCTCTTTCACACACTTACATTCTCTACTCAACTTCAAGGAAGGTAGAAGATTGAAGCAACTTCAAGGAAGGAGATGTTCTCCAAGGGTTCTTTCTCTTTCCTTTCTCTTATTTTCCTAGTTGTAATGAGTAGCTAAATCCCCTCTACGGGGTTGTGATCGTGCCTAAATTGTTGTATATTTCAGCCCTCATTCCTATTCCTTTGTCTCGTTCTTATGTGTATTTTCTATATAATTTATGTCTAATAGGCTCATTGGTGTCAAGTGGAGGCAATAGATATAATTCTGGTGTTAGAAGCGTTTTGCGGTGGTTCTGGCAGAAAAGGGGCATAAGGAAAAATAAAGGACCATAAGAAGCTCTACAGTGTGGGTCAAGTGCGGGTCAAGTGCGGGTCGCAACTGTACTCCAACCGCACACCTTCCCACATTCGGGACTTGATTCATGAAGAAAATATAAAGTGCGGGTCAGTGCGGGTCATCCAACCGCACTCCACCCGCACTGTTGCCGAATCCTGAGAAGCTAATTTGCACCTAACACTAAGGTGTGGGTAAAGTGCGGGTAATCCAACCGCACTCCACTCACACTGTTGCTCAAGACAGAGGAGTGGATTTACGCCTGACACCTGAGTGCGAGTACAGTGCGGGTAATCCAACCGCACTCCACCCGCACTACTGCCCAGATCAGAGACCTGAAGATGAAGACAACCCATATAGTACGGGTACAGTACGGGTAATTCACCCGCACTCCACCCGCACTCTGCGCGTGACAACTTCTGGTTTCAAGCTTAAGTGACCTATTTTTCCATCCTCTATAAATAGAAAAGGATGGGAACAAACCAAAGAAGCTCCCATATCTCCCAACACTTATAGTCTAAGCTAGAAACATATCTCCCTATCATCCAAACCATCTCTACTCAATCAAAGGCAACTAGGAGACTTGGATTCAAGCTTCAAGGAAGGAGATCAATCTTAAAGGGTTGTTTCTCTACACTCTCTCTTAGTTTATTAGTTTGTAATAGAACATGAGTAGCTAGAATACCCCACTATGGGGTTGATGTTATTTGTTTGATGGATATTTGGGCTTTGTAAATAAACTCTATGTGTTATATTTATTCTATCTCTTTGTTTTATTCCATTGCTTTAATTGATTTCCATTATTGATTTGATTTGATACACTCTCTTTGCATGATTGATTTGGATTACTTGAGTAGGCAATTAGGTTGTCTAATGCTCCATTGAATGGAAGGATTTCAGAAAATCCGGCTCTATAACCATGCCCTTAATCTAATCTTGAATTAGTGGCTTTCACTATACACTCTAGGTTAGCCACTTGTGAGAGAATTAGAAGCCTCCACTATACACCCTAGGTTGGCTACTTTAGTGATTTTACGAGAACTAACCTTCGAGTAGAATTCGGTTGATAACCCCGAGCCTCATCCAATCTCAACCGGGTGGCCTTCACTATACACCCTAGGTTGGTCACTTCTGAAGGAATTGGAAGCCATCACTATACATCCTAGGATGGCTACATTAGTAATAGGTTGATCCATAGCTAGATAGATGAGCATTCATGGAACAAGTCTCGATTGAGTAACTAGCCATTGTTGGTTGCTTAGCAGGGATTAATCGCTAGTAGGAGGTCTTCGCTATAGACATAGGTTGACCTCTTTCTAGAGATATATACCAACACTATACACCCTAGGTTGGTTACATTTGTCAATACGTGCTTAATTGAGAGTTTGTTGCAATTGCCCCAATATTCACTTACGAGTCCATCAACTCCGTAGTTCCATCATCATTCATTCATCACTCCATTGTCATCCCATTTTATTTGCTTTCATAGTTTAGTTTATATTGTATTTTCATTCACCATCACTTTACTTTTATGCATACTAGTTATATTAATCCTAATCTTATCACCGCTACCCCGATCTTAGTGGACGACACCCGTGCTTACCGCTTTACCTGTACTTATACTTGTGAACGCATCGCATAGGTTTTATAAATTGTTTTGACGAACGGTTTTCTGACGGCAAAAACCTTCTCATGAAATGGCGCCGCTGCCGGGGATTGGTGTGCGTAGTAGTGATTAGATTAGTTTTAATACTATTAGTTTGTTAGTTGTTTTTAGTTTTGTTAGGTTCTTTTTATTACTTTGGTAGTTTTTGTTTTTGTTTGTTTCAGGACTCTATGGATTCCTTTTGGCAAAATTCAGGGTCAAGCTACGAGCCTAACGAGAATACCTACATCTCGTCATTCCAGTCAAATTCTATTGAAGATCAACTACGAAATTTCATGAAAAATCATGTGCGGGAGACTGAGCAGATGATAGCTTCTCAACAAGAGACTCAAGCCTTCATAGAAAAGAAAACCACCCAAATGCTCAAATCCGCCCAGTAGTCCACCCCGGTAAATCAGAGTTGTTTCCAAGTTAAAACAACCAAACCAGTGGATTCCTCCAATTTCTCAAAAGAAGACATGTATAAGCTCCGAATAGAATTTGAAGTGGAGCAAAGCAAGAGAATGGACAAGATGGACAGGATGATCAAGATGAAGCAAGAGCTTATGAGCGTGAGCACAGAGCTAGTGTTGGAAACAGGTGTGTTGAAGGAAGAGAATGAAGCACTTCATGAGAGAGAAGCCTTGGGAATGGAAAAGGCGAGTAATCTCCAAGAGTTGAACAAGAAACTATTATATGAAGTGAAGATGCTCAGGGTTGAGAATGGTACTCTCAAGAAGACCAATGGCGAAGTCTCCGACAAGAACAAAGAATTGGACGAACGAATTGAGAGATTTGAAGCCGAAAAGAGTACCGCATCGAAGGATTTAGAGAACTTAGTGAGGCTATCAAAAGATTGTGAAGATGAGATAGCTCACAAGTCAATGAAGATGCAAATGGAGGTTGATCAAAAAGCCAATGCCTTAGAGGAAGCAAAGGTAGCACTAAGCAAAAAGGAGGAGGAGTTCAAGGCGTTACAAGTGAAACAAATCAAACGTCCTCAAGACCATGCATCAAAGGGGAGCTCCTCTAACTCTAATATCTTTTGCTATGCATGTTCTAGGATAGAGCATTTTAAGGCTAAAAATTACAAGCCAAATCAACATAGAAAAACTAGAGGTCCTAGGAATAGGTGGAGTCCACCTAGGGTCAAGCAAATATGGGTAAGGAAAGACCAAGTTTACTTATATCGAAACATGAAAAGGGAAAAGATAATGAAGTCACCTAAATTTATTTGGGTAGTGAAAAATAGTGAATTTCCTAACTTGGTCGAACCATCCTTAGAGGACCCTAGACTCTCCATGAATGCATCCCATTGAATAATTTAGATGCATGTAGTTAGTTTTATGTTTTATGTTGTTTAAATTCAATAAAGTGTGATGTTGGGACAATTTTGGTCAAATGCTATATTTTATGGATATATGCACATGGAATTTATTGATTATACTTGTGGATGAAAGAGCCGGAGGCTCTTGTGCAAGTATGAATGCATGTGCTTTATATTGTTTAATTCGGTTTGGGGTTGTTCATGCCCCATTCCGTCAATTTTGATAAAATGCATGATGTTAAGCTTGACTGGTGCTTCAATGATATATTGCATGAATTGCCTTTATTTTGTGAGCCTTGTTTGAGTCATTTTTATTTTGTTGGGGCATTGATTGTGGTTGATTAGTGCCTAGGTTTGTTTGAGTCATGTTAGGTGTGTGCCGGTAGGCCGGATGCTCTTGTCTTTAACATTGAGGACAATGTTGGGTTTTGGTTTGGGGGTGTAGACGCCTTTTTGAGTCGTCTTTTGTGTCTTGAGTCATTTTTTTGTCTTATTTTCGAAAAAGTTGCTACTTAGCCAGAATTTTGAGCTTATTTAGCTTCGTGAGATACCTGGAGCATAGTGTTTATGGCGAATGTGTGTATGCTTTGTGTGCTTATTCAATAACTCTTAGTCACTTTAGGGGTCTCACTTGCACTTCATGGGCTAGTCTCATCTTCTAGTGTCCAAGTTTAGGGAACTCGGTGCTTAAGCGCCTTGTTCTAATAGTGGAGATTTCCCTTGTGAGATCACAAACACAAGCCAAAAGCGTGTATATTTGAGGGAAAATGTTTTTCAAATCTGTAAACACTAATCAAACACCTATGCATAGTCTCACTACATCAAAATCATCATTTGTCATTGAACATGCATCATATATGTGGATTGCTTGACATAAACTTTTATTCCCTTGGTAGATTGATCCTTTGAAGTGATATTAGGCAATGTGTGTTTTAGCTACTCAAAAAGAAAGCCTAAATACTTCCCATTCCCGTAATATGTGTGCTCCCAAGCCAATTTTGAAGCCAAATACATATAGACTTTTCAATTCTACACCCACGTTATCCATAACCCAAGCAACCTAAACACTTAGCCAACCCTCTCTTAATTGATCTTGTTGAGGCTTAGGAATGTAAAGTTGTGCTTTAATTGAATAAATGGCAGTGTACCTAGGCAAGAATAATGAGTTGTGAAAATGTGCATAGTAAAAAGGCATGAATAGAAAAGAAAAGAAAAGAAGCAAAAAGTAACAAAAGAAAAATATGCTTTAAATGCCTTGTGTAAATTGTAAATGCTACTCAAATGGGTAACACGAGTAGTTAAAGATTGCACATAGAGTCTAATTATAGGCCTGGACGCCATATTGTATTTGGAAGTGGAGTTTCACGAGAAATTAAATGCTTAAGTGTAGAATGTATTGCCTTAACTTGGTTGATTAGTGCTTGTGCCTAAATTTCTCATTCTTCTAATCACCATTCACCGTGGCCACGTTACAACCAAATGGAAAAGACCTAGTTGATCTTAGGGGATGTCTAGATTGGGAATATTAGTTAATGAATGTTCTTTCCACGTTCATGACACGTGGTTATTTCATGAGACTCACTCACTGAAAACAGCGTTTATTCTACACTAAATGTATGCAACTAAGTTGATTCAGTTACATAAATTCAATGGCATACATGTTGCATAAGTGTGAACCTGGGTTCTGAGAGTAAAGACAAGAGAAAATCCATGTGAGAACCTAGCGTCGAAGCGAATTATGCTCGAGGTGTGAGAGTGAGTAGTTTCTGAGGCGATGGCATTTTAAGTGTGGGATTCGTGTTGTGCCAGTTTCCCTTGGGGTGCCTTCGAGTTGTTTAGAACATTTTGCATATGCTACATGTTGCATGAGTGTGAACCCAGGTTCTGAGAGGAAAGATAAAAGAAAATCCATGTGAGAATCTAGCGTCGAAGCGAATTATGCTCGAGGTGTGAGAGTGAGTAGTTTCTGAGGCGAGGGCACTTTAAGTGTGGGATTCGTGTTGTGCCAGTTTCCCTTGGGGTGCCTTCGAGTTATTTAGAACATTTTGCATATGCTCATTCCTCACTCCCATTTGCTTTTGTATATCTCTCTGCTAGTTGGTTCTGCAACAAGTTTTTCTTTGTGTCTAGGAAAGTTCTTAGTTCGAGTCATTTTTAGTTTGTGTCTTATTTGTTTTAGATTATGTTTGCTCGAGGACGAGCAAAGGTTTGGTTTGGGGGTGTTTGATAGTGCCTAAATTGTTGTATATTTCAGCCCTCATTCCTATTCCTTTGTCTCGTTCTTGTGTGTATTTTCTATATATTTTATGTCTAATAGGCTCATTGGTGTCAAGTGCAGGCAATAGATGTAATTCTGGTAATAGAAGTGTTTTGCGGTGATTCCGGCAGAAAAGGGGCAAAAGGAAAGACAAAGAACCATAAGCAGCTCTACAGTGTGGGTCAAGTGCAGGTCAAGTGTGGGTCGCAACCGCACTCCAACCGTAGTCCTTCCCACAGCCGAGACTTGATTCATGAAGAAAAGATAAAGTTCGGGTCGGTGCGGGTCATCCAACCGCACTCCACCCGCACTGTTGCCAAATCTGGAGAAGCTAATTTGCACCTGACATTAAAGTGCGGGTAATCCAACCGCACTCCACCTGCACTGTTGCTCAAAACAGAGGAGTGGATTTACCCCTGACACCTGAAAGCGAGTACAGTGCGAGTAAAGTGCAGGTAAAGTGCGGGTAATCCAACCGCACTCCACCCGCACTATTGCCCAGATCAGAGAACTGAAGATGAAGACAACCCATATAGTGCGGGTACAGTGCGGGTAATTCACCCGCACTCCACCCGCACTCTGCGCGCGACAACTTATGTTTTCAAGCTTAAGTGACTTATTTTTCCATCCACTATAAATAGAAAAGGATGGGAACGAACCGAAGAAGCTCTCAGATCTCCCAACACTTGTAGTCTAAGCTAGAAACACATCTACCTATCATCCAAACCATCTCTACTCAATCAAAGGCAATTAGGAGACTTGGATTCAAGCTTCAAAGAAGGAGATCAATCTTCAACGGTTGTTTCTCTACACTCTCTTTTAGTTTATTGGTTTGTAATAGAACATGAGTAGCTAAAATACCCCACTATGGGGTTGATGTTATTTGTTTGATGGATATTTGGGCTTTGTAAATAAACTCTATGTGTTATATTTATTCTATCTCTATGTTTTATTCCATTGCTTTAATTGATTTCCATTATTGATTTGCTTGGATACACTCTCTTTGTATGATTGATTTGGATTACTTATGTAGGCAATTAGGTTGTCTAATGCTCCATTAAATGGAAGGATTTCCGGAAATCCGGCTCTATAACCATGCCCTTAATCTAATCTTGAATTAGTGGCTTTCACTATACACTCTAGGTTAGCCACTTGTGAGAGAATTAGAAGCCTCCACTATACACCCTAGGTTGGCTACTTTAGTGATTTTACGAGAACTAACCTTCGAGTAGAATTCGGTTGATAACCTCGAGCCTCATCCAATCTCAACCGGGTGGCCTTCACTATACACCCTAGGTTGGCCACTTGTGAGGGAATTGGAAGCCATCACTATATATCCTAGGATGGCTACATTAGTAATAGGTTGAGCCATAGCTAGATAGATGAGCATTCATGGAACAAGTCCCGATTGAGTAACTAGCCATTGTTGGTTGCTTAGGAGGGATTAATCGCTAGTAGGAGGTCTTCGCTATAAACCCTAGGTTGACCTCTTGCTAGAGATATATACCAACACTATACACCCTAGGTTGGTTACATTTGTCATTACGTGCTTAATTGAGAGTTTGTTGCAATTGCCCAAATATTCACTTACGAGTCCATCAACTCCGTAGTTCCATCATCATTCATTCATCACTCCATTGTCATCCCATTTCGTTTGCTTTCGTAGTTTAGTTTATATTGTATTTTCATTCACCATCACTTTACTTGTATGCATACTAGTTATATTAATCTTAATCTTGTCATCGCTACCCCGATCTCAGTGGACGACACCTGTGCTTACCGCTTTACTTGTACTTATACTTGTGAACGCATCGCATAGGTTATATAAATTGTTTTGATGGATGGTTTTCTGACGGCAAAAACATTCTCATCAGGTTGATGGAGTAGTTAGTTGGATATTGGGCATGTACATAAACTTGATTCTATATTTATATTCATGTCTATCTTTCATTGTTCTATTCTTGTTATGAATGGTTATCATTGATTTCTTGTTTAGATACGTCCTCTTAGCAAGATCTCTTTGGATTATGTATGAGTATTGCATCTACATATACATCCTATTTAGTTGTTTCTTACTTTAATGAATGGACAGAACGTCATGAATTCCGACTCTTAAACCGCGGTCTTAATCTAACCTCGATCGAGTTTTCGGCACTATACATCCTAGGTCGGAGCCCGTGAGAGGATTAGAAGTCATCACTATACATCCTAGGTTGACTACGTTTACTATCGGTTGAGTCATTGATAGGTAGACGAGCTTCATTTTCAGAATCTGATGAACAACAAACACTATACATCCTAGGTTGGTGGTTTACGACGGATTAATCCCTAATAGGTGGTCCTCACTATACATCCTAGGTTGACCACTTTCTAGGGATAAATAACTAACTCTATACATCCTAGGTCGGTTACCTTTGAATAGACGTGCCTATTTATAAGTTTGTTGCATTGCCCAGTATTGACTTTCGAATCCGTTAACTCCTTAGTTCCCATCATCTTTATATTCTTCATCCCATTTTCCTTTCCTCTAGTTTGCATTGTTACGTTAGTGTTACTAATAGGATAATTCACCATCTACATCTTCATCACTTTATGTTTCGTTTAATATATATATATATATATATATATATATATACATTAACATTACTTTAGCAATGACTAATCTTAGCTAGCTCCGCTCCCTGTGGACAACCCCCCTTGCCACCATACGTGTGTTTTCCAAACCAATTTAGGCTTCGTGAGGTTTTTACAAATATTGTTGATGAATTGATCTTTTAAAAAAAAACGACACGAAAACCGTTCGTCATGTACATCGACAAGTAAGGATCGTTCCCACGAGAAAAAATGATTTATTGATTGAAAACTAATTTTAATTCTAATTAAACTAAGAGTATCCAAGAAGATTATTGATTGATTGATTAATATAAACTAAATTAAATTAAACTAAAGAAAAAAATTTAAAAAGATTTGGTTGTGATGAATGGAGAGAAAACACTAGGTCATCAATGATTCTCAATTATGAACACTCATTGCATGGAATTAATTTGTAAACAAAATTCAATCAATTCAAGGGTTCATTCTTTATCTTTAATATGACTATTACCGTACGATCGCAAAATGAGTCACGTGTTCCCAACCACTATTCACCCCTTGATCTATGGTGTGAACAATAATCAGAAACCCATTAAGTTTAAGAATAAATTGTAGGGAAAAATCGATATAAAACGCAGCGGAAGAAACGAAAATAGATTTCGTATGGTTTTAAAATTTTTTCTCAAAGTTGAACCTTAACCTTTTAATTAATTAAACTCAAATATATACGGTTAGAGTTAAATACCTCTTGACGCGTGATCCGATTGACTTACGTCGATTTGTAATCTGCAAAATCTTTTCCGATGCCCGTGAACAGTGATTGTGAACAGTACCACATGAACAGTGATCGTGAACAGTGCTGCGTGAATTGTAATCGTGAACAATACCCCCCGTGAACAGTGATCGTGAACAGTACCGCGAGATTTTCCAATCCGAACACGTACGTGAATCACCTAGGAGCGTGGTCTCCCTTTTTCTTTGAATTGCAAACCTGAGAATGGATGAACAAAGTTTTCTTTTTCTTTTGTTAGTCACAAAACAATCAAAAGAAGACAAAAATAATTCCGGTCACTTTTGAGTTCTCAATCTAATGATCGAAACTCGCGTGAACCTAATTCGATGTTGTACACACAAGCTTATTGATGAACAAGCAATCAGTGTACTATCAAAGAATAATCTCTTCTCTCTTTTTTTGTTTAGTAGAATAAAAATTATCTTTTTCTATGAATTGAGAAGAAGAAGAAAAATTGAATCATTCAATCAACTATAGTGGCCGAATTCTATATGTGGAATTATATAGGTGGCCGAAATTTTGCTTCCTCTTCGATTTAGGATTGCCGAAATCTTCCTCTAAATGGACTAGGGTTGCCGCAAATCACATACCAAAAAGAGTTTGTGTTGCACCCTAATTTCCATCAACCTTTAGACTTCAAAACCTAATCCAACTCATAGATATTTTTATTATTTTATTGACTAAATAAAAAGACTTCTTATTTGATTAAATAAATAAAATTAATTAATTTTTTTCTAATCAAACAAGTCTTTTACTTTTAATATACTACTACCAATAGTATAACTTTAGGAAATATATTTCCTGATCAGAAAAAGATTTGTTTCTTAATTAAACAATTAATTAATAAATTAACTAATTCTTATTTAATTAAAACAATAAAACAAAATAATATATTAGGTTAATATATACACCTTGCCGCCCCACTTATATAAATGGGCCATATATTATTTTCTTATTTCATTTAATCCATTGGACTTTAAATAAAAGCCCACATGTGAACCAGACCCATTCTTACTAAAAGAAACAAGCCCACATGTCTCCTTTTAATATATTAATATAATAGTGCAGCCCATTAATTAAATAATAGACATATTATGTTCTTGATATATTAAAAACAATTCTAGATGGACCTTTAAATTGGCCCGGTAGAATATATCAAGTGATCCATGCAAATACGTGCGGATTGGGGATCTTGGCGGGCTATCTAAATTTAAGCTTCAATAGACACAACCTAATCACAATCAACAAATGATTCACTTAGGTCCAATCTATTAATTTTAACTCATTCCACTAAAGAGCTAAAATTGAACTCTTAAATAAAGATAGAATAAGGAGATGTTTCTCATTCATACCCTAGACAATCTTATAGGAGATGGTGTATCCTCGTGAATAATATCAGTAATCGCCAAGAGCTCATAGACCGCCTATAGCACTCCAAGTTACCATATTTCCTCATATGACCACATTTCGAACTTGGATACTTTGACTTGTCCAGAAGCCATGTTTTCAATAATCATTATTGAAAACTCAACGTTGAGATTTAATATCCAATACCTCAAAACATCCATATGATGATATTATACTTTAATTTAATAAATGGAGTCACGATGTCCATATCTATAAATGAAGTCCTCTATCGATTAACAAATGTATACAACCAAACTATCGAGGATAGACTATGCTATATAATCGTACTCATTGATAGCTCTAATGATAACACTTGCAACCATAAGTCCATCATTTATCTCAGGATTAAGATAGACTCTCTGATTGTCCTCTTTAATGAAAAGACTTATATCTAGTGATGGTTCTAGACAAAGTATTTCATTGTGATCCAGTTTAATGCACCTAGTGCACTAGATTCTTTTACTCGAAAACCTTTCGATGATTTTAGACTCATCATATTCATTTGATCCCACTCAAATGCTAGTAAAAGAATTCTACAACTTTAACAAGATAGAGGTGCCCAACCTTTAACTTAAGTTGTGAATGTTATTCAAGACTAACTAAAGAATTGTGTCTACCTCATACATATACGGATGTATGAACAATTCTTCATGTCTCATAGTCTTTTGACCTTATGATTATTTACCTTGACAATTATAATAATAAATGCTATAAGTAATTGTAAGAATCAGAATTCACTTTATTAATATGAGAAGATTGTCAATTACAATATTACACTCTTGCCATTGAGCATAATCCTAACAATCTCCCACTTGCTCTATAGCAAGTGTGTCATATCTCTCATTCCCATGTTCTCTAGATGTCTATCAAAGTTCTTCTGAGGTAGAGCCTTTGTGAAAGGATCCGCTAGATTTTCTACTGAAGCGATTTTGGTGATTGTCACGTCTCCCCTATGAACAATTTCCCTCAAAAGGTGATACTTCCTTTCAATGTGTTTACCTCTCTTATGACTTCTTGGTTCTTTCGAATTAGCCACTGCACCACTGTTGTCACAGTGTATAGTCATCTGCTTATTCGCACTAGGAACCACTTCTAAGTCAATCAAGAATTGGCGGAGCCAAACAGCCTCTTTGGCAGCTTCGCATGCAGCAACATACTCAGCTTCCATGGTGGAATCAGCAATACAAGATTGCTTGATACTCCTCCATATGACTGCTCCTCCTCCAATGGTAAACACAGATCCTGATGTGGATTTTTCGGAGTCAGAATCCGACTGGAAATCAGAATCTGTATACCCAACGGGAATTAAATCTCCACCAGAGTATACAAGCATATAATCTCTAGTTCTCTTGAGATACTTGAAAATATGCTTGACTGCCGTCCAATGATCAGGATCAGGTTTCAATTGAAACCTGCTAACTATGCCAACAGCAAAACAAATATCTGGTCTAGTACAGAGCATTGCATACATGAGACTTCCAACTGCCGAGGCATATGGAACTCTACTCATGAATTGCTCTTCATGCACATTCTTAGGTGCTTGACCCTTAGAAAGTTTGATTCCATGTCTAAAAGGTAACATACCTTTCTTGGAATCTTGCATGGTGAATCTAGACAAGATTTTATCAATGTATGAAGCTTGGGATAATGCAATTGTTCTATTCTTTCTATCCCTTATTACTTGGATACCAAGAATATAACTTGCTTCTCCTAAGTCCTTCATATCAAATTGTTTTGCTAACCATTCTTTCACTGATGTCAATACACCTACATCGTTTCCAATGAGTAGTATATCATCAACATAAAGAATGAGGAAAACCAACTTGTTGCCTTTGATCCTCTTATATACACAAGGTTCGTCAGGGTTTTGAATAAATCCGAAACCCTTTACAGCTTGATCGAACCTTATGTTCCAGGATCTGGATGCTTGCTTTAGTCCAAAAATGGACTTTTGCAACTTGCATACTCTTTCTTCTTGGCCTTTTTCAATGAATCCCTCTGGTTGCATCATGTAGATGCTCTCGTCAAGACTTCCATTAAGGAAAGCTGTCTTGTCGTCCATTTGCCAAATCTCTAGGTCTAGAGATGCTGCAATGGATAAGAGTATCCTAATGGATTTAAGCATGGCCACAGGTGAGAAGGTTTCCTCGTAATCGATACCTTCTTTCTGTGTATAACCTTTAGCTACTAGTCTAGCTTTAAAGGTTTCCACCTTACCATCCATACCTTTTTTCCTCTTGTATACCCACTTGCACAGAATGGGTTTTATCCCTTTAGGCAAGTCTACAAGGGACCAGACTTTGTTATTGAACATCGATTCAATCTCGGATTGCATTGCCTTTTGCCAATGACGACAATCAACATCCTCTATAGCTTCCTTGTACGTGTAGGGATCATCGTCGTCTGTGAGATTCTCAACAGATTCTCCTAGACCGATATATCTTTCGGGTTGTGTTCTAACCCTCCCACTACGACAAGGAATGGTAGGTTGTTGACCTTGTGTTAGAGTGGAACTTACAATTGGGCTGGGTTGTAAAACCTCTTGTGGAATTGTATCTCCTGACATCTCATTCAGGACAATTCTACTTTTGGGCACAAATTATTCATATAGTCCTTTTCTAGAAATGAAGCATTTGTTGAAACAAATACTTTTAGATCAGAAGGACTATAGAAATAATATCATTTAGTTCCTTTTGGATACCCCACAAATATACATGTTTCCGAATAGGACTCCATCTTTTCTGTCTTTCCTTTCAACACATGTGCAGGACAACCAAATATCCTCATGTGTTGTAAACTAGGCTTTCGCCCAGTCCACAATTCATGTGGGGTCTTAGGGACAGATTTAGATGGTACATCGTTTAGAATATATATTGCTGTTTGTAGAGCATATCCCCAAAAAGAAATAGGAAGTGTTGAATAACTCAACATTGATCTAACCATCTCTAAAAGAGTCTTATTTCTCCTTTCTGCTACCCCAATTTGTTGAGGTGTACCTAGTGCAGAAAGCTGAGAAACTATCCTATTGTCAATAAGATATTGCTGAAACTCTCCAGATAGATATTCTCCACCACGATCAGATCTCAAGATTTTTATATGTTTCTCAAGCTGATTTTCTACTTCAGCTTTGAATGCTTTGAACATATCAAATGCATCCGACTTATGTCTCATGAGATACACGTAACCAAATCTTGAGTAATCATCTGTGAAGGTGATGAAGTACTCATATCCACCTCTAGCTTGAATGCTCATAGGACCATATACATCAGTGTGTACTAGTCCTAAACATTCAGTGGCTCTTGCACCTTTGGTATTGAACGGCCTTTTGGTCATTTTACCTTCCAAACAAGATTCACAAGTTGGTAGATCATCAACCTTTAAGTCACTTAAAGGTCCGTCACATACCAATCTTTTAATCCTATTAAGGTTAATGTGACCTAGGCGTAAATGCCAAAGATAGGTTTCATCTTTTGATAATTTTACTCTTTTATGATTAGGTTCCGTTATTTCTATGTCTAACGAGTGAGAGATATTTATATGCAAAAAGAATAAACCGTTTTCCAATGTACCTTTGCAAACAACTTTGTCATTCTTACTTATAATAAAAGTTTTATTAAAAGTAACCGAATATCCAAACTTATTTAAATAAGAAACTGAAATTAATTCCTCTTGAATTGAAGTACATAATAAATGTCTATTAAATCTAAATGCCTACTAGAATCTAAAATAACTCTAATATCTCCCACTGCACTTGTAGACACTAACGTTCCGTTGCCCAAGTGCAAATTGACTTCATCTTCATTCAACCTTCTCTTTTCCTGAAACCCCTTCTACCTTCTTTTTCTAGGACTTTGGGCAATCTCTTTTCCAATGTCCCTTTTCACCACAAAGGAAGCATTTCCCTTTGATCTTGGTTACTTTCTCGGTTTCCTTCTTGGTAGGCCTAAGTTGCTTTTTCTTCTGTTGTTTCTTGACCTTCTTACGGGTCTTAACAGTAGCAACTTTACAAACCAAATGAATCTCTTGACCTTTGTTTTTCACAAGGATCTTTTCAGCGCTTTGAACATCTTGCATCAGGCCCTGCAAGGTGTATTCCTTTTTGTTCAAGGTGTAGTCCAACTTGAACTGATCAAATGAATCTGACAGTGAGTTAACTACCATATCAATTTTGGTCTCACCATCAATCTCAGCACTATTTAGTTCAGCAATATTGAGATGTGCTATGACTTTCATCATGTGATCTTTCACAGATTTTCCAGGTTTCATCCTAAGATTCATAAAAGCAGTCACTGCCTCTCACTTAGTCGTCCTAGACCTCATAGCAAACATTCCTCTAGAGACATCATTATATCAGCAGCGGACTCCATTCCTTCATGTTGCTGTTGCAACATGTCGGAGATTTTGGCCATAATGTAACATTTTGCCATATCATCAGAAGTCTTCCTTTGCTCTTACTCATCTCTTTGCATCACATTAGATTCATTATTAGGAATGGGTGGTTTAGGAGTGGTCAGAACAAACTTATGTTTTTCACTTTGCAGCAACAACCCAATTTTCCTTTTCCATGTTACGTAGTTATCTCCAGTTAAGGTGTTATCTTTCAGGATGTTCATAAGTGATGGGGTCATGATTTCTGATTAAAACAAAAACATATATAAGTAAATAATCATGATAATATCACTTTTAAAAATTTATCTTGAATTAAAAATAATTAATTCAATCATAAAAATTCAACGGTGATCCAACACCCATAAATATTACGCCTCTTTTGGGAGTTCGCACTATTTACTAGTTTGACTAGGTCCCACCTAATTGTTAACATAACAACCAGCATTTTTAATTTTAGCCTTGTAATTTTTATTAACAAGAACTCTTGGGAGGATATTAATAAAATTACATTGAGTGTGTTACCAAGATATTGACCCTCAATTTTCTCTCACGAAAATCCCTCATTGGGGAGTAGATTTCGTTTAAGTCAATTGTCTAGTCTATCCTTGTAAGGAAGTATATTGTTAAATTCCATTTATGGACGCCCCTTGGGGGGATTACCAAAAATAATAAAACTCAACTAATCTTGGAGGCCATAGGCGTTCTTGCACACCTTCTCCCACTCAATTATTTAAGGCGTGTGATTAAATCCCAAAGAATGATTTTTACCAAGTTATCTAGATGCCAATTAGATACCTAAATCATTCAATGCATGTTCATACCAAAAGAGATATATGAGTGGCACTCCTATTCTAAAATGTCATGTTATCATACAACAACAAATATTGTAATATTTAAGCAAAAATTAAATAGCAACAATTTTGGCTTATCCTAGAAAAGCAAGTAAATTACAATTGTTAGGAATACAAGATCTTCAGGTGGCCATCAACCATACGCTCATCCCTCGGCCTCCTCCCATGGACGTGCATAGCCCACAACCCCACAAAGGGGCTGCCTTGCGCAGCCCATAAGGCCACACAAGGCTGCCGTGCGCAGCCCACCAAGGATTGGGCTTGCCATGCGCAGCCCAATCCAGTCCTAGGGTGTGCACGGTGCTCGTTCTCGATTCCGGTTGCTTCGTTTTTCTTCGTGTCTTCGAATTTTCAATATCCGAATACATCACATCATATTACGAATAAATTACTGCAGCAAATTTTTTTATTTTTTTTTATTTTACTGCAGTAAGATTTATAAAAAAAAATATTGCACCTGATTACAAAAAAAAATACTGCACTTATTTTACATACAAAAAAAAAAAACCCTAGCAACTACCAAGAAAGAATTATGGCGATAATAGACCACCCTTCTTGTTACAAATCCGAAACAAAAATTACATTGAAATTCTAGGACCAAAATCGAGCAATAACAATTCACTTTATAAAACATATATAAATCCATACATTCAACATGTAATTATATATGCGAATACCTAGAGTGCCATCTCTTTCTAAAACCTGTATAATCACAATAAAAAAGAAATAGATTCACGTATATATACGTTAATTAATTAAAAGGTACAACCAAGACTCTGATAGCAATTGTAGGGAAAAATAGATATAAAACGCAGCGGAAGAAACGAAAATAGATTTCGTATGGTTTTAAAATTTTTTCTCAAAGTTGAACCATAACCTTTTAATTAATTAAACTCAAATATATACGGTTAGAGTTAAATACCTCTTGACGCGTGATCCGATTGACTTACGTCGATTGGTAATCCGCAAAATCTTTTCCGATGCCCGTGAACAGTACCCGCGTGAACAATACCCGCGTGAACAGTGATTGTGAACAGTATCCGTGTGAACAGTGATCGTGAACAGTGATCGTAAACAGTGCCCCCGCCGTGAACAGTGATCGTGAACAGTACCGTGAGATCTTCCAATCCGAACACGTACGTGAATCACCTAGGAGCGTGGTCTCCCTTTTTCTTTGAATTGTAAACCTGAGAATGGATGAAAAAAGTTTTCTTTTTCTTTTGTTAGTCACAAAACAATCAAAAGAAGACAAAAATTATTCTGGTCACTTTTAAGTTCTCAATCTAATGATCGAAACTCGCGTGAACCTAATTCGATGTTGTACACACAAGCTTATTGATGAACAAGCAATCAGTGTACTATCAAAGAATAATCTCTTCTCTCTTTTTTTGTTTAGTAGAATAAAAATTATCCTTTTCTATGAATTGAGAAGAAGAAGAAAAATTGAATCATTCAATCAACTATAGTGGCCGAATTCTATATGTGGAAATATATAGGTGGCCGAAATTTTGCTTCCTCTTCTATTTAGGATTGCCGAAATCTTCCTCTAAATGGACTAGGGTTGCCGCAAATCACATACCAAAAAGAGTTTGTGTTGCACCCTAATTTCCATCAACCTTTAGACTTCAAAACCTAATCCAACTCATAGATATTTTTATTCTTTTATTGACTAAATAAAAAGACTTCTTATTTGATTAAATAAATAAAATTAATTAATTATTTTCTTATCAAACAAGTCTTTTACTTTTAATATACTACTACCAATAGTATAACTTTAGGAAATATATTTCCTGATCAGAAAAAGATTTGTTTCTTAATTAAACAATTAATTAATAAATTAACTAATTCTTATTTAATTAAAACAATGAAACAAAATAATATATTAGGTTAATATGTACACTTTGCCGCCCCACTTATATAAATGGGCCATATATTATTTTCTTATTTCATTTAATCCATTGGACTTTAAATAAAAGCCCACATGTGAACCAGACCCATTCTTACTAAAAGAAACAAGCCCACATGTCTCCTTTTAATATATTAATATAATAGTGCAGCCCATTAATTAAATAATAGACATATTATATTCTTGATATATTAAAAACAATTCTAGATGGACCCTTAAATTGGCCAGGTAGAATATATCAAGTGATCCATGCAAATACGTGTGGATTGGGGATCTTGGCGGGCTATCTAAATTTAAGCTTTAATAGACACAACCTAATCACAATCAACAAATGATTCACTTAGGTCCAATCTATTAATTTTAACTCATTCCACTAAAGAGCTAAAATTGAACTCTTAAATAAAGATAGAATAAGGAGATGTTTCTCATTCATACCCTAGACAATCTTATAGGAGATGGTGTATCCTCTTGAATAATATCAGTAATCGCCAAGAGCTCATAGACCGCCTATAGCTCTCCAAGTTACCATATTTCCTCATATGACCACATTTCGAACTTGGATACTTTGACTTGTCCAGAAGCCATGTTTTCAATAATCATTATTGAAAACTCAACGTTGAGATTTAATATCCAATACCTCAAAACATCCATATGATGATATTATACTCTAATTTAATAAATGGAGCCACGATGTCTATATCTATAAATGAAGTCCTCTATCGATTAACAAATGTATACCACCAAACTATCGAGGATAGACTATGCTATATAATCGTACTCATTGATAGCTCTAATGATAACACTTGCAACCATAAGTCCATCATTTATCTCAGGATTAAAATAGACTCTCCTGATTGTCCTTTTTAATGAAAAGACTTAAATCTAGTGACGGTTCTAGATAAAGTATTTCATTGTGATCCAGTTCAATGCACCTAGTGCACTAGATTCTTTTACTCGAAAACCTTTCGATGATTTTAGACTCATCATATTCATTTGACCCCACTCAAATGCTAGTAAAAGAATTCTACAACTTTAACAAGATAGAGGTGCCCAACCTTTAACTTAAGTTGTGAACGTTATTCAAGACTAACTAAAGAATTGTGTCTACCTCATACATATACGGATGTATGAACAATTATTCATGTCTCATAGTCTTTTGACCTTATGATTATTTACCTTGACAATTATAATAATAAATGCTATAAGTAATTGTAAGAATTAGAATTCACTTTATTAATATGAGAAGATTGTCAATTACAATATTACACTATTGCCATTGAGCATAATCCTAACATAAATAACCAAAATCTAAACTTTGCTTTGATCTATGCTAAAGATAAATTTTATTTATTCAAGTGAGCATTAATCAGGATTAGGTTTTTGATCTATATTCTAACCCTAATTCTCAGATAGTCTTAGCCCTAAAATCATGCCAAATAATAATCCACCCTTTGATATATGGTGTGAATGAGAATTAAAATCAATGTGGAGTCAAGCAATTAAACACAATGAATAAATCAAGAATTGAATTGTTAAAATAATAATTAATCCACACATGAGCATTCACAAAAGGTTCACATTGATTCCCTAGTTATGGGATTAGTTACACATGATGAAATTAACAAGAGAAGAGGTAGAAAAGATAAAACCCATTAAATCTTCAAGGAGTTCTTCAAATCTTCAATGATGAATTCTTCTTCATCTTTGAATCTTCAATGTGTAAAGATGAATGAATATTGTGTAGCAACAAGAACGAATATGTAACTATGGATGTGTCCCTTTTCAAAAAGAATAAGAAGTATTTATATGTTCCACCAAAACTAGGGCATCAAGAATTCCACCAAAAACACGGAATACGCACAACCGCTCTCTGTACCCCTTGGCGGACACATGCCTGGGCCGCGGTCAAGACAGCAGTTTACCTTCTGACCTTTAGCGCGTTGCGTACCGGGTTTGATACCTTGCTTCCAAAGCAATATGGACCGCATATGACAAAGAATTACATACTGGAATGTACCGCTGGATAGACCGCGTCTGATACCACGCATAGAGAGCGACCTCCACAGCGGTAGTTGACAGATTTGCCCATTTTTTCACTTTTAGACACCTTTCCTTGGCGGAATCAAAGAATACTTCATCTAAGGGAATGTGACCTACACATGCTCAACAAACTCATCAAACAACCTAAAATGCATCAAGAAACAAGTTGATTACATAGGAAATAGGGATGAAAAACATAAATAAACCAAGACCGATTAAATACCCTCAAACCTATCTTTTGCTAGTCCTCAAGCAAAACTAAGAAAACAAAAATTAAAAACTAAACCTAAAAATAGAAATCCTAACTAAGCCACTTTCGTAGGGAACACAATAGCACTGAGCACATGCTACAAGCCTTTAATCCTCTAGGCGGCTCTAGTAGGAGGGGTGTTTTCTCCTGAGGGTTTACAGCTACGACGCCCACAAACGTATCCTGTAAATACCAGTCATCCAAAATACATTAGAAATGTGCCCATATTGAAACAATGCATGCAAAATCCAATGTACAAAAACTAAAATTAGGTCACGAAACTGAATGCATTGCTCAATTTTAAATGAAAAGCCCACACTCAAAACATTCATGTTTCAAAGTTACCTTCGTTGAATACCATAGATGTAATTCGCTTTAACTCTAATTCTCACAAGATGTCGCTCATTAATTTCACACTGAATCTAGGAAAATACACTCATCAAGCATATGCGATAGAAGTTATGCACAAGAAATTTTCAAGTCTTGATCGCATATGAATTTATCATTCAAAGAACGCTCAAATGTATGCAAAAGATCTCATGAAAAGAATCAAGCATTATGAACAAGATAATCACATGTTGTACTTCTACTTTCATAGCAAGGATAACTAGCAAATCAGAAAGACTTTCATTAAGGTTGTAATAGGGCCATTGGGTGAATGTTTAGAAAGAATGGGAAAATTGGAATTCAAAAACCTAGGACCATACCAAGAGAGTCTTCAATTACCTTTACGACTTCGAGCAAATCTCATGGTCTTCATCGATTTCATTTTAAGTGGAATATTGCCACTTATTTCTATCCAAATCTTCAAAATCCACCATTCTCCTCTTGCTGACTCTTCTTGAATTGATACTATCTTTACAATCTACACTCATTAAACTCTATTCTCTGATTTTCTTCACACACCATTTATTATGGTGGCAACTCTTTTTTTTTTATCTTTTTTTTAAATCAAGAATTTAATCTAATCAGAGAATGTACACAGAAATAGACTTTAAAACTTACAATTTTTGGGTTGAATGCAGCTCTTCTTTCAATGGCTTTTGATCATAAAATTCACAAAAATTTCATGTGCAGAACCATCACATCTTCTTCACATTCTCAAAGCATGATCCCAAGTTATAAGGTATGGCTATACTATAGGCTACATGGGTTATAGTTAATGTGGTGAAGAAAGAAAAAGGTTTATTCATTGTTTGGCTTCAAACAGGGCTATAGAGCACACACAAGGGTATGAAATATTTAAGGCCTTTTAAGTGGTTCAAACACACATAGTCTAATCATCACTTCCACTGGTTCGACTTACTCAATATCAAAATAAACATGTGAAATCTTTTAATGATGAATATTCTATAATGCTCAATGTACAACCTATAGAGATCAAATCTAATGCTAAGAACCTACTAAGTGTTTAGGAGTAGAAACAAAATCCCTCATAATGTATCATTTATGTAAGCTTTTTGGCTTAGTGAACTCACAAGGGTAGTCTCCACTATTAATCATGGCAATCCAGCTAAGCATCCTATCCACCATCACATCAAAAGCATGTCATAAATTTTGAAAAATGCAATGCAATACTCTAAGTGGCAAGACGTTAGTGTAAACTCAGTGATTAATGCATATTATTTCAGGGGCATAAATCAAAGTATCTTATCATGGTTTCACAAGAAAAATAAGACTCTAAGCAAAAATAAATAAACAAATTTAGTTCGACCCAAAATACACCCCCAAACCTAAATCCAGCATTGTCCCCAAATGGTGACAATTAATAAAAATAGGGGCAAAAAACATAATATAACCTATAAAACTAAAGATAGAAAACATAACGGAAACAAGAATATCTAACAAGAAAATAAACAACTAAATCCGAAAGTGAAACAAAAGCGAAAAGTATCATCTGAAAATTAAAATAAAATAAAAACAAGAAAAATAAAGGAGAGATGCATATCCTCTCTATGATCCGCCGTCCTCATCTGAGAAATGCAAAACCTATGTTCCCTAGTCTGAATCTTGACCACGCTGTTGATCCTCATCATGATAATGCATTTCTGGCGTTCCATATCCAAAATTCTACTGATACGATCCAAAACCTCCTCCTGCAGGAAAATCCGCTCCAAGAATAGAAGTTTGGAAAGGCGCACCACTCCCGCTAGCCACAGAAAACCATCAAGCATACCTCTTCTATACTAGCCTGAACACCATCAAAGCGCTGGTTCATTCGCCCCTCCAACTCTTCTAAGCGCAAGTCCATATGCTTCTTGAAAGCCTGTAAGAAAAAATCAAACCGACCAGCATCTAGCTATGAATGTCCAGACTGATCACCAGGAATAGGTGATACATCATCAATCTACAGCTGCTGATCTTCAATCTGAGCATCCTAAGCAGCCTGAGCTGCCTGCGCCTCACGTGCTTCACGACGACGTCTCCTCTCTCCATACAGTCCAATAGTAGGCAACCCCCGAGAATGTAATAGATTGTTCCAATGAGTAAAACCCATCACACTCGGTGCATGTTCCCCTAGACTTGTGTCCACATCAATACCCACATTCCGACAAAAAGCTGTAATCAAACAAGGGAAAACCATAGAAAGGGTATCATCCGACCCACTATGACAAATATCTCGAAATATAACTCGACCAATATCAATTGGCCTGCCAGATACCAAACGATGCAATAATCTAGCTGGCTCATAAAACAACTCCGTCCGGCGTTGAGTCGGAATCAATGAATACGAAGTAAAAATATTCCAAAAGGCTGCATCAACCCAAAGATCTCCCTGATATAATTTTACCATCTGGTTCCACTCGTCTCGTCCATCCATCCTGAGTAAAGCAGCTAGTCTTCCCCTATACAGATCAATCTCTTCTAACCATTCAATCCCTCGGTTATCATTTACTTGGACATCGGGAGCAAAGAAGTACTGATTAATCGCGTCTGGGGTAATGGAAACTACAACTCCCTGAACTAGAACTTTACTACCATTTAGAAATCGCTCTGAAATCATACTAGCGTAAAACTCAGCCACCACTCTCCTATTTAGCCATAGAGGCCGCTCAACATACCCAGCCCATTGGCGGGCAGTTACCATCCCAGGAACATGAGTATCCATCAAACTTGAGACTCTATACACTTCTCAATGATCCATGGTCTATCTTGATACTTAGTGGAATGACTTCGGAAATCTTTGTTTTGGGCCAAACGTGCTGAAACAATCTGTTTGCTATTCTTAGAAGCACTAATCCTGGGTCTCTTAGCCATGGTTATTTTTCTCATCTTTACTGGAATGAGAAGAATGAAGAAAAGTTAGACAAGAAATATGAAGAAGAGAAGAAGAAGGGAACATAGCTGCTTGTGGAACTTTGGAGTCCCACGAGCTATGCAGCTCTTTATAAGGACATAAATTTGTGCCCTACCGCGGTCTAGGTCACTTATCTAGGCTGCGGTCTATGATGCGGTGATGCCTAAATTTGCTTTTTTGAACTTGCAAAATGCTCCGTTTCAATTAACTCACCGCTTTATAGGCATGTACTCACAGAGCGGTGCACCAAGTGGTATATTCCAGTACTGACACGCTATAGAGATCGCGGTGCGGACAACTTGCCCATGACACGGTAAAACCAGCGGTGAAGAACAGAAGGCTCATGCTCGCGAGACCGCTGTGTAGACAGGTGCCTACAGAACGGTACAAGAAGTGATAAACTTCAGTAGTCACATGCTACCAATACCGCGGTCCATACAGTGTGCCTCGGAATCGGTATAGGGAGTGGTACGTTCTAAAATTGTTATTTCTTCTTCTTTCAAACCTGTTCTGCTCAACTCAGACAAATAAATATTAAAAACATCTTTCCTAAGTATAAAATTAAACTTCAAGACACCCCAAATCTAGAATTTAACATTGTCTCTCAACAGAATTCAAGACAAATAATGTGACAATGTACAATTCTAGTGGAGCAGAACTCGAGACACACACTAAAAATAAAAAATAAATGAATAAAAATTACCTGGGTAGGTTGCCTCTCACCAAGCACTTTATTTAACGTCTAGGCAAGATGTATGAGAGCGATATGGCTCTTTAAGCTCTACTAAATCAATGGCTTGGACATCTTTTGAAACACTAAAGTAAGGCTTCAATTTGTGGCTATTGACTTTAAATGACACTCCAGTGTTCAAATTCTCTATTTCTATAGCTCCATGTGGAAAGACTTTGTTAACTCTGAGTGGTCCTACCCATTTTGACCTCAATTTTCCTAGAAACAACTTCAAACGCGATTGATACAAAAGGACTAACATCCTAGGATGAAATTCTTTCCAACGGATTTTATCATCATGCAACCTCTTTGTTCTCTCCTTGTATTTCTTGGCATTCTCATAAGCATTATTCCGAAGCTCCTCAAGTCATTCATTTGCAAACTTCTTTCTTCTCCAGCCCTATCTAGGTTGAAATTCAACTTCTTCATCGCCCAATAAGCGTTGTGCTCCAACTCCACTAGCAGGTGACATGCTTTCCCAAAAACTATCTTGTAAGGACTCATCCCAATCGGAGATTTGTAAGCAGTTCTATATGCCCACAATGTGTCATTAAGTTTGAGTGACCAATCCTTGCAGTTTGGTTGCACTGTCTTCTCCAAGATCTGCTTAATCTGTCTATTACTCACGTCAACTTGTCCCGATGTTTGAGGATGATACGGAGTCTCCACCTTGTGTTTAACACTATACCTTTTCATTAACGAGGCAAAAACCTTGTTACAAAAGTGGCTCCCTCCGTCACTTATGATTGCACGAGGAGTCCCAAACCTGGTGAATATGTTCTCCTTGACAAACTTCACCACCACTTGGCTATCATTTGTTTTGGTTGTAATTGCTTCAATCCATTTCAAAACATAATCTACAGCAACCAAGATGTAAGTGTACCCGTACGAGGATGGGAAAGGTCCCATGAAATCAATTCCCCATACATCGAATATCTCCACAATCTGTTGACAAGATAATGGCATCTCATCCTTTTTTTCAATGTTTCCCGTCCTCTGGCACCTGTCACAAGAAACACAAAAATCGTGAGCATCTTTAAATAATGAGGTCCAGAAGAAACCTGATTGAAGAACTTTTTGAACAGTCTTTTTAGCACTAAAGTGTCCTCCACAATGAAGATTGTGGCAAAATCTCAACACGTCTTGATGCTCTTCTTCAGGGACACATCTCTGAATGATCTGATCAGCGCCATATTTGAACAAGTATGGCTCATCCCAAAAGTATTGTCTGGTGATAGAGAGAAATCTTTTCTTAGCTTGTGGCTCATATCAGGGGGTATGATTCCATTTACGAGATAGTTCACAATGTCCATATACCACGGATCTTTGGCACCTACTGCCAGTAACTATTCATCTGGAAAGTTCTCTTTGATGGGTAAGTTCTCAGCATGCTCTTCCATTCCATCATCTTCTACCAATCGAGATAAATGATCCGCCACCACATTTTTGCTACCCTTTTTATCCTTGATTTCCAAATCAAATTCTTATAATAAAAGGATCCACCAGAGTAATCTTGGTTTTGCCTCCTTTTTGGTTAGCAAATATTTTAATGCAGCATGATCAGAATAAACAATTACCATAGACCCTATCAAATATGATCTGAATTTTTCCAAGGCACTAACTACATCAAGTAATTCTTTTTCAGTGGTGGAGTAATTTAATTGTGCATCATTCTGAGTGCGACTAGTGTAGTAAATAACATGTGGCAATTTATCTACCCGCTGTCCTAAAACAGTGTCTACAACATAGTCAAATGCATCACACATTAATTTAAAAGGAAGAGACAAATCAGGGGCCATAATTATAGGACTAGATGTCAATTTACTTTTCAGAGCTTCAAAAGCATGCAAATAATCATCATCAAACACAAATGCAGTATCCTTGGTCAAGAGATTGCATAGGGAACGACTAATTTTTGAAAAATCTTTAATAAAACGCATATAAAAACCTGGATGACCAAAAAAACTCCTCACACCCTTTACCGAAGTAGGAGGTGGAAGTTTTGAAATCACTTCAATTTTAGCTCTATCTACTTCTATGCCTTTATCAAAAGTAACATGCCCAAAAACTATTCCAGACTTAGCCATAAAATGGCTTTTTCTCGCAACTAAGTGTCAAATTAGTCTCTGTGCATCTTTTTAAAACAAGAGTTAAGTTGTTAAGGCAGTGGTCAAAAGAACTACCAAAAACAGAAAAATAATCCATAAATACCTGAATAAACTTCTCTAGCATGTTGGAGAAAATTGACATCATGCATCTCTGGAAAGTGGCAGTGGCGTTGCACAACCCAAAAGGCATTCTTCCGTATGCAAAGGTGTCGAAAGGGCATGTGAACGTTGTCTTCTCTTGGTCATATGGAGCAATAGCAATCTGATTATATCCTGAAAATCCATCCAGAAAGCAATAATAAGCATGTCCCGCCAAGCGCTTAAGCATCTGGTCAATGAACTGCAGAGGAAAGTGATCCTTTTTGGTTGCCGTGTTGAGCTTGCGGTAATCTATGCATAGTCTCCATCCCGTTGTCTACCTTGTTGGAATTAAGTCATTATTCTCATTGGCAACAACTGTGATTCCTGACTTCTTTGGAACAACAAGGACCGGACTCACCCACTTACTGTCGGATATTAGATATATAATACCCACATTTAGCAGTTTTGGGACCTCTTCCCGTACAACTTCTTTCAAGTTTGGATTGAGTCTTCTTTGAGTCTCTCTGGAGGGCTTTTCATCTTCTTCTAACAGGATCTTGTGCATGCAAATGGAAGGACTTATTCCTTTAATGTCTGTTATGGTCCATCCAATTGCGACTTTATATTCCTTGAGCACCTTAAGTAGCTTCTCTTCTTTTCCTTCATCCAGATCAGAAGCTATAATCACTGGGAGTGTATCATTCTCCCCTAAGAAGGCATATTTGAGATTAGAAGGAAGTTGTTTGAGCTCTAATGCAGGGGGAGAGCTCGTAGATGGGATTAAAGACTTGTTGCTTCCTTCTTCAATTTCCGCACTTAGCTTTTCAATCTCAAAATCTTCTTCTAGACCTTCTTTTTGATGATTTTATTCATTATCCTCGAAAACATCCTTTACCCAATCAAGTAACTCATTGAGGCTTTCATTTGATAACTCTTATTGGATTGCTGAATTAACTACCTCAACTGAGCAACAATCGACAAAATAGCCATCATCAGACGCCTCAGGCAATTATAATGATTCAAAGACCTTGAACTCCACAGTCTCATCTAACACAGACAGTGTTAGCTTCCCATTTTGTACATCAATAAAGGTCTTTGCAGTCACCATGAAAGGTCTCCCCAATAGAATTGGCTTGCTATCCCTTTCCTTAGCTCCTTCATCCATGTCAAGTATCACAAAATCAGCAAGAATAATGAGATTGTCTACTTGGACCAGTACATCTTCAACATATCCTCTTGGGTATCTGACTGAACCATCTGCCAACAAAAGTGACATGGTTGTCTTCTTTAGATCATTCAACCCCAATTGCTCATAGATATTTTAGGGCATCAAGTTGATGTTAGCTCCCAGATCTAACATTGCTCTCTCCAAAGTGGTACCTTCGATAGTAATGTTGATGCAAAAACTTCCAGGATCTTGGAGTTTTGGTGGTAGAGACTTTTGAAGGACAGCATTGGCACTTCCTGCCATGAACTCCTGATGATTTTCCAGAAATCTTGGCTTGTAAGTATGCAGACTGTTAAATTTTTTTACATAAGCTGGCATCTTCTGGATCATCTCCAGTAGAGGCAAGTTGACATTGACCTTTGACAGAATGTCATATATGTCTTTATATGATTTTTCCAACTTGCTCTTTTGCAATCTTCCTGGGATGGAACCGGAGGAACATATGGATTTGGTGACTTGTGCAAAAGCGGTGTTTTCTTTGATTTTTCCACCACTACCTCTTCTTCATTTTCTGGTACCATGTTTTCTTCTAAAGGACCTATAACATCAGTAGATTTATTAGAAAGTTCAGCAGGTCTATTATTAATTAGTTCCTAACCATTCCGGAGATATGTCATGGCCTTTGCTTGTTCAGTATGGCTTGGAAATTTTCCTGGTTCACTCATTTGCTTAGCTTCAGCTAGTTGGCCAATTTGTGTTTCCATATTTCTCAATGAAGCATAAATGTTTTGAAATCTCACATTTGTATCCTCAAAATTTTTCTGAGAAAATTGTATGAAGTTATTCAATGTGTCTTCTAGTGATGACTTCTTAGGTTGGTATTCATGATTCTGCTGGGTAGAGGCATTGTACTGCCTCTGATCGTAATTGTTGTTGTTGTTTCCTCATTGATTTTCAGTACTTTGATTATTGGTCCATGAGAAATTTGGATGATTTCTCCATCACGGATTGTAAGTATTTGAGAAAGGATCATTCTATGGTCTAGAATTGAAATTATTCATGGCTTGCGTTTCTTCCTCTTCATTAGGTCCAGTACCTCTTGCTTGATAAGCTTCCATGCCATACCCTGGTTGTTCACATCCCATGTATCGAGTTTCTCTCCTTTTTCCCACCTGATTCACAAGTAATTCGATGGACCTTTGCATTTGTGACATTTGCATTGAGTTCCCGGTAATAGCATATACTTCATAAATCCCCTTCCTTCTCCTAGAACTTTTCTGATGAGAATTATTAGCGAGTTTTTCAAAGATCGACTGCAACTCTTCCGGAGTCTTGTCAGCCATGGATCCTCCACATGCATTATTCACCAGAACTGTTGAGACGTCATTCAATCCATCATAGAACCATTGACAAAGTGGGTGGGTATGGTATCCGTGCTGAGGACAATCAAAAAGAAGCATCTTGTAACGCTCCCGGGCTTCATAGAATGTTTCTTGGTCCCCTTGGAAGAAATTAGTAATATTGGCCCTTATCTCACTGGTTCTGGGGAGAATAGAATTGGTCAGTAAGCTTCTGTACTACCTCATCCTATGTTGTCAGAGAAGCTGGAGGTAAAGTCAAGAGCCATGTCTTCGCCTTTTCCTTTAGAGCATGTGGAATACATCCCATACGCAACTGGTTTTCTGTCACCCTATTATTTGGAAAAGCTTGAGTTGCTGCATAGAATTCTCTAAGAAACTTAAGCACATCTTCATTCGGCAGCCCATGGAAAGTGGGTAGCAAATTGTAGTGGAAACTCTTCAGCTCATAGTTTCTTGCTGCTTCATCTAGTGCGATGCACAAAGGATAATTTTCAACAATAGGCCTGCTATAATCCTTCATGGTTTTGATAGGTACAGCTGGTGGTTCTGGAACCAGTTGAATGTTGTGATTTCCATCGTCTGCCATTGCTCTTTGTCCAATGCGATCAATGTTGTTGTTCAATGGTAATAATTCTCCTTACGCTAATCTTCTACCTTGCATTCACCGTTGAAACCTATAACCAAAGACAGACACACAGTAAACTACGAAAATAAAATAAAATAAAACAAATAAAAACTAAAAATCTAAAAATTAATGACATGGCTTCCTAAAACTAGACTAAATCTATTAACTGAAACTAAAACTAGAAACAATCAATAAATTAAACTTCTCCCTGGCAGCGGAGCCAAAAACTTCATGTGTAAAATCGTGTTATTAAAAACAATACTCGCAAGTGCACTGATCGTGAAGATACGTACAGCGACAAGTAAGGATCGTTCCCACGAGAAAAAGTGATTTATTGATTGAAAACTAATTTTAATTCTAATTAAACTAAGAGTATCCAAGAAGATTATTGATTGATTGATTAATCTAAACTAAATTAAATTAAACTAAAGAAACCAAATTGAAAAGAATTGGTTGTGATGAATGGAGAGAAAACACTAGGTCATCAATGATCCCCAATTATGAACACTCAATGCATGGAATTAATTTGTAAACAAAATTCAATTAATTCAAGGGTCCATTCTCTATCTTTAATATGACTATTACCGTACGATCTCGAAATGAGTCACATGTTCCCAACCATTATTCACCCTTTGATATATGGTGTGAACAATAATAAGAAATCCATTAAGTTTAAGAATAAAGAACCAAAATCTAAACTTTGCTTTGATCTATGCTAAAGATAAATTTTATTTATTCAAGTGAGCATTAATCAAGATTAGGTTTTTGATCTATACTCTAACCCTAATTCTCAGATAGACTTAACCCTAAAATCATGCCAAATAATCATCCACCCTTTGATCTATGGTGTGAATGAGAATTAAAATCAATGAGGAGACAAGCAATTAAACACAATGAATAAATCAAGAATTGAATTGTTAAAATAATAATTAATCCACACATGAGCATTCACAAAAGGTTCACATTGATTCCCTAGTTATGGGATTAGTTACACATGATGAAAATAACAAGAGAAGAGGTAAAAAAGATAAAACCCATTAAATCTTCAACGAGTTCTTCAAATCTTCAATGATGAATTCTTCTTCGTCTTTGAATCTTCAATGTGTAAAGATGAATGAATATTGTGTAGCAAACAGAACGAATATGTAACTATGGATGTGTCCCTTTTCAAAAAGAATAAGAAGTATTTATATGTCCCACCAAAACTAGGGCTTCAAGAATTCCCCAAAAACACGGCATATGCATAACCGCTCTCTGTACCGCTTGGCGGACACATGCATGGGCCGCGGTCAAGAAAGCAGTGTACCTTCTAACCTATAGCGCGTTGCATACCGCATTTGATACCTTGCTTCCCAAGTAGTATGGACTGCGTATGACAAAGAATTACATACTGGAATGTACCTCTGGATAGACCGCGTCTGATACCATGCATAGAGAGTGACCTCCACAACGGTAGTTCACAGATTTGCCCTTTTCTTCACTTTTAGACACCTTTCTTTGGTGGAATCAAAGAATACTTCATCTAAGGGAATGTGACCTACACATGCTCAATAAACTCATCAAACAACCTAAAATGCATCAAGAAACAAGCTGATTACATAGGAAATAGGGACAAAAAACATATATAAACTAAGACAGATCACCCACCCCCAGTGACACTTCTGGTCCATCTCGTCGCAGCCCACCCCACAAGTCGATCGGGCCACAGCGCAACCCTCCACGGGATCCACAGGGATAGAGTTCCTCCTCCGAGCATACCCTAGTGGTCCACGGTCAGCATAGGCAGCGAGCTTGCAAGCGAGGCTGACAATTACTGAGCCCATACACTGATCGATGTCGACCAAAGAGGGCAAGGACACTGGCCCAGTCATCAGCACATACATTCAGGCCCAATGATTTGATATTTTTGGAGTACGTATTGGCGAACTGGCAGACTTTCAACTGGTCAGAAGATGATATGGGCACCATCTAGGAAAAGATGGCTGTGGAGGTTTTTTGTAACTCCAAGCCCCAGGAGATGTTGTAGTTTTTGATGTACAAAACTGCTATAGTAATGAAACTATTAATTTTTTAAAAAAATTTCAAGTGTTTGCAGTTACAAGTACAACACACATTTCATACCTTCAACAATAACAAAACTGATAATTAACAGCCCCATTTAATTAAACAATAAATTAATAAACAAGTCATACAATTTCAAATAATTAAAATGAGATGAATATCAACGGCTCCATTCATTCCACGGTAGAGTCCTTGTCAGGGCACGCCTGTTTGTTATGTCCAGCTGAATGACATTTGCTACTCTTGCGTTGGTATTCCTCGGGAACAATTCTGCTCGGACCTTCATTAAACAAAGGCAGATTAGAACACATCCTGCTATTATGACCTGATTATCCACATCTTCTACACGATTGGGTGGTTGTCCTCTCCAAAGACGAGGCATGTGGACCGCCATTGGGCGACCTGATTGTCTCTTGGACTTTGGATTTAAAACCGCCCGCGCAGCGATGTCAGATGGACTACCCATGAAGAAGCATGTCAAACAGGCATAATAGGAACTGAGTATGCATCAATAAGTGTCTGTCTCATGTAGTAGTCCGAACACAGAGATATGAAATCCAAGTTTCGCTCCCTTACAAGAACAATGAAAATAGTGAGATTCACATTTGGTTAATATTGCGTAAACTTTAACTTTTAATGTACTTTACCGCTGCGAGTGCTTGAGAACATGGAAACTGGTCCATTTGGAATTTGTTGCATGTGCTAGTCTTCCAGGCTAAGTCAACAGTCCACTGCTTTCCGGATCGATTGACGGAGAATATATTCCAGTCAACTGGATTGATGGTTATAACCGCACTTCTTGACATGTTTCAGGATCACAAGATGTGTGGAGTCGGTTAACTAATGACGCATGGACTGTGCAGCTCAATGGCGATCAAGAAACCAGTGTTGTAACATATTCCTAATGAACTCTGCTAGTGTCAACATAGGGAGTTACCATGCTAATTTTAGGCATGAGTTTATGCACTCTGCAGCATTTGTTGTCATCACCATGTACCTTGTTTAGGGACATTGTACACGAGACCATTTGTGTGGACCTGCAGCTTCAACATAATTGAATACATTCTTATGCATGTGATGTAACTCATCCATGTATCGATTATATTTTAATTAAGTGTACGCTGTAGCTACTTTGTCCATTATGGAGGCAACATATTTTCTGTGAAATCGCTTCTTAACATTTTTAGCAAAGTGCTACCAACATATGGTATGGGTTGCATAAGGGAACACTTTAGAAATCCCTGCTGTTAATTGCCAAATTTGGCTAGGGACCAAAGGAAACTTTTTGACCCTCCTAGTCTGACTCCAAGCCCGAGGTTATCCACCAGGAGACCGCGGTTCCCAAAGCCAAGCTACGATACCACCCCACAGAAATAAAGGCGAGCTCCAGAAACACCCGGAGTAGAGCCCGGCGTGATCAGATCGAGCCCGTATCACCAAACCTGAAATCAGGAAGCTCCCCCGGGGTTGAGATTACCTCGCAACCTCTCCAGAAGCTCGCCAAAAACCCGCTTCCAAAGAAGAATACCCGCAGGGGCCGTGTCAAGCTCCAAGAGATCAAATAAGGTCGGACCAAGCTCCTGGCTAGACTAAGCTTCTGAATACCAAGGCCGGAACACTGATCTACCTCGCTATACGAGACAATACACACCATACTCAACGACCTCTATGAGGGATCATGCTGTGAAGATACGGAGATACACTGGATCATACCTGGAAATATTACCTACGTGCAGAACAAGTAATAGAGTCCAAAAAGGAAACAAACTAATCTCCACCAAGATATTCTCAACTCAGCTATTAACGCAAAGTCAATGACATTTAAATGAGAGATCCCGTCCGATAAGGAAGGAAGGGACTGAGAAAATCAAGGGGAGAATCAGCTGGTTTAACCTACCAAAACTATGTATAAATAGGAAAAAGAGAGAAAAAAAGGAGACTACTTTTCGACAGACATACGACAACAACCCTACTACACCCTAGAGAAATTGAGAGCAATTGAGAGATATTTTTACACGATACACCATTAATAAAGAAGGCATTGTCATTCTCTTTTGATGGTATTAATATTAGTATTTTTTGTCATTCGAATAGGCACTGTTTAGAATACATTCGACCTTGGCCACCACCTCCGTGGTAGTGGTCTTGAGGGTGTTAATTGAGATTTCTCACCCCGAGCAAATTTTCCATTAACACCTGCTTCAATGCTTGCATGTCTATCGGAAATGAAAACTAGATCTTCTATATGACAAAGGGCACCCTTCAAGCAATCCAAAAATCATTCCCATAAAAGGTTATTTTCTGAGTCGTCATACCCAAAAGCAACTGGATACACCTGTCTGTTTCCATCTTGTGCAGTTGCAACAAATGTTGTTCCCCCGAATCTTCCCTTCAAATGTGTACCATAAATTGTAATAACAGAACACATGCACCTCCGAAAACCTCTAAGTGAGGCCCCTAATGACATGAAAAAGTATAGAAATTTACCATTGTCTGTGCACTGTAAGTCAGTGATTGTGCCAGGATTTGGTTGTTCCATCACGTAACCAAAAGATGGCAGTAGTTGGAAGGTTTCTTCATGCATTCCATAGGTCTATGACAATGTATAATACATGGCTTGATGTGCCTTACTGTACATGATTTGGATGCCATACATTGTTTTCATATCGGCGATTATGTCCTTGGGACGCATGAGACTAACATCTTGTTGTTGAAGTCTAGGTGCAATGACTTCTCCAATTATGACTGCACTAACTTGTCGGTGGCGACGGTGAATCTCCTCCAAAGAACAACTATGTTCGTTGACAAAACTTATTACTTAGAAGTACGTCCCTCCATCTCTCATCAACGCTCTTAATTTCTACGTACAATTGTCAATCAAACAAACCAGATGTAACGTTGTCTTATTGGACCTTTTCACCTTACATTCGAAGTTCAGCTGCATTGCAAAATGGCCAACTAGTTTCTTCAAATCCTTTTTAGTTAGAAAAAATTGATCTTTATAAATCATGCATGTAGGTTCTTCTGCTACAAAGGTGCTACTTTTACCAATATCAAGCGATTATGAATCTGCTCTGGGAATAACCCACGTTGTGACACTATCAGAATCATATGTAGATACATTATGCAAGACCTCAGAAGTCCCAGGTATATCTGCTGTAGTGCAACTAACTCTTTATACACATCTTTCACGTCTTTCAATTTGGACAGACTCCTCATCAGTGTTCTCTACATGATCTGCCGGATCAATATTTGCCTCATTATCCAACTCATGGTTCAGCCCAAGGTTTGGTTCAGTGTTCTGCTCATTGTACATCTTATTGTATTGCTCATTGTACTACTCATCATTCATCTCAATTCGATAACCAAACACATGTATAGTCGACCACTACCGGTGGGACAGCACACATGTTTTCCCGACCTTCGGTTGCACTCCTTTGTGTGAACACTTGGTTGCTACTGCTAGCGGATCCAAATTGCTGGGTATTTTCACGAGGACGAATATCATCCCTATCATATCTTCAGCTACCCTCTCAGTTAGACTAACACATACTTGAGGGATCACCCGATCTTCCCATAGCATAAACTGAACATCATCGTCAGTTCTTAAAAATGTGCAACATGCTGTACCAGGAACGATTGATATTGACTGTAGATCAACACTGTATTTGCTTACATCATACTTCACAATGGTATGCATGATCGACACCAATTCTTCGTAAGTCATATTCTTTGACATATACATTCCTTGATTATTGGATTCAACAAACATCTGACTTCCGTCGGGTAACTGCTCCCATCGACCATTGTAAAATATTACTATTCTCACCCGATTCATTCTCCTGCACAATTCATCATCACAAACCATTAAAAAATTATTTTAATATTTTCACAGATGTATGAATAAGATGTTAACAACAGGCTCAGGAAAAGGTTTATATAAAAGGATCGGGTCAGGTATTTAAAGGCTCGGAGACTATTTAAAAAGTCTCGGACGCTCCATAAAAAAGGTCCGAATACTATTTTAAAAGTCTTGGACACTTCACCAAAAGGCTCGGACACTTCACCAAAAGGCCCAGAACCATTAGAAAAATGCTCGAAGACAAATTTAAAAGTCTTGGAGACTTATGTAAAAGGCTCAAAAACTTATGTCATACGCACGGACACAGTTTCATTGACAAACATAAAGGCTATGGAAAAGGCTCGGACACAACTTCAAAAAGGCTTGGAGACTTTAGTAAAAGGCTCGGAGACTTTATTAAAAGACTCGGAGACTATATTAAAAGGCTCAGACACTTTACATAAAGGCTAGGAGACTTTACTAAAAGGCTCGGAGACTTTATATTAAGGCTCGTAGACTTTACTAAAATGCTCGGACAAAGGCTCGAACAGTGTTTACAAAGGCACAGACATAGTTTACAAAGGCTCGGAGATTCAAAATTCACGGATTCAAGCTTCACAAAATCAGCTTCATGTTTACAAAAGGAACGGATAAAGTGTTACAAGACTAAAAAATGCAGGATAAAAAAGAAGTATTTCAGAAATATATTACCTTGTTGTACTGAAGAACGTCGAAAAGTTTATTTTCAGACAAGTTTATTGTAGAGAGAGAGTGGAGTTACTGAGTAAGTGTTCCAAGTGTGGAGATGGAAGTACAGAGAGAATAAAAAAATGATTATTTAAGGGCAATTTTGGTAGTTCACCATAATAGGTGTCTTTTAAATATAACTTATTAAAGCAGTGGCATGGGTGCAACGCAACTCCAAAAATACAATTTCCATTTTTTTTAATTAATATTGTTTGTCTTGAGATGAGAAATAGGGGTATCTTTCACCAAAATTTCATTTTGAGTGCTATAAAAAATCACATTATTAAGTTTGCGACAGTTACGCATAATGGGACAAGATTTTTTATTTGGGGTGGGCTAAACAAAGTATTTAATGTTTTCTGACATGAAATATTTTGATAATAAAAAAAGCTTTAATAGTACGTATTGTTGTAATAGGTGGATTTTACCGCATGTGTAATTAAAAATATCTCTCCCTTGCCCACCGCCTAACTCTGTCTATATATATATATATTTTTTTTTTATTTTTTTTGTAAATTGCTAATCACAAAATATCAATACAAAAGATCAACACAAAAGTCAAATACAAGAAAAAGGTTTCTCTCACATATTCTCTTATCTCTCGTTTCTCTCACTCTATTTCCCACTCACTTCCCTTTTCTTTTATCTTCACCTGTTCTTCATCTTCTTCTATGGTTCTTCATATTTTATTCTATTTATTATTTTTAACACGTTATCAGCACGATTGTAAGTAATTAGAGAGGATCCATTGATGGGTGATTTACTTACATCTCAACATTCTGGGTCTATATACAGTTCCGTATAACAAGATGTCTTATGCCGGTGACGGAACCTATATATATATATATAGTTCTGGATTTATTTATTTATACTTATTTATTTTAATAAATATATGAGATTGGCTTATGTTGTGTCTCTGGACTGGCTTATGTTGTGTCTAAGGTGATCACATGACCATGAAATTGTTATTTTTATGTAATATATGAGACTGACTTATGCTGTGCCTCTGGACTAGCTTATGCTGTGTCTCTGGACTAGCTTATGATGTGTCTAAGGTGATCTCATAACCCTGAAATTGTTATTTTTATGTAATATATGAGACTGACTTATGCTATGTCTCGGGACTGGCTTATGCTATATCTCGGGATTGGCTTATGCTGTGTCTCAGAACTGGCTGTTGTGTCTCTAGATAAATTGTTTAATTCATTAGGCTCTTTAATTATATTGACACTAAATTTGTTAATAGCCAAAATTAGCTAAG
Source organism: Dipteronia sinensis (assembly GCA_033220585.1). Lineage (NCBI taxonomy): Eukaryota > Viridiplantae > Streptophyta > Magnoliopsida > Sapindales > Sapindaceae > Dipteronia > Dipteronia sinensis. The sequence goes on along the minus strand of CM065638.1, from coordinate 44,747,045 downwards.
GACCAAAGGGAAATTTTCCACTTCCTAGACCTGGCTCCATACCCGAAAGTTTCACCTGGAGACCTCTATATCCAGAGCCAAGCTACGATACCACCCCAGGCACAAGGGCGGACTCCAGAAACATCTGGGATAAAGCTCGGACCCGAGAGCTTCCACCAGGAGACCTCTCTATCCCGGGCCGAACTGTGATACCACCCCAGGCACAAGGGCGGGCTCCAGAAACATCTGGGATAAAGCCCGGACCCGAGAGCTTCCACCAGGGGACCTCTCTATCCAAAGCCGAACTGTGATACCACCCCAAGAACAAGGGCGGGCTCCGGAAACATCCGGGATAGAGCCTGGAACGATCAGATTTAGCCCGCATCACCAAAACAAGAAGCTCCCGGAAGTCAAGGTCATCTCGCAAATGCTCAAGAAACTCGTCTGTGCCTCGATTGACACAGAAGAAAGTCCCTAGAAGGCCGCGAGGTCAGTCGAGGCCATACCTGGCTCCGAAAAAGTCAAGGGAAGCCATATCTGGCTCCAAGCCTGAATGAAACTTCTCGGACATCAGGGTCGATATACTAATCAACCTCTCTGATTGACATATCACACCATATCGTCATATCCCACGACCTTTATAAGGATCATACCTAGAAACGTTACCTACATGCTGAACAAGTAATAAAATCCAAAAAAGGAAACAGACTGATCTCCACCACGATACTATCAATTCGGGCGTCAATCCAAAAGTCAATGATATTAACGCAAGAAATCCCGCCCGATAAGGAAGAGACTGAGACAATCATTGCGACAATCAAGGGAGAACCAGTCTGTTGACCTACAAACCATGTATAAATAGAAAAGAAAAGAAATGAAAAAAACAGACTACTATTCGACAGGCATACGACTAGCAATCGACCATTCACCAAAGAGAGTTGAGAGAAAAGAGAGAAGAATCTTTGTATTCGCGTACCATGCATGCTAAATAAAAACGTTCTTGTTTATTTGTCACTATATAAACCACTGTCACATATATAAAGAATTTTGGCCACCTCCTACGTGGTAGTGGTCTCGAGGGCGTTAACAGAGATTTCTCATCCAGAGCAAAATTTCCGTTAACACTTTCTGGCGCCGTCTGTGGGAAGCAATCCTACACCCAACTAACCAACCGTTTGTATTTATATTTTCATTGTTTTATAGGAACTATGAGGCTCTGCTCTTCCGAAGGCCAACACAGAGTCCGGGAGCAATCTCCGGCGAGGCTAACCCGAAAGGCTCCAGGAAGGGGGAGAAAGTCTGGATATAGTAGTCAAGCTCCGATCCAGACAACCAATAAAAGGACTGCTGGCCACCCATAGTGAGCCAGGCAGCGCTCGACCAACAAGCGGCGGCTTTCGTAGAATCCATCCGCGTCCGCCTCCTCGCTGAAGGCATCACAGTCCAGCCGACCAACTGAATGATCAGGGAGAGCCGAGCAGGCTCGGAGCTAGACCACCTGCTTTCGATCGCCTAGGCCCTCCTCCTCCCGAGTCGGCTCGAGATAGATCAGGGCCCCAACGTTCGATTCGGGATAGGCTGGGACCCATGCCCCCAGTTCCTAAAAGACTTTCACAATATCAACCCCGGCTAGTTAAGTCTGCCGCGGATGTTTTTACCCGGAAGCCGCGAGGGCTATCTCATCCAACTACATCTAGAAAAACTACCCGGGCCCTAGAGGAGGAAAGTAGACAAACTCCCCGAATGGATCATGTCCAGGAGGAGGACCGGATAGAAATTGCCAGTTCATCAGAAAGGTTCGACAGTGAGGAATCTAAGGCTAACTCAAAGAGACCTGGAAATAAGCCACTGAGGGATCAGCTGGTAAAGTTACAAAAAGAGGTCCAGCAGATAAGGAGGGAAAGAGTAAGGAGGACAAAAAGAATCCCTTGAGCGAGATGAACGCTCCCTTCACTAGGAGGATCCGGGAAGCAGAGCTCCCCCAAAAATTCAAAATGCCAGCAGATACGTTCTCTGGAACGGAAGATCCTCTAAGCCTATTTAGAGAGCTTCGTTCAACAGATGGAGGTCCAGAACACTACCAGAGCAGCTATGTGCAGAATGTTTCCAACAACCTTGACCGACTATGCGAAAACTTGGTTCAGGAAACTGTCCGTTGGTAGCGTGGATTCCTTCACAAAATTGTCAACCGATTTTTGCTCACAATTTCAGGGAGTTAAACCTCACCCGAAAGATCCCATACACCTCCAATATGTGATCCAGGAACGGAGTGAAACTCTTCGATCATACGTGGAGCGGTTTCACAAGGAGGTCATACAGATGGGAGTTTTCACTGAAAAAGAAACCCTCGCCAACTTCAGACGAAACCTCTGGGTAGGAAAGCTTTTCCGTTCTTTTGCCAAAAGACCTCTCGAGACTTACCAAGAGGCCTATGACCGGGCTCTTGAGCAGGTCAAGATCGACGAACAACTCAAGGTCAAGATAGAACATGACGACATGAGAACGGCAAAATGTTTGAAGAAAGAAGCACCCAAATTTCAGCCGGTGCAGAGAGCTCAAAATAAACCTCCCAACAGGTCGACCTATCGCCCTCCTGCTCCTCCGTAAAGGCAAGAAAGATATCCAGCAAAACGAATCCCTCCCCGGGCTTCGCCGCCTCCCAGGACCGTGGCTCCTGTAATGCAAGGGGAAAAAGGGTTTCGACCACTATACCCCATTGAATGCATCCAGGGAAACGGTCTACCTTGCCATACAGGATAAAGGGTTGCTCCAAAAGCCCGCTCCCATGAAGGCCCCAGTTAACAGGAGAAACCGGTACAAGTACTCTGACTTTCACGAAGACGTGGCCACAACACCTCGGAGTGCTATAACTTGCGCTACCAGATCGAGGCCCTGATAAGGGGAGGATGCCTGATTGAATTTTTACAACAGGTCAGAGATAATATCAGAACTGGAAGGGAGGTACAAGCTAAAATCCACAAGGACGCAGAAAAGAGGAAAGGGGAGCAGGCTGACTTAATGCAACAGATCCAGGTCATACACACTATCAGCGGAGGTCCTACACTGGCCGGCGTTTCTAATAACTCCCGGAAAAACCACGCTAAGAAAGGTTCCTCTCCTTGGAGAGAGCCGGGGGATCTTCGAAGTCAGCCAGAGCTCAACAGAGCCCGCCCAGTCAGCTCAGATCGTGTTCACCGAAGCAGATGTCTTCAATACTGTGCAACCTCATGATGATCCTATGGTTATCACGATACAGATCGTCAACTGTCTAGTCCTTCGCGTGCTCGTGGATACAGGAAGCAGTGTAGATATCCTCTTTAAAGATACCCTGGAAAAACTGAACCTGAAGCAACGTTGCTACAACAGCTGTACCACTCCACTTTACGGTTTCACTGGGGACTCGATCATACCAGTGGGGTCAATGATCCTCCCAGTAATCATCGGGGCCACCCCGCTCCAACAGAATGTAATGACCGACTTTGTTGTGGTGGACACCCCATCGGCCTACAACGCCATCTTAGGGAGACCTTTCCTGTCCTCTTTGAATGGAATCTTGTCCATATACCACAACGTTTTGAAATTCCCGGTTGGAACCAAGGTAGGAGAGGTACGCGGAGACCAGCAGGCAGCCAGGAAATGCTACGTAGTATTTGCCAATCCTACAGCCCTAGCAAAGCAGTGTGTACAGGTGACAGTAATCTAGGAAGACATGGATACATCCCAGATAATCCAGGAGGAGAAAGAGCCCGCAGAACATACTGGGCATCCAGAGGATGAACCTATCATGCCCTACGAGGAAGAAAGGGGTAAGGAATGGGCCAGTGGGCACCCCGTGGATAAACTAGAAGAGATATCCGTCAGGACTGACGATCCCTCCAAGGTCGTCAAGGTCGGAGCCGCCCTTGATCCAGAAGTAAAAAGAGGACTGATTGATCTTCTTAGGGAATTCAGCGACATCTTCACCTAGAACCATAATGAAATGCCTGGAATCCCGGCATCGTTGGCCACCCACCGGCTAGCAGTAGATCCAACAGTCAAGCCCGTCAAGCAGAAGAGGCGTCCTTTCAACACCGATAGGAACGCGGCGGTACAGGAAGAGGTTGATAAATTGATCAAAGTGGGGTTCGTCAGAGAGGTACGTTACCCCAAATGGATCGCCAACGTAGTCATGGTCACGAAGGCTAATGGAAAATGGCGTATGTGTGTCGACTACACCGACCTCAACCGGGCTTGTCTGAAAGACAGTTTTTCTTTGCCAAAGATCGACCAGCTGGTTGACTCCACATCCGGAAATAAACTTTTGAGTTTTATGGACGCATTCTCAGGATACAACCAAATTAAAATACACCCGGCTGACCAAGATAAGACCAGTTTCATTACTAGGGCAGGGCTTATACTGCTACAAGGTGATGCCGTTTGGTTTGAAGAATGCAGGGGCCACATACCAACGGCTGGTTAACAAATTGTTCAAGGCCGAGATAGGAAGGACGATGGAAGTATATATCGATGACATGATCACGAAATCCCCAACCACAAAGGGACATTAAGAAGACCTTCGCAAAACCTTCCTCATACTGAGGGAAAACCAGATGCGTTTGAACCCCTCCAAATGTGCTTTTGGGGTAACGGCAGGAAAGTTCTTAGGCTTCATGGGTCATGAGAGAGGTATCGAAGCCAACCTAGAAAAAATCAAAGCTATCCTGGACTTGGAATCCCCGACCTCGCTCAAGCAAGTGCAAATTCTGACTGGACGGGTGGCAGCACTTAACAGGTTTATCTCTCGCTCCACCGATAAATGCCTCCCTTTCTTCAAGGCCATCAAACAAGGAAAGAACATGAAATGGAGCCAGGAAAGCGAGCAGGCGTTTCAAGCTTTGAAGGAATACCTAACAAGCCCCCCTTTGTTAGTCAAGCCGGTTCTCGGAGATCAGCTGCAAATTTACCTGGCTGTATCAGAAACTGCAATAAGCGGGGCTTTGGCCAAGGATTGTAGCGACGGTTTTCAAAGACCCATATACTATGTGAGTCATGCCTTGACCAAATCAGAAAGGAACTACGTTCTCCTGGAGAAGCTCGCTTATGCTCTGGTGATCTCAGCGAGGAAACTCCGTCCCTATTTTCAAGCTCACACAATAGCAGTGGTGACAGACCAACCCCTCCGTCAATTCTTGCAAAGACCAGATGTGTCAGGAAGGTTAGTTCTCTGGGCACTAGAGCTCACTCAGTTCGACTTAAAGTATAAGCCCCGGACTACGATTAAGACACAGGCTTTAGCCGACTTCGTGGCAGAATTCTCAGCGATCCCAGATCCAGTTGATCCCTCAGTATCAAACGAGGTCCCTGAGAAGATATCTAAGGTAAAAAATTGGCCGGAGGGCTGCAAGCCATGGATCCTCTTTTCAGACGGAGCATCCGGACGAGCTGGGGGAGGAGCTGGCATAGTATTGATAGATCCGGAAGGGACTGAATTCTGTCACTGTTTCAGATTCGAGTTTAAAGCTACCAACAACGAGGCGGAATATGAAGCCCTCCTAGCCGGGATGAAGGTAGCCATCGAGCTAAAGGCTGACTACCTGCAGGTCAAGAGCGATTCGTTGCTTGTTGTAAACCAGGTGACTGGGGTCTACCAGGCAAATGGAGATAATATGGTTGCCTACTTAAATCTAGCTCAGTTGCTGAAAAGCAATTTTAAGGGACTCAAGATCGATCAGGTGCCTCTACACCAAAACCATCGCGCAGATGTTCTGGCTAAAATAGCGGCGAACGGAGGCAAATCCCTGCCAAGGGGAATTCCCCTCCAAGTAATCACCCAGCCAAGCATAGCCACAAATGGAGAAATTTGTTCCCTGGATCGCCTACCTTGCTGGATTGACCCAATTGTCACCTATCTCCTTGAAGGAGAGCTTCCTGAAGAGCCCGACCAAGCCCGAAGAGTTAAGAGACTCTCAGTTCGATACTGTATGGTAGATGGATACCTCTACAGGAGGGGCAGATCCCTCCCCTTACTTAGGTGCTTGCATCCCGATGATGCTAAGTGGGCATTGAGAGAGGTCCATTCTGGGGACTGTGGGAACCACATAGGTGGGGAAGCTCTAGCCTATCAGGTGCTTCGTATGGGGTACTACTGGCCGACCATCCATCAAGATGCAAAGAGTTTTGTGCAATCCTACAAACCTTGTCAAAGAACCTAAAACTTGAGCCACCAGCCAGCTCACCTTACCCCTTTGCCATGTGGGGAATCGACCTAATTGGGCCACTCCTACCGCTCCTGGACAGATGAAACATGCTATCGTGGCTATCGACTACTTCACAAGATGGGTTGAGGCAGGACCTCTTGCTCGAATATTAGAAAAGAATACAACCAAGTTCATCAAGACTAACGGAATATGCAGGTTCGAGACCCCTCTCATCATTGTAGCCGACCTAGGAAAGCAATTCGACAACGCCCGATTCAAAGACTTCTGCAAGGGATTGGGGATCGACCTCAGGCTCGCTTCAGTGGCTCATCCCCAGACTAACGGGCTAGTAGAATCCACCAACAAGACAATCAAGAAACTCCTGAAAAAGAAGCTTCAGCAGAGGAAAGGTAAATGGGCCGAAGAACTACCAGAAGTCCTTTGGGCATACCGGACTACAAAAAGAACAGCTACTGGAGAAACACCTTACTCCCTGGCCTTCGGGGTTGAAGCAGTCCTCCCCATCGAGCATAAATTGACCTCGTTCAGGGTACATCACTTTGAGCCCGAAAGTAACGAAGTCAAGCTCCAGGCTAGTCTAGACCTTTTAGAAGAAAAACAAGACCGGGTAGCAGAGAAAGTAGCGATCTACCAGAGCAGGATCGCTAGAAACTTCAACCAAAAGGTTAGAGCCCGAAAATTCAAGGAAGGGGATCTGGTACTTAGGAAAGTAACACTGAATACTCGGAAAAGGTCGGATGGAGTCTTAAGTCCAAATTGGGAAGGGCCATATTTGATAAAGCTAGTTGTCCGCAATGGAGCTTATAAACTCAAAGACATGGAAGGACGACCCATCAACCACACTTGGAATGCAGACCATTTGAAGAAATTCTACCCTTGAAAGGAGTTCTCAAGCAAACTACCCCCACTTAGTTTTCATTACAGGTCCTAATAAAGATGTACTACATCTCAATCATCAATAAAGTCATTTTCCTTTTCTCTTCCATCTTTGTCTCCAACTATGTTCAACGTTAGTGACTATACACTTGTAAGGGAATTCGACATAGACCTCTCGAGACCAGGAAATAGCTCGATAGCCCTCCTTATGCCTTGGTCGGGCTACCACCCCCAAGAAGGATCTGAGTGTAAGAGCATAGTTGCCTTCCAGATCTCAAGACCAGGAAATAGCTCGATAGCCCTCCTGATGCCTTGGTCGGGCTACCACCCCCAAGAAGGGTTTGAGTGTAAGAGCATAGTTGCCCTCCAGATCTCGAGACCAGGAAATAGCTCGATAGCCCTCCTGATGCCTTGGTCAGGCTACCACCCCCAAGAAGGGTCAGAGTATAAGAGCATAGTTGCCTTCCAGATCTCAAGAACAGGAAATAGCTCGATAGCCCTTCTGATGCCTTGGTCGGGCTACCACCCCCAAGAAGGGTCTGAGTGTAAGAGCATAGTTGCCCTCCAGATCTCGAGACTAGGAAATAGCTCGATAGCCCTCCTGATGCCTTGGTCGGGCTACCACCCCCAAGAAGGGTCTGAGTATAAGAGCATAGTTGCCCTCCAGATCTCGAGACCAGGAAATAGCTCGATAGCCGTCCTGATGCCTTGGTCGGGCTACCACCCCCAAGAAGGGTCTGAGTGTAAGAGCATAGTTGCCCTCCAGATCTCGAGACCAGGAAATAGCTCGATAGCCCTCCTGATGCCTTGGTCGGGCTACCACCCCCAAGAAGGATCTGAGTGTAAAGGCATAGTTGCCCGCCAGATCTCAAAGACTATGAAATAGCTAAGTAGCCCTTCTGATATCTTGGTTGGGTTATCGCCCCATATATATAATGTTTGCTCTCGTGTGCAGGATCAAAATCATCATAATTGCCTACACGAATCTTAATTGATGCTACAGATGCTACTCTGGATACCATTCCAGACCAGAAACAGAATAAAGTTCTCAAAAAGGCACGTCAATTTATCATTAAGGGCAAGGGGAGCCTATCCCCCGATAAGGCTACATCCAAATGGGGAGCCCAACCCCCGAACTTGGGCTACAAAAAGAAGAAGGAAAAAAAAAACTTATAATGGCAAAGCAGGGTGCCCACCCCCTTTTCCGGGTAATCAGAAACAAGTCATCCGCTTCAAGCTTTGGGGCTATCATGGCTCCCCTCCACTGGCCCTCCTCCTTCCTGCTGACCCTCAGCATCAACCCCCTCAACAGGTAGCTATCCATCTGGGTTATCCTCGTCGACCGCTCCTCCATTTAGAGGCTCTATCAGATGATCAGCTGGATCTTCCTCCAAAACTTTATTGATTACATCCATAACTTCAGGAGGATTAGCCGCGTCGAGAAGAGCAGCCAAGAGCCCTATCTGGCTCCTGTCGACCTCCATCTCTGTTAAAGCTGGATCATCAGATGGGCTCCTAACCTCTTCACCAGCTCCCGATTGGTCCTCCTCGGATCGAGAGGACATCACTTTGCTGGACGATTCCCCAGGACCTGAGGGGATAAAGGAAGGAAGATAGAAGGAGGGATCTGACTGAGTGGGCTGCTTCCCAGTTCCTACCGGGCTAGAAGGGACCACCTTGTCGCCTTCAGGATGAGATAACTCGACAACTTTGAGCATTATTTCCTATCTGTCCCAGCCCGTAATAGACGACAAATCAAAAGGAGGAGGAAGAGCTTCTGCGGCCTGAAAGGAAGCATAAAAATACCCATCGCTGAAGGACGTCTCCGCATCAGCTTGCAGCTTGGCCACCTGAGTAATCAGAGACCGGTTCTCAAGGTCAGCTTCTTAGCCTTAAATCTCCAGGAGTCTCGCTGCCTAGCCCTGCGGAGAGATTGAAGACACTCCTGATCGAAAGATTGCTTCATTCTCTCATGTTCGCAGCAAAGCTCAGCCATCTCGAGCTCAATTTTGCCCTGGCTGGAAGTCACCTCTTCCACTAGAGACCGAGCCTGCTTGAGCAGTTCGCCGGCCTTTTCGGCTTCAGCTTCGGCTTTTGCAGCCCAATCACGGAGAAGGGCTACCTGCTGGCCCATCGTGACATTGACCTTAAAGGCCTACAAATATAAAACCCGAGTTAGAAACTGAACGAGTTAACAAAAATAGCGTGAAGGAAATACAATTACCTCAGCTAAGATAGCAGACCCCTTGGTTATAAGGACATCCACAGGCTTAGAAGCCATCTTGGAGATCCCGCCACCTGGACAAGACGCTATGAACTGCTCCAAGACCTCGTCCCGCGAGGCCTGGAGTGGCTGGAAGGAGCCCTCGTGACATCTTTCCCAGAAACCTCCGAGGCTTTGGTTGTTGGAAGCGCAGCGGAATCAGGTGTTTGAGTTAAAGGGATAGCGACTTTAGCGGCCACGGCCGAAGGGGCAGAAACAGCTGGGCCAACCACCTGGGAGCTTTACCCAAAGCCCGGAAAGCCCGTGAGGCCAGAGTGGCCATCTTGGACCCAGCCGGAGAGACAGAAGAAGCCAGGGCAGGTTCGACCCCAGAGGAGGGAAGAGAAGCTCTACCTTGAGGAGAGCGTGAGACGTGTCAGGTGGCTGGCTCCACGATAAAAACTGTGAATAAGCAGATTAAAGAAGAAAATGTTAAAACCAGGCTAAGTAATAAGACGAAGCAACACAAGGATACTTATGAGGAATAGCGTCTGAAATCCGCAGATATTTGTTCACCCTACGAGGGTCAAAAGCTTCAGCGGTAGGGAACTTCGAATTCAAGTAATTCTGGGCTAGAAAGGCTTTTAAGATGGCTTCGGACTCGGTAGGCAGGGAATCCCGGTCCCAGGAGGGCTTGTCACTGAAAGCCGTAGGAATCTCGAATTCATGCCCGCCGATGAAAATCGAGCTCCCCCAGTCATCCCCCGCCAGGATCCATTCTTCTTTCCACGTAGGATCCTTCTTCGAAGCACCATGAAAGATGAAATTGAGCTTATTCTTGGCCTTGGCGTAGAACTGACCCCGAGGAGCCCCAGACAAGCTCCCAATCTGAAAAAGATAAGCCAGCTCCTCTGCACCTGGCTCCATCGTCACTTTACTCATCTGGCATTGTTCCCTCCATAACACAAGGAAACCGATCAAATGCCTCAAGAAGCACGGCGTTAACTGAAGGGGAGTGAGCTGGATGGCGTTTAGAGCCCGCCGAAGGGTCGGATGGAGGGGAAGCCTGACCCTGTTCTCAAGAGCTGCCACATGGATCTGAAGCACGCCTTTAGCGGGGTTAAAAAACTCAAAGTTCTTCGGAGGTATCGAGATGGATACACTGTCGGGGATGCCAAACTTTGACCTCAAGCGGTCGATCGACACCGGGTCAACGGTGGAATCTAGGATAACCCGAAAATGGTAGGGAGGGAGCCTCTCCCCAAGGGGACCAGGAGCCGAGACCCGACGCTCCCCGGCAGTGCCACCGGCCGTTTCTTTGTCGGAATCATCATCAACGATATCTAAAGGGTGGTCGGGATGATTGGAGAACCCAGTCCCGATAGATACATTCCTACTGGATCGCCGACGTTGTGAGGTGGGCAGGGAATCATCACCGTCAGAACTCCTCCTAGCCCGCTTCCCCAGACTAAGACTGACAACCTCCTCGCCGTCGAATATGGAATCATTTGAATCACGACTATTTTTCGACATTATAGAAGACGAATAATGCAGAAAGAATAGAAGACAAAGAATGAAGAAAGAAGCAAGCTTGGAGGAAAAACTGTGGAAATATTTCTCAACAAAAGGTTCTTTTAGCTCGAGAAGATGTGAGGAAGATAAGGAGGAAAACAGACATATATATAGGCAGGAGGGCAACAGCTCAAGTTACCAGGATACTCGTTTGGTAACAGTAAAAAATCCACTCGGTAACGTAACCGGATTAAACTCGAAAGCGGGCTAATCATCTCATGCCACATCATTTACGCAGTTAAGAGGAAGATCTCCCCAAGATCCTGGTAACGATAAAAAATCTCGGGGACTGCCGTAACGTGATCAGATTAATTCGAAGATAAAATAATCGGTTCACAACATGTCACTCAAATGAAGAAATTTCCCAAAATTTTGGTAACGGTAAAAAGAGGAAGATTTCCCAAATAAAGTGAGAATCTGACCTCAACCCCGAGCTTGACGTCTGGTGTTCAAGTCAGAGGGGACTTCTGTTATTAGCCAAAATTGGCTAAGAACCAAAGGGAAATTTTCCACTTCCGAGACCTGGCTCCATACCCGAAAGTTTCACCTGGAGACCTCTATATCCAGAGCCAAGCTACGATACCACCCTAGGCATAAGGGTGGGCTCCATAAACATCTGGGATAAAGTCCAGACCCGAGAGCTTCCAATAGGAGACCTCTCTATCCAAAGCCGAACTGTGATACCACCCCAGGCATAAGGGCGGGCTCCAGAAATATCTGGGATAAAGCCTGAACCCGAGAGCTTCCACCAGGGGACCTCTCTATCCAGGGCCGAACTGCGATACCACCCCAAGAACAAGGGCGGGCTCCAGAAACATCCGGGATAGAGCCCGGAACGATCAGATTTAGCCCGCATCACCAAAACTAGAAGCTCCCCGAAGTCAAGGTCATCTCGTAAATGCTCAAGAAACTCGTTTATGCCTCGATTGACACAGAAGAAAGTCCCTAGAAGGCCGCGCGGTCAGTCGAGGCCATACCTGGCTCCGAAAAAGTCAAGGGAAGCCATATCTGGCTCCAAGCTTAATGAAACTTCTCGGACATCAGGGTCGATATACTAATCAACCTCTCTGATTGACATATCACACCATATCGTCATATCCCACGACCTCTATAAGGATCATACCTGGAAACGTTACCTACATGCAGAACAAGTAATAAAATCCAAAAAAGGAAACAGACTGATCTCCACCACGATACTCTCAATTCGGGCGTCAATCCAAAAGTCAATGATATTAACGCAAGAAATCCCGCTCGATAAGGAAGAGACTGAGACAATCACTGAGATAATCAAGGGAGAACCAGTCTATTGACCTACAAACCATGTATAAATAGAAAAGAAAAGAAATGAAAAAAGGAGACTACTATTCGACAGGCATACGACTAGCAATCGACCATTCACCAAAGAGAGTTGAGAGAAAAGAGAGAAGAATCTTTGTATTCGCGTACCATGCATGCTAAATAAAAACATTCTTGTTTGTTTGTCACTATATAAACCACTGTCACATATATAAAGAATTTTGGCCACCACCTACGTGGTAGTGGTCTCGAGGGCGTTAACAGAGATTTCTCATCCCGAGCAAAATTTCCGTTAACAAAATTAAATCTATAATTTAATTTACAGAAAAAAGAAGTTGTAAGCATGGCTAAACTTGCAAATCTGAAGTTTGATGCACTTGAAGTTTCGGGAAATTATTATATGTCTTGGGTTATTGATGCGGGATTATACTTAAAATCCCAAGGCCTGTATTAAATCATTGAAGATGGTAGTGAGGCTAATGAAAAGGATAGATCCACAACGATGGTGATAATTCGTCATCACGTACATGAAAACTTTAAAGCGCAGTATCTTACTGTCACAGAACCTGATGAACTGTGGCAAGAGCTAAAAGATCGTTATGATCATCAACATGATGTAACATTACCGAATGCTAGATATGAATGGCAGCAATTACGATTCCAGGACCATAAATCAATTTCTGAATATAATTCTGCTCTGTTTACAATCACCGCAAGGTTGAAATTATGTGGTGAATAGGTATTTGAAAAAGACATGTTGGAAAAGATTTTCACAACTTTCCATGCCTCAAACATAATATTGCAACAGCAATATCGAGAACGCAGATTCTCAAAATATTTAGAACTTATCTCATGCCTTTTAGTAGCAGAAAAAAATAATGAGCTACTAATAAAAAAACATGGATCACACCCGACAGGTTCTACAACATATTCGGAAGTGAATGCTAATACTGTCGGATATCGTGGTCATGGTCGTGGTTGAGGCCGTAGGTATGATAATTCTAATCATGGTCGTGGTAACGGTCATAATCCTGATCGCGGCCGTGGTTATGGTCGTAATCCTAGCTGGGGTCGAGGCCGTAGCTTTAAAAGATCAGGTGGTTATAATCAAAACACTGAACATAAGTGGAATACATATGAGGCCAAACAGTATGAAGGAAAAAATGTTCAAAATAGGCCTAATGCAAATAACAGTGTTTGTTTTAGGTGTGGATGTGACAATCATTGGCCGAATGAATGTAACACACCAAAACATCTGGTGGATTTGTATCAAGCATCAATCAGAGGAAAGGGAAAGAAACCAAAAACTCATTTCAATAAAGATTCATATCCTAGAGATATTACATAACTCAATGTTACAGATTTCTTCCCAGACCCAAAAGACTTGCCAGCTGTTTCAATTGGTGATGGGAATTTCCATACCAATTTAATACTACTTCTCATAGTATATTTTGTTTTTGTGTTCATGTAAAATATGTCTCTATACAATATATAATTTTTGAATCACTTTGTCTGATATGCACTTTATTTTTCTTTATGAAGCATACAAAATGAATCCAAATGATAAAATGAGGATTATTGAAAAGCTAGAAGCATGAGATATATGTCTAGTTGATAGTGCAACAACTCATACAATTCTGTGAAGTCAGAAATATTTTATAAATTTAACTTTACTCAGAGCAAATGTTAATACAGTATCAAGTTCAACGGATCTGATAGAAGGCTCTGGAAGAGCCATGATATTGTTACCAAACAATACTAAAGTATGTATCGATGATGCATTATATTCAAGTAGATCCAGAATAAATCTTCTTAGTTTCAAAGACATACGGATGAATGGATATCATATTGAAACTATGATTAAAGATAATATTGAATATATGTGCATTACTTCTCATGATTCAGGCCAGAACCTCATTATAGAAAAGCTGCGTGCTTTATCTTCTAGATTATATTACACTATTATCAAAAGTGTAAAAACTTATGCAGTTATGAATCAGAAGTTCTCAGATCCATAAGTGTATGTACTTTGGGATGACCGTCCCGGTCATCCAGGATCTACAAAGATGTGCAGAATCATTAAAAATTCTCATGGACATCCAATAATGAACCAGAAAGTTCTTTTATCACATGAAAATTTATGCACTGCATGTTCCCAAGGGAAATTAACAATAAAACCATCTTTTTCTAAAGTTGGTTTTGAATCCCCATCATTTTTACAAAGAATTTAAGGGGATATATGTGGATCCATTCATCCACCAAGTGGACCATTTCGTTATTTTATGGTTCTAGTTGACATATTTGTAAGATGGTCACATGTATGCTTATTATCAACACGTAATGTTGCTTTTGCAAGATTTCTTGCACAGATTATCAAGCTTCAGGCTCATTTTCCCGATCACTCAATTAAATACACACGCTTTGATAATGCTGGTGAATTTACTTCTAAAGCATTTGATGAATGTTGCAAAGTGGTTGGGATTGATGTTGAACATTCAGTTCCATATGTTCATACTCATAATGGATTAGCAGAATCACTTATTAAACGTATCAAGATAATTGCAAGGACTTTATTATTATGAACGCAATTACCGATTTCTGTATGGGGGCATGCTGTTTTACTTGCTGCTGCATTAATCGGGCTTCAGCCCACTGCTTATCATCAGTATTCACCAGTACAACTTGTACTTGGTCAACCAGATATATCACATTTACGTACTTTTGGTTGTACAGTATATGTCCCAATTGTGCCAACACAAAGAACTAAAATGGGACCCCAAAGGCATTTGGGAATATATGTTGGTCTTGATTCACCATCAATCATTAGATATCTGGAACCTTTGAATGGTGATCTTTTCACAGCACGTTTTGTAGATTGTTATTTTGATGAAACAAATTTCCCGTCACTAGGGGAAAGAAAAACTTCTTCTAAAGAGAAGCATGAACTTTCTTGGAAAGTTCCTAGTCTAATTCATTTAGACCCATACACATCTCAATTTGAGAATGAAGTATGTGTTAGGATTATGCTCAATAGCAAGAGTGTAATATTGTAATTGACAATTTTTCATATTAATAAAGTGATTTCTGGTGTTACAAAATCTTATAGCATTTATAATGATAATTGTCAAAGTAAATAATCATAAGGTCAAAAGACTATGAGAAAGGAAGAATTGTTCGTACATCTGGATATGTATGAGGTAGACACAATTCTATAGTTAGTCTTGAATAAACGTTCACAACTTAAATTAAAGGTTGGGCACCTTTATCTTGATAAAGTTGTAGAATTATTTTGGTGGCATTTGAGTGGGATCAAATGAGTTATGATGAGTCTAAAATCATCGAAAGGGTCTTCGAGTAAAAGAATCTAGTGCACTGGGTGCATTAAACATGATCACAATGAAATATTTTATCTAGAACCGTCAGTAGATACAAGTCTTTTCATTATGAGGACAATCGGAGAGTCTATCTTAATCGTGAGATAAATGATGGACTTATGATTGCAAGTGTTATCATTTGAGCTATCAATGAGTACGATTATATAGCATAGTCTATCCTCGATAGTTTGGTGGTATTCATTTTTTAATTGATAGAGGACTTCATTTATAGATATGGACATCGTGGCTCAGTTTATTGAATGAGAGTATAATATTATCATTTGGATATTTTGATGTATTGTATATTAAATCTCAACGTTGAGTTTTTGATAATGTCTACTGAAAACATGGCTTCTGGACAAGTCAAAATATCCAAGTTCAAAATGTGGCCGTATAAGTAAATATGGTAACTAGGAGAGCTATAGGCGGTCTATGAGCTCTTGGCGATTACTGATATTATACACGAGGATACACTATCTCCAATAAGATTGTCTAGGGTATGAATAAGAAACATCTTCTTATTCTATCTTTATTTAAGAGTTCAATTTTAGCTATTTAGTGGAATGAGCTAAAATTAATAGATCGGACCTAAGTGAATCATTTGTTGATTGTGATTAGGTTATGTCTATTGAAGCTTAAATTTAGATAGCCCGCCAAGATCCCCAATCCACACGGAGTTGCATGGATCACTTGATATATTCTACCGGACTAATTTATGGGTCCATCTAGAATTGTATTTAATATATTAAGAATATAATTTGCACATTATTTATTTAATGGGCTGCTCAAATTATATTAATATATTAATGAGAGGCATGTGGGCTTGTTTCTTTTAGTAAGAATAGGTCTGGTTCACATGTGAGCTTTTATTTAAAGCCTGAATGGATTAAATAAAATAAAAAAAATAATATTTGGCCCATATTTTTTGTGTGTGGGCGGCAAGGCTATAATAATAGCCTAAACTATTATTTTATTTTATTGTTTGATTAAATGGAAATTAATTAATTGATTGATTAATTATTTAATTAAAAATCAAAATCTTTTTCTGACTAGGAATTATGTTTCCTAGTAGTATAATAAATATAAAAGACTTAATTTGGTAAGTAGATAGATAAAGAATTTATTTATCTAATCAAATAAGGAAGTCTTTAATATAATCACAAATACACTATTTGAGTTGGATTAGGAGTCTTGGTGTGGAAAATAAATCTTTTTTTGAAAAAGGATTCTTTGTCACCAAGTAAATCCACCTAGAGATAGGATTCTTGCCTACCAAGTAAATCCTATTTAGGAAAGGATTTGTATACCTATATATATTATTAATTTCGGAATTAATAGTGATAGGAAGAAAAGAAAGTGTTTTTTTTAGACAAAGAATTTTTTATTCTCTTTCTTTTGAATAAAAAAAAATTCCAACTCTAGAACATAGTGAAAATTCGGCCAAGAGGACGAGAGAAAGATGGTTCTAAATTCGATAGTGCACTTGCAAGCCTTTACATAAAAAGGTTTTGTGCACACTTTCGATTTAGGTTTACGCGAGTTTCAATCATAACGATTGTGATTCAAAAGTGACCGGAACGATCTTTCTAGGCTCTTGGAGTTTTTGTGATTAACGATCAAGAAAGAAGATTTTGTTTTTCCATTCTCAGGTACGCAATTCAAAGAATAGGGAGACCACGCTCCTAGGTGATTCACGTTCATGATCGGATTGGAAGATCTAGCCGATTACCATCGACGCTAGTCAATCGGATCACGCGACAAGAGGTATGATATCTTTTGAATATATGTATGTTTAATTAGTTAAAGGGTTAAGGTTCAAATATTGGAAAATTTTCAAACTATACTAAATTCATTTTCAGTCTCGCTTCCGCTGCGTTTTCGTATTTTTCCCTACAATATGTACGTGATCGAACCAAATATGTTATATATTTTGGCCATCATATCTTTTTCCCGTGCGGTTTTCTCGAGTGTTTTTAGGTGTATTTATGGCTCTTTTGATCATTTTTGTAGGTAATAGGTAAAAAGGTGTGAACTGGGATAAAAAGGACAAATCGGTGCATAAATGAAGTGAAGAAGGCAAAAGTGCACAGGTAGCATGCCCGAGCACTACCCATGCACTTACCCCGTGCACCGAAAGATGAATTGTTAAAGATCCTCAGTGCACGGGTAACTGCACGGGTACAACCCGTGCACTTACTCGTACAATCCACAACCCAGTGAGCAGAGCCTCAGGCAAGGAACAACTGCACAAGTGGTGCACGGGTCAACCACCCATACACTAACCTGTGCACATGGCACAAGTCAGGAAGAAAATGAAACTACACGGGTACCTCACCCATGCTATACCCATGCTAATAGGAAATCCAGCATGCCACATCAACGTTTTTGGCCTAATTTTAGAGTAAAATATAAATAGTTTTGATATCTTATTTTTTGAAGGGAGAACCACGACCATACACCCGTTCACTTCATATTTTCTCTCTCTAAATCTCAAAAACCATTCTCTCCCAAAAACCCATCAAACCCATCCATTCTACTTCATCTAATTGCTACTCAAGAGGACATTGGAGGTGTGATCAAGCTTGAAGAAAAAAGGTCTCCTATGGGTTTCTTCTATTCCCTTCTCCTTACCTTTGTATTTCATATTGTCATGAGTAGCTAAACCCAATTTGGGATTGATGTAATTAATTCATGGATTGTGGGATTTCCATCATTTTTGATTGATTAATATATTTCCATTCAATTTACTTCATTGTGTTTGATTCTCCCTTATATCAAGTAGGTATTCCAACTCTTGATTTTGTGGATTAATTGAATTTATTAGAGTTATTAAGCATTAAATGGAATCTTTGTGAAAATGAGTAGGCATTCCAACTCTCATTTAGCTTAGTGGTTGATTGTGCTTTTAATAGCATTCGATACTCACCTTGGGTTGGGTAGGCATTCCAACTCCTAACCCTTTATTGAGATTGAATTATGGGAACTTTATGAGCCAAGTAGGCATTCCAACTCTTGGTTTATATTGGTTACCAATCTTTGTTCTAACCATCTACACTCTAGGTGTTAATTAAGCTCAATTGAATTGGAAAAGGTATGTGGTGAGCATCCCAATCCCACAAACCTTGGCTAGGAAAAAAGGGTGGATTCTGAGCATTCCAATCCAAGCCATCATGATTTCCCTATATCTATCCAAACCAAAAGTGAAAGGAATGGATTGTGAGCATTCCAATCTGAGCCATTCCGGAAACTCAAGCTAGGGAGATAAGCCATATGTTTAAATCAAGTCGAGCTTCAAAAGTGGAATTCCCATGATTTATGTCTATATTACATCAACTCCCATTTTTATCATCACACATTACACACACACACATCATTTCTATCTTAGTTTATTTTAGTATTCTTAGTTTAGTAGTAATAGAAATTCCAAATTAATTTCTATCAACATTAATTCAATTTTACTTCCTTGTATTTAGTGCTAGAGTCGAATTTAGTCACAACTATTTCACGATATCTGTGGAACGATACCCATATTTGCCTTATACTAAAATTAGTTTAATTAGCGCATATTGGGATCTTTAAATTTGTTTGGCTTGCATTCACGACATATAAAAATGCATGTTCAAAATGGCGCCGCTGCCGGGGATCGGGGTACATAGTTGTGATTAGGTTTAGCTTTAATATAGAATTTTGCATTTTTGTCTCTTTTACCTTAGTTGAATTTTGTTTCTATTTTACTATTGCATTTTTGATCATATTTTAGTTGTGTTAGTTTCGTGTGATTTCTTTGTGTAGAGTTGTACATCTTTTGGCAGGATACATGGATTACTATCCAGGACCAGGTTTTGGAGCATTTGATGACCAAGGTTATCAAGATTGGGATCATGGCCAAGGGCTTCAAATAGATTGTTTCGAGGGTGAAGTTCTAACTCTAGAAGAAGATATGAGGGATTTTATGAGAAACAGTTTTCAGATAAAGAAGGATATAATATCGTCACAACAAAGGACCCTACAAGCCTTACAAGCATCACAACAAACATATGAAGAGTGTCACGACATTGGTGAATCCGATGATGGGTTATTGGATGAGGAACTGAGAAGTTTCATGCAGTCAACTACGAAAAGGACAAAAGATTTAATATCTTCGCAACAAGCAACCAGAGGAATGTTGGAGAAATACATGCAAGTGAATGATAAAAGATCATGTGAAATTGATGCTTCTATACACAGACTCAAGGGAAAAATCGGACAGCTAGCCGATATGTTACCAGAAAGGGAGAGAGGAAGATTTCCAAGTCAATCAAAACCAGCTAACGCAATGGCAGTTCTTCGAAGTGGTAGAGTTTGGACCTAATTTGGAGAAGATCACTGAAGAAGAAAAAGAAAAGTCACAAGAGGATGGTGAGTTTGAAAAAGTGGATGAAAACGAAGAAAAGAACGAAGCTACTTGCCTGGAATCTAGGAAACAAGTTCACAATGCATCCATCTTTTACAGCCCACCTTTACCGTTTCCCAGGAGATTAAAGAATTCCAAGATGGAGAAATCTTTCCATGACATCTATGATATTTTATCACGGGTAAACATCAACTTGCCTTTATTGGATGCGATCCAAAGGATGCCGGCCTATGGGAAGTTCTTCCAAGAACTGAGTAAGGATAAGGAAAGATTTCAGCCAAGGGAGCAAGAAAGGTTAAACATGAATGTGAGTGCAGTAATTCAGAAGACATTGCCTCAGAAAATGAAGGACCTCGGTAGCTTCATCATCGATATCACCATTGGAGGGGTGAACCAAGAAAAGGCTATACTAGATTCAGGTGCAAGCATTAACTTGATGCCATTCTCAGTTTATAAGAAGTTAGAACTTAATGACCTCAAATCCACCACTATGTCTTCAATTTTAGCAGATTCGTCATCAAGAAACCCTAAGGGAATTATGGAGGACGTGTTGATTCAAGTTAAAGAATTAATCATACCAACATATTTTATTGGCATTGACATGGATGAAGGTCGGGATGAAAAGGATGTGAAACTACTGTTGGGGCGACCGTTTATGGCAACGGCCAGAGTAGTGATAGATATGCACAAAGGCAAACTTACCATGAAGGTATTAGACGAGACAGTTGAGTTTAACATATTTGAGACTATCTCTTATCCGGTGGGGTCTCATGATTGCTACATGTTGAATACATTGGATGAAGAAGTTGAAGGGGCAGTGGAAGAAGAGTTTGGTAGAATAGAAATTAATGAGGAAAGGAGCCTTGGAGACAAAGTAGAGAGTCCCGAACAAGAAGATGAGGATTTGGGGGACAGCTTAAGGAAGTCAGAGGGAGGAAGGTTTGAGCAACATAAAGGACCTTCCCAAGTTCTTGAATTAAAGCCACTTCCGTCAGATCTAAAGTATGTGTTTTTGGATGAGGACAAGAAGAACCCAGTGATTATTGCCGTAAATTTGGATAACAGTCAGGAAAGAATGCTGCTTGAGGTTTCGAGGAACCATCTATTCCATCCCTGATAGTAAATGGGTGAGTTCAATTCATGTGGTACCTAAGAAGTCAGGAGTCATGGTAGTTAAGAATGAAAGGGATGAGTTAGTGGCTCAGAGACTTCAAACAGGGTGGCGTGTGTGCATAAACTATAGGAAATTGAATGCCATGACCGAAAAGGATCACATCTCGTTGCCCTTCAGAGAACAGGTTATGGAACGATTGGCGGGACATAGTTTATATTGTTTCCTAGACGGCTATTTGGGCTACAATCAGATAGTGATAGCCTTAAAAGACCAAGAGAAGACAACATTTACATGTTCATTTGGGACATACGCTTATAGAAGAATGCCATTTGGGCTTCGTAATGCTCCGGGGACTTTCCAAAGATGCATGACTTCAATTTTTTCAGATATGATTGGGGAGATCATAGAAGTGTTTAAGGATGATTTCTCAGTGTATGGAGATTAATTTAGTTTGTGTCTTCAGAATTTGGCTAATGTGCTTGAGAGATTCTCAGTGAACAATTAGGTGCTCAATTGGGAAAAGTGTCATTTCATGGTACGACATGGAATAGTTTTAGGGCATGCCGTTTCTCGTAGAGGCATCGAAGTGGACAAAGTAAAAGTGGAATTTATTAAGAGCTTACCACCACCTCGGAGCATTAAAGATATCAGATCTTTTTTAGGACATGCTGGGTTTTATAGAAGGTTTATTGGGGATTTCTCAAAAATTTCCAGACCATTGTGTGTGCTTCTTCAGAAAGATAGAGAAGTTGAGCTGAATCAGAAGTGCTTGGTGGCATTTGAAACATTGAAGGAAGCATTAACCACGGCACCCGTGATAGCACAACCAAACTGGGAGCTACCTTTTGAATTAATGTCGGATTATGCTGTAGGTGCAGTATTGGGACAGAGGGTTGACAAAATCCCTCATGTGGTATACTATGTATCACAAACTTTGAATGATGCTCAGTTGAATTACTCTAGAACTGAAAAGGAATTACTTGTAGTAGTGTTCGCACTTGAAAATTCTGAAAATATTTGGTAGGCAACAAAGTGGTGGTTTATTCAGATAACTCAGCTCTCAGATATTTATTACAGAAAAAAGATGCTAAACCGAGGTTGATCAGATGGGTCTTATTACTGCAGGAGTTTGATTTAGAGATCAGAGATAAGAAAGGATGTGAGAACGTGGTAGCATACCATCTTAGTAGACTGGTTCATGAGTGTCCATCTGCAAGGAGGAAGTTCCATTGAGAGAGAATTTCCCAGATGAGCAGTTGTGGGTAGTAAACAACAAGGAACCTTGGTATGCCGATTTGGCATATTATTTGACCCATGGAATTCTTCTGCCTGAGTTAGATTCCTAGGGGAAGAAACGGTTCATAGCAAAGGCTAGGAGATTTTTCTGGGATGAACCATACCTGTTCAAACATGGCCCAGATCAAGTAATTCAAAGGTGCATACCAGAATCAGAACAGGGAGAACTTCAATTTTGCCATGAGTTGCAGTGTGGAAGCCATTTTGGGGCAAGAAAGCTTGCATTTAAAGTGCTTCAGTCAGGATTCTATTGGGAATATTTGTCTAGAGATGCTTTTCAGTACTGTACAGCATGTGATAGGTGCCAGCGCACTGAGAACATAGGGAAAAGAAATGAAATGCCACAAAAAGGGATATTAGTTATGGAGTTGCTTAACACTTGGGGAATCGACTTCATGGGGCCATTTCCACCATCTCATGGGAATAAATACATTCTGGTAGCAGTCGATTATGTTTCAAAGTGGGTGGAAGCAATTGCCACGAGGACAAATGATAGTGGAGTGGTTGTGAAATTCTTAAAAAGCAACATCTTGGCTCGATTTGGCACATCGAGGGCGATTATCAGTGACAGAGGAAGTCAATTTTGCAACAGAACATTTGGGAACCTCTTGAAGAAGCTTGGAGTTTGCCATAAGGTGGCCACACCTTATCATTCTCAAACATCTGGTCAAGTGGAAGTAAGTAACAGGCATATTAAACAAATCCTAGAAAAGATAATGAATCTAGGAAGAAAGGCTTGGGCTTTGAAGCTAGATGATGCACTGTGGGCATACAGGACTGCGTACAAAACACCAATTGGCATGAGCCTCTATAGAATAGTTTTTGGTAAAGCATGTCACCTTCCCGTGGAGCTGGAACATCGTGCCTATTGGGCAATAAAGAAATTTAACTTTGATTTGGATGCAGCCGGTAATAAGAGGAAGCTACAGTTGTGTGAACTCGAGGAGATGCGCAATGATGCATATGAGAGTGCTAGACTCTACAAAGATAAGACGAAGACAATTCATGACAAAGCATTGTCTAGAAAAGAATTTCACCCTGGAATGCAAGTACTTCTTCATGAGTCAAGGTTGAAACTGTTTCCTGGGAAGCTGAGATCAAGATGGCGGGGACCACTTAAGGTTATTCAAGTTCTGGAACATGGAGCCATAGAGGTCGAAGATAAGGATGGTCAAAGGTTCAAAGTGAACGGAAATCATTTGAAACCTTACTTGGTGGTGAAATGCAATTACCCCCAGCATAAACGGTACATTTGGATGATGCATAAAGTGCGTACAACGTCTTGCCAGGACGATAACTAAGGCACTAATAGGAGGCAACCTATTGAGGTTCTAGTTTTTTTAGTTTATTTAGTTTGAATTTCTTATGTTCTTTTGATTTCAGTATAATTTTCTTGCTTTATTTTAGGATGCTTTAGTTTGGATGATTGTGGACATTATTTCTGTTTTTGAGATATTTAGTTTGAGATAATTCGATAATTGTTAACCTTTGTGGTCAGATTGGTGTTTCAATGTTAGGTTCTTTATCTTTTGGATTCAACACACTTGCCACTTGCATGTCTTGGAGGGATTAGCTAGCCAAGAGTGCTCATAAAACGGGCGGGAACCTACTCATCTTGAGTCTACTACATTGGTTTAATATTTTCAAACCGAACCATTGCACTAAATATTTCTATTTTTGATGCTTGTGAATACACTTGGTACATATCAATTTTGAGTTGCATGATTGCTGAGTTTATTGATTTATTCCTTCTTGATTGGTTGAGCTGAAGGCTCTTGTGGATATATAGGTTTTCTTTTTTATATAGCCAAACTCGGTTTGGGGGTTTTGATTTCTTGCATACACCTGTACAGGATTGAGCATGTGATAGGAATCGGTTTGGGGTTAATACCCACACCCTGATATTTTGGGGAATAGATGCTTGATGTGGTTGAATTTTTAAAAAGTTAAAAGCCTTGCTTACTTAGGTTGACTTATTTTGTGATGAGCCATTGTCGAGTTTTTCTTTTATGTTGTTAGGCATTGATTGTGCATGATTAGTGCCTAGGTGTTTGTGTTTTGAGTCTAGTTAGGTGTGCGCCGCTAGGCTGAACTTTCTTGTTTTCAACAATGAGGACAATGTTGGGTTTTGGTTTGGGGGTGTAGACGCCTTGTTGAGTCGTTCTTTTTGTGTCTTGAGTCATTTTTCGTGTCAACTTGTTGAGTAGTTCTTTTTGTGTCTTGAGTCATATTTCGTGTCAATTTTTTTTAAAAAAATAAAAATTTGCTGCCTAGCCAAAATTTTCGAGCTTAATTTAGCTTGGTGAGATACCTTGAGCATAGTGTTTGTGGCGAATTTGTGTATGCTCTGGTGGGAAAAATTGCTTAAAACCGCAGCGGAAGGCGAAAAAATAATTTTCGTATAGTTTAAAATTTTTCTAAAGATTTGAACCTTATCCCTTTAATTAATTAAACTCAAATATACGGTTAAAGTTAAATACCTCTTGTCGTGTGATCCGATTGACTTACGTCGATGGTAACCTGCAAGATCTTCAATCCTAGCACGTACGTGAATCACCTAGGAGCGTGGTCTCCATTTTTCTTTGAATTGCTTACCTTAGAATGGATGTATGGAATTTCTGATCTTGATCTTCAATAGTAAAACACCAAGAGCCTAAAAAAATAGTTCCGGTCACTTTTGAATTCACAATCAATATGATTGAAACTCGCGTAACCCTAAATCGAAAGTGTGCACAAAACCTTTTGATGTTAAAGGCTTGTAAGTGCACTATCGAATGAGAACTTATTTTCTTTTTCTCTCTTGGCCGAAAATCTATGTGTATAGAGTAGGATTTTTTATTTTCAAAACAAACAAAAATCTCTCTCTATTTTGCTTCAAGGTGGCCGAAAATTCATAACCTTATATTTATAGGTTGGCCGAATTTTCTCCTTCACCAAGTAGGGTTGGCCGAATTCACTGAATAGGAAATCTAGGGTTGGTTAATTTCCTTACTTGAAAAGGAATTGTCCTTTTCCCTAATTCCTATCAATTCAAGAATCCTAACCCTTGTAGGACTAGTGGTGGCCGAATTCTTTGTATAATAAAGAGTGTATGTGGACTTAATCCTTACCACATTAGGACTTCTATCACTTAAAAGAATTCCAACCCTAATCCAACACATAGTATTTATTTTACTGATCAGGAAAAGATTTTGATTTAAACTATTAATTAATTAAATAATTAATTAATTCCCATTTAATCAAAACAATAAAATAAAATAATATCTTGGGCTATTTTATTTAGCCTTGCCGCCCACACCATGTATATATGGGCCCAATATTATTTTTCTTATTTTATTTAATCCATTAGACTTTAAATAAAAGCCCTCATGTGAACCAGACTTATTCTTACTAAAAGAAACAAGCCTACATGTCTCCTTTTAATATATGAAACAAGCCTACATGTGTCATATCTCTCATTCCCATGTTCTGTAGGTGCCCATCAAAACTCTTCCGAGGTAGAGCCTTTGTGAAGGGATCTGTTAGATTTTCTGCCGATGCGATTTTGGTAATCGTCACATCTCCCCTATGAACAATCTCCCTTAAAAGATGATACTTTCTTTCAATGTGTTTTCCTCTCTTATGACTTCTTGGTTCTTTCGAATTAGCCACTGCTCCACTGTTGTCACAGTAGATAGTGATCTGCTTATTCGCACTAGGAACTACTTCTAAGTCAATCAAGAATTGGCGAAGCCAAACAGCCTCCTTGGCAGCTTCGCATGCAGCTACATACTCTGCTTCCATGGTGGAGTCAGCAATACAAGATTGCTTGATACTCCTCCAAATGACTGCTCCTCCTCCAAGAGTAAACACAGATCCTGATGTGGATTTTCTAGAGTCAGAATCCGATTGGAAATCAGAATCTTTATACCCAACGGGGACTAAATCCCCTCCAGAGTATACAAGCATATTATCTTTCGTTCTCCTAAGATACTTGAAAATATGCTTCACTACCGTCCAGTGATCAGGACCAGGTTTCGATTGAAACCTGCTAACTATGCCAACAGCAAAACAAATATCTGGTCTAGTACAGAGCATTGCATACATGAGACTTGCAACTGCCGAGGCATATGGAATTCTACTCATGAATTGCTCTTCATGCACATTCTTAGGAACTTATTCCTTAGAAAGTTTGATTCCATGCCTAAAAGGTAACATACCTTTCTTGGAATCTTGCATGGAAAACCTAGACAAGATTTTGTCTATGTATAAAGCTTGGGATAGTGCAATCGTTTTATTCTTTCTATCCCTTATTACTTGGATACCTAGAATAAAACTTGCTTCTCCTAAGTCCTTCATATCAAATTGTTTTGCTAACCATTCTTTTACTAATGTCAATACTCCCACATCGTTTCCAATGAGTAATATATCATCTACGTAAAGAATAAGGAAAACCAACTTGTCACCTTTGATCCTTTTGTATACACAAGGTTCTCCAAGGTTCTATAAAAATCCAAAACCTTTTACAGCTTGGTCGAACCTTATGTTCCAGGATCTGGATGCTTGCATTAATCCATAAATTGATTTCTGCAACTTGCATACCTTTTCCATTTGGCCTTTTTCAATGAATCCTTCTGGTTGCATCATATAGATGCTTTCGTCAAGACTTCCATTAAGGAAAGCTGTCTTGACGTCCATTTGCCAAATCTCTAAATCTAAAGATACTGCAATGGATAAGAGTATCCTAATGGATTTAAGCATGGCCACAGGAGAGAAGGTTTCCTCGTAATCGATACCTTCTTTCTGTGTGTAATCTTTAGCTACCAATCTAGCTTTAAAAGTTTCCACCTTTCCATCCATACCTCTTTTCCTCTTGTATACCCACTTGCACCCAATGGGTTTTATCCCTTTAGGCAAGTCTAAAAGGGACTAGACTTTGTTATCGAACATGGATTCAATCTCAGATTGCATTGCCTTTTGCCAATGGTGACAATCAACATCCTCCATCGCTTCCTTGTAGGTGTAGGGATCATCGTCGTCATGGAGATTCTCAACAGATTCTCCTAGACCGATGTATCTTTCAGGTTGGGTTCTAACCTTCCCACTACGACGAGGAATGGTAGGTTGTTGATTTTGTGTTGGAGTGGAAATTACAATTGGGTTAGGTTGTGAAACCTCTTGTGGAATTGTATCTCCTGACATATCATTCAGGACAATTCTACTTTTAGGAACAAAATCATTCGTATAGTCCTTTTCCAGAAATGTAGCATTTGTTGAAACAAACACTTTTAGATCTGAAGGACTATAGAAATAATATCCTTTAGTTCCTTTTGGATACCCCACAAATATGCATGTTTCCGAATGGGACTCCATCTTTTCTGTCTTTCCTTTTAACACATGTGCAGGACAACCAAATATCCTTATGTGTTGTAAACTAGGCTTTCGCCTAGTCCACAACTCATATGGTGTTCCAGGAACCGACTTCGATGGTACCACGTTTAGAATATATATTACAGTTTGTAGAGCATATCCCCAAAAAGAAATAGGAAGTGTTGAATAACTCAACATAGACCTAACCATTTTCAAAAGAGTTCTATTTCTCCTTTCTGGTACCCCATTTTGTTGAGGTGTAGCTGGTGCAGAAAACTGAGAAACTATCCCATTATCAATAAGATATTACTGAAACTCACCAGATAGATATTCTCCACCACGATCAGATCTCAAGATTTTTATATGTTTCTCAAGCTGATTTTCTACTTCAGTTTTGAATGCTTTGAACATGACAAAAGCATCCGACTTATGTCTCATGAGATACACATAACCAAATCTTGAGTAATCATCTGTGAAGGTGATGAAGTACTCATATCCACCTTTAGCTTGAATGCTCATAGGACCACATACATCAGTGTGTATTAGTCCTAAATATTCAGTGGCTCTTGCACCTTTGGTATTGAATGGCCTTTTGGTCATTTTACCTTCCAAACAGGATTCACAAGTTGGTAGATCATCAACCTTTAAGTCACTTAAAGGTCTGTCACATACCAATCTTTTAATCCTATTAAGGTTAATGTGACCTAGGCGTAAATGCCAAAGGTAGGTTTCATCTTTTGATAATTTTACTCTTTTATGATTAGATTCCTTATTTCTGTGTCTAACGAGTGAGAGATATTTCTATGCAAAAAGAATATACCGTTTTCCAATGTACCTTTGCAAACAATTTTGTCATTCTTACTAATAATAAAAGCTTTATTAAAAGTAACCGAATATCCAAATTTATTTAAACAAGAAACTGAAATTAAATTCCTCTTGAATTGAGGTACATAATAAACGTCTATTAAATCTAAATGCCTACTAGAATCTATAATAACTCTAATATCTCCCACTGCACTTGCAGACACTAACGATCCGTTGCCCAAGCGCAAATTGATTTCATTCTTATTCAGCCTTCTCCTTTCTTGGAACCCCTGCAAGGAGTAACAAACATGATTAGTGGCTCCAGAGTCTATGATCCAAGAATCTGTAGAATGCCAGAAAACATGTTTCAAGATAATTAATATTACCTTCTTCCTTCTTGTTCTGTGACTTTGGGCAATTTCTTTTCCAATGTCCCTTTTCACCACAAATGAAGCATTTCCCTTTGATCTTGGTTACTTTCTTGGTCTCCTTCTTGGTAGGCCCAAGTTGCTTTTTCTTCTGTTGTTTCTTGACCTTCTGACGGGTCTTAACAGTAGCAACTTTACCAACCATATGAATCTCTTGACCTTTGCTTTTCACAAGGATCTTTTCAACGCTTTGAAAATCTTGCATCTGGCCCTGCAAGGTGTATTCCTTTTTGTTCAAGGTGTAGTCCAACCTGATTTGATCAAAGGAATCTGATAGTGAGTTGACAACCATGTCAATTTTTGTCTCACCATCTATCTCAACGCCATTTAATTCTGCAATATTTAGATGTGCTATGACTTTCATCATGTGATCTTTCACAGCCTGTCCAGGTTTCATCCTAAGATTCATAAAAGCAGTCACTGCCTCTCTCTTAGTCATCCTAGACCTCATAGCAAACATCTCTTCCAGAGACATCATAATATCAGCAGCAGACCCCATTCCTTCATGCTGCTGTTATAACACGTCGGAGATAGTAGCCATAATGTAACATTTGGCCATATCATCTAAGGTCTTCCAATGCTCATACTCATCTCTTTGCAAAATACTTGATTCATTATTAGGAGCAGGTGGTTTAGGAGTAGTTAGAACAAACTTATGTTTTTCACTTTGCAGCAACAACCCAATTTTCCTTTTCCATGTGACATAATTATCTCCAGTTAAAGTGTTATCTTTCAGGATGTTCATAAGTGATGGGGTCATGATTTCTGAATAAAACAAAAAGCATATATAAGTAAATAATCATGATAAACCACTTTCGAATATTTATCTTGAATTAATTAAATAACTCAATCGTGAAAAATTCAACGGTGATCCAACACCCATAAATGTTACGCCTCCTTCGGGAGTTCGCACCATTTACTAGTTGGACTAGGTCTCACCTAATTGTTAACATAACAACCAGTGTTTTCAATTTTAGCCTTGCAATTTTATTAACAAGAACTCTCGGGAGGATATTAATAAAATTACATTGAGTGTGTTACCAAGATATCGACCATCAATTTTCTCTCACGAAAATCCCTCCTCTGGGAGTAGATCTCATTTGAGTCAATTGTCTAGTCTATCCTTGTAAGGAAGTATTTTGCTAAATTCCATTTATG
This sequence comes from Dipteronia sinensis, assembly GCA_033220585.1. Lineage (NCBI taxonomy): Eukaryota > Viridiplantae > Streptophyta > Magnoliopsida > Sapindales > Sapindaceae > Dipteronia > Dipteronia sinensis. The sequence continues at coordinate 44,717,006 of CM065638.1, read as the reverse complement.
GACGCCCCTCGGGGGGATTACCAATAAATAATAAAGCTTAACTAACCTTGGAGGCCATAGGTGTTCTAACACACCTTCTCCCACTCAATTATTTAAGGCGTGTGATTAAATTCCAAAGAATGATTTTACCAAGTTATCTAGATGCCAATTAGATACCTAAATCATTCAATGCATGTTCATACCAAAAGAGATATATGAGTGGCACTCCTATTCTATATGACATGTTATCATACAATAACAAATATTGTAATATTTATACATAAAAATAAATAGCCACAATCCTAGAAAAGCATGTAAATTACAATTGTACGGAATACAAAAAACTCCTTTCTTGGCGAACAAGACTTCAAGTGACCATCTCGCTCACGTAACTCGCGCACCCAAAGATCACCAAGCAGCCCATGCGCACGCCTAGCCCATGCAAGGGCATGAGCTGCCGCATGGCCAGCCCATGCATGGGTCGCGCGCGCTGCTGCACCGCAACAAGCGCAGCTGCACGCTTAGTTGCGTGCGCGCTTGTTGTCTCGGTGCGCGCGGGTGCCAAGCTCGGTTCTGGATGCTCCAATTTCTTCAAATCTTCGAGTCTTCGAATCTTGAATATATTACAACTTATTTTATACAATAAAATACTGCAGAAATATATATATATTTTTTATTTATTTATTTAAACTACTGCAGTATTTTTTACAAATAAAAAACTGCACTTATTTTAATACAATAAAAAACTGCACTAAATTTTAATACAATAAAAAACTGCAGTATTTTTACAATAAAATTAATAAGAACTTATCAACTACCGAGAAGGACTTATGGCGATAATAGACCACCCTTCTTGTTACAATTCCGAAACAAAATATACATTGAAATTCTAGGACCAAAATCGAGCAATAACAATTCACTTTATAACAACATATATAAATCCATACATTCCACATGTAATTATATATGCGAATACCTAAACTGCCATCTCTTTCTAAAACATGCATAATCACAATAAAAAGAAATAGATTCACGTATATATACGTTAATTAATTAAAGGGTACAACCAGGCTCTGATACCAATTGGTGGGAAAAATTGCTTAAAACCGCAGCGGAAGGCGAAAAAATAATTTTCGTATAGTTTAAAATTTTTCTAAAGATTTGAACCTTAACCCTTTAATTAATTAAACTCAAATATACGGTTAAAGTTAAATACCTCTTGTCGCGTGATCCCATTGACTTACGTCGATGGTAATCCCCAAGATCTTCAATCCTAGCACGTACGTGAATCACCTAGGAGCGTGGTCTCCCTTTTTCTTTGAATTGCTTACCTTAGAATGGATGTATGGAATTTCTGATCTTGATCTTCAATAGTAAAATACCAAGAGCCTAAAAAAATAGTTCTGGTCACTTTTCAATTCACAATCAATATGATTGAAACTCGCGTAACCCTAAATCGAAAGTGTGCACAAAACCTTTTGATGTTAAAGGCTTGTAAGTGCACTATCGAATGAGAACTTATTTTCTTTTTCTCTCTTGGCTGAAAATCTATGTGTATAGAGTAGGATTTTTTATTTTCAAAACAAACAAAAATCTCTCTCTATTTTGCTTCAAGGTGGCCGAAAATTCATAACCTTATATTTATAGGTTGGCCGAATTTTCTCCTTCACCAAGTAGGGTTGGCCGAATTCATTGAATAGGAAATCTAGGGTTGGTTAATTTCCTTACTTGAAAAGGAATTGTCCTTTTCCCTAATTCCTATCAATTCAAGAATCCTAACCCTTGTAGGACTAGTGGTGGCCGAATTCTTTGTATAATAAGGAGTGTATGTGGACTTAATCCTTACCACATTAGGACTCCTATCACTTAAAAGAATTCCAACCCTAATCCAACACATAGTATTTATTTTACTGATCAGGAAAAGATTTTGATTTAAACTATTAATTAATTAAATAATTAATTAATTCCCATTAAATCAAAACAATAAAATAAAATAATATATTGGGCTATTTTATTTAGCCTTGCCGCCCACACCATGTATATATGGGCCCAATATTATTTTTCTTATTTTATTTAATCCCTTAGACTTAAAATAAAAGCCCTCATGTGAACCGGACTTATTCTTACTAAAAGAAACAAGCCTACATGTATCCTTTTAATATATTAATATAATAGTGCAGCCCATTAAATAAATAATAGACATATTATATTCTTAATATATTAAATGCAATTCTAGATGGACCCATAAATTGGTCCGGTAGAATATATCAAGTGATCCATGCAAGTATGTGTAGATTGTGGATCTTGGTGGGCTATCTAAATTTAAGCTTCAATAGACATAACCTAATCACAATCAACAAATGATTCACTTAGGTCCGATCTATTAATTTTAACTCATTCTACTAAAGGGCTAAAATTGAACTCTTAAATAAAGATAGAACAAGGAGATGTTTCTCATTCATACTCTAGACAATCTTATAGGAGATGGTGTATCCTCGTGAATAATATCAGTAATCGCTAAGAGCTCATAGACCGCCTATAGCTCTCTAAGTTACCATATATCCTCATATGACAACATTTTGAACTTGGATATTTTGACTTGTCTAGAAGCCATGTCTTCAATAATCATTATTGAAAACTCAACGTTGAGATTTAATATCCAATACCTCAAAACATCCATATGATGATATTATACTCTCATTTAATAAATGGAGCCACGATGTCCATATCTATAAATGAAGTCCTCTATCGATTAACAAATGAATACCACCAAACTATCGAGGATAGACTATGCTATATAATCGTACTCATTGATAGCTCAAATGATAACACTTGCAACCATAAGTCCATCATTTATCTCAGGATTAAGATCGACTCTCCGATTGTCCTAATAATGAAAAGACTTATATCTAGTGACGGTTCTAGATAAAGTATTTCATTGTGATCATGTTCAATGCACCCAGTGCACTAGATTCTTTTGCTCAAAAACCTTTCGATGATTTTAGACTCATCATAACTCATTTGATCCCAATCAAATGCTAGTAAAAGAATTCTACAACTTTATCAAGATAGAGGTGCCCAACCTTTAACTTAAGTTGTGAACGTTATTCAAGACTAACTAAAGAATTGTGTCTACCTCATACATATCCGGATGTACAAACAATTCTTCATATCTCATAGTCTTTTGACCTTATGATTATTTACCTTGACAATTATAATTATAAAAGCTATAAGATTTTGCAGAATCAGAAATCACTTTATTTATATGAAAAGATTGTCAATTACAATATTACACTCTTGCTATTGAGCATAATCCTAACATGCTCAGTGTGCTTGTTCATAACTCTTAGTCATTTTAGGGGTCTCACTTGCACTTCATGGGTTAGTCCCATCTTTTGGTGTCCAAGTTGAGGGGACTCGGTGCTTAAGCGCCTTGTTCTAATAGTGGAGATACCCTTGTGAGTTCACAAACACAAGCCAAAAGCGTACAAATACGAGGGAAAATATTTTCAAATCTATAAACACTATTCAAACACCATGCATAGTCTCATTACATCACAAAATCATCTTGTGTCATAAAACATGCATCATATATGTGGACTGCTTACCAAAGCTTGTATCCCCTTTTTAGATGGAATGTTGGAAATGATCCTAGGCAATGTGTGTGCATAACTACTAAAATAGCCTAAACACATTTCCATGTCCCTATATGTGTGCTCCATTGCTAATTTTGAGGCCAAACACTAACCTTTCATTTGGAACCACATATAACCATATAGCTATAAGCCAAATACAAACCAACCCTTTAATTGCCAATCATGTGGGTTGTGTGTGTGTAAAGTGTTGAAAGGTGTAAAGCTCTAATATGTAAAGATAGCGTGTACTTAGGCAATATGTATAAATGTGCAAGGAAAATGGCTCACAATTGTAAAAGTACGAAAAATGTGCACTTATGAGCTCAAATTATCAAAATGTAAAAGGTGCAAAAGAAAAGACAAAAGAAAAAAAAAAGAAATGCACAAGAGTCTTGAATGTTAAATTTAAAGTACTCACCAATCGAAGTACATAATTGTTGCACAATGTAATGAAAGTTAAGCCTAGACGCTAGGGGTTTTAATTTGTCAAGTTGAGCTATGTATGGGTGTGTGAGTAAATGTAAGCATGATTGGTGATTTTTAAATTCCATTTCATATTCTTTGTTCACCGCAATTCACCTCATGGCCTCATTATAACCTAAGGGAAATACCTAGTTGATCTTTTGGGAAGTCTAGTTTGGGAATACGAGTTGAGGCATGCTCTTTCCACGTTCATGGCACTTGATTCTTTCATGAGACTCGTTTACTTAAAAGAGCTTTGATTCTATATCAAATGCATGCAATTAATTTGATTTAAATACACAACTTCATTTACACACATCTTGCATGAGTGTGAACCTAGGTTCTTAGAGGAAAAAGAAGAGAGATCCCATGTTAGAACCTAGAATCGAAGTGAATTACGCTCGAGGCATGAGAGTGAGTAGTTTCCAAGGCGAGGGCATTTTAAGTGTTGGATTCGTGTCGTGCGAGTTTCCCCTTGTGGTGCCTTGGAGTTATTTAGAACATTTTGCATGAACCTATTCCTCACTTCCACTCTCTTTTGTTTATCTCCCTAATAGTTGGCTTGCAGCATGTTTTCTTTGTGTTAGGAAATTTCTAGATAGTGTCATGTTTGTTTTGTCTTGTGTCTTTTTATTTGTCTTTTTGTTTGCTCGAGGACGAGCAAAGGTTTGGTTTGGGGGTATTTGATCGAACCAAATATGTTATATATTTTAGCCCTCACATCCTTTTCCCTTGCACTGTTCCCGAGTGTTTTTAGGTGTATTTATGGCTCTTTTGATCGTTTTTGCAGGCGATAGGTAAAAAGGCGTGAGCTAGTATAAAAAGGACAAATAAGTGCACAAACGAAGTGAAGAAGGCAAAAGTGCACGGGTAGCACGCTTGTGCACTTACCCGTGCACCGGAAGATGAATTGTTGAAGTTCCTCAGTGCACGGGTAACTGCACGGGTAACTGCATGGGTATAACTCGTGCATTTTCCCATGCAATCCACAACCCAGTGAGCATAGCATCAGGCAAGGAACAACTGCACGAGTGGTGCACGGGTCAACCACCCGTATACTAACCCGTGCACATGGCTCAAGTCAGGAAGAAAATGAAACTGCACGGGTACCTCACCCGTGCTATACCCATGCTAACGGGAAATCTAGCGTGCCACATCAGCGTTTTTGGCTTAATTTGGAGTAAAATATAATAGTTTTGATATCTGATTTTTTTGAAAGGAGAACCATGACCATACACCCATTCACTTCATATTTTCTCTCTCTAAATCTCAAAAACCATTCTCTCCCAAAAACCTATCAAACCCATCCATTCTACTTCATCTAATTGCTAGTCAAAAGGACATTGGACGAGTGATCAAGCTTGAAGAAAGAAGGTCTCCTATGGGTTTCTTCTATTCCCTTCTCCTTACCTTTGTATTTCATATTGTCATGAGTAGCTAAACCCAATTTGGGATTGATGTAATTAATTCATGGATTGTGGGATTTCCACCATTTTTACTTGATTAATATATTTCCATTTAATTTACTTCATTGTGTTTGATTCTCCCTTAAATCAAATAGGTATGCCAACTCTTGATTTCATAGATTAAATGAATTTATTAGAGTTATTAAGCATTAAATGGAATCTTTGTGAAAATGAGTAGGCATTCCAACTCTCATTTAGCTTAGTGGTTGATTGTGCTTTTAATTGCATTCGATACTCACTTTGGGTTGGGTAGGCATTCCAACTCCTAACACTTTGTTGAGATTGAATTACGGGAACTTTATGAGCCAAGTAGGTATTCCAACTCTTGGTTTATATTGGTTACCAATCTTTGTTCTAACCATCTACACTCTAGGTGTTAATTAAGCTCAATTGAATTGGAAAAGGTATGTGGTGAGCATCCCAATCCCACATACCTTGGCTAGGAAAAAGGGGTGGATTGTGAGCATTCAAATCCAAGTCATCCCGGTTTCCCTATATCTATCCAAAGCAAAAGTGAAAGGAATGGATCGTGAGCATTCCAATCCGAGCCATTCCGGAAACTCAAGCTAGGGAGATAAGCCATATGTTTAAATCAAGTCAAGCTTCAAAAGTGGAATTCCCATGATTTATGTCTATATTACATCAACTCCCATTTTTATCATCATACATTACACACACACACCATTTCTATCTTTGTTTATTTTAGTATTCTTAGTTTAGTAGTAATAGAAATTCCAAATTAATTTCTATCAACATTAATTCAATTTTACTTCCTTGTATTTAGTGCTAGAGTCGAATTTAGTCATAACTATTTCACGATCTCTGTGGAACGATACCCATATTTGCCTTTTACTAAAATTAGTTTAATTAGCGCATATCGGGATCTATAAATTTGTTTGGCTTGCACACATATAAAAATGCACGTTTAGTAAGATAGTACATCTTCAAGCAACAGCGAATCAGTTACCAGATGCATTTATAGATGCTACTAGGGTAACAAAATCGTACATCCCTGCTGTTAATGTGCCAGCACGGGTGATTGTTCCAAAAAAACAATCTAAACAGATGATAGCAAAAGAATCATCTATTGCACGCCAGAAGCTTGGTAGGCCAGTTGGCTCAAAAGATATTGTTCCTCGAAAAAGGAAAATAAATAAATCCACTTGTTCTTAATTAACTCCAGAAGAGTTAAATGTCCCTAAAGGGACACAAGTTACTAAACTGACAAAATCCCATGTGGGGGGAGGAATCTTTGTAGAGATACAAGAATGTAGAAATGAGGAAATTTCTATAAATTATACTAGAGAATTGTGGAATCGTGAAGAAACAATCATCGATGATGCATTTTCATACATGGTGGCAACTGAAATTATAAATGATGATTATGAACCTCATAATCTCGATGATTGTAGACATAGGTCTGATTGGCCTAGATGGAAATAAGCAATTCAAGCAGAATTGACTTCATTAGCCAAACGTGAAGTATTTGGATCGATAATCCAGACGCCTGAAGACGTCAAACCTGTTGGGTACAAATGGGTTTTTATACGGAAACGTAATGAGAAAACGAGGTCTTGAGATATAAGGAACGACTCGTAGCACAGGGTTTCTCGCAGAGATCTGACATCGATTTTGATGAAACATACTCACCAGTGATGGACACAATTACATTTCGATTTCTAATAAGCATGGCTATCTTGGAAATACTTGAAATGCATCTAATGGACGTAGTGACTGCTTATCTATATGATTCACTTGATTCAGATATTTACATGAAAATCCCTAAAGGGTTTAAAATGCTAGAATCATGTAACTCAAGACCTCGTAATTTGTATTCAATAAAATTACAAAGGTCCTTGTATAGATTAAAACAATCTAGACAGATGTGGTACAACCGTCTCAGTGAATATCTGATAAAAGAAGGATATGTTAATAATCCTATATGTCCATGTGTTTTTATTAAGAAATCAGAATCTGGATTTTCTATCATAGGAGTTTATGTTGATGATATGAACTTAATTGGAACTCCTTGGGAACTCCTGAAAGCTGCTGAATATTTAAAAAGGTAATTCGAAATGAAAGATCTGGGAAAGACAAAATATTGTCTCGGCCTCGAGATCGAGCATAGATCAAATGGAGTACTTGTTCATCAATCATCATTTATTGAAAAGATTTTAAAAAGATTCCATATGGATAATGCTCATCCATTAAGTATTCATATGGTTGTTAGATCTCTTGATCCTAAAAAGGATCTATTCCGTCCAAAAGAAAATGGTGGAAAGGTACTTGATCCTGAGGTACCGTATCTTAAAGCAATTGGTGCCTTATTATATCTGGCTCAGTGTACAGTACCAGATATTACATTCTCTGTGAATGTACTGGCTAGATTCAGTTCAGCACCAACTAGAAGACATTGGAATGGGATCAAACATCTTTTCCATTACCTTGGTGGAACGAAAGATTTAGGATTATTTTATACAAAATCTAACAATCTTTCAGGTTTACTTGGTTATGATGATGCCGGGTATCTGTCTGATCCCCACAAAGCTTGTTCACAAACGGGATATGTTTTTACATACAATGGCACAGCAATATCATGGCACTCCACAAAACAGACTTTGGTTGCTACATCCTCTAATCATTCTGAAATCATCGCACTTCACGAAGCAAGTCGAGAATGTGTTTGGCTAAGGTCAGTTATTCATCATATTCAAAATTCTTATGGATTTTCATTATCTATAGAAATGCCAACACAGATATTTGAAGATTATGCGGCTTGCTTTTGCTCAAATTAGAGGGGGTTATATCAAAAGAGATAGAATCAAACGTATTTCTCCAAAATTCTTCTATACTCATGAGCTTCAATAGAGTCGATAAATTGATGTTAAGCAAATACGGTTTACAGATTATCTTACAGATCTGTTTACCAAAGCATTGCCTACATCGACTTTTGAGAAGCTGGTATATAGAATAGGCATGCGTCAATTCTGTAAAATACAAGATTAATGCTGAAGTTTTTATAAAGGGGAGCAATCAATTAGGGGGAGCAAAGTTTTGAATAGACATGTGTACACTATACTCTTTTTTCCTTCGATCAGGTTTTGTCCCACTGGGTTTTTCCTGACAAGGTTTTTAATGAGATGATTTTTAATGTCCAACCCCTCTAGATCGAGAGAGATCATTATATACATTTTTCTCGGATTTTATCCCATTGAGTTTTTCCTAGAATATTAATACAAGTGGTATAAATCCAAGGGTGAGTGTTGTAATAGGTGGATTTTACCACATGTGTAATTAACAAATATCTCTCCCTTGCCCACCGCCTAACTCCGCCCATATATATGTTTATTTTCTTTGTAAATTGATAATTACAAAATATCAAACAAAAGATCAACACAAAAGTCATATACAAGAAAAAGGTTTCTCTCACATTCTCAGATCTCTCGTTTCTCTCTCTATTTCTCACTCACTTCACTTTTCTTTTATCTTCACTTGTTCTTCATCTTCTTCTAAGGTTCTCCATATATTATTCTATTTATTATTTATAACACGTATAAAATTATATACAATGTTATAAAATGAAGGGATAAATATAACAATAAATAGAGAAGAAAATAGATTCACTGGAATGTTGATTCTTCTTTATTTAATAATTTTCAGATTTCCGAATTGCTGCCCTTCTTACATAACTAGAGCTCAATCATATTTATAATAGAAAACCATATATATATATATATATATATAATTTTTCTATTGTCAGTTCGAACTGATATAAGATATATCAGTTCCTTACATATGGATCATTGGATTTAAATGCTTTGATTTGGCTGCACTTGTCAAAGTATCTTTTAAATCCAATGACCCATATGTAAGGAACTGATATATCTTATATCAGTTCGAACTGACAATAGAAAGACTATATATATATATATATATACAATTTTTCTATTGTCAGTTCGTTCTGATATAAAATATATCAGGACGAAGAATGTAGACCATTAGATTTACATACTTTGACTCAAAGTGTTAGCACTTGTCAAAACTTCTCCATAATCTGTGGTCTACATTCTTCGTCCTGATATAAAATATATCAGGACGAACTGATAGTAGAAAGACTATATATATATATATATATATCATGTCATTTGGGGTGACGTGTACTTCTAGTGAAATGGTGGATGGCACACCGCATTCATAACATATAACTAGTTGAAAGAAATTTTCGAAGTCTTACTTATTTTGCATTGGGTAGAAAATACAACAAAGTAAAAAAAAAAGTAGAATTTTCACAAATATTGAGATTACTTGGTGGTAAAGTCCTTACGTCGATTTAAGTCGTATTGTATTGAAAAAAGTTAGATTTGAATTCTGGAATTATTTTATCAGATGATCTAGTGGAGTTACATAATTATAGAATTTTAAACAGTTAGACAATTAACTAATTGGGTTACAATGCAGTGTTGGAAATTTTGTGATGAACACACATTTTGAGAGTATTATTTGGGTATGATTGATTCCATGAAAATGGAAGATCAAGTATATTCGAATTCTCCTCCGTGAGAGCTTCGAAATGGTATACTCAAGCTCACAAAATTAATAATGGGGGAATGAGAAATTGAGTCTCAAGGTGAGCCCATTGTGTAGGGAAAAATGTGCATCCCACATTGATTGGGGAAAACACTTATATGTAGTATATAGGTGGTTGTGTGATAGTAGCTTATAAACATGTGTGTGGGCGCGTCCTGCATACACGAATGCTGCACCGATTGGACTGTGAGAGTACAATCGATTTTTTTCTACTATTTTTAATTTCTTTTCTCCTAAATCAACATTTTATTGATTAGGAAAGAATTAATTTAACTTATTTTTCCCTAAGTTAGACGGTTTAAATGATAAGGAAAAGTTGACTAACGAAATAGTTAATTTCCATTTTGGGTTATGGAAATTAATTAGATTAGTGAAGGAGTTGATTTCCTTTTGAATTCTGATACTTACTTGATCACTAAGTAATTAGAACCAGTGTTTATTAGGAATATATCTTTTTGAAGATTATTCCTTAATTATTTTCCTTTATCATTACAACCGTAGTAATTAAGTATTTCCTAAATCCTACTAATTAGGTTTTCTATTTAAAATCCTAGTCTTTTCCTAATAATTCGATTATTCGGGAAATCACGAAATTAAGAGAAAATGTTGTTCTTTTCTTAGTTCTTCTATTCTTCGTATCTTGGTAAGTTTGAATTCAATTTGAGTTCGCTGAGAGTGGTTTGTGTTCTACACATCCACTGTTTAAATCGTTGTATTCTGGGAGATAATCGCCATACACATACGTTGTTAGCCGGTGAAATTGTCTTAAGGACACCGTGTGAAACACGGGCCTCGATTTCCCTAATGTGATGTTTTCTCTTTGATGTTTTCCTGTCTCTTACAGATTCAAACCAGATTGTTTTTGAGCAATACAAACAACAATCTGAAGACAATTTCCGTTTTTCAATTTCTTCTCACATTTTTAATTTCTTTTAAAACCTTCTAGTTCGGTTTCTATTTTCCTACGGATCGCGATAGACTTGTTTTATAAACATCACTGGATTGAGTTAATAAAATATTAATATATGGAAATTGGGTCTGTTTCGAGACAATGATTTCAAATTATTATCTGATTTAAATTATTGGAAAATCTGGTCTATTAACATACACTGATTTAGAAATCACGCGTGATTTCAATTGTGTAATCGGGTCTGATACCAGACACTGATTGTGATTTCAATTGTGAAATCTGGAATCAATTTTGATTCACTTATTTGATATCTGATATTCGATATCGGTACTGTCATATATATATTATATGATATTTTCGTGATTCTAAGAGTATATCTGTTATACACACGAGTGTGTAAATATTTGATATTTCAGAGATATAGAATTGTAGTCTATATCTGGAACAACCGGTAAAAGGATTATATGTTTATATAATCAGGTACAAACCAGTTTATATATATATATATATAAGTGTGTATGTATTTATATATATATATATATATATATATTAAGTTCAGCTATATATATATAAGTCTTGACACTGGTTTTATATCATAGTATTGATTAACCTGTATGTGCTATATATATTGTTGATATATATTAACTTACAAGGTCGATTGATATATCAGTATGGTGTACTGATATGTGTGAAACTAAATTACAATGTTTGGTGAATTAAAAGACAATATTCTTGTTTGATATCAAAAGTGATATCAGTGTTTAAATTGATTATATTGTTATATAATCTAACACCAAGTGCAGCACTTGTTTATAAATACATATATTTTATTAAAAGTGCTATATTATTGTTCAATACATTATATAAATATCTGATATATTGGTGTATACCGGTTGATATCACTGTTAGATATGTCGGTGTATACGGTGGATATATATTAACATTGGTTTTGCCTTATCAGAGTTTAATATAAGCGGATATATCGTTGTTTAGTGTATGGTATTATTTGATATCAGCATTGATAAAACAATATTACATTGGTGTGTGATATATCTTTATTTGATATATTAGTTATAGTTATATAAATAACAGTATAAGTACTGATTATTTGTATTTCAAAGATTGAGGTGTGTAATACATTATATTTGATATATATATATATATATATATATATATATATATGAACATATTAGTTTTGATATATTAGTGATTAATATATTGTGATATATATTAGTGGTTCTAAAATATTTGATTTGGTTTGTGGAAGTGATTGCAGAATCAACCGTGAACCCGAGCATGGCTCAAGAGACTCTAGTGGTCAACCCGATTGTGTTAAGGTGACTGACCCGATTGTGAAACCTTTTGTGGGTGAAATGAATACCTCGACAGTGAATTCGTTTATGTCTCCGGTTTCGGTTCTCATGAACCATATGGAGAAACCAAAGAAATTCAGTGGTCTAAATTTCAAGAGATGGTAACATAAGATGTTGCTCTACCTGACCACATTGAATCTTGCGAGATTCTTAACTGATGAGGCTCCTCAGGCAAGTAGTGGTGACACGTTGGATGTGTAAGTTTAAAATGGTGATTATTGTCAAAATCAATTCTTTTGAACTTCAAAATTGTAATTATCAATTTAATGATAATTTACTTCTATTAATTCCGGAGTAATAGGATTATTAAATTTTGAATTCAAAACAAAACCTATTTGACTCTAATATTGCCAATTTTAATGAGAATTAATTTCAAATTAATTCAGTTGATCTCCTCCTGATATTATAGCGGATAAATCAAACGTGAACACAAGTGTTCCACTTAAGACTCATAGTGCTAATTCAATTGTTGGACTAGACACTTCAACTGTTAATTCAGTGCTTATGGGAGATGTGCCGATTTGGGGCCAAGTGTGGCAACATCGACTTCGGCCATCAACTCATTAATGAGAAACATGATAGAACCGGTGATGAGCCAGTATGTAAGTCACTGGAAGTTTTAGTGGTGGCAGCAAAAGATGCTGTTCTATTTGACCACACAAAATCTAGCTAGGTTCTTGACTGAAGATGCTCTTAAACCAATAGCGGTGAAGTGTGAGATGTTACTGTATGGAATGCTATTGATGCTTGGAACCATTCAGATTTTTATACCAGAAAACATACTGAACAAGCTGTCAAACAAGCTATATAGCAAAAACAACAAAAGAACTGTGAGAGTCGTTAGACCGAAAATACAAAACTGAGGATGCTGGATCCAAAAGGTTTGTTGTTGGCCAGTTTCTTGATTACAAGATGGGGGACTCCAAGATAGTTATGAGTCAAGTCTAAGAGCTTCAGATGATTCCGTATAAGATTCATGCCGAAAGGATGACTTCAAGTGAAACCTTCTAGGTGACTGATATCATTGAGAAGCGAACAGCAAAACGGAGTTGCTGAATAGAAAAATCATTCCATGAAAGAAATGATGAATGCAATGCTGATAAGTTTTGGATTACCTCAGAACATGTGGGGTGAAGCTATATTTTCTAGCAATTACGTTTTAAACAAGGTGCCCCGAAAGAAAGAAGACAGAACCTGATATGAATTATGGAAATGAAGAAAACCTTATATAAATTCTTACGAATGTGGGGGTGTCTTGCCAAAGTGGCCATACCTACACCTAAGAAGGTGAAAAAAGGTCTGAAACCCGTTGATTGCATCTTCATTAGATATGCACATAATAGTAGTGCTTATCTATTTTTGGTGTATAAATCTGACATCTCAAATATACACAAAAACACGATAATAGAATCTAGAAATGCATGTATTACCATGTAAATCCAATGATGAAGCTAATGGTGAGCTCTTTAGAAGGACTCTTGTGGAAAGAAGCTATCAAGAGTGAAATTGATTTCATCCTTCAAAATCATACTTGGGAGTTAGTGGATCTTCCTCTGGGATGTAAACCGCTAGGGTCCAAATGGATTTTCAAGAGAAAAATGAAAGTAGATGGATCAATTGATAAATATAAGGTCAGACTTGTAATTAAAGGTTACAATCAATGAGAAGGCCTAGATTACTTTGATACGTATTCCTCTATGACGAGAATAACCTCTATTAGGATGGTACTTGCAATCGTTGCTTTACAAAATCTTGAAGTACATCAAATGGATGTGAAAACAACTTTCTTAAATGGAGATCTAGATGAAGAGATATACATGGAACAACCTGATGGTTTTTTCGCTCCAAGACAAGGAAAGAAAGTCTGTAAATTGGTGAAGTCCTTATATGGTCTAAAGCAAACACCAAAACAATGGCATGAGAAATTTGACAATGTTATGATGTCAAATGGATTTAAAATCAACGAATGTGACATAAGAAATGGCTATCTCATTTTGTGCCTTTATGTTGATGACATGCTCATTATTGGTAGTGATGATAAAATCTACCAAGCATATGTTGAAATCAAGATTTCATATGAAAGATATGGGACCGACTGACGTAAAGTTGGGAATGAAAATCTCAAGGACATCGAATGGACTCATTCTCAGTCAGTCATACTATGTTGACATGATTCTTGAGAAATTCAACAAAAATGATTCTGGAATTTTCAGAACACCAGTAGATACAAATCTACACCTATCAAAGAATAAGGGTAAGAGCGTCTCTCAACTCGAATATTCTAGAGTGATAGGAAGTCTGATGTACTTAATAAGTTGTACAAGACCAAAAATTGCTTATGCAGTCAGCAAATTAAGTAGTTACACGAGTAATCCAGGAACCGATCACTAGAAAGGAATAGTAAGAGTATCGAGGTACTTACGATTCACTCGTAATTATGGATTGCATTATACCAGATATCATGTTGTCCTAGAAGGATACACTGATGCAAACTGGATATCTGATATGAAAGATTCAAAATCAACTAGTGGGTATGTGTTCACACTAGAAGGTGTGGCTGTATCCTGAAAATCTTCCAAACAGACATATATAGCCATATTCACTATGGAATATGAGTTTATTGCTTTCTATGGTGAGGAGGTTGAATGGCTACGCCAATTTTTAGAGGATATTTCAAGATGGCCAAAGCCTATGCCAGTGATTGGCATCCATTGTGATAGTCAATCAGCAATAGAAAGAGCATAGAGCAACATGTATAATGGAAACTCCAGACATATACGTCGAATACATAATACCATTAGACAACTACTCTCAACTGGAGTTATCTTTATTGACTATGTAAAGTCAAAAGATAACATTGCGGATCAGCTAACTGATCGTGCCTAAATTGTTGTATATTTCGGCCCTCATTCCTATTCTTTTGTCTCGTTCTTGAGTGTATTTTCTATATATTTTATGTCTTTTATGTCTAATAGGCTCATTGGTGCTAATTGCAGGCAATAGATGTAATTCTGGTGTTAGAAGCTAGTTGCAGTGGTTATGGAAGAAAAGAGGCAAAATGAAAGACAAAGGATCATAACTAGCTCTACAGTGCGGGTCAAGTGCGGGTCGCAACCGCACTCCAACCGTACTCCTTCCCACAGCCGGGACCTGAATCATGAAGGAAAGATAAAGTGCGGGTTAAGTGCGGGTCATCCAACCGCACTTCACCCGCACTATTGCTTAAGACAAAGGAGCTGATTCATACCTGACAGATAAAGTGCAGGTAAAGTGCGGGTAATCCAACAGCACTCCACCCGCATTGTTGCTCAGGACAGATGAGCTGATTCGTACCTGACAGATAAAGTACGAGTAAAGTGCGGATAATCCAACCGCACTCCACCCGCACTGTTGCTCAAGACAGAGGAGTGGATTTACACCTGACACCAGAGTGCGAGTACAGTAGCGAGTAAAGTGCGGGTAAAGTGGGGGTAATCTAACCGCACTCCACCCGCACTGTTGCCCAGATCAGAGAACTGAAGATGAAGAAAACATTTACAGTGCGGGTAAATCACCCGCACTCCACCCACACTATGTGCGCGACAGTTTCTGGTTTCAAGCTTAAGTGACCTATTCTCCATCCTCTATAAATAGAAAAGGGTGGGAACGAACCAAATCATCACCATACCTCTCAACACTTGTATTCTAAGCTAGTAACACATCTCCCTATCATCCAAACCATCTCTACTCAATCAAAGGCAACTAGGAGACTTGGATTCAAGCTTCAAGGAAGAGTTCAATCTTCAAGGGTTCTCTCTACACTCTCTCTTAGTTCATTTGTTTGTAATAGAACATGAGTAGCTAAAATACCCCACTATGGGGTTGATGTTATTTGTATGATGGATATTTGGGCTTGTAAATAAACTCTATGTGTTATATTTATTCTATCTCTATATTTCATTCATTGCTTGAATTGATTTCCATTATTGATTTGCTTGGATACACCCTCTTTGCATGATTGATTTGTATTACTTGAGTAGGCAATTAGGTTGTCTAATGCTCAATTGAATAGAAGGATTTCTGGAAATCCGGCTCTAAAACCATGCCCTTAATCTAATCTTTAATTAGTGGCTTTCACTATACATCCTAGGTTAGCCACTTGTGAGAGAATTAGAAGCCTCCACTATACACCCTAGGTTGGCTACTTTAGTGATTCTACGAGAACTAACCTTCGAGTAGAATTCGGTTGATAACCTAAAGCCTCATCCAATCTCAAACGGGTGGCCTTCACTATACATCCTAGGTCGGCCACTTGTGAGGGAATTGGAAGCCATCACTATACATCCTAGGATGGCTACATTAGTAATAGGTTGAGCCATAGTTAGATAGATGAGCATTCATGGAAAAGTCCCGATTGAGTAACTAGCCATTGTTGGTTGCTTAGGAGGGATTAATCGCTAGTAGGAGGTCTTCACTATACACCCTAGGTTGACCTCTCTCTTGAGATATATACCAACACTATACACCCTAGGTTGGTTACATTTGTCAATACATGCTTAATTGAGAGTTTGTTGCAATTGCCCCAATATTCACTTACGAGTCCATCAACTCCGTAGTTCCATCATCATTCATTCATCACTCCGTTGTCATCCCATTTTATTTGCTTTTATAGTTTAGTTTATATTATATTTTCATTCACCATCACTTTTGCTTTTATGCCTACTAGTTATATTAATCCTAATCTTATCACCGCTACCCTGATCTCAGTGGACGACACCCGTGCTTACTGCTTTACTTGTATTTCTACTTGTGAACACATCGCATAGGTTTTATAAATTATTTTGACGGACGGTTTTCTGACGGCAAAAACCTTTTCATCAAATGGCGCCTGCTACCGGGGATCGGTGTGCGTAGTAGTGATTAGATTAGTTTTAATACTACTAGTTTATTAGTTGTTTTTAGTTTTGTTAGTTTCTTTTTATTGCTTTGGTAGTTTTTGTTTTTGTTTGTTTCAGGACTCTATCGATTCCTTTTGTCAAAATTCAGGGTCAAGCTACGAGCCTAACGAGAATACCTACATCTCATTATTCCAGTCAAATTCCGTTGAAGATCAACTACGACATTTCATGAAGAATTATGTGCGGGAGATTGAGCAGATGATAGCTTCTCAACAAGAGACTCAAGCCTTCATAGAAGAGAAAACCACCCAAATGCTCGTATCCGCTCAGCAGTCCACCCCGGTAAATCTGAGTTGTTTCCAAGTTAAAGCAACCAAACCGGTGGATTCCTCTAATTTCTCTAAAGAAGACATGTATAAGCTCCGAATAGAATTTGAAGTGGAGGGAAGTAAGAGAATGGACGAGATGGACAAGATGATCAAGATGAACCAGCAGCTTATGAGCGTGAGCACAGAGCTAGTGTTGGAAAGGGGTGTGTTGAAGGAAGAGAATGAAGCACTTCAAGAGAGAGAAGCCTTGGGAATGGAAAAGGTGAGTAATCTCCAAGAGTTGAACAAGAAACTATTATTTGAAGTGAAGATGCTCAGGGTTGAGAATGGTACTCTCAAGAAGACAAATGGCGAAGTCTCCGACAAGAACAAAGAATTGGAAAAACGACTTGAGAGATTTGAAGCCGAAAAGAGTACCGCATCGAAAGCTTTGGAGAACTTAGTGAGGGTGTCAAAAGATTTTGAAGATGAGATAGCTCACAAGTCAATGAAGATGCAAACGGAGGTTGATCAAAAAGCCAATGCCTTAGAGGATGCAAAGGTAGCACTAAGCAAAAAGGAGGCGGAGGTCAAGGCGTTACAAGTGAAACAAATCAAACGTCTTCAAGACCACGCATCGAAGGGGAGTTCCTCTAACTCTAATGTCTTTTGCTATGCATGTTGTAGGATAGAGCATTTTAAGGCTAAAGATTACAAGCCAAATAAACATAGGAAAACTAGAGGTCCTAGGAATAGGTGGAGTCCACCTAGGGTCAAGCAAATATGGGTAAGGAAAGACCAAGTGCACTTATATAGAAACATGAAAAAGGAAAAGATAATGAAGTCACCTAAATTTATTTGGGTAGTGAAAAATAGAGAATTTCCTAACTTAGTCAAACCATCCTTAGAAGACCCTAGCCTCTCCATGAATGCATCCCATTGAGTAATTTTGATGCATATAGTTAGTTTTATGCTGTTTAAATTCAATAAATTGTGATGTTGGGATAGTTTGGTTAGAATGTTATATTTTGTGGATATTTGCACATTGAATTTATTGATTATATTGGTGGATGAAAGAGCCGGAGGCTCTTGTGCGAGTATGAATGCATGTGCTTTATATTGTTTAATTCGGTTTGGGGGTTGTTCATGCCCCATTCCGTCAGTTTTGATAAAATGCATGATCTTCAGCTTGACTTGTTCTTCAATGATATATTGCATGAATTGCCTTTATTTTGTGAGCCTTGTTTGAGTCGTTTTTATTTTGTTGGGGCATTGATTGTGTTTTATTAGTGCCTAGGGTTGTTTGAGTCATGTTAGGTGCATGCCGCTAGGCCGGATTCTCTTGTCTTCAACATTGAGGACAATGTTGGGTTTTGGTTTGGGGGTGTAGACGCCTTTTTGAGTCGTCTTTTGTGTCTTGAGTCATTTTTGTGTCATATTTTCGAAAAAGTTGCTGCTTAGCCAGAATTTAAGCTTATTTAGCTTGGTGAGATACCTGGAGCATAGTGTTTGTGGCGAATGTGTGTATGGTTTGTGTGCTTATTCAATAACTCTTAGTCACTTTAGGGGTCTCACTTGCACTTCATAGGGCTAGTCTCATCTTCTGATGTCCAAGTTTAGGGAACTCGGTGCTCAAGTGCCTTGTTCTAATAGTGGAGATTTCCCTTGTGAGATCACAAACACAAGCCCAAAGAGTGTATATTTGAGGGAAAATGTTTTTCAAATCTGTAAACACTATTCAAACACCATGCATAGTCTCACTACTTCAAAAATCATCATTTGTCATTCAACATGCATCATATATGTGGACTGCTTGACGAAAACTTTTATTCCCTTGGTAGATTGATCCTTTGAAGTGATATTAGGCAATGTGTGTTTTAGCCACTCAAAAAGAAAGCCTAAATACTTCCCATTCCCGTAATATGTGTGCTCCCAAGCCAATTTTGAAGCCAAACACATATAGACTTTTCCATTCTACACCCACGTTATCCATAACCCAAGCAACCTAAACACTTAGCCAACCCTCTCTTAATTGATCTCATTGAGGCTTAGGAATGTAAAGTTGTGCTTTAATTTGATAAATGGCGTGTACCTAGGCAAGAGTAATGAGTTGTGAAAATGTGCATAGTAAAAAGGCATGAAAAGAAAAGAAAAGAAAAGAAACAAAACGTAACAAAAGAAAAATATGCTTCAAATGCCTTGTGTAAATTGTAAATGCTACTCAAACGGGTAACATGAGTAGTTAAAGATTGCACGTAGAGTCTAATTGTATGCTTGGATGCCATTTTGTATTTGGAAGTGGAGTTGCACGAGAAATTAAATGCTTAAGCGTAGAATGTATTGCCTTTACTTGGTTGATTAGTGCTTGTGCCTAAATTCTCATTCTTCTAATCACCATTCACCGAGTCCACGTTACAACCAAATGGAAAGACCTAATTGATCTTAGGGGACGTCTAGATTGGGAATATTAGTTGATGTGCTCTTTCCACGTTCATGACACGTGATTCTTTCATGAGACTCACTCACTGAAAACAGCGTTTATTCTACACTAAATGTATGCAACTAAGTTGATTCAGTTACATAAATTCATTGGCATACATGTTGCATGAGTGTGAACCTAGGTTCTGAGAGGAAAGATAAGAGAAAATCCATGTGAGAACTTAGTGTCGAAGCGAATTATGCTCGAGGTGTGAGAGTGAGTAGTTTCTGAGGCGCGGGCATTTTAAGTATGGGATTCATGTTGTGCCAGTTTCCCTTGAGGTGCCTTCGAGTTGTTTAAAACATTTTGCAGATGCTCATTCCTCACTCCCATATTGCTTTTGCGTATCTCTCTGCTATTTGGTTCTGCAGCAAGTTTTTCTTTGTGTCTAGGAAGTTCATAGTTTGAGTCGTTTTTAGTTTGTGTCTTATTTTGTTTTAGATTATGTTTGCTCGAGGACGAGCAAAGGTTTGGTTTGGGGGTGTTTGATCGTGCCTAAATTGTTGTATATTTCGGCCCTCATTCCTATTCTTTTGTCTCGTTCTTGAGTGTATTTTCTATATATTTTTTTCTTTTATGTCTAATAGGCTCGTTGGTGCTAATTGCAGGCAATATATGTAATTCTGGTGTTAGAAGCTAGTTGCAGTGGTTCCGAAAGAAAAGGGGCAAAAGGAAAGACAAAGGATCATAACCAGCTCTACAGTGCGGGTCAAGTGCGGGTCATAACCGCACTCCAACTGCACTCCTTCCCACAGCCGGGACCTGAATCATGAAGGAAAGATAAAGTGCGGGTTAAGTGCGGGTCATCCAACCGCACTTCACCCGCACTATTGCTCAAGACAGAAGAGCTGATTCGTACCTGACAGATAAAGTGCAGGTAAAGTACGGGTAATCCAACTGCACTCCACCCTCATTGTTGCTCAAGACAGAGGAGCTGATTCGTACCTGACAGATAAAGTGCGAATAAAGTGTGGGTAATCCAACCGCACTCCACCCGCACTGTTGCTCAAGACAGAGGAGTGGATTTACACCTGACACCAGAGTGCGAGTACAGTGCTACTAAAGTGCTGGTAAAGTGGGGGTAATCCAACCGCACTCCACCCGCACTGTTGCCCAGATCAGAGAACTGAAGATGAAGAAAACAAATACAGTGCGGGTACAGTGTGGGTACAGTGCGGGTAATTCACCCGCACTCCACCCACACTATGCGCGCGACAGTTTCTGGTTTCAAGCTTAAGTGACCTATTTTCCATCCTCTATAAATAGAAAAGGGTGGGAACAAACCAAATCATCACCATACCTCCCAACACTTGTATTCTAAGCTAGTAACACATCTCCCTATCATCCAAACCATCTCTACTCAATCAAAGGCAACTAGGAGACTTGGATTCAAGCTTCAAGGAAGGAGATCAATCTTCAAGGGTTCTCTCTACACTCTCTCTTAGTTTATTTGTTTGTAATATAACATGAGTAGCTAAAATACCCCACTATGGGGTTGATGTTATTTTTATGATGGATATTTGGGCTTGTAAATAAACTCTATGTGTTATATTTATTCTGTCTCTATATTTTATTCCATTGCTTGAATTGATTTCCATTATTGATTTGCTTGGATACACCTTCTTTGCATGCTTGAATTGGATTACTTGAGTAGGCAATTAGGTTGTCTAATGCTCAATTGAATGGAAGGATTTTCGGAAATTCGGCTCTAAAACCATGCCCTTAATCTAATCTTTAATTAGTGGCTTTCACTATACATCCTAGGTTAGCCACTTGTGAGAGAATTAGAAGCCTCCACTATACACCCTAGGTTGGCTACTTTAGTGATTCTACTAGAACTGACCTTCGAGTAGAATTCGGTTGATAACCTAAAGCCTCATCCAATCTCAAACGGGTGGCCTTCACTATACATCCTAGGTCGGCCACTTGTGAGGGAATTGGAAGCCATCACTATACATCCTAGGATGGCTACATTAGTAATAGGTTGAGCCATAGTTAGATAGATGAGCATTCATGGAAAAAGTCCCGATTGAGTAACTAGCCATTGTTGGTTGCTTAGGAGGGATTAATCGCTAGTAGGAGGTCTTCACTATACACCCTAGGTTGACCTCTTGCTAGAGATATATACCAACACTATACACCCTAGGTTGGTTACATTTGTCAATACATTCTTAATTGAGAGTTTGTTGCAATTGCCCCAATATTCACTTACGAGTCCATCAACTCCGTAGTTCCATCATCATTCATTCATCACTCCGTTGTCATCCCATTTTATTTGCTTTTATAGTTTAGTTTATATTGTATTTTCATTCACCATCACTTTTGCTTTTATGCCTACTAGTTATATTAATCCTAATCTTATCACCGCTACCCCGATCTCAGTGGACGACACCCGTGCTTACTGCTTTACTTGTATTTCTACTTGTGAACGCATCGCATAGGTTTTATAAATTGTTTTGACCGACGGTTTTCTGACGGCAAAAACCTTTTCATCACTAACCAAAGGGTTAAATAGAGAATTAGTTGAGCGATCATCGATAGGAATGGGACTAAAGCCCATGAAATAAAAGTCGATACAATGGAAACCCAACCTAGTTGACTGGAGATCCCAAGATCTCGGTTTAATGGGACAACCAAGTTGTAAGACTTAGTTGGATCACTGTGGGGGGTTACCCTCCAGTCCATTCCTATGATGAAACAGTGATGCTCGTAAAGAAAAGGTTAAACTATATTTTTAATGATTCTTATGCGTCAGAATTCTAAGCAATGGAAATCTGAGCAGAGTAATGCGGATTACTCTTAATTAAGAAATCACATATGTGAGAGAGAAGTCGGACCTGCTTTTAAAAGAGAATAGTAAAGGGCTATATTCTTCAGAGACTCTCACAAAACCAAGCGCATGTTCATGGCCAAAACGAACATAACAATAAGTACCAAATTGGGTCTAGAAGATGCCTGTGAAAGGTGTTCTATCTTTTACATAAACGGCAGAACAGTTCAAAGATATCATATCTACTGATCAGCCAGTAAAGTAAGCATACCTTTACGAGGGAAGGTTCAAAGGGTAACACCTACCTATCCTATGCAGATTTCGACCGTTTGAACTTACCAAAAGTCATCTCTCGTGTCTCCTAGGTCAATTTCATTCATGTGGGGGATTGTTGGAATTTTTGTGATGAACACACATTTTGAGAGTGTTATTTGGGTATGATTGATTCCATGAAAATGGAAGATCAAAGTATATTCGAATTCTCCTCCGTGAGAGCTTCGAAATGGTATACTCAAAATTATGGGTGAATGAGAAATTGAGTCTCAAGGTGAGCCCGTTGTGTAGGGAAAAATGTGCATCCCACATTGGTTGGGGAAAACACTTATATGTGGTATATAGGTGATTGTGTGATAGTAGCTTATAAACATATGTATAGGCGCGTCCTGCGTACATGAATGCTGCACCTATTTTTAATTTCGTTTTTCCTAATTCAACATTTAATTGATTAGGAAAGAATTAATTTAGTTTATTTTTCCCTAAGTTAGACGGTTTAAATGATAAGGAAAAGTTGACTAACGAAATGGTTAATTTCCGTTTTGGGTTATAAAAATTAATTAGATTAAGGAAGGAGTTGATTTCCTTTTGAATTCTAATACTTACTAGATAACTAAGTAATTAGAATCAGTGTTTATTAGGAATATATCCTTTTGAAGATTATTCCTTAATTATTTTCCTTTATCATTACAACCGTAGTAATTAAGTATGTCCTAAATCAATTCTACTAATTAGGTTTTCTATTTAAAATCCTAGTCTTTTCCTAATGATTCGATTATTCGGGAAATCACGAAATTAAGAGAAAATATTGTTCTTTTCTTAGTTCTTCTGTTCTTCGTATCTTGGTAAGTTTGAATTCAATTTGAGTTCGCTGAGAGTGGTTTGTGTTCTACACATCCACTATTTAAATCGTTGTATCCTGGGAGACAATCGCCATACACATACGGTGTTAGCCGGCGAAATTGTCTTAAGGACACCGTGAAACACAGACCTCTATTTCCCTAATGTGATGTTTTCTATTTGATGTTTTCCTATCTCTTACAGATTCAAACCAGATTGTTTTTGAGCAATACAAACAACATGCAGAACATAATCTGAAACTTTAAACAAAATTGAGTTAAATTAAATTAATTATTTTGATAAAACTCAAACAAAACTGATTTAACTTGTTAAAAAAGTATTAAATTTTATGCCCTGTAACACCCCACGATAGCCTACTACTGACTATGCCTTTGGTTACAGAAGAAAAAAAATCTAGAAAGTTGGGAATGTAAGCTATTTATAAAATTGTGAGTAACATATGACATTATATTTTGAGTTTATAAGAACCGAATTCATTGGAGTGTTTAAGTAAGAGAGAGTTGACTGAATAAACATGTTATTAATGTGATCAATATTGTTGGCTTGGTGCCCCTTAGCTACATTATTTATGTAGGATATGGTATGTGATGGAATATTGTATATGTGTGGGTCTAGTAATCCTTTTGGGACTAGACATCCTAGCTATTAGGGTTATGAATCCTATTAGGGTTATGAATCCTCTATGGGTTAGGATTCAAGTAAGTAACAATATATATAGGGGGTCCTTACTTTCTCTCATGAATCATACAATGATTCAGAATAAAGTAGCATTCCCATTAGGTGATCTAAAGTAAGGTGAGAAGAGAGTAGAAGACTTCATATTGTTCTTTTCAGGTTATTAGGCTATTATGGATTCAGTCTATTATGGATTCGGTATTAAGACTCTCTATAACTTGGATGGTTTTCGCTACGCTTCCAAGTATGCATCTATTCGTACTTATGCATACAATACGAGATTTAATTATCTTTATATATAATGATTTCAGTGGTATTAGAGTCGATCGTATTGTTGCATATGTTGAATCTATTTATGTTTAAATAAACTAGATTGAATTTAAATTACTGTGCCAACGATAAATCCATGTTTGTATTGAATTTTATTATGTATTACATGGTGACAAAATCCTAAAATATATTGTCTGTTTAGTTGGTAATTAAGGCATGCAATTTTGGGTAGGAATATTATCCTTTTCCCCTCCTTACCTTAACCCTATTAGAAAAGTGAGGACACGGTTTGTCCATGTTGGCCGGTCTTCCCCCTAAAATGAAAATATTGTAAATCTTCCCCTTTTGTTAGCATTTTCGTCCAATAAATGCGTTGACCGTCAGTCTCACGGTCAAATGACCGTTTTATCCTTAATATAATTAGGAAATTACCATTTCACCCCTAAAATATTTATCAAATTAAAAATATATTAAAAAAATAGAAAACAAAAAAATTAAGAAGAAAACATAATTGAAAAAAAAGATGGATCTCCACCGTTCATCTCTGATATGGATGGTGGAGATATATCTTTTTATTTGTTATTTAATTTTAAAAACAAAAATTAGAAATAATAAATTTTAAAAAATAAAAATTATATTTTAATCTCCAACGCTGTTCATTACTTCATCGTCGTTATCATCAACAACATCAAACCCAAAAATCAAACCAGATACCAAAATCTACTCATTTTAAAATCAAACCGAAATCAAACTGAAATCAATTCGAAATCAACCGAGTTCCTCACTACCATCCGTTACCATGTCGATCGGCACTCGAACTCGTCTGCACAAACAAGCGCGGCGACAACAATGACCACCGACGCCTTCTCTCTCTCTCTCTCTCTCTCTCTCTCTCTCTTCGTTCTCGTTCTTGATCTCTCTCTCACCAGCGCCGATTGGGGTTCGATTGGGTTGGGTTTGACAGTGGGTGTTTTGTTTGGTTTGGGGGTGGTGGTTGATGGTGTATTTGTGGGTGGCTAGGGTTTGAGAAATGTGGATGGTGTGATGAAGATTAAAGACGAATATTGTTGAGATGGGCGGCCAGGGTTTGGTACAGATGAAGATTTATGTTATTAACTTATCTTTATTTGATCGAGAGAAAGAAATGGGGAATTTGAAGATGTTGATGGTGGTTTCTAGGTTTTGGTTTGGTGTTGTTGATGATGGTGGTTGAAAAAAAAGAAGAGATTTCTGGGTTTGGGTTTAAGAAATGAGGATTTCTAGGTTTGGACTTTGTTGTTTCTGGGTTTGATTTTTTTTTTCTTAAATCATTAATAAATGTGTAGGAATAAGATGGCTTTTTGGGATTTATTTTTTGTTGTCTAGGTTTGATTTTGATTTTGATCGATTTTGTTTGCTATGAATAAGATAGGTTTTTGGTTTTCTGGTAAGGTTTGAGAATTGAAATTGGTGTGGTTGTTTGAGATTGGTGATGATGATGATTATGAACTAGATGATAGGATGATGATCATGATGAGAGGATGAGATGGATCGATGATGATCTGGGTTTAATTTGGGTTTTCTAGGTTGGGTTTATGTAGCTAGGTTTAATTTGTGTGATGATGGTTGGGTTTTATTTGTTTATTTATTTTGTTTTTAATTTTTAATTTATTGAATTATTTGCTTTTACAATATTGTCCCTTTGATTTAGATGGTCAACTTGATTTTGGATGAAAAAAGTGATATAAGGGGTTCATTTTCCATTCTTTCAATTTCAAGGGATCAAAGGCCAATATGGACAAACCATATTCTCACCTTTCTAATAGGGTAAAGTTCATGGGTTGCCATAAACCTTTACATACACACAACTACATCTGATGATTCTGTTTTTTTTTATTAAAGCATCTGGATTCGTAATTGAGTTTGTCGAGCACATTATGCATAACATGTTATTATATTGTAAACCGGTCACACGAACTCACACGTTAACTACAAAATTAAAATCCATGATTGAATTGTGTATTGTTTTGACGTGTGTTTTTATGAATCTGTTTGTGTTTGTATGAATTGTGGAAGGGATTGTGTGCGATGCTGTGGGTTCTGGTGCGTAATAATATATAGTGTTTTGAAGAATATAGTCTGATCGTATGTGATGATCGGTTTGCACCAGATCCGCGGTTAGAAACGGGTCGGTTCACCAAAATGGAACGGGTCGAAGGATAAACCAGATGCAGATCAATGAATCTCGCATCGGACCTACGGTTTTTTTTTTTTTTATGGTCAGTCGCACCAAACCTAGGTGCAGTTCGATCTCCTGAACTGTTTCCTGATAGGGGCGGATTGTTAGTTGTAGACCAGTTTCCTGATGCGAGTTGATGGTGTGGGTCCGGTTGTGTAGTCACCGCCGTCGATTTTCTGGTGACGTAGAGTGCCAGTCATTGCTTTTGCGGTGACAGCATGGGTACCCATTGTCAAAGAGATCCACTCGATCGCGGATGTGTAGTGGGCCGTTCAGATTTGCGATTGTTTGCGAATTTGATGATGTGGAACAGTGCAAGGGTTGGATTGCCGCTACTGTTTCAGTGGGCGTTGCCGCCGTTCTGGTGGTGACGGATCAAGGTTTCAGGATCACTGTTTTGAAGGTTTTTATGGAAGAAGACGAAGGTTTTAGGTGAAGTTTTTGACAAAGCTTTGGAGAGAATGAAGAGAGTTTTGAAGAAGAAGTCAATGTTGAAGCTATGAAGCTAAATATGTTATTAGGGCTTGTCGGAACGAAGCTTTATTTTATAGTTGGGTCAATCTCTAAACGGTGTAGTTTATAGTTCTTTTAATTAAATTCCACTTTCCCTAAAACGGCAAGTCGTTTTGCCATGAGTCCATTAAGTAGAATGCACCTGCATTGCTTGCAACTTTTCCCTGTTTGTCTTATTTCTATTTTGTCTGTTTGCATTATTGTTAGAATTGTTGATACAAAATGTGTAGCTGGGCATCATTACAGGATATCAATGAATATTACAATTTCCTTTCCTCATGTTTCCTCTGATCTGTTTCTCTCCCTCATTTCATTCTAACTAATTCTATCTCTATTTCTATTCTCTCCTTCATCCAAGTTCTTCAAATAAATCTTTACAGCTACCTAGAATTCTTCACAAATCACCCATTCCATATTATAATTCCTGAGTTTCAACCTGAACAATCATCAAATTAAGAATTATACACTTTACACATCCTTTAAACAATTAAGGCATAACAAATTGGTATCATAGCACTTTCTTGGGCACTCTTAACATGGCTGAAGGCACTAGACAACACATTCACACTGAAGGTCGGTTCATAGACATAGATAACAGATTTCACAAGATGGAGGAGGATTTCGTTTCTTTTAAGGTCGAAATAGCAGACCAAATGACTCTTCAAGGGACAAAAATAGAAGAACAATTGGCAACCCAAATGTCAAAAATACAAGATCTACTCTCTACAAGAAGTGATAGGTTGGATCTAAGAGGCTCAAATGGGAACGGCAAAGGTATTCTCGGTTCAGCTCCTGGAGGTTCAGTTGGAGATCCGAAACCCCATGGCCAAACCAGCTCTAGCAACAAGGTAATTTATAAAACACACTTAAGGCCACTTAAACTATCATTCCCCAAGTTTGATGGGACAGATCCCAAGACATGGGTACGTAAATGTGATAGGTTTTTTCTAATTCACCCAGTCCCACCAGATCAGAAAGTATTGATGGCTTAAATAGACTTTAAAAAGAGGGCATAAACCTGGTTCCAAACTTATTATACATTAAGAGAAGGAGTGACTTGGGGAGAGTTTACTGAGGCAATATTGGGTAGATTCCTAGATGTTAACCAAGAAGATGTGATTGGGGAATTCCTCCGTTTGAGGCAAACTAATACTGTCTCGGACTACCAAGACAGATTTGAGGAGATACAACCTAGGTTGCTAGACAGGAATCTTGGGTTGAATGGAGAATTTTTTCGGGAAAGCTTCATTAGTGGGCTTAAGGGGGTGATTAAACACTTGGTCAAAATGTTTAAGCCTATTGACCTCAAAACTGCCATTCAACTGGCCAGGCTCCAAGAAGCTTCCTTAGAAGCCAAAAAAACCAAGCCATGGCCTCCCAAACCCAGCATATTTCCCACACAATGCTACCAAACCAATCAGACCTTATTCAAAGGGAATTCACCTAATAACCTGCCCACTATAACACTTCCAACCCAAAAATTATCTGAACCCATTCCTATCAAAAGGTTAACACCAACTAAAATGAAAGCAAGGAGGGATAAGGGACTATGCTACAATTGTGATGAGGTGTACACTTTTGGTCACCAATGTAGCAAGAAGCAGCTCTTTATGCTATGTGGTGAAGAAGAGGAGGAAGAGTTGGTTGGAGAAGAGTCACCAGACACTAAAGAGAGGGAAATTGAAGAGGAAGAAAAAGAGATAACTATCTCCCATCATGGAATAATAGGAAGCTTGGGTTTACAAACTATAAAGCTAAGGGGAAGAGTTAAAAACTGAGATATTACCGTACTAGTAGATAGTGGATCTACCCACAATTTCCTAGACCCAGAAACGGCCAAATTCACTGGTGTCGAGGTGGAAGACATTGATACTATGTGGGTTACGGTTGGTGGGGGAGGAAAAATTTGTAGTCAGGCAAAGTGTAAAGCATTTACATGGACTATGCAAGGAGTTGAATTTACTGATGAGATGAGACTTCTAACACTAGGAGAGTGCGATGCAGTTTTAGGCATGCAATGGTTTAAAGAAATAGGATCAGTTATGCTAGATGCCAACAGACTAAGTATGAGTTTTAAAAAGGATGGGAAATGGATTCCTTTACATGGAATCAAGGAAAATGGGAGATTAAGCTATATGACAGGAAATAAAATAGCCATACAATTAGAGAAGACACAAGAGAGGGCAGAAACAGTAATACAGTTATATGCCCTAGAAGTAGAGGAAAAGGGAAGAGAAGTACCAGCAGAAATTGAACATCTTTTGAGTTCCTATGCAGATGTTTTTGCTGAACCCACCAGGTTACCCCCTCATAGGACACAAGACCACCATATTCCCCTGTTACCGAATAGTAAGCCAGTTAATATCAGAAATTATAGACAGCCACATGTGCAGAAAAATGAAGTGGAAGTGATAGTGAAAGAGATGCTAGACAGTGGCATCATTAGACCAAGCACAAGTCCGTTTGCTTCGCCTATTCTTTTAGTTAAGAAGAAAGATAGGTCATGGCATTTTTGCTTGGACTACAGGGAGTTGAATAAGATAACTGTGAAAGACAAATTCCCTATTCCTATTATTGACGAGCTACTAGATGAGTTGAATGGGGCAGGTGTGTTCACAAAGCTGGATTTGAGGGCCGGGTACCATCAGATAAGAGTGGCTAAAAAGGATACCCACAAGACAGCATTTAGGACTCACCAAGGACATTACGAGTTCCAAGTAATGCCTTTCGGCCTCACTAACGTACCAGCAACTTTTCAGAGCCTAATGAATGACATTTTCAGACCGTATCTAAGGAGGATGATTTTAGTATTCTTTGATGACATTCTAGTCTTCAGTAAAAACATGCAAGATCACCAAAATCACCTCAAAGTGACCTTAGACATACTGAGGCAGAACAAGTTGTTTGTGAAAAGAAGTAAGTGTGAGTTTGGCAAGGCTGGACTTGAGTACTAAGGGCACATTATCTCTAAAGAGGGAATGGCAGCAGACATCAAGAAAGTGCAGGGCATGTTAGAATGGCCAAGACCTACCACTGTCAAGGCCTTAAGAGGATTCCTAGGGTTGACAGAGTACTACTAGGAAATTTATGAGGAATTATGGAGTAATTAGTAAGCCTTTGACCGACCAACTTAAGAAGAATGGGTTCTTATGGAATGATCAAGCGGAGTTAGCTTTCAAAGCCTTGAAGAATGCAATGACTACCACTCCCGTATTGGCTCTACCTGATTTTTCATAGCCTTTTGTGGTGGAAACAGATGCAAGTGACGTAGGAATAGGGGTTGTCCTTATGCAAGAAATGAGGCCAATTGCTTTCATTAGCAAGGCCCTCCCACATAGGAAACTTGGGTTATCTACCTACGAAAAAGAACTATTGGTTATAGTGCATGCTGTTCAAAAGTGGAGGAATTACTTGCATGGTAATAAGTTCATCATAAACACAGACCACCAAAGTCTCAAATACTTCCTAGAGCAGAAAATTACTACCCTACTTCAACAAAAATGGTTGTCAAAGTTATTGGGTTATGATTATGAAATTTCGTATAAGAAAGGAAGGGAAAATGTTGTAGAAGATGGCCTATCAAGAGCCATGCAATTAGGAGAAGGCTCATTGGCAGCCTTAACTACTTCTAGGCCGGCTTGGGTACAAGAAGTTGGAGAATCTTATATACAAGATATTGTGGTAGAGGCCGTAATGCCGGAATTGTTCGTCAAGCGAGCCTCTAATCAAGAATTCAGCCTTAAATAAGGGATTCTAAGAAGGAATGGGAAGATCTATATGGGAAATCACGGGAACTTGAGGGAAAAACTTCTAGAGGAGGTTCACACATCAGCAGTTAGAGGTCACTTAGGTATTAAAGGAACTCTTAAAAGACTACAGATGTTTTTCTACTGGCCTAACATGGTCAAATAGGTGTCAACCTTTGTACTAGAGTGCCCTACCTGTCAGATGAATAAAAATGAACACAACAAACCTTCCGGATTATTACAACCACTTCCAATTCCCAACACACCATGGACTGACATTGCCATGGACTTCATAGAAGGACTACCTATTTCACTGAGTAAGAATTCTATTTTGGTGGTAATTGATAGGCTAACTGAATATGCACACTTTATGGCTCTAGCACATCCTTATACAGCTCAACAGGTGGCTCAAGTTTTCTTTGACCAAATTCACAAACTACATGGAGTTCCAGCAACAATAGTGAGTGATCGGGACCGAATTTTTACTAGTTCATTTTGGAAACATTTGTTCAAGCTTTTGGGAACTAAACTTTGCCTCAGTTCTGCGTACCACCCATAATCTGATGGGCAGAGCGATCTAAGGTATATGACCAGTGCTAGGCCAGCCAAATGGGCATCTTGGTTACCATTAGCAGAATGGTGGTATAACATAAACTTCCACACAGCACTAGCAATGACCTCGTTTAAAGCCTTGTATGGCTACAAACCACCCTTGTTCTATGCTACCACATTAACAGTTAATTCTACAGATGTCAGGGATTTTTTACAAGACAGATCTAAGCTACTTTCCATTCTTAAAGAGACTTTAGTTCAAGCAAAAAACAGGATGAAGTTTTATACTGATAAAGGTAGAACAGAGAGGGAATTTTCAGTTGGGGATTGGGTCTACCTATGTCTACAGCCTTACAAACAAACTACAATAGCAATTAGAAAGAATATGAAGCTAGCCCCAAAATATTTTGGACCCTACCAGATTTTAGCTAAAATTGGAACTGTTGCTTACCAACTGCAACTGCCGGTCGGTTCTCAGGTCCACCTAGTCTTTAACGTCTCTCAGTTGAAAGGGAAAGTAGGAGATCGAGTGACTCCAAGCTCCGATCTACCAAAAACAGGTCCAGATGGTCAGTTTTTGGTGTTTCGAGTAGCTATTTTAGAAAGAAAAATGACCAAAAGGAACAATAAGGTTGTGGTTCAATACTTGATACAATGGTCGAGCTCCTCAGCTGAAGATTCGACTTGGGTGGATGCCTCCGTGATCAGAAACCACTTTCCTGAGTTCGATCCTTGAGGTCAAGGATTTTTTCAAGGAGTGCAGTATGTCAGACTCACTGTTTTGAAGGTTTTTATGGAAGAAGATGAAGGTTTTGGGTGAAGTTTTTGACAAAGCTTTGGAGAGAATGAAGAGAGTTTTGAAGAAGTCAATGTTGAAGCTGTGAAGCTAAATATGTGATTAGGGCTTGTAAGAACGAAGCTTTATTTTATAGTTGGGTCAATCTCTAAACGGTGTAGTTTAGAGTTCTTTTAATTAAATTCCACTTTCCCTAAAACGGCAAGTCGTTTTGCCGTGAGTCCATTAAGTAGAATGCACCTGCATTGCTTGCAACTTTTCCTTGTTTGTCTTGTTTCTATTTTGTCTGTTTGCATTATTATTAGAATTGTTGATACAAAATGTGTAGCTGGGCATCATTACAGAATATCAATTAATATTACAATTTCCTTTCCTCGTGTTTCCTCTGATCTGTTTCTCTCCCTCATTTCATTCTAACTAATTCTATCTCTATTTCTATTCTCTCCTTCATCCAAGTTCTTCAAATAAATCTTCACAGCTACCCTGAATTCTTCACAAATCACCCATTCCATAATATAATTCCAGAGTTTCAACCTGCACAATCATCAAATTCAAAATTAGACATTTTACACATCCTTCAAATAATTAGGGCATAACACAAGGTTGGTGGCAGCGCAAGAAACCTAGGGTTTCTTGAATTAATTTTGGTGTGGGCCAGTTTTTGTAAATTAGATACAATTTTGGACTGTTATACAATTTTCCTAGGTCCTTTTATAAATTAGATATTATATTGGGCTGTTATGCAATTCTTCTTGGGCCTGTTTGAATTAATTAAAACTTTGAGGTATCTATATGGAATTGGTTATGTGTTGGGGAAGATTTATAATTTCAGAAAGTATTTGGGGCTGATTTAATATTTTGATAAATATAGGGGCCAATTTGAAATTTACCAGAATTATGAGGCAATTTTAAAATTTTCAAATTTTTTTATGAGAATAATTACAGTTCATAAATAGTTATTATAATTTCGGATGATTATGTTTCACGTAGTGATTAATCATTGAGTTTTCATAATAATTATTAGTTTGTTTAAAATTAATAATCGATTTTGAATATTCTCATGAATCGGATGGCTATTTCTTCACGTAGTGAACTAGTCATTAATATTTTGAGAAATTCGTCTGTTATCGATTATTAATGATTTTGATTCAGTAGTTGATAGAATTTTCTTATGAATAGGATGATTATGTTTTCCCGTAGTGACTAGTCATTAAGATTCTGAGATATTCGCCGGTTAACGATTATTAATTTGGTAAGGTTTAATAATTGATAGAATAATCTCATGAATTTGATGATTATGCTTTCACGTAGTGACTAATCATTAAGATTTTGAGATATTCGTTGGTTATCAATTATTAAATTTGAACTGCAATGATGGAGTTATATGCATGTAATGAGTGATGTTCTTCTCCGTAGGAGGTTCATTATCTCGAGGTATTCACTTATACAATATGTTGTGAATGTTAGACACATGTGATGGGTGATGTTCTTTTCCGTAGGAGGTTCATCATCTTGAGGTATTCATTTATATAATGTGATATAAATGTTAGAATTTATGGAAGTTGCCTTTAATATATTTTCAGTTAATTGAATGATAGTGCCCAACACTTATTGATGCCTACATATTCTATATGCTCATGGATAATATCCACTCAATCAGAATTTAAGAAGGTTATATATTTCTCATTATTTTACATAATTTGAACATAAAAATTATGTGGGACGTTGTTGGATTGATTAAGAGAAAATATATTAATTTATGTTGGGTATAATGAAATTAGATTTGCAGTTCATGGTTTACAAATGTATAACCTATGAAATTATTATGGAATTGGATTGTTATGTTTCTACGTAGTAGACTGACCATTAAGATTTCATGATGGTTTGTTTATTTCATTGAGGACATTAATTGATTATATTAGAAATTATTATAAAGTTGGATGGTTATGTTTCTGCGTAGTAGACTGACCATTAAGATTTTATAATGATCGTTTGTTAAACTTATATAATCAAATGTGTTTGAAATATTTATGGAGTTGGATGGCTATGTTTTCACGTAATGAACTAGTCGTTAAAATTCCACAATATTCGTTGGATTATCAATGATTAAGGTTTTGAACTGTATTGAGGTAAAACTATACATGTGTTGATCATCTACCTAAGAGAGTCATCACTTGTGTAAGTTCTGTGAGCATTGAAGAATAAAGAGTGATGTTCATCTCCCAAATAGGTTAATCACTTGTAGGAAATTTTTAACACTTACGTTGTGGTCTTTGTCGTAAAGACAGATCATGATGTTGTGTTGGATTTCCATGAAGGTCAAGTCATCATTTATAATGATTATGGAAATCGGTGTGAGCATGAATATATTGTGATGTTATCCTTTTTTTTTAAACACCTCTACTATTTCTAAATAAATGCCATTAAGATATTGGTTGCTTGACCTTTTGATGGACTCGAGAAGACGCCCCAGTTTGTTTTTACCTTAGTGAGGATTAAAGGATAAATATAAAAAAAGTTTAGTGAACACACTGTTGAAAGTTTTGTTAAGTTAATCTATTCTATGAAGTTATGTCTTTTGTTTATCATTTTGATAAAGGTGATAGGGTACAAACACCATAGGAAGTAGTCTGGAAATTTTGACAATTCAACATAGCAAGTCAAAGAAAATATTGAGGACATAAAATAATATGCTATCGTAAGAAAAGATACCCCTTGATTTATGTTTTGAAATATTTGATTGATTATCAATTAAGCACTTAGGTGTTGTTCGTTTTTTCATCTGAAATCTTATAAGATCTTAATTTATTAGAGATTTGGACAAGTCTTAAAAATTAAGATATTCTATCATGTTTGTTTTTATATTTTAGATGAGTTATTAAAAGGTAAATATTTTTACTTTTTGACATTTATAACCTTTCAATTTGATTTTTGAATCAAAATAATTTTTATTTTTTAAATTAAAAAATAAATATTAAAAATTAAAAAATAAAAATAATATATATATATATATATATATATTTATCCCAAATGATCTCCAATGTCGCTGTCTCCATGTCTCCCCCTCCACCGCCACCTTCACGTCGCTCCGACAGCATCACCCGAGATCGGCTCTCTCCTTCAACCATCTTCGCCGCCAATCCTCTCTCTCTCTTCGTCTCATCGAGATCGGCTCTCCTTCAACCGTCTTCGCCGCCGCATCCTCTCTTTCCACCTCATCGAGATCGGCTCTCCTTCAACCGTCTTCGCCGCCGCATACTCTCATCGACGATCTCTCTCCCTCCCTCCCTCCCTCCTCCATCGCATCACCCAACCATCTCCTTCTCCTCTTCCATCCGCCGCCGACCTCCATCTGCAACCAACCTCCAAAATCGAATGGGAGGTGCGGCCTCCTTCGGTTCCAAGGGGCGGCGCCGCCGTCACCCTCTGTTGAGTTGATTAGGTTGTTAGGGTTTTTTCAAAATTGATTTTTAGGGTTTTTATTATGTTTGGATAAAATTGGAAATATATGAATTAGTATAGGGTATTTGTGGAAATATACTACAACATTATACTTTAGCACTTTTTTAATAAGATAAAAGCTAAATTTTTTTACTTTTTCTATCAGATATATAAATCTTAAAATAAGTTATAAGTAAAAAAAAAAACACAAACAAACCAATTTATCTTAAATTAAGTCATAAGGGGTAATAAGACTTATTGGAAAAAAAAAAACAAACGGCCCCTTAGTGTGTTGTTTCTTGCGATACATTTTATATTATAAATTCTTCCCAAGGAACTCAATATTTAATATGGACCAAGTAGTTTAGAGGTTTTATTAGAATTCAAATAAATTCATGGTAATATTTAGATTATCTTTAACCTCTAAAGGTTTTATTGGATGATATTTCCGATTTTGGTCATGTAATGCATAGAACAATTTTCATAATAGGATTGAGAATTTAAATTAATATCTTGAAGCTTATTGAAGATAATACATTATTGCTTATGATTTTCACCTAGTGAGTTATATGGTGATTTTTGTAAATAATAATCTTTATAGATCTTCGAACTCGTCTCGTATTGTAAATTCTACTTTTGGGTTTTAGAATTAGATTGATGATTGTTCTTGTAGTTTAGATATAATCTTTTTAATCACATTTCCAAAGGTAGAATGGAGATAATTGATTCGTAAGGCATTTTTTTTAAAATTCTCGGTTTTTAGTTTTTTGATTAATTGTATTAAAAGTGATCTCATAAAATATAAGGAGATGACTTCAAAAGGTTAGAAACTATTGGTAATAGTTCATAGAACTTGTCATGTTTTATTTATGAGAATAATTGTATCTATGCATTATACATTCTTAGGGGGAGAGATTGATGTTGTTAAGAATATATAATTTAAGAGACTTGCGTTTAAGGAAGAAATATTGTGCTTGTGATATTTATATTGAATAAATGTCATGTTTGTTGAATTACGATTTTGGGTGTCATTGGAGTTTGGTTTTTGACTTAGTTGTTAGACAGTTGCAAGTTGAAAATGATTTTTTAAAGTAATAATATTTTCTGCTTAAATGTTGAAAGTTATGTGGTCAGATTTATGGCTTGAAGGTTTTACTTGAAAATTAGTATCAAGTTTGCATACTTTAAGACTTCATTGACATAGTTAATCAAGTTTCCAGACAATGGTGTTTAGTTTAAAAATGTTGAAGCATTTTAAGACTTTGTTAAAAGTTTGATTTTGCCATTAGACATAACTGAGGGTCAGTGGGAATAAGTTTATTTTCTATGTGCTCTATGTTGTCATTTGTGTGACATTAAAATTTTTATCTCTAGTATTTCGAGGTGAAAAACTCGAACAAGCCTTTTTGATAATGCTATTGAGAAAATATATTAATAGAGCACTTAAAGGATTAATATGATTACAAGTTTACTTGTTTGAGGTACCTATTGGTAAAAGTGATAAACTTACATAAGTTTTTAATTCCTCAAGTAAATTGGAGCGTTCTCAAAAGAAAATGTCATGTAAATATCTGCAATTGATATTTTAATGTAAGCTTAATATATATGTATTGATTCTATTATTACATTAGTAGACTTTGTGGATTTCAAACCAATTTGGCATATATCATTGGATAGTGATAAAAAAAACTTACATTAAGGAGGTTTCATCGTATTTGTAGAGGTTAATTGTTTCATGTTCACATGTATGTATAGATAAAGAAATATGTGGCTTTATATATTGCAACTCTAAAGAATTTTGATTGTGAAATCATATTTTGAGGTAGATTGTGATAATTTCATTTCATTTATTTTCTCTATATATGATAAGAGATCTCGGAGGTTAATCGTATGGTTATTATGGTGGTTGAGAAGATTTAAGAGTTGTGAGTTTGTAATAGCCACAAGTAAAATAACTCTTGATACACTAACCGTGATATTTGACTCCGGAGGTTTTGTGGAGCATGTTATATCCTGCATTAGATGATTGATATTTTGATATATTTCGTTAGTGGGAGTTGTTTTTTTATTAGATTAATTGCATTTATGCTATGCATGTTTGCTTTAATTATCGAGAATGTATTGTATATGCATGTTAAGATGTTTGTCATATTTGTTATTGTGTGCACACGGATGTTTGATTATGGCACGAAATCTCAAGCTTTTAGCTTGAGGGGGCAGTTCACTTATAAGGTATAAATTTTTACCGATGAATGAACATTACTTAAGACAGAAGGATTTGCCCGTCTTAAGGGAGATTTAACTCATGGTCAAAATGTTTGGCTAATGAGTGTAAGATGCTTAAGACATTTAAGATTCTCGTCTTAAGATACTTCGCTTGAAGCGAAGGTGGACCTATATGGAAATAGGCATAATGATCACATTTGCATGTAATTTTCCATACCACACATACTTACCATTTTACCCGGGTAGATAGAGCTAAGGATATTTTGATTACATATGTACTTATGTCGATTACAGATGTAATGATCTTTGTAGTTGGATACTTAAGGTTCTATTGGACTAAGGGAATGAAGGTGTTACTCTCTTAAACATTCTTTGTGGCCACATATAATTGTTTGTCAATTCGGAGTGTCGTTTTCTAAAATGAATTTTTAAATATAAAATAATAATGTCTATGTAGCTCAAGTGGGAGAATGTAAGATTTTTATAAAATTGTAAGCAACATAAAACATTATATTTGCATTTATGAAAACCAAATTGATTGGAGTGTTTAAGTAAGAGAGACTTGAATGGATAAAGCCCGTTTTTAATGTGATCAATATTGTTTGGTTTGGTGCACCTTAGCTACTTTATTTATGTAGGATATGGTATGTTATGGGCTATTATATATGTGTGGGCCTAGTAATTCTTTTGGGACTAGCCATCCTATTAGGGTTATGAATCCTCTATGGGTTAGGATTCAAGTAAGTAACAATATATAGGGGGTCCCCACTCTCTCTCATGTATCATACAATAATTCAGAATAAAGTAGCCTCCCCATTAGGTGGTCTGAATTAAGGTGAGAAGAGAGTATAAGACTTCCTATTGTTCTTGTCAGGTTATTACGCTATTATGAATTCGGTATTAAGACTCCCTATAACTTGGATGGTTTCCACTGTGCTTCAAGTTACGCTTCTATTCATATTTATGCATACAATACGAGATTTAAATATCTTTATATATAATGCTTTCAGGGAAGACAACCACAATAAGGAAAAGAGTTATCGGTCCATTTTTTAAATTCCTTTCCTTTAAAATAAACCTTCCCTCTTCCGCAACTTGCAACCATGTCAAACTATTATTTTATTTTATTTGAAATAGGCTCTATTGAGTTTTTTTTTTATTAATCATAATAATAAAATTAAAAATAAACATTTAAAAAACAAATGTAGAGGGACGCATAAACCTAATACACATTAATCTAAAAAGACATGCATTCTTTAATAGAAAAGAAGAAAAGAAAGAAAACGAAGAAAGAAAAAAAAAAAGCAAAAACAAAAAGGGACATTGACATTATTGTATTCCCCACTATATATTGGTTTTGGATTATGACATTTGTGAGATTCGTTCGTCAAATAAGAAAAAGCTTCTTAGAGATTATATTCTCAAAATCTAAGAAAAAGCTTCTTAGACAGGGGTGGACCCACCTTAAGGTCAGGTGGGGCCCATATCCTATCTTAAATTTTTTTTTTAAAGTATTATATTATCCCGTGTTTGGTATATAATGGGATTGGAGAAAAAATAATGAAATAATAAATTGTAAAAATTAAAAATTATGTAAAAAAACTGAGAATCTTTCTCATTCTCTCTCCTCAATCTTTTTCTCTTCTTTCCCCTGTTCAAACGAATCAAACCACACCAAAAATTAAATTTTTCCCTTCTCTCTCATCCCATCTCTCTCTCATTTCTCTGATATTTTCCTTTTCTCTCATCTCATCTCTTTCTCTCCTTTCCTTTTTTTCTCTTTTTTCCCTGTTCAAACGAATCAAACCACACCAAAAATTAGATTTTTCCCTTCTCTCTCCTCTCATCTCTTTCTCTCCTTTCTCTGATATTCCCCTTCTCTCTCCTCTCATCTCTTTCCCATCTTTTTCTCTCCTTTATCTGTTTGAACAATGGTGGAAAAAATTTCCAGATCTGCTATGGTGAGAGGAGATCGAACCATTATGTGTCAGAGGTGGTGGTCGCGACGACGGTCGGAGCAACATTAGTGAGAGGCGCGCGGGAGCCGGCGGTGGTCTGTGTTCATCTGGGTTTTTCTCATCTCAGATTACTAATTTATTTTTCTTTGTTTATTGTAATAATTTTTTGTTATGGTGAGAAACAAATGTTAATATGACCTATATAAAAAATCGATTGTTTTTTTAGAAACATATTGAAGATTGATGAATGTGTGTTTGAATCTGAAATTGTTTTTTCTAGGTTTGTTTTAATTGATCGAAAAAGAAGAACTGTCAAACTTGGAGGGGATAAAAATAATCTCATTTATTTGGAGGGGATTATTTTATCCCCTTCTGATGGGATAAAAAAATCTATGGACTAAAAATAATACTGGTTCTCAGGTCTCACCAAACATGGGATCGGATTGGACTCAAAATAGTCTAATCCCAGTCCAATCCTGGCCAACAAACACACCATAAGGGTATACTTGGAAATTTAAAAAAAAGGTCAGATAGTTTGGATTATAACAACTTTTATGATTGTTATTATTGGTCATAGGTTTGATATTATCATGTTATTTCATCATAACTACTATAAATAGTTGACCATATTTCATTGTTAATCCTAAGTCAATAAACAGTTTCCTTCGGTAAATCTTTTGTGTTTGTGAGATTCTACAATATATCGTGATTATCTATGATATACAAGACTACGAGAGATTACAACAAAGAAACATTGAAGGTAGCTTGGAATATTTTTCCCAAGCCCTGCCTTGCCTTATTTATCTTATATATATACAGTCATTTTTCTATCGGTGCGCACTGATGGAATTATATAAGGATATTGAATGTGAGCCACTCATTTATGAAAGAGCTTTGACAAGTGCATACATACCAAGTCAAAGTATGTAAAACGAGTGGCTCACATTTAATGTCCTTATATAATTCCATCAGTGCGCACTTATGTGAAAATTTTCGTATATATATATATATATATTGATAAAAGCTTAACATTATTCAGACTAAATAATGTAAATTTAGTTGCATTGCAACAATTCTTGGGTTAGATAAGCATCGGCTCTTTTACCATAATCAACAAGGATTTGAAGCATTGTTGTTGGGTCAGGAACATTGTCATTAAGCTTCTCATATTCGAGAGTCCACTTGGCCAGGCTGCTGCCATTTTCTACGCTTGAAGTAACTTGGAGAATGATCTTGAAGTTCTTGTATAGTTCCATGAGATTTCCCTCAATGGTTTTCCAAGTTCCTGACTTGTTTTTGAAATCTAATTCTTCTGCTATGGTCTTGTTCATTGCAGGTTTTCCATCTGCACCACGCAAAGCCACTTGTAAGAGATCTAACTATCACTTTATAATGTCTATATGATGTGTACAAAATCATTTTAATATATATATATATATATATATATATACACACACACACTATACATAATCCATCTATCTATCTATATATATATATATATATAATATTAAGTGCAAAGTGATGAGTTTAATATTTACCAAATGAAAAGTTCCAGTAGGCAATATAGCCTTGTTTCCCCCACTGGCCTTCAAGTAAATCAACAGTCTGAATTGCTTGAGGAGAGCATTTGGAGAGGAGGTAGGGTTTGCAAGCTACCATCTCATGAAACTTGTCACCAGGAGACTTGATTTCAACATCGGCACTCACCTCTCCACGCTTAGACATTCTTCTTTTCTCTCTTGTTTTCACTTATCACTATTTGAGTCCTAAAACCTTTGATGCCCCTTGGTTTATATAGAAGAGGCCTTAATTTTACCATGTCTTCATTTCATTCCCCCCCCCCCCCCCCCCCCCCCTCCTTTTTTTTTTCTTTTTTTTTAATGTACTTTTTGTTTTTTGTTTTTTTAAAAAAACATTGATTATAGGTAAATAAAACTCTTTTTTTTCCTGTGTGTGGATACAATTCAAAAACGCAAGTTAAAATTTAAAAATTAACAGAAATTCTTCCTTTTTGGTTCTTTTTTTCAAATTGCATCTAGATGGAATAAATTTTAAAAAACCATAATTTGCTCTCGAACACATTTTTTTTTCTACGCAGTCACACTTTCATCTCTAACTCAATTAATATTCTCCCGGCCTCTTTTTCATTTTTAAATTATTTAAATGACTCATATATATTATCCAATATTCATTATAATGTAACCATTATAATTCTAGTTTGATAGAAACTAAAAGAAAATATTGAATTAAATTGATACTGGATATTAATTTGATCGTGAAATATTTTCAAAAACATGTTAACTGCACACATATCTTTATCCTTACTTCTTCAAAACCATTTATCTTGAAAACATTTTCAAATGAATAATACCAAATTGTCCAAATTATTTTGCCAAAATAATGTGGATTATAACTAATACATTATCTCATGATTTAAATAATAATCATAATTCACATGTTTCATAATTTTTTTTTTCGAACACTATATCAATATATAATGGATAATAAAAATATCAAGAATATAACTAAAATTTCAGATCATATATCCTAATTTTTGAGAATACTACTTTCCCATCATATTTTGAGGAGTTA
The DNA here is from genome assembly GCA_033220585.1 of Dipteronia sinensis. Lineage (NCBI taxonomy): Eukaryota > Viridiplantae > Streptophyta > Magnoliopsida > Sapindales > Sapindaceae > Dipteronia > Dipteronia sinensis. The sequence goes on along the minus strand of CM065638.1, from coordinate 44,674,039 downwards.
TATTGAAAAATTATAATTAAAATTAGTTTAGTATAATTTTTAAAACAATCTTTAATTTTTTTAAATATATGATCAAACCATGGGTGAGCCTAAATACTGTCACAGTTGAAGAGTGGAAAAAAAAAATCCTTTTCTAAAGAGTTTAATAAAGTCCTTTTTTTAAAAAAACGCAATTGTTTTATGTTTCAGTTACCAGTCACATTTGTACTATTTCAAAATAATAATATTAAGGGACTCCCTTTTTAAAAAGATTTTGAGAATACAATCTCTAAAAACAGTGGCGGATCCAGAAACTTTAACCAGGTGGGGCACTTGAACAAAATAACAATTATATTATAAAAAATATTAAAAATCAAGATCATATTAAAATGAGTTTTTCTTTAACAAAAAATAAGTTTTTTTTTTACATAAAGAAAAATTGATGATATACTGAAGTTTATATAAAATAAAACAAATAGAACACATACAGAAGATAAACTAAATAATCTTCGAAAAAATAAAAGTAAAAATAAGAAACACGATATTAAATATTAATAAGAAAAACAACATAAACAATAAAATTGTAATATTTATTCTTCTTAAAATAATAAATTACAATCTAATTTTAATTTAAGAAATTTTGTTTTATATTTATAATGAATTCACTTTAAATTTATACAAAAATAATTAGTTAATAAATATTACTAGACATGTTTTTGATTTTTTTAATTCTTCTAATTGGTAAATTATTGATTTATTGATTCGAAATAAATTAAAACTATAAAATAAAGTAAAATACTAACGATAAAATAAAATGAATCATAATAATAAATGAACTATTTTAATATAATAACCTAAAATTTATATTTTAGGGTTTATTGATTGGAAACTAAAACTATTAGAAATAATAAAAGTTCAAAATAATAATAGAAAATTTAACATAAAATAAATTGAATTAAGTTACTACGAATTGAAAATAGATAAGAAGTTGACAATAACGGAAAAGATAAAATAATTGTTTTGTTTTAGAATAAGAAAAATTGCTTAAAACCGCAGCGGAAGGCGAAAAAATAATTTTCGTATAGTTTAAAATTTTTCTAAAGATTTGAACCTTAACCCTTTAATTAATTAAACTCAAATATACGGTTAGAGTTAAATACCTCTTGTCACGTGATCCGATTGACTTACGTCGATGGTAATCCGCAAGATCTTCAATCCTAGCACGTACGTGAATCACCTAGGAGCGTGGTCTCCTTTTTTCTTTGAATTGCTTACCTTAGAATGGATGTATGGAATTTCTGATCTTGATCTTCAATAGTAAAACACCAAGAGCCTAAAAAAATAGTTCCGATCACTTTTGAATTCACAATCAATATGATTGAAACTCGTGTAACCCTATATCGAAAGTGTGCACAAAACCTTTTGATGTTAAAGGCTTGTAAGTGTACTATCGAATGAGAACTTATTTTCTTTTTCTCTCTTGGCCGAAAATCTATGTGTATAGAGTAGGATTTTTTATTTTCAAAAGAAACAAAAAATCTCTCTCTATTTTACTTCTAGGTGGCCGAAAATTCATAACCTTATATTTATAGGTTGGCCGAATTTTCTCCTTCACCGAGTAGGGTTGGCCGAATTCATTGAATAGGAAATCTAGGGTTGGTTAATTTTCTTACTTGAAAAGGAATTATCCTTTTCCCTAATTCCTATCAATTCAAGAATCCTAACCCTTGTAGGACTAGTGGTGGCCGAATTCTTTGTATAATAAGCAGTGTATGTGGACTAAATCCTTACCACATTAGGACTCCTATCACTTAAAAGAATTCAAACCCTAATCCAACACATAGTATTTAATTTACTGATCAGGAAAAGATTTTGATTTAAACTATTAATTAATTAATTCCTATTTAATCAAAACAATAAAATAAAATAATATCTTGGGCTATTTTATTTAGCCTTGCCGCCCACACCATATATATATAGGCCCAATATTATTTTTCTTATTTTATTTAATCCATTAGACTTTAAATAAAAGCCCACATGTGAACCAGACTTATTCTTACTAAAAGAAATAAGCTTACATGTCTCCTTTTAATATATTAATATAATAGTGCAGCCCATTAAATAAATAATAGACATATTATATTCTTAATATATTAAATACAATTCTAGATGGACCTATAAATTGGTCCGGTAAAATATATCAAGTGATCCATGCAAGTACGTGTGGATTGTGGATCTTGGGGGGCTATCTAAATTTAAGCTTCAATAGACATAACCTAATCACAATCAACAAATGATTCACTTAGGTCCGATCTATTAATTGTAACTCATTCCACTAAAGAGCTAAAATTGAACTCTTAAATAAAGATAGAATAAGGAGATGTTTCTCATTCATACCCTAGACAATTTTATAGGAGATGGTGTATCCTCGTGAATAATATCAGTAATCACCAAGAGCTCATAAACCGCCTATAGCTCTCCAAGTTACCATATTTCCTCATATGACCACATTTTGAACTTGGATATTTTGACTTGTCCAGAAGCCATGTCTTCAATAATCATTATTGAAAACTCAATGTGAGATTTAATATCCAATACCTCAAAACATCCATATTATGATACTATACTCTCATTTAATAAATGGAGCCACGATGTCCATATCTATAAATGAAGTCCTCTATCGATTAACAAATGAATACCACCAAACTATCGAGGATAGACTATGCTATATAATCGTACTCATTGATAGCTCAAATGATAACACTTGCAACCATAAGTCCATCATTTATCTCAGGATTTAGATAGACTCTCCGATTGTCCTGATAATGAAAAGACTTATATCTAGTGACGGTTCTAGATAAAGTATTTCATTGTGATCCAGTTCAATGCACCCAATGCACTAAATTCTTTTACTCGAAAACCTTTCGATGATTTTAGACTCATCATAACTCATTTGATCACACTCAAATGCTAGTAAAAGAATTCTACAACTTTATCAAGATATAGGTGCCCAACCTTTAACTTAAGTTGTGAACGTTATTCAAGACTAACTAAAGAATTGTGTCTACCTCATACATATCCGGATGTACAAACAATTCTTCATATCTCATAGTCTTTTGACCTTATGATTATTTACCTTGACAATTATAATTATAAATGCTATAAGATTTTGCAGAATCAGAAATCACTTTATTTATATGAAAAGATTGTCAATTACAATATTACACTCTTGCTATTGAGCATAATCCTAACAATCTCCCACTTGCGCTACAGCAAATGTGTCATATCTCCCATTCTCATGTTCTCTAGGTGCCCATCAAAACTCTTCTGAGGTAGAGCCTTTGTGAAGGGATCTGCTAGATTTTCTGCCGACGCGATTTTTGTAATCGTCACGTCTCCCCTATGAACAATCTCCCTTAAAAGATGATACTTTCTTTCAATGTGTTTTCCTCTCTTATGACTTCTTGGTTGTTTCGAATTAGCCACTGCTCCACTGTTGTCATAGTAGATAGTGATCTGCTTATTCGCACTAGGAACTACTTCTAAGTCAATCAAGAATTGGCGAAGCCAAACAGCCTCCTTGGCAGCTTCGCATGCAGCTACATACTCTGCTTCCATGGTGGAGTCAGCAATACAAGATTGCTTGATACTCCTCCAAATGACTGCTCCTTCCTCCAAGAGTATACACAGATCCTGATGTGGATTTTCTAGAGTCAGAATCCGATTAGAAATCAAAATCTGTATACCCAACGGGGATTAAATCCCCTCCAGAGTATACAAGCATATTATCTTTCGTTCTCCTAAGATACTTGAAAATATGCTTGACTGCCGTCCAGTGATCAGGACCAGGTTTCGATTGAAACCTGCTAACTATGCCAATAGCAAAACAAATATCTGGTCTAGTACAGAGCATTGCATACATGAGACTTCCAACTGCCGAGGCATATGGAATTCTACTCATGAATTGCTCTTCATGCTCATTCTTAGGAACTTGTACCTTAGAAAGTTTGATTCCATGCCTAAAAGGTAACATACCTTTCTTGGAATCTTGCATGGAAAACCTAGACAAGATTTTGTCTATGTATGAAGCTTGGGATAGTGCAATCGTTTTATTCTTTCTATCCCTTATTACTTGGATACCTAGAATAAAACTTGCTTCTCCTAAGTCCTTCATATCAAATTGTATTGCTAACCATTCTTTTACTGATGTCAATACTCCCACATCGTTTCCAATGAGTAATATATCATCTACGTAAAGAATAAGGAAAACCAACTTGTCACCTTTGATCCTTTTGTATACACAAGGTTCTTCAAGGTTCTGTAAAAATCCAAAACCTTTTACAGCTTGGTCGAACCTTATGTTCCAGGATCTGGATGCTTGCTTTAATCCATAAATTGATTTCTGCAACTTGCATACCTTTTCTATTTGGCCATTTTCAATGAATCCTTCTGGTTGCATCATATAGATGCTTTCGTCAAGACTTCCATTAAGGAAAGCTGTCTTGACGTCCATTTGCCGAATCTTTAAATCTAAAGATACTGCAATGGATAAGAGTATCCTAATGGATTTAAGCATGGCCACAGGAGAGAAGGTTTCCTCATAATCGATACCCTTTTTCTGTGTGTAACCTTTAGCTACCAATCTAGCTTTAAAAGTTTCCACATTTCCATCCATACCTCTTTTCCTCTTGTATACCCACTTGCACCTAATGGGTTTTATCCCTTTAGGCAAGTCTACAAGGGACCAGACTTTGTTATCGAACATGGATTCAATCTCAGATTGCATTGCCTTTTGCCAATGGTGACAATCAACATCCTCCATTGCTTCCTTGTACGTGTAGGGATCATCGTCGTCAGGGAGATTCTCAACAGATTCTCCTAGACCGATGTATCTTTTAGGTTGGGTTCTAACCCTCCCACTACGACGAGAAATGGTAGGTTGTTAATTTTGTGTTGGAGTGAAAATTACAATTGGTTTAGGTTGTGAAACCTCTTGTGGAATTGTATCTCCTGACATATCATTCAGGACAATTATACTTTTGGGAACAAAATCATTCATATAGTCCTTTTCTAGAAATGTAGAATTTGTTGAAACAAACACTTTTAGATCTGAAGGACTATAGAAATAATATCCTTTAGTTCTTTTTGGATACCCCACAAATATGCATGTTTCTGAACGGGACTCCATCTTTTCTGTCTTTCCTTTTAACACATGTGCAGGACAACCAAATATCCTTATGTGTTGTAAACTAGGCTTTCGCCCAATCCACAACTCATATGGTGTTCCAGGAACCGACTTCGATGGTACCATGTTTAGAATATACATTGCAGTTTGTAGAGCATATCCCCAAAAAGTAATAGGAAGTGTTGAATAACTCAACATAGACCTAACCATGTTCAAAAAGAGTTCTATTTCTCTTTTTTGCTACCCTATTTTGTTGAGGTGTACCTGGTGCAGTAAACTGAGAAACTATCCCATTATCAATAAGATATTGCTGAAACTCACCAGATAGATATTCTCCACCACGATCAGATCTCAAGATTTTTATGCGTTTCTCAAGCTGATTTTCTACTTCAGCTTTGAATGCTTTGAACATGTCAAAAGCATCCGACTTATGTCTCATGAGATACACATAACCAAATCTTGAGTAATCATCTGTGAGGGTGATGAAGTACTCATATCCACCTTTAGCTTGAATGCTCATAGGACCACATACATCAGTGTGTATTAGTCCTAAACATTCAGTGGCTCTTGCACCTTTGGTATTGAATGGCATTTTGGTCATTTTACCTTCCAAACAAGATTCACAAGTTGGTAGATCATCAACCTTTAAGTCACTTAAAGGTCCGTCACATACCAATCTTTTAATCCTATTAAGGTTAATGTGACCTAGGAGTAAATGCCAAAGGTAGGTTTCATCTTTTGATAATTTTACTCTTTTATGATTAGGTTCCGTTATTTTTGTGTCTGACGAGTGAGAGATATTTCTATGCAAAAAGAATAGACCGTTTTCCAATGTACCTTTGCAAACAATTTTGTCATTCTTACTAATAATAAAAGCTTTATTAAAAGTAACCGAATATCCAAATTTACTTAAACAAGAAACTGAAATTAAATTTCTCTTGAATTGAGGTACATAATAAACGTTTATTAAATCTAAATGCCTACTAGAATCTATAATAACTCTAATATCTCCCACTGCACTTGCAGACACTAACGATCCGTTGCCCAAGCGCAAATTGATTTCGTTCTTATTCAACCTTCTCCTTTCTTGGAACCCCTGTAAGGAATAACAAACATGATTAGTGGCTCCAGAGTCTATGATCCAAGAATCTGTAGAATCTGCTAGAAAACATGTTTCAAGATAATTAATATTACCTTCTACCTTCTTGTTCTGGGACTTTGGGCAATTTCTTTTCCAATGTCCCTTTTCACCACAAAGGAAGCATTTCCCTTTGATCTTGGTTACTTTCTTGGTCTCCTTCTTGGTAGGCCCAAGTTGCTTTTTCTTCTGTTGTTTCTTGACCTTCTGACGGGTCTTAATAGTAGCAACTTTACCAACCATATGAATCTCTTGACCTTTGCTTTTCACAAGGATCTTTTCAATGCTTTGAACATCTTGTATCAGGCCTGCAAGGTGTATTCCTTTTTGTTCAAGGTGTAGTCCAACTTGAACTGATCAAAGGAATCTGATAGTGAGTTGACAACCATGTCAATTTTGGTCTCACCATCTATCTCAGCGCCATTTAATTCTGCAATATTTAGATGTGCTATGACTTTCATCATGTGATCTTTCACAGCCTGTCCAGGTTTCATCCTAAGATTCATAAAAGCAGTCACTGCCTCTCTCTTAGTCGTCCTAGACCTCATAGCAAACATCTCTTCCAGAGACATCATAATATCAGCAGCAGACCCCATTCCTTCATGCTGCTGTTGCAACACGTCGGAGATAGTAGCTATAATGTAACATTTGGCCATATCATCTGAGGTCTTCCACTGCTCATAATAATCTCTTTGCAAAATACTTGATTCATTATTAGGAGCAGGTGGTTTAGGAGTAGTTAGAACAAACTTATGTTTTTCACTTTGCAGCAACAACCCAATTTTCCTTTTCCATGTGACATAATTATCTCTAGTTAAAGTGTTATCTTTCAGGATGTTTATAAGTGATGGGGTCATGATTTCTGAATAAAACAAAAAGCATATATAAGTAAATAATCATGATAAAGCACTTTTGAATATTTATCTTGAATTAATTAAATAACTCAATCGTGAAAAATTCAACGGTGATCCAACACCCATAAATGTTACGCCTCCTTCGGGAGTTCACACCATTTACTAGTTGGACTAGGTCCCACCTAATTGTTAACATAACAACCAGCGTTTTCAATTTTAGCCTTGCAATTTTATTAACAAGAACTCTCGGGAGGATATTAATAAAATTACATTGAGTGTGTTACCAAGATATCGACCCTCAATTTTCTCTCACGAAAATCCCTTCTCTGGGAGTAGATCTCGTTTGAGTCAATTGTCTAGTCTATCCTTGTATGGAAGTACTTTGCTAAATTCCATTTATGGACGCCCCTCGGGGGGGATTACCAATAAATAATAAAGCTTAACTAACCTTGGAGGCCATAGGTGTTCTAACACACCTTCTCCCACTCAATTATTTAAGGTATGTGATTAAATTCCAAAGAATGATTTTACAAAGTTATCTAGATGCCAATAGATACCTAAATCATTCAATGCATGTTCATACCAAAAGAGATATATGAGTGGCACTCCTATTCTATATGACATGTTATCATACAATAACAAATATTGTAATATTTATACATAAAAATAAATAGCCACAATTTTGGTCCATTCTACAAAAGCATGTAAATTACAATTATACGGAATACAAAAAACTCCTTTCTTGGCGAACAAGACTTCAAGCGACCATCTCGCGCACGTAACTCGCGCGCCAGAAGATCACCAAGCAGCCCATGCGCACGCCTAGCCCATGCAAGGGCATGAGCTGCCGCATGGCTAGCCCATGCATGGGTCGCGTGCGCTGCTGCACCGCAACAAGCGCAGCTGCACGCTTGGTTGCGTGCGCGCTTGTTGTCTCGGTGCGCGCGGGTGCCAAGCTCGGTTCCGGATGCTCCAATTTCTTCAAATCTTCGAGTCTTCGAATCTTGAATATATTACAACTTATTTTATACAATAAAATACTGCAGAAATATTTTTTTTTATTTACAAATAAAAAACTGCACTAAAAAAAACTGCAGTATTTTTATTACATTAAAAAAAACTGCACTATTTTATATCACAAAAAAAAAATTAAGCAACTATCAAGAAGGAACTTGTGATGATAATAGGCCACCCTTCTTGTTACAATTCCGAAACAAAAATTACATGGAAAATCTAGGACCAAAATTGAGCAATAACAATTCACTTTATAACAACATATATAAATCCATACATTCGACATGTAATTATATATGCGAATACCTAGAGTGCCATCACTTTCTAAAACATGCATAATCACAATAAAAATAAATAGATTCACGTATATATACGTTAATTAATTAAAGGGTACAACCAAGGCTCTGATACCAATTGTAGGGAAAAATTGCTTAAAACCGCGGCAGAAGGCGAAAAAATAATTTTCGTATAGTTTAAAATTTTTCTAAAGATTTGAACCTTAATCCTTTAATTAATTAAACTCAAATATACGGTTAGAGTTAAATATCTCTTGTCGCGTGATCCGATTGACTTACGTCGATGGTAATCCGCAAGATCTTCAATCCTAGCATGTACGTGAATCACCTAGGAGCGTGGTCTCCCTTTTTCTTTGAATTGCTTACCTTAGAATGGATGTATGGAATTTCTGATCTTGATCTTCAATAGTAAAACACCAAGAGCCTAAAAAAATAGTCCTGGTCACTTTTGAATTCACAATCAATATGATTGAAACTCGCGTAACCCTAAATCGAAAGTGTGCATAAAACCTTTTGATGTTAAAGGCTTGTAAGTGCACTATCGAATGAGAACTTATTTTCTTTTTCTCTCTTGGCCGAAAATCTATGTGTATAGAGTATGATTTTTTATTTTCAAAACAAACAAAAAATCTCTCTCTATTTTACTTCTAGGTGGCCGAAAATTCATAACCTTATATTTATAGGTTGGCCGAATTTTCTCCTTCACCAAGTAGGGTTGGCCGAATTCATTGAATAGGAAATCTAGGGTTGGTTAATTTCCTTACTTGAAAAGGAATTATCCTTTTCCCTAATTCCTATCAATTCAAGAATCCTAACCCTTGTAGGACTAGTGGTGGCCGAATTATTTGTATAATAAGCAGTGTATGTGGACTTAATCCTTATCACATTAGGACTCCTATCACTTAAAAGAATTCAAACCCTAATCCAACACATAGTATTTAATTTACTGATCAGGAAAAGATTTTGATTTAAACTATTAATTAATTAAATAATTAATTAATTCCCATTTAATCAAAACAATAAAATAAAATAATATCTTGGGCTATTTTATTTAGCCTTGCCGCCCACACCATATATATATGGGCCCAATATTATTTTTCTTATTTTATTTAATCCATTAGACTTTAAATAAAAGCCCACATGTGAACCAGACTTATTCTTACTAAAAGAAATAAGCCTACATGTCTCCTTTTAATATATTAATATAATAGTGCAGCCCATTAAATAAATAATAGACATATTATATTCTTAATATATTAAATGCAATTCTAGATGGACCCATAAATTGGTCCGGTAGAATATATCAAGTGATCCATGCAAGTACGTGTGGATTGTGGATCTTGGCGGGCTATCTAAATTTAAGCTTCAATAGACATAACCTAATCACAATCAACAAATGATTCACTTAGGTCCGATCTATTAATTTTAACTCATTCCACTAGCTAAAATTGAACTCTTAAATAAAGATAGAATAAGGCGATGTTTCTCATTCATACCCTTAACAATCTTATAGGAGATGGTGTATCCTCGTGAATAATATCAGTAATCGCCAAGAGCTCATAGACCGCCTATAGCTCTCCAAGTTACCATATTTCCTCATATGACCACATTTTGAACTTGGATATTTTGACTTGTCCAGAAGCCATGTCTTCAATAATCATTATTGAAAACTCAACGTTGAGATTTAATATCCAATACCTCAAAACATCCATATGATAATACTATACTCTCATTTAATAAATGGAGCCACGATGTCCATATCTATAAATGAAGTTCTCTATCGATTAACAAATGAATACCACCAAACTATCGATGATAGACTATGTTATATAATTGTACTCATTGATAGCTCAAATGATAACACTTGCAACCATAAGTCCATCATTTATCTCAGGATTTAGATAGACTCTCCGATTGTCCTGATAATGAAAAGACTTATATCTAGTGACGATTCTAGATAAAGTATTTCATTGTGATCCAGTTCAATGCACCCAGTGCACTAGATTCTTTTACTCGAAAACCTTTCGATGATTTTAGACTCATCATAACTCATTTGATCCCACTCAAATGTTAGTAAAAGAATTCTACAACTTTATCAAGATAGAGGTGCCTAACCTTTAACTTAAGTTGTGAACGTTATTCAAGACTAACTAAAGAATTGTGTCTACCTCATACATATCCGGATGTACAAATAATTCTTCATATCTCATTGTCTTTTGACCTTATGATTATTTACCTTGACAATTATAATTATAAATGCTATAAGATTTTGCAGAATCAGAAATCACTTTATTTATATGAAAAGATTGTCAATTACAATATTACACTCTTGCTATTGAGCATAATCCTAACAGACTAGGTATACTTTTTCATTTCAACTAATAAAAATTCTCTCATACCGCCGAGATTCGCTATCAAAATGATTTTTGTTTATTATTTAGTATAATATTTTATCTATATGAAATTGAATATATATATAAATAATAAATGTAGCATATATAAGAAAATTGCACTAAACTCCCCTTAGATTTTTCCTTTTACACCCAGATATAACTTTATCCAATTGACACTCTGATAGTACTTTTTTATACCTATTTTAGGTCCCATTTCCTATTCTTTTATGGTTATTTCTCGGGTAAAACTGGGGTTTTTAATGTTGTAAATAAGTGTTTCAGGTAAATAAAGAAGTTCAGGGGCATTGTGGTAATTTTAGAGATATAGGGACTAAATTGTAATAATCTGGCAAAGATTGAAGAATCTATGAATAGAAGAGAAGTCAAGGGTACGAATTGTAATTTCCCAGCCAAAGCACAGCGCAGCTTGCCACATCATTAATGGAACGGGGCATTTTGGGCGCCTGTTGTGCATGTCAGCATGAGATCAGTGCCATATCATCGTCTTCAACCTTCAGCCGACCCGACCCGACCAGTCTGCTGACTGACCCGATTGTGACCCGACTTTGACCCAGTGCAGACCCGACTCAGCCTAACCTTCTCCGACTTGTTTCCAGTTGTTTTTCTGGCGGTTTTCTGCCCATATCGTCGGCCCAACTCCTTCCAGTCAGATTGCCACCATTTTCAGCCTCTAACACTTCTGTTTCTCTCTCCAAGCTTGCCACCGTTCCACCATTCAAGACCAAAGCTTAAAGCTTCATCTGCTAGCATCGCAGATCTCCTCCAAAGATGTCTGTTACTTAAAACTGTAAGTTACAACTCATAGATTTCGGTTCGAGCTAGCAGAATTCCCATTTTCAGCCAGGGGCAAAATTGTCATTTCACACCCAAGTCTTGCCCTACATTTTCCACTATATATACTTCACTCTAGTTGTCTTAAAAACCCCCAATCTTTCTCTTAAGAAATTCCTAGATAGTTTTTAGATTTTCTTAGATAATTTCCCTCAAACACTCTCTCACACAATTATCTCACCAAGCCACCTTTGTTGCACACTTGGATCTCTTGGAGTTGAAGATAGAGTTGGAATTCTTAAAGACCTTCAAGGTTGTTTCATTCTCTTTATTTTTCTCTTTGATTTCTATTAAATTTTGTAACTAAGAACTTGTTGAGATTTTGTTGTATTTGTATTATTGATCTATATAATTAGTTGATGTAGTAGTTTAGTTGAGCTCTTATTTACATGCTTTGTAGTTAATTGGATTTAGGTTGATTTAGTTGTAATGGTTTTGGTGTAGATTAATTGTAGTTTGAAATTGCTTTGCTCTTGATTTAGTTTAATTTTTGTATCATATTGCCTTGCTTGATTTAGTTTAATTGAATTTTCGAATCCTTGATTTACTATAGTTTGATTTAGTTTTCGAAGCATCCGACCAACAACTTTGATTTTACTTTTCTTGTATGTAATTATTGTAAATAGATTGTATATATTATCTAAGACCTAGAACTGACTTAAAGGTACCATACCTCCTTGTGGGAACGAACCGTACTTGCTGCTACGTGATCGTCAAACGATCTGTGCACTTTCGGATAAACAAACACGCTCATATATATTTTAGAACCGTCTCAAGTGTGTCAAAGTTTTTGTCGCCGCTGCCGAGGAGGCATAGCGTTACTTTTTGTTAGTTTAAGTCTTAGCTTTATGAAAATACACTCTTAACGTGTGTCTACAACCTAGAGGGGGGGGTGAATGGGTTGTTAATCGATTATTACCATTTTTTCGATTAGTCAATATTAAACAAATAACCCAATTAAATCAAACATACAAAATCAAGTGTAAAGTGCGGAATAATAAATAACACTTGATTTTTACGTGGAAACCCTTAAACGAAGGGAAAAACCACGGGCTATCATTCTAGCCACACACGATCCTCAAATCCACTATATGAGTAAAACGTTACACCCTCAAGTGATGCTCGGACTCTCACTCTAGATAACCTCAGGCTATGGACACTACCACTCGCCACTCTTGGTTCAATCCCTAGTGATATCCACTGATACACTACTATTGGCGTGAGCACCTCCTACTCTACCCGCAGGCCTTTTACAATGGATTCTTGACCAATGCTTGCCAACCACAACTTGGTTGCAAGACTTCAATGCTTATGCAACTTCACCCCGAAGCCACAAGACTTTGACTCAATGAAGAGTATAGGGTCTAAGTGAACAATCAATGAATGCTCAACACAATATATGTTAGACCAAACATACAATGCTTAACTAGATGTAGATAGTGCAATACAACATCCTAGTTATCAAATAATGCCTACATGTACACACATGAGGTCTCAATTAGTTGTAGAGAAATTCTAACAAACTAATTGTCAATTAAATTCACATAAACATTCATAAACTTGACTAGATGCACAAAGTCAACCTAATCATCAATTAAGCATACATGAATATTTATGGATTAGCTATTTAGGCATATATGACCTAATAATGCAAGCTATCACAAACAAACACAATCAAATATTCATGAACATTAACTAGTTGATTAAAACACAATTTCTCAACCTAGTTATCAATTAATCACACATGAATATTTATGACCTAGCTTTTAGGCAAAAATGACCTAATCAATTAAGCTATCACAAACAAACCCAATCATGTTATAAAGACTCATAAATATATGCAATAAGTAGAGTCTAGGTATTTAATCATGCAATAAATACCTAATCTAGAGTAAGAAGAACAATAAATGATATTCAAAGAAGTTCTTGCTTACCTAGTCATGAAACAATGAAGACCTATGCTCAAATGATGTTGAATGATGCAATATGGAGATGGGTTTTGGGTTTGGAGAGTCAAAGATGCTTTCTTGAAGCTTTCTCTCTCTAGGAGCTCTAACCTCTCTCTAAAAATGAATTTGTGAGCTCTTGGTCGGCCAAGAAGAGAAAAGGAAGAATATATATGAAGCCCTAGATCAAACTACATCGTTTTGAACTTGGGAACCAGAATCCCGTCAAAACCGCTTGCTAGACCGCGGCACAGGTAAGTGTCCAGACTGCGGTACATACAGCAGTGCACCGTCTGGACTACACCGCGGTTGGGACCGCTGTGCGTGCAAGTGCACAGGTCGCGGTCCACGTCGCGCATGACGCACTGGAGAATACCGCTCCGTGCGCCGCGGTGCAAGCAAAGCCTGCCGAACGGTCTAGGCCGCGCCAAAGGGAAAAATCCCTTTTTAACACTCAAGACAAAAGTCAATCTTACATGAATGTTGTGCAAGTGTGAAGAGAGTGGGATGCACACAATGAAGCACAATTAACATGTCAAACATGTTATCAACTAAGATACAATGCAAGATATGATATCTAATGTAAGCTAGTGAGTGTTTTAGAAAAGGATGCACACTTATACAAACAATAAAGAACACAAATGCAAGATAAACAAAACATGCATGAAGTGTGTGTGTGCACCTAAACTCTTCAAGAGACAAAGTCAAGTGAATATACCTTTTGCTCTTGAAGTCATGGAGATGCTTGGAAGCTTGCCAATACGGACCTAAGCTACCCATTACACAATCATCCCCAATGTGGTGGTTTGTCATGAAATAAGCCAATCATAAAATCGAGGTCCTTACACTTTATTTTCGTTATTTTTAGTTTTAATTTTAATTGTTCATATATATCTTGTTCGGTTTGATTCTTTTGTAGTTTGTTTGGTTGTTTTGGGATTTCGGATCAACATGGAAAACTATCATAGTGTACCCGAAGCTCCAAGACCTATGAAGGATTTTGCTTTGCCGATTTTGGGAGCTTAACCTTCAGCAATTGTGTTGACTGACTTGCAACGAAATTATGAGCTGAAGAACTCCCACTATAACACTCTTCCAATTTACCATGGTGAACCAGATGAGGATGCCCTCCTATTTATGAGGGAGTACTACGATGTTATGACCACCATTCGACTTGGAGAGCTCATGGAAGATCATTTGAGGATGAGATGTTTATCGTACTGTATGAAAGACAAGGCAAAGCAGTGATTATTGGCTCTACCCGCAGGATTATTGACTACTTGGGAGGCGGTGGAGACCAAGTTTTTTTCAAGATTCTGTCCACCCCATAAGACAAAGGAAATTTGAGGAAAGAAAGCGACCTTCATTGACGAAGACGGAGAAGCCTTCCAGGAGACTTGGGACCGGTGTAAGCTACTCCTTGCACAATGCCCTCACCATTTGTACTCATTCATCATTCAAGTACAATCTTTCTATGACAGACTGACGGGGCTCACACAAGCCAGGATAGCGACGCTTGTGGAGGAGCAATGAGGGAAAAGACTACTGAAGAAGTCCATGCCATATATGAGATGTTGTGGAAAAATTCCCAACAGAGAAGCGAGAGGAATAGTGCTTGTGAGGATAAGGCCAATTCGGATTTAGCTACGCAAGTGGCAAACTTATCTAAGGAAGTGAAAAACCTCAAGGCAAACCTTAGGGAGCAAGGTCCAATAATGAAGGAAGTGCAAGCAATGTGTCTGTATCCATATATCGACCATCACACAAGCAACGATCAAGTGTTGCAAGGCCACCAATGGAGCGACAATGTAAACACCTGATATTGCAAAATCGCATTATAAAATACTCACTCGCAAGTGCACGAATCGTGAAGATTAGTACAGCGGCAAATAAGGATCGTTCCCACGAGGAAAATAGATTTATTGATTGAAAACTAATTTTAATTAAAGTTAAATTAAAAGTAACCAAGAGATTGTTTTGAGAATTGAATTAAACTAAATTAAACTAAGAGACTAAATTAATTAAAAGCAAGTAACAAGAAATTATGGATTGTGATCAAGTGAAAGAAAACACTTGGTCATCAATGATCCTCAAGTATGAACACTCAATGTATGGAATTAACTTATAAACAAGATTCAGTCAATTCTAAGGTCCATTCTTTGTCTATAATGTGACTATTACCATTCGGTCGCGGGCTGAGTTACGTGCTTCCAACCGTTATTCACCCTATGGTCAAGGTGTGAATAATAATCAGAAACCCATTAAGTGTAAGAATTACGAACCAAATTCTACTACTTTCCTTGGTCAGACTAAGGATAAAATTCATTCATTCAAAAGATCATTAATTAAGATTATGTTTGGTCAACACTAACCCTAATTCTCAGATAGTCTTAACCCTAAAATAATGCCAAATAATCATCCACCATTTGTTCAAGGTGTGAAAGAAAATTACAACTGATGAGGATTAAGCATTTAAGAACAATGAATAAATCAAGAATTGAATTGATGAAATAATAATTAATCACACATGAGCATTCACAAAAGGTTCACATTGATTTCCTAGTTATGGGATCAGTTATACATCATGAAAATAAAAAGAGAAGAGAAAGAAAATATAAAACCCATCTTGGCCTTCAATGAGTTCTTCAAATCTTTAATGTTGAATCTTCTTCGTCTTCTAATCTTTAATGTGTAAAGATGGATGAAAGAATATTGTGTGTAGGAGAATGGTATATGGAGATGGTGATTAGGTCTCTGGAACTCTTTTCTTCAAGAAACTCATGATATTTATAAGTAATAATTCCTTGTGGACTCCCAATTTACTTTGTTGTCGGAAACTCACAAAGTATGAAAATAGAATGAGAGAAGGAATTGGAATCCTTTCCTAAATTGGATTTCCTCTCTTGATAATTGTCTCCTAATTTGAGTTTAGGAAGTTTCTCAAACATGTTTTGGTCTTCTAAAGTCATTAGAATTTGATTTGGGAAGTTTTGGAACAGTTCTGGACCAATTACGAGTGGAATCTGCCAAAAATACGTCAAAACCACGGCCTAGGTCGCTCCGA
Organism: Dipteronia sinensis; assembly: GCA_033220585.1. NCBI lineage: Eukaryota > Viridiplantae > Streptophyta > Magnoliopsida > Sapindales > Sapindaceae > Dipteronia > Dipteronia sinensis. Next base: position 44,657,318 of record CM065638.1, on the reverse strand, counting down.
AGTCACCCTCAGTCAGCACAGCGGTGCTAGTTGTTTTTTTACCGCTACGTAGGTTACTGCACAAACCGCGGTCTAGCCCGCGGTAGACTTCTCCAGCTCGACCTTTGGTTACTAAATCAGGCATAACGTCTTCTAGGAATATCGGAATTGCAATCCGAAAAGTGCATTAGAAACTAGACTTCCTAGGCTATCCATTCATAGATGGTAGCACACACAATTCAATCGGATCTGAGAGATATGGTCCCCGTAATATGAGTGATCTGCACAGCCCAAAACTCATCTTTTTGCTCATTTTCTCCAAAATAACGTCTAACATCTCTTCCATGAAATGTGACCTACAAATGCTCAACAAACACATAAAATACCTAATTTCACCTAAGAATAAAACACAAATAATAGGAATTGGGGACCTAAAATATGTATAGAAATAGACCGATCAAATACCCTCAAACCTATCTTTTGCTAGTCCTCAAGCAAAACTATAATAAAAACCAAAAACTAAAAACAAACAAAAATCTAAAAAATAAATATTTTAAATTAAGCCACTTTCGTAGGGAATACGATAGCATTGAGCGTATGCTACAAGCCTTTAAACCTCTAGGTGTCCCTAGTAGGAGAAGTTTTGTTTCCTGAGGGTTTACAGCTGTGCTACCCATAAACATATTTCTGCGAATAACAAAAAATAATCAAGAAGCAAACTCACATGTACCATTCAAAGCCAATGCATGTTAGAGCCACTGAATAAAGACTAAAATTATGCCACAAATTTGAAAGCACTACTTAGTTTTAATGAAAAGCCCACACTCAAGACACTCTAGCTTCAAAAACACCTTTATTGAAAGTCATAGATATAATTCGCCTCGACTCTAATTCTCACAAGATGTCACTCTTTAATTCACACAGAACCTAGGCAAATACACTCATCAAGCATATACAAATGAAGTTATACACAAGAAATTTTCTAAACTTGATCGCATATAAATATATAATAGAAAGAAGGCTTGATTTTTATGCAAAAGATCTCATGAACGGAATCAGACATTAAGAACAAGATAGACCACATGTTTACCTTTACTCTCGAGCTAGCATTCTCAAAATATCAATTAGGTCTTTTCTTTGGTTGTAACGGGGCCATTGGGTGAAGGTTAAGAAAGAACGGGAAAAAGGATAGCAAATAACCCTAGGATCATATCAAGAAATTCTTCGGCAGTCTTCAAACTTGGTCGAATTTCTTCGAATTCTTCATTCCACTTGCATCTAGGTTTCTTGAACAATTTTCGTTCATCCTCCTTCTTAAGTTGACTTTGATTTCACATCATTTCATTGTAAAGCTCTATTCCTTTTCACTTTCATTTGATTCATCATCTCATTCATTTTTCTTTTCTTTTTAATTCTTTTTTTTTCAACTTTTTGTTTTTTAGATGAGATTTTTATATATAAATTACATAATTCTTCCAACACCTTCTTTGCATTTAATCTTCTAGTTTTGCATTGGTACATGCACTTCACGAGTCACCCATTTCGAACTCTCTTCAATCATCTTCATCACCTCAATATGATCCCAAGCTATAAGGTATGGCTAAATTATGGCTTATTAGGGTTAAGTTAATGTGGGTGATGAAAGTAAAAGGCTTATAGTGTTTGGCTTCAAAATTGGCTATGGAGCACACACATATAAAGGTAGGAAATATTTAAAGCCTTTTAAGTAGTTCAAGCACACATTGCATATATCACTTCTAATGGTTCAACCAAATCAAGAGCAAAGTCCACATGTGATATCTTTTTGTGATGAATGTTCTTTAATATCCAATGCATAACCTATTAAGATCAATTCCTAATGCTAAGAACCTAATGAGTGTTTAGGAGCAGAAACAAAATAACCCTCATATAATGATATTTATGTAACGCTTTTTGGCTTAGTGAACTCACAAGGGTAGTCTCCACTATTAATCATGGCTATCCAACTAAGCATCCTATCCACCATTACATCAAGAGCATGTCATAAATATTTTTGAAAAATGCAATGCAATACTCTAAGTGGCAAGACATTAGTCTAAACTCAGTAATTAAATCATATATTAAGGATCTTAAAGCACACAAAAGAATCATCTCAACATGGAGGACAAAAATTCCAAAAACTGGTGACTTTTGAAATTGATGTACGTCTGTGCTTTAATGCATATATCTCAAAATACTCAATAAAAGTTAGCCAAATTTTAACACACGAAAATAGACATGCAAAGTCACACTTTTTATTTAGAAAACATCTCAAAATTCGAATCGAAAAAGTGAGAAAACAGATGACGAAAAACATTCACGTGCAGAATTTCAAAAACAGGGCATCGCCCATGACCTTTGGTCAAAGAAACGATCATAACTTTTAAACCACCGCCCAGAAATTTACGTTCTTTATACCGTTGGATTCGTATCGAAAACGATGAACTCAACGTGGACAGAAAAATTTATTTCCTCACCAATGAATACAGTTTTAACAAAACTTTTACCTCAAAAATTTTCAAAACAGGTCACTTTTTTCGCAGATTTCAACAAAGACTCAAAAAAATTAAAATAAACACGAATTCACACCCCCAAACCTAAACCCAACATTGTCCTCAATGGTGAAATTTAAATACAAGACAAATAGGGAAAGATTCGGCAATGCAACACATAACATAAACATGAAATTGGAAAATAGAAAGAGAATCATACCTTAGCTTAAACAAGAAGAATGGAAATTAGGAGAAGAGTGAGAAGAGATAATGAGAAGAGAATTGTGTACCTGCTGTTTCTTAAATAGGGACACAAATTTGTGCCCTACCGTGGTCTGGGTCACTTACCTGGGGTCGCGGTCTATGCAGCGGTATTGCATAAAGCTGCGTACATGAACCTACAAACGCACAGTTTCATTTAAGAAGCCGCGGTGTAGACAAGTGCTTGTAGAGCGGCACACCAAGTGGTGTTTTCCAGTGTTATCATACTTTGAAGACTGCGATGCTGACAAGGTGCCCGTGACGCAGACTACTCAGCGGTACATTCTAGAATGGTCATGCTTCCCATACCGCAGTGTAAGCAGGGTGCCTAAGGAGCTGTACATGCTGCGGTCTAGTCCAGTATGTACATGCTTGATCGTGCCTAAATTGTTGTATATTTCGGCCCTCATTCCTATTCCTTTGTCTCGTTCTTGTGTGTATTTTCTATATATTTTATGTCTTATAGGCTCGTTTGTGCTAAATTGCAGGCAATAGATGTAATTCTGGTGTTAGAAGCCAATTGCAGTAGGTTCCGGTAGAAAAGGGGCAAAAGGGAAGACAAGGATCATAAGCAACACTACAGTGCGGGTCAAGTGCGGGTCGCAACCGCACTCCAACCGCACTCCTTCCCACAGCCGGGACCTGAAGCATGAAGAAAATATAAAGTGCGGGTCATCCAACCGCACTCCACCCGCACTATTGCTCAAGACAGAGGAGCTGATTCGTACCTGACAGATAAAGTGCGGATCAAATGCGGGTCAAGTGCGGGTCAAGACAGAGTTTAATTCATTAAAGTGCGGGTCATCCACCCGCACTCCACCCGCACTCACCCGCACTCCACTAGCACTCCACCCACACTATTGCTCAAAACAGCTCCAACTGACACTAAAGTGCGGATAAAGTGCGGGTAATCCAACCGCACTCCACTCGCACTATTCCTCAAGACAGAGGAGTGGATTTACACCTGACACCAGAGTGCGGGTACTGTGCGGGTAATTCACCCGCACTCCACCCGCACTCTACGCGCGACAGCTTCTGGTTTCGAGCTTAAGTGACCTATTTTCCCATCCTCTATAAATAGAAAAGGATGGGAATGAACCAAAACATCACCATACCTCCCAACTCTTGTATTCTAAGCTAGTAACATATATCCCTCTCATCCAAACCATCTCTACTCAATCAAAGGCAACTAGGAGACTTGGATTCAAGCTTCAAGGAAGGAGATCAATCTTCAAGGGTTATCTCTACTCTCTCTCTTAGTTATTAGTTTGTAATAGAACATGAGTAGCTAAAATACCCCACTATGGGGTTGGTGTTATTTGTTTGATGGATATTTGGGCTTTGTAAATAAACTCTATGTGTTATATTTATTCTATCTCTATGTTACATTCCATTGCTTGTATTGATTTCCATTATTGACTTGCTTGGATACACTCTCTTAGCATGATTGATATGGATTACTTGAGTAGGTAATTAGGTTGTCTTATGCTCCATTGAATGGAAGGATTTCCGGAAATCCGGCTCTATAACCACGCTCTTAATCTAATCTTGAATTAGTGGCTTTCACTATACATCATAGGTTAGCCACTTGTGAGAGAATTAGAAGCCTCCACTATACACCCTAGGTTGGCTACTTTAGTGATTTTACGAGAACTAACCTTCGAGTAGAATTCGGTTGATAACCTCGAGCCTCATCCAATCCCAACTGGTTGGCCTTCACTATACATCCTAGGTCGGCCACATGTGAGGGAATTGGAAGCCATCACTATACATCCTAGGATGGCTACATTAGTAATAGGTTGAGCCATAGCTAGATAGATGAGCATTCATGGAACAAGTCCCAATTGAGTAACTAGCCACTGTTGGTTGCTTAAGAAGGATTAATCGCTAGTAGGAGGTCTTCGCTATACATCCTAGGTTGACCTCTTGCTAGAGATATATACCAACACTATACACCCTAGGTTGGTTACATTTGTCAAAACGTGCTTAATTGAGAGTCTGTTGCAATTGCCCAATATTCACTTACGAGTACATTAACTCCGTAGTTCCATCATCATTCATTCATCACTCCATTATCATCCTATTTCATTTGCTTTCATAGTTTAGTTTATATTGTATTTCCATTCACCATCATTTACTTTTATGCATACTAGTTATATTAATCCTAATCTTATCACCGCTACCCCGATCTCAGTGGACGACACCCGTGCTTGCCGCTTTGCTTGTATTTATACTTGTGAACGCATCGCATAGGTTTTATAAATTGTTTTGACGGACGGTTTTCTGATGGCAAAAACCTTCTCATCAAATTGGCGCCGCTGCTGGGGATCGGTGTGCGTAGTAGTGATTAGATTAGTTTTAATACTATTAGTTTATTAGTTGTTTTAGTTTTGTTATTTTCTTTTTATTTCTTTGGTTGTTTTTGTTTTTTTTAGTTTCAGGACTCTATGGATTCCTTTTGGTGAAATTCAAGATCAAGCTACGAGCCTAATGAGAATGTCTACATCTCGTCATTCCAGTCAAATTCCGTTGAAGATCAACTAAGGAACTTCATGCAGAATCATGTACGGGAGACTGAGCAGATGACAGCTTCTCAACAAGAGACTCAAGTCTTCACAGAAGAGAAAACCACCCACATGCTCGAATCTGCCCAGCAGTCCACCCCGGTAAATCAGAATTGTTTTCAAGTTAAAGCAACCAAACCGGTGGATTCCTCCAATTCCTCAAAAGAAGACATGTATAAGCTCCGAATCGAATTTGAAGTGGAGCGAAGCAAGAGATTGGACGAGATGGACAGGATGATCAAGATGAACCAAGATCTTATGAGTGTGAGCACAGAGCTAGTGCGGGAAAGGGGTGTGTTGAAGGAAGAGAACGAAGCACTTCAAGAGAGAGAAGCCTTGGGAATGGAAAAGGCTAGTAATCTCCAAGAGTTGAACAAGAAACTATTATCTGAAGTGCTGATGCTCAGGGTTGAGAATGGTACTCTCAAGAAGACATATGGTGAAGTCTCCAACAAAAACAGAGAATTAGAAGAACAAATTGAGAGATTTGAAGCTGAAAAGAGTACCGCATCGAAGGATTTGGAGACCTTAGTGAGGCTATCGAAAGATTTTGAAGATAAGATAGCTCACAAGTCAATGAAGATGCAAATGGAGGTTGATCAAACAGCCAATGCCTTAGAGGATGCAAACTTAGCACTAAGCAGAAAGGAGGCGGAGGTCAAGGCGTTACAAGTAAAACAAATCAAACGTCCTCAAGACCACGCATCAAAGGGGAGTTCCTCTAACTCTAATAAATTGTGCTATGCATGTTCTAGGATAGAGCATTTTAAGGCTAAAAAGTACAAGCCAAATCAATATAGGAAAACTAGAGGTCCTAGGAATAGATGGAGTCCACCTAGGGTCAAACAAATATGGGTAAGGAAAGACCAAGTGCACTTATATAGAAACATGTTAAAGGAAAAGATAATGAAGGCACCTAAATTTATTTGGGTAGAGAAAAATAGGGAATTTCCTAACTTGGTCAAACCACCCTTAGAGGACCCTAGCCTCTCCATGAATGCATCCCATTGAGTAATTTTGATGCATGTAGTTAGTTTTATGTTTTATGTTTTATGTTGTTTAAATTCAATAAATTGTGTTGTTGGGATAGTTTGGTTAGAATGTTATATTTTGTGGATATTTGCACATTGAATTTATTGATTATATTTGTGGATGAAAGAGCCGGAGGCTCTAGTGCAAGTATGAATGCATGTGATTTATATTGTTTAATTCGGTTTGGGGGTGTTCATGCCCCATTCCATCAATTTTGATAAAATGCATAATGTTAAGCTTGATTTGTGCTTCAATGATATATTGCATGAATTGCCTTTACTTTGTGAGCCTTGTTTGAGTCATTTTCATTTTGTTTGGGCATTGATTATCTTTGATTAGTGCCTAGGTTTGTTTTGAGTCATGTTAGGTGCATGCCGCTAGGCCGGATTCTCTTGTCTTCAACATTGAGGACAATGTTGGGTTTTGGTTTGGGGGTGTAGACGCCTTTTTGAGTCGTCTTTTGTGTCTTGAGTCATTTTTGTTTCTTATTTTCGAAAAAGTTGCTGCTTAGCCAGATTTTTGAGCTTATTTAGCTTAGTGAGATACCTGGAGCAAAGTGTTTGTGGCGAATGTGTGTATGCTTTGTGTGCTTATTCAATAACTCTTAGTCACTTTAGGGGTCTCACTTGCACTTCATGGGCTAGTCTCATCTTCTAGTGTCCAAGTTTAAGGAACTCGGTGCTCAAGCGCTTTGTTCTAATAGTGGAGATTTCCCTTGTGAGATCACAAACACAAGCCAAAAGCCTGTATATTTGAGGGAAAGGGTTTTTCAAATCTGTAAACACTATTCAAACACCATGCATAGTCTCACTACATCAAAAATCATCATTTGTCCTTGAACATGCATCATATATGTGGACTGCTTGTCGGAAACTTTTATTCCCTTCGTAGATTGATCCTTTGAAGTGATATTAGGCAATGTGTGTTTTAGCCACTCAAAAAGAAAGCCTAAATACTTCCCATTCCCGTAATATGTGTGCTCCCAAGCCAATTTTGAAGCCAAACACATATAGACTTTTCCATTCTACACCCACGTTATCCATGACCCAAGCAACCTAAACACTTAGCCAACCCGCTCTTAATTGATCTTGTTGAGGCTTAGGAATGTAAAGTTGTGGTGCTTTAATTTGATAAATGCCGTGTACCTAGGCAAGATGAGTTGTGAAAATATGCATAGTAAAAAGGCATGAAAAGAAAAGAAAAGAAAAGAAGCAAAAAGTAACAAAAGAAAAATATGCTTCAAATGCCTTGTGTAAATTGTAAATGCTACCCAAATGTAACATGAGTAGTTAAAGATTGCATGTAGAGTCTAATTGTATGCCTGGACGCCATATTGTATTTGGAAGGTGAGTTGCACGAGAAATTAAATGCTTAAGTGTAGAATGTATTGCCTTAACTTGGTTGATTAGTGCTTGTGCTTAAACTTCTCATTCTCCTAATCACCATTCACCGTGGCCACGTTACAACCAAATGGAAAGACCTAGTTGATCTTAGGGAATGTCTAGATTGGGAATATTAGTTGATGGATGCTCTTTCCACGTTCATGACATGTGATTCTTTCATGAGACTCACTCACTGAAAATAGCGTTTATTCTACATTAAATGTATGCAACTAAGTTGATTCAGTTACATAAATTCATTGGCATACATGTTGCATGAGTGTGAACCTAGGTTCTGAGAGGAAAAATAAGAGAAAATCCATGTGAGAACCTAGTGTCGAAGCGAATTACGCTCGAGGTGTGAGAGTGAGTAGTTTCTGAGGCGCGGGCATTTTAAGTGTGGGATTCGTGTTGTGCCAGTTCCCCTTGAGGTGCCTTCGAGTTGTTTAGAACATTTTGCATATGCTAATTCCTCTCTCCCATTTGCTTTTGAGTATCTCTCTGCTAGTTGGTTCTGCAGCAAGTTTTTCTTTGTGTCTAGGAAGTTCATAGTTTGAGTCATTTTTAGTTTGTGTCTTATTTTGTTTTAGATTATGTTTGCTCGAGGACGAGCAAAGGTTTGGTTTGGGGGTGTTTGATCGTGCCTAAATTGTTGTATATTTCGGCCCTCATTCCTATTCCTTTGTCTCGTTCTTGTGTGTATTTTCTATATATTTTATGTCTTATAGGCTCGTTTGTGCTAAATTGCAGGCAATAGATGTAATTCTGGTGTTAGAAGCCAATTGCAGTGGTTCCGGTAGAAAAGGGGCAAAAGGGAAGACAAGGATCATAAGCAGCACTACAGTACGGGTCAAGTGCGGGTCTCAACCGCACTCCAACCGCACTCCTTCCCACAGCCGGGACCTGAAGCATGAAGGAAATATAAAGTGCGGGTAAAGTGCGAGACATCCAACCGCACTCCACCCGCACTATTGCTTAAGACAGAGGAGCTAATTCGTACCTGACAGATAAAGTGCGGGTCAAGTGCGGGTCAAGTGCGTGTCAAGACAGAGTTTAATTCATTAAAGTGCGGGTCATCCACCCGCACTCCACCCGCACTCACCCACACTCCACTAGCACTCCACCCACACTATTGCTCAAAACAGCTCCAACTGACACTAAAGTGCGGGTAAAGTGCGGGTAATCCGATCGCACTCCACCCGTACTATTCCTCAAGACAGAGGAGTGGATTTACACCTGACACCAGAGTGCGGGTACAGTGTGGGTAATTCACCTGCACTCCACCCGCACTCTACGCGCAACAGCTTCTGGTTTCGAGCTTAAGTGACCTATTTTCCCATCCTCTATAAATAGAAAAGGATGGGAACGAACCAAAACATCACCATACCTCCCAACACTTGTATTCTAAGCTAGTAACACATCTCCCTCTCATCCAAACCATCTCTACTCAATCAAAGGCAACTAGGAGACTTGGATTCAAGCTTCAAGGAAGGAGATCAATCTTTAAGGGTTATCTCTACTCTCTCTCTTAGTTATTAGTTTGTAATAGAACATGAGTAGCTAAAATACCCCACTATGGGGTTGGTGTTATTTGTTTGATGGATATTTGGGCTTTGTAAATAAACTCTATGTGTTATATTTATTCTATCTCTATGTTACATTCCATTGCTTGTATTGATTTCCATTATTGACTTGCTTGGATACACTCTCTTAGCATGATTGATTTGGATTACTTGAGTAGGCAATTAGGTTTTCTTATGCTCCATTGAATGGAAGGATTTCCAGGAAATCCGGCTCTATAACCACGCTCTTAATCTAATATCGAATTAGTGGCTTTCACTATACATCCTAGGTTAGCCACTTGTGAGAGAATTAGAAGCCTCCACTATACACCCTAGGTTGGCTACTTTAGTGATTTTACGAGAACTAACCTTCGAGTAGAATTCGGTTGATAACCTCGAGCCTCATCCAATCCCAACCGGTTGGCCTTCACTATACATCCTAGGTCGGCCACATGTGAGGGAATTGGAAGCCATCACTATACATCCTAGGATGGCTACATTAGTAATAGGTTGAGCCATAGCTAGATAGATGAGCATTCATGGAACAAGTCCCAATTGAGTAACTAGCCACTGTTGGTTGCTTAAGAAGGATTAATCGCTAGTAGAAGGTCTTCGCTATACATCCTAGGTTGACCTCTTGCTAGAGATATATACCAACACTATACACCCTAGGTTGGTTACATTTGTCAAAACGTGCTTAATTGAGAGTCTGTTACAATTGCCCAATATTCACTTACGAGTACATCAACTCCGTAGTTCCATCATCATTCATTCATCACTCCATTATCATCCTATTTCATTTTCTTTCATAGTTTAGTTTATATTGTATTTCCATTCACCATCATTTACTTTTATGCATACTAGTTATATTAATCATAATCTTATCACCGCTACCCCGATCTCAGTGGACGACACCCGTGCTAGCCGCTTTGCTTGTATTTATACTTGTGAACGGATCGCATAGGTTTTATAAATTGTTTTGACGGACGGTTTTCTGACGGCAAAAACCTTCTCATCAATGCTACACAAAAACTGCTGTGCAGGTTGATGTCTAGGAAGCGGGACCTGCAGCGGTATACTCTAGAATGTATAATATTCAACTTGTAGACCTGATCTGCCCAACTCAGACATGCGCACATTAAAAAGCATCCGTTCTAATTTGTAAGTTCCTCATATTTTGATTGGCTTATTTCGTTGACAAACCACATTGGGGATTATTCTTTGTAAGGGAAATTTAGGCCTCTTGAGTGTGATCAAGCTTCAAGGACATCATCTCTCTCATAAAGCACTTCAAAGGTATCTCACTAGTTTAACTTTCTTTGAAGAGATCTAGTTGCACACACTCACTTGCATGCATTATGTTCCTATCTTCATGTAATTGAATGATGTATTGTATGCCTCTTTTCACACTCCACACTTGCACATTTTGCACATCTCTTAGTGTGTTGAGTTTGCCCAGAAAAGAGAATGTCTTCTTTTAGCGCGGCCTAGACCGCTTGGCAAGACATGCTTGCACTGCGGCATACAAAGCGGTATACCTCAGTAGGGTCATGCTTCCTGTACCGCTTCCTGTACACTAGATCGCAAAGCGACCCAAGTCGCGGTGTTGTCCAGTAGGCCTCTGTTGCCCATACCGCGGCTTGTGCACCTGCATGCACAGCGCCCTACACCGCGTTGTTGTCCAAACGGTGCACTGCTATTTATACCGCGGTCTGGACACTTGCCTGAGACGCGGTCCATCTAGCGGTATTGACGGGATTTTGTGCCCTAAGTTCAAAACGACGCTGTTTTAACTAGGGCTCCCTTATATATACTCTATCTTCTTCCTTGCTTTTTTTTTTTTTGAGTTCAAGAAGCCATTTTTGATAGGCCAAGCTTCCCTTAGAGAGAGAAACTCCCAAGAACTCATCTTTACTCAACCAAACACAAATCCATGTGCATTTAACCTCTTCAAGCATCATCTCATCATGGATTCTTCTTGCTTTCATTGACTAGGTAACTAGAACATGCCCTAAATCTCTTTGTATTTATTTATGTTCTTGTTTGCCTAGGGTTAGCTCTTTTATATGATTTTATTGCATATCTTTATGTTTATTGGCATTTATAACATGTTTGAGTTGATGTTTGTTGGTTGAGAGCTTTGTTCATTAATAGCTAGCATTTAGGACGATTTTACCCTTCTAGCTAAATCTTCGTGCATTTGCATTTAGATATTGATATCTAGGATTTGCATTTATTGACATCTTTAAATCCTTAGATAAGCATTTATTGTTGCCTAGCATTAATTGCATGTTTGAATATCTTTTACATATTCACATAGGTTGTTTAACCTCTTCATTGATTGTTAAGCTGTGTGACTAAGTGAGTTAGTGCACAAGCTTGTGGTCAAGAATCACTATTAAAGGCCCGTTGGGTAGAGTGAAAGGGTTAGTGACCAAGTAGGTGTGACTTGAGGTCAACCTAGGTTGTAAACTTTCGTTCAAATAGTGGATTTGAGGACCCTATGTGGCTAGAAGGATAGCCCGTGAGTTTTTGCCCAGTTGGAGGGTTTCTCACGTAAATCAATCCTTGTGTTTTTATTGTTTTCCGCATATTTATATTGGATTGATTGATTACTAATATGGGGCAGGATTATTAAAATTGATTAAGTCGAAAAGTTGGTAATAAATCAACTAAAACCTATTCACCCCCCCTCTAGGTTGTATTAGACACACTTTGTGTATTTTCAATTGGTATCAGAGCGGGTTCCTAGATACACTTAGGTGATCCTTGCTCTTTGTGTGTCTTGCATTTTGTTTGTGTTTGTTGCATCATAAACATTCATCTCATTCATACCCAAACACTATGATTGGGAACGGAAGTGGTAATGAGGGAGCCTCTAGCACAAGACCCCCTTTGCTCACCGGAGTAAACTATGCCTCTTGGAAAGGCAAGATGAAGTCTTACATTTGCCAAATAAATGACCGAGCATGGATGGCAATTGAAGATGGCTACACTCTTCCGGAAAAGACTCTTGAAGACGAAAGTGTAGTTCCCAAGCCAAAGTCGGAATGGTCAACTCAAGAGTTTGAAGCATCCAAGTGGAACAACAAGGCTATGCATGTTATTCTTTGTGCAATGGATGACAATCAGTACAAATTGATCCAAACAACAAGAATTGCAAAAGAGGCATGGGAGATTCTAGAGACGGCCCATGAGGGAACCGAGGTGGTCAAGGACTCCAAGCTTCAAGTCCTCCAAACACAATTCGAGCAAATTAGGATGGAGGAGGATGAGTGCTTCAACGACTTTCAAGTGAAGTTGATGGACATAGTCAATCAGAGCCATCAACTTGGTGATCCCTATTCAGATAGGAGGATCAAGCAAAAAATTATGAGGTCGCTTCCAGCAAGATTTGAGTCAAAAGTGACGGCTCGTGAGGAGAATAGTGACTACAAGAATATGAAGCCAAGTGAAGTTATTGGAAGGCTTCTAGCATATGAGTCTAGATGGACTCCCGCACCTACACCTCAAAAGAAGCAAAAGAGTTTTGCTCTGAAGACTTCTAAGGTTGAGAAAGAGGAAGAAGACTCAGATGAAGAAATGGCCCTCATGGTGAAAAGATTCAAGAAGTTCATCAATTTTGAGAAGAGGGGATTTGGATCCAAAGGAAAGGAAATAAAGAAGAAGACTCCTTTCAAGAAGTTTGAGTCAAGTGAAGACAAGCCCACAAGAAAAGGGATTCAATGCTTCGAATGTGGAGGTTTCGGACACATCTCCACGGATTGTGGAAATTTGAAAATAAGAAGAAAGGAAAGGCCATGGCCGCCACGTGGAGCGATGGTGATGACTTGGAAGAAGAAGGAGAATCCTCAGATGATGAGGATCATGTGGCAAACTTTATTGCCTTCGCATCTTCTCTCAAGAGTAAGGAAGCAATAGATGATGAAGAGGTAGAGAAACAAAGTGAAGATGACTCTAGCGATGGTGACTCTTCATCCCATTCAACAAATATGGATGTAGGAGGAATGGATCTTGAAGGCTTCATTGAGCATTTTCAAAGCTCAAGATTGAAGATGAAGAAAGAGATTCAAAGGCTAAAAGGAGAGAATCTCAAGCTATCCACCGAAGCTACTAACTTAAATAAAGAAGTGAAGATAGCCAAAAGGAATGAGGAATTGATGGAAAAGGAGCTTGAAGAAGCTAGAGAGATCATTGCTAAGATGACTTCAAGCACGAATAAACTTGACCACATGTTGGGAGTTGGCAAGAGGCCAAGTGATAAAAAAGGTCTTGGCTATGAAGATGACAAGGAGACCTCATCCTCAAGCAAGATTGTGTTTGTCAAGAGTTTGGATAACAAAGAGCCTCCACCCCCACAACATCTTAGGAAGAAGATCGAACTAGGAGAGTGCTCTAAAGACTCTCAAGTCAAGGTAGCACAAGGGAAACAAGCTCAAGCTCAATCAACAAGGGTGCATCAAGCAAGTTTCCCTCAACCCAAATACCATCAAGCCAAGAAGCAATTCATGCAAGGTCAATCAAGGAAGCAATTCATTCCAACTCAACAACAAAGAAGAAGAGAACCAATCCAACACCAAAGACAAGCTCAAATGCGTGGGAAAGCCCGTTTATACTCACAAGGGCATTGTATGTCTTCTTATTTTATTCCCACTTGTCACTTTTGTGGTGTTGATGGTCACATTAGACCAAATTGCTTAAAATACATTGAAATGTGTAGAATCAAGAGCATGATTGAAAGAAATAGAGCTAGAGCTAAAATGCATGTTCCTAGGAAATCTAGAGCAAATTTGCATGATCCTAGGAAATCTAGAGCCAATGTGACTAATACCACTAGGAATGAGAACATTACACCTAGGTGGATTAGAAGAGATAACTATTCTTGCTATGTGGCTCAAATTGCCTTGAAGGCAAATGCCTCTAACACTTGGTATTTGGATAGTGGGTGTTCTAGGCATATGACGGGGAACAAGAGCTTCTTTAAATCCCTTGTCTTGGAGGATGGAGGATTTGTCACCTTTGGTGATGGATCTAGAAAGAAAGTCACAAGGAAAGGAACCATTTCCATTCCCGATTTACCCTCTTTGTCCAATGCTTTACTTGTTGATGGCTTGCAAACCAATCTTATAAGCATTTCTCATCTTAATGATGATGGACTCTCTGTCTTGTTTAACAAAAATGATTGTTCTATTTTAATGCCAAATGGACAAACCTTGCTAAATGGAAAGAGATCTAGTGACAATTGCTATTGTCTTGAAGCTAGTGCTATCTCTTGCAATATGTCCAAATGTGAGGAAATTGAGTTATGGCATCAAAGACTTGGCCACATGAACTATCAAGATTTAAGGATCTTAGATAAGTTCAAGGTTGTGCGTGGCCTCCCTAAGCTTGGGAAGAAAGTCGATGGCGTTTGTGGACCTTGTCAACAAGGGAAACAAACCAAAAGTATGCACAAAAAAGGCAAGTATCTCGCCACCAAGGAGCCATTAGAGCTTCTACATATGGACCTTATGGGTCCCATGCAAACCGAGAGTCTCGGTGGCAAGAGATACATTTTTGTTTGTGTTGATGATTTTTCTAGATTTACATGGACATATTTTCTTAGAGAAAATCTGAAACATTTGAAAATTTTAAAATGCTTTGCACTAAAATTCAAAATGAAAAGAACTCACACATTAAAAGCATTAAAAGAATTAGGAGTGACCATGGGAGGGAATTTGAAAATGCTTGTTTTGAAAGCTATTGCAATAGCTTAGGCATTTCCCATGAGTTTTCGGCTCCTAGAACTCCTCAACAAAATGGGATTGTTGAGAGGAAGAATAGGGTCCTTCAAGAGATGGGCCGTGTGATGTTGCTTAGCAACAATGTCCTTAAGAACCTTTGGGCCGAGGTCGTCAATACGGCTTGCTACATAGGAAATAGAGTCTTCCTAAGGCCCGGTACTAGGCAAACCTCCTATGAATTATGGAAGGGTAAGAAGCCAAATGTTAGCTACTTCCACTCATTTGGGAGCAAATGCTACATTCTAAATGACCGAGATCAACTTGGCAAGTTTGATGCCAAGAGTGATGAGGGGATTTTTATTGGATATGCCCTTAATAGTAAGGCCTATAGAGTTTTCAATTTAAAAACTCGGAGTGTCATGGAATCATCTAATGTCGTCATAGATGATTGTAGGCCTAAGACTATAGACCATGATGAGGAGGTCATTGTGCTTGATGAACCTTTCTTGGAGAAGAATGGTGAGACTTCAATTGATGTGAAGTCAAGTCTTGATGAAGAGGTCATCCAACCTCTTGATAGAGATCCATCTTTGGACTCTAAAGAAACCGCTCCATGGGTTAGACATCTCCTCAATAAGAATGACATTCTTGGAGATATGAATGAGGGTGTTAGGACTAGGCGTCAAATAGCTAATCAAATTAGCTATACTTGCTACACCTCTCAAATTGAACCCAAAAAGGTTGATGAAGCCTTGAATGATGAGTTTTGGGTTCTTGCCATGCAAGAAGAGCTAAACCAATTTGAAAGAAATGAGGTTTGGACTCTTGTTCCTAGACCCAAGGATACTAATGTCATAGGCACCAAATGGGTATACAGGAACAAGTCGGATGAAAATGGCAACATTGTGCGCAACAAGGCTAGACTTGTAGCACAAGGATACTCTCAAATTGAGGGTATTGACTTTGAGGAGACTTTTGCTCTGGTTGCCCGTCTTGAGTCCATAAGGCTTCTTTTGTCCATATCATGTGTGCACAAGTTCAAATTGCATCAAATGGATGTTAAGAGTGCCTTCTTCAATGGTTTCTTGTATGAGGAAGTGTTTGTTGAGCAACCCAAGGGGTTTGTGGATCCACACCACCCCAATCATGTCTATAGCCTCAAGAAGGCTTTATATGGGTTGAAACAAGCACCTAGGGCTTGGTATGAGCGCCTCACTCAATTTCTTGTTGACAATGACTACACTAGAGGTAGTGTTGACAAAACCTTATTCATCAAGAGGAACAAAGATGAGCTTTCCATAGCTCAAATTTATGTTGATGATATTGTGTTTGGCTCCACCAATAAATCCAAAGTCCAAAAATTTGTTGATGTCATGTCTCATGAGTTTGAGATGAGTCTTGTTGGGGAGCTCAATTACTTCCTAGGTTTGCAAATCAAGCAATTGCATGATGGGATTTTCATATCCCAAGCTAAGTATGCTAAGAACCTAGTGAAGAAGTTTGGCCTTGAGAATGCCAAACATTGTGACACACCCATGAGTACCACCTTGAAACTAAGCAAGGATGCTAGTGGCAAGAGTGTGGAACAAAGTCTTTATCGTGGCATGATTGGTAGCTTGCTTTACTTGACCGCAAGTAGGCCCGATATAGCCTTTAGTGTGGGTGTGTGTGCTAGGTACCAAGCGGATCCCAAGGAATCCCATCTCTCCTCCGTGAAGAGAATCATTCGTTATGTGAATGGGACATCCAACTATGGGATATGGTACTCTTTTGACACTAATGCTAGCTTAGTTGGCTATAGTGATGCAGATTGGGCAGGAAATTGTGATGATAGGAAGAGTACATCGGGCAGTTGCTTCTTCCTAGGTAACAACTTGGTCTCATGGTTTTGCAAGAAGCAAAATTCCATCTCTCTATCCACAGCTGAAGCGGAATACATAGCCGCCGGGAGTGCTTGCACACAACTCCTTTGGATGAAACAAATGCTCGTGGATTATGGTTTTGATCAAGGTATTCTAACCCTCTATTGTGATAACATGAGTGCAATTAACATTTCAAAGAATCCTATTCAGCACTCTAGGACAAAGCATATAGACATTAGGCATCATTTCATTAGAGAACTAGTTGAACACAGATGCATTGCACTTGAGCATGTGGGCACAAATGATCAACTAGCGGATTTATTTACAAAGCCCTTAGACTCAACTAGGTTCAAGTCTCTTAGTAGGTTTATTGGGATTTGTCATATGCCTTGATGTGTTTTGGTGATTGACCCTTTATGGGGAACTCAAGCAAAGAGAGCAACCTTGCATGTTGGAATAAGCAAAAACTTGATCAACTTTATGCTTCTTTATTAATTGCTTGAGTATTCTTGGTTGTGCTTATATATATTCTTATATGGTTTTTTATTTAATAAGTGTGCCTTGCTTGATTTGTAATCCATGTCACCTCTATGTTCAAACATGCATTTTTGGATTAGGAGAATTGATTGGGAAGTACATTTGAATGACCTAAAATATTTCTCCATGACATGTGAACTTGATTTTGACATGCTCAACATGATATGCATGAAATATGTTTTGATTGCTTGAATGCAAATATGCGTGTATGCAAATGAGAAGACTAATCAATAAGGATCTTATATCCACGTAATCAATAAGGATTTTATGTCCAAATTAGTCATCTCTCTCTTCTTAATTGTTAATCAAGACTACTATCATACGGCCAATTATCCGGAAAAATCTAAAAGGATCTCTTGATCCAATGTCTTAATTTGCTTTTAAGAATTGATATAGTTTTGTGTGCGTTGAAATTTCTTTTCAAAATACTATATCATGTCTCTTTATGGCAAAAGGGTGCAAATTGGTTTGAATTCTTTTGGAACCCTTTTTGATGTTCTCCTTGCCAAATACCATTTGCTTGAACCATGATGCTACATGTCTTACATTCAGAGCATCTAAGTCACACATTTTCTTCTAAACAATAAAACCCTCAATGATTCTCTCTCAATTAATTAAGTTGCATAAAGTTGTTGTATATGATTATGCACATATCTTGCAAATAGCTCTCTTTGCTAAAGTGACCCGGTTGGGGAATACTCCTTTGCCTATCTCATGACAAAAAGGGGGAGTAATGTGGTTTTATTTAAGGGGATTGCATATTTGGAGAGATTGTCCCGTTGAGGAGGAGTAACCTATATAGGGGGAGCATTTGCATGTTGCATGTTGTAGTTTTCTTTTATTATGCAAATTGCTCTTATTTAATTATCTCTCTTGATCACCTCACATACACTTGTCTTGGAAAGTGTAGTCTCATTGTTATGTAGGGATGGCTATTCTACAAGAGCTTGAAGATTTGAAGACCTAGCTTCTAGGTATCTTTTTGTAATGTAGAATTTCCTTGTTGACCTTTAGTTTTTACTTTTTTGTGAGGATGATTTGTGAGTGGTGGTTTTGTCACGAAATAGCCAAAGGGGAAGATTGTAAGTTCCTCATATTTTGATTGGCTTATTTCGTTGACAAACCACATTGGGGATTATTCTTTGTAAGGGAAATTTAGGCCTCTTGAGTGTGATCAAGCTTCAAGGACATCATCTCTCTCAAAGAGCACTTCAAAGGTATCTCACTAGTTTAACTTTCTTTGAAGAGATCTAGTTGCACACACTCACTTGCATGCATTATGTTCCTATCTTCATGTAATTGAATGATGTATTGTATGCCTCTTTTCACACTCCACACTTGCACATTTTGCACATCTCTTAGTGTGTTGAGTTTGCCCAGAAAAGAGAATTTCTTCTTTTAGCGCGGCCTAGACCGCTTGGCAAGACATGCTTGCACCGCGGCATACAAAGCGGTATACCTTAGCAGGGTCATGCTTCCTGTACCGCTTCCTGTACATTAGATCGCAAAGCGACCCCAGTCGCGGTGTTATCCAGTAGGCCTCTGTTGCCCATACCGCGGCCTGTGCACCTGCATGCACAGCGCCCTACACCGCGTTGTTGTCCAGACGGTGCACTGCTGTGTATACTGCGGTCTGGACACTTGCCTGAGACGCGGTCCATCTAGCGGTATTGACGGGATTTTGTGCCCTAAGTTCAAAACGACGCTGTTTTAACTAGGGCTCCCTTATATATACTCTATCTTCTTCCTTGCTCATTTTTTTTGAGTTCAAGAAGCCATTTTTGATAGGCCAAGCTTCCCTTAGAGAGAGAAACTCCTAAGAACTCATCTTTACTCAACCAAACACAAATCCATGTGCATTTAACCTCTTCAAGCATCATCTCATCATGGATTCATCTTGCTTTCATTGACTAGGTAACTTGAACATGCCCTAAATCTCTTTGTATTTATTTATGTTCTTGTTTGCCTAGGGTTAGCTCTTTTATATGATTTTATTGCATATCTTTATGTTTATTGGCATTTATAACATGTTTGAGTTGATGTTTGTTGGTTGAGAGCTTTGTTCATTAATAGCTAGCATTTAGGACGATTTTACCCTTCTAGCTAAATCTTCGTGCATTTGCATTTAGATATTGATATCTAGGATTTGCATTTATTGACATCTTTAAATCCTTAGATAAGCATTTATTGTTGCCTAGCATTAATTGCATGTTTGAATATCTTTTACATATTCACATAGGTTGTTTAACCTCTTCATTGATTGTTAAGCTGTGTGACTAAGTGAGTTAGTGCACAAGCTTGTGGTCAAGAATCACTATTAAAGGCCCGTTGGGTAGAGTGAAAGGGTTAGTGACCAAGTAGGTGTGACTTGAGGTCAACCTAGGTTGTAAACTTTCGTTCAAATAGTGGATTTGAGGACCCTATGTGGCTAGAAGGATAGCCCGTGAGTTTTTGCCCAGTTGGAGGGTTTCTCAAGTAAATCAATCCTTGTGTTTTTATTGTTTTCCGCATATTTATATAGGATTGATTGATTACTAATATGGGGCAGGATTATTAAAATTGATTAAGTCGAAAAGTTGGTAATAAATCAACTAAAACCTATTCACCCCCCCCCCCCCCCCCCCCCTTCCCCCCTCTAGGTTGTATTAGACACACTTTGTGTATTTTCATAATTATCAAATCTAAAATTTTCAACACCCCCAAACCTAAATTAAACATCATCTTTCAATAAAGTTTGAAACTAAAATAAAACAATGTTCAATTCTAGCTAAAGGGTGTTCGAGACTTACACTAATTTACGACTCTAAATTTAAAATAAATAAAAAATTCAAAAAGAAAAGAAAATTGTACCAGGGTGGGTTGCCTCCCACCCAGCGCTGTATTTAACGTCAAGGAGAGACGCATGAGAGCACTATAGCTCTTGAAGCTTAATTGATTTCACTATCCTCGAGCTATCCTCTACATGTGGTGAAGTAACAACTACGTACTCATCGCCACTCTTTTTCAACCGAATAGTTCCACCATGCTCAACTTCTCTGAGCATGTCTTTTCGGATCCATACTTGCCTTACCTGATTACTCCCACGTTTGCATTGTTTGAGATACTCATAGCACCTTGGTCGAATGTGATCCCTAACATTGCAAAAGTGACAAACGAGAACAAATCTATGAAAATTATCTTCTTGGTGGTTGTGATTCATTGATAGAGCTCGCTTTCTTCTATTTCTTCTTCTTCTCATCGGAAGTGGATAGACCTTCTAGGTGACGAAATTATTCGACTCATCTTTAGTCACCTTATTGATCTTAACTTCCGCCGGTTGCTTCATCACTTCGGCGATCAATGACTTGATCTCTTTCTCGGTCTTTGCAAACTTGGCAATGCTTTCAAGTTCCTTATTCTTCATGATCTCTAAGACTTTATCCCTTTGTTCAATCTCAACCTTCATTAGCCTCATCCGTTGAGCAAACTCATCTTTGAGCTCTTCTAATTCTTGGGAAAGTTCAGCCGACTTTTTCAACAAAAACTCTTTTTCTTCCATTAGCTCATTGATCTTTTTTGTCAAGTCGAAATTGAGAGCGACAACCATATGTTTGCCTTCTTTCAGTTGCTCAATCATGTTCTCATAACTTGAGCGATCATGTTGGAGAGGTGAGATCTTGCTTCTTTTTCCATTTTGAATTTCTGTGAGAGTGGGAGTTGATTCATGACAAACTTCTGGATCTACTACTTGCACGTTGAAACAATCAAGAGCACCTACAGGATGCCCCATGGATTTAAAAACATCAACATCGATTGTCTCATCAAATACTGTCATGGACACCTTGCCATTATGCACATCGATGATAGCCTTTGCGGTTGACATGAACGGTCTTCTGAGCAAAATAGGTAAGTCATTTGCACTAGTGCCTTCTTCTTCCATATCCAATACGATCAAATCTGCAGGTATAATGAGCTTGCAAAGCTGGACCAGAACATCTTCAACAATTCCATGAGGATACCTTATGGATCGATCGGCAAGTAAAAGCTCCATGTTGATTGGTTTAAGGTCACTCAACCCCATCTCCTTGTACACGGCATAGGGCATCAAATTAATGCTTGACCCTAGATCAAGTGTGGCTCTCTCCTTTCTTGTTTCTCCCACCATGATAGTGATATTGAAACTTCCAAGATCCTTGAGTTTCGGAGGCAATTTTTTTTGGAGTACTGCACTTACCTCATGTGGAACTAGCACTGTCTCATGAGAATCAGTTTTCCTATTTCTTGAATTTAGCTCCTTGAAATACTTTGCATATGCTGGCATCTTCTGGATTACTTCCATGGTTTGCAAACTACATTGTCGTTTGACAAAAAGTTGTAGATCTCCTGGAATGATTGGTTGAGCTTATTCTTTTGAACTCTGGCCGGAAAAGGAACTAGGGGTACATAAGGCTTTGGAGATTTGTGAATTTTTGATGTATCCTTGGACTTTTCCACCTTAAACTCTTCATCTTCTACTGGTTCACTATTTTCTTTGGAGAAACCTGAAACATAAATAGAAGTATTAAAAAGTTCAGCATGTTTTTTATTATTTAAAGCCTTACCATTCCAGAGTAACGTGATGGCCTTTGCTTGATCAGTATGGCTTGGGAATTTTCCCGGTTCACTCATTTGCTTAGCTTCAGCTAATTGGCCGATTTGTAATTCTATCTTCCTCAATGAAGCATCAATGTTTTGAAATCTCACATCAGTATCCTCGAAATTTTTCTGAGAAAATTGCATGAAATTATTCAGTGTGTCTTCTAGTGATGGCTTCTTGGGTTGGTATTCATGATTCTGTTGGGTAGCGGTATTGTACTGTCTCTGGCCATAATTTTTGTTTCCCCATTGGTTTCTAGGACCCTGATTGTTGCTCCAAGAGAAATTGGGATTTCTCTAACCCTGATTGTAGTTGTTCATGGCTTGTGCCTCTTCCAGGTCATTAGGTCCAGTACCTCTTGCTTGACAAGCTTCCATACCATACCCTGGTTGTTCACATCCCATGTATCGCGTTTCTCTCATTTGTCCATCCTAATTGACAAGTAACTCGATGGACTTTTGCATTTGTGACATTTGCATTGAGTTCCCGGTATTAGCATCTACTTCATAAATACCTTTTCTTCTCCTAGAACTCTTTTGCTAAGAATTATTGGCTAGCTTCTCAAAGATCGAAAACAATTCTTCGGAGTTTTGTCGGTCATGGATCCTCCACATGCATTATTCACCAAAACTGTTGAGACGTCATTTAGTCCATCATAGAACCATTGACACAGTTGGTGTATTTGATATCCGTGCTGAGGACAATCAAAGAGAAGCATTTTGTAACGCTCCCAGGCTTCATAGAATGTCTCTTGGTCCCCTTGAAAGAAATTAGTAATCTTGGATCTGATCTCACTGGTTTTCTGGGGAGAATTGAATTGGTCAGTAAGCTTCTCTACCACCTCATCCCATGTTGTTAGTGAGGCCGGAGGCAAAGTCAAGAGCCATGTCTTAGCCTTTTCCTTTAGAGCATGTGGAATACACCTCATACGCAGCTGGTTTTCTGTCACCCTATTGTTTGGAAAAGCCTGAATTGCTGCATAAAATTCTGTAATAAATTTAAGCACATCTTCATTTGGTAGCCCATGGAAAGCTGGTAGCAAATTATAGTGGAAACTCTTCAGCTCATAATTCCTTGCTGCCTCATCTAGTGCGATGCACAAAGGATGATTGTCAACAATAGGCCTGCTATAATCCTTCATGGTTTTGATAGGTACAACTGGTGGATCTGGAACCTGTTGGATGTTGCGATTTCCATCGCCTGCCATTGTTCTTTGTCCAATACGACCAATGTTGTCGTTCAACGGTAGTAATTCTCCTTGCAGTGATCTTCTACCTTACATTCACCGTTGAAAACCTGAAACAAAAGATAGACGCACAGTAAACTATGAAAAGAAAATAAAATAAAAACTAAAAATCTAAAAATTAATGACACGACTACCTAAACTAGACTAAATTTCTTAACTAAAACTAAAACTAGAATTAACCAATAAATTCAACTAGTTCCCCAGCAGCGGCACCAAAAACTTGATGTTATAAAATCTTATTATAAAATACTCACTCGCAAGTGCACGAATCGTGAAGA
Source organism: Dipteronia sinensis (assembly GCA_033220585.1). NCBI lineage: Eukaryota > Viridiplantae > Streptophyta > Magnoliopsida > Sapindales > Sapindaceae > Dipteronia > Dipteronia sinensis. The sequence continues at coordinate 44,633,770 of CM065638.1, read as the reverse complement.
TTAGTACACCACCAAATAAGAATCGTTCCCACGAGGAAAAGAGATTTATTGATTGAAAACTAATTTTAATTAAAGTTAAATGAAAAGTAACCAAGAGATTGTTTTGAGAATTGAATTAAACTAAATTAAACTAAGAGACTAAATTAATTAAAAGCAAGTAACAAGAAATTATGGATTGTGATCAAGAGAAAGAAAACACTAGATCATCAATGATCCTCAATTTTGAACACTCAATGTATGGAATTAACTTATAAACAAGATTCAGTCAATTCTAGAGTTCATTCTTTGTCTATAATGTGACTATTACCGTTCGGTCGCGGGCTGAGTCACGTGCTTCCAACCGTTATTCACCCTATGGTCAATGTGTGAATAATAATCAGAAACCCATTAAGTGTAAGAATTAAGAACCAAATTCTACTACTTTGCCTTGGTCAGATTAAAGATAAAATTCATTCATTCAAAAGAACGGTAATTAAGATTATGTTTGGTCAACACTGATCCTAATTCTCAGATAGTCTTAACCCTAAAATAATGCTAAATAATCATCCACCCTTTGGTCAAGGTGTGAAAGAAAATTACAATTGATGAGGATCAAGCATTTAAGAACAATGAATAAATCAAGAATTGAATTGATGAAATAATAATTAATCACACATGAGCATTCACAAAAGGTTCACATTGATTTCCTAGTTATGGGATTAGTTACACATCAAGAAAAAAATATATATATATATAAAACTCATCTTGGCCTTCAATGAGTTCTTCAAATCTTTAATGTTGAATCTTCTTCGTCTTCTAATCTTTAATGTGTAAAGATGGATGAAAGAATATTGTATGTAGGAGAATGGTATATGGAGATGGTGATTAGGTCTCTGGAACTCTTTTCTTCAAGAAACTCATGATATTTATAGGTAATAATTCCTTGTGGACTCCCAATTTGCTTTGTTGTCGGAAACTCACAAAGTATGAAAATAGAATGAGAGAAGGAATTGGAATCCTTTCCTAAATTGGATTTCCTCTCTTGATAATTGTCTCCTAATTTGAGTTTAGGAAGTTTCTCAAACATGTTTTGGTCTTCTAAAGTCTTTAGAATTTGATTTGGGAAGTTTTGGAACAGTTCTGGAACAATTCAGAGTGGAATCCGCCAAAAATACGTCAAAACTGCGGCCTAGGTCGCTCCGGAGTAACCCTTAGTCAGCACAGCGGTGTTGTTCTATTTTTTACCGCTACGTAGACCGCTATGTAGGTTACTGCACAAACCACGGTCTAGCCAGCGGTAGACTTCTCCAGCTCGAACTTTGGTTACTAAATCAGGCATAACTTCTTCTAGGAATATTGGAATTGCAATCCAAAATGTGCGCCGGAGTTGAGAGATAGACTTTTGAGGCTATCCATCCATAGGTGGTAGGACACACAATTCAATCGGAGCTGAGAGATATGGTCCCTGTAATATGAGTGATCTGTACAGCCCAAAACTCATCTTTTTGCTCCTTTTCTCCAAAATAGCGTCTAACACCTCTTCCATGAAATGTGACCTACAAATGCTCAACAAACACATAAAATACCCAATTTCACCTAAGAACAAAGCACAAATAATAGGAAATAAGGACCTAAAACATGTATAGAAATAGACCGATCAACCCCTCTGGAACCGATCAACGAATGCACAACTTGTAAGCATCCATAGAGAGGGCAGCAGTCCAGATGAGACAATTGGTGGAAAAATCCCTAGCAAAAGATAGAAATGAGTTCCCGATCCCTAGACTCAATATATCTACTAGGGCGTCCTGCTATAGGATTGAGGCGACCATACCAGTCGAGTCCTCAAATAGCTCAGAATGTGACCTTGGTGAAGTTTTGCTAAGGGTTGAAGAAGAGCTAAGGGTAGATAAGGGAAGAAAAGAGGTGGAAGAACCGGAGAAATCCTCAAAAAGCGTTGATGAGTACTTGGATGAACTTTTGCTCATATTGGATGAGGATTTTAGAGATGATATATGAGGTAAAGAAGAACAGAGAGTAGAGGTTGCACTAGAGAATAAGGAATTGATAAGTCAAAAATATGGACTTAAAGATTAAAATCAATTCGCTTGAGAAGGAAAGGGACTCATCCTTAAAGAAGATTAAATAGCTTAAGGATGACTTTTCTCAAAGAATGCGGCTAAAGCAAACCGAAATCGCGGCAAAGGATGAGGCTTTGGAGATAATGAAGACAAGGGAATTTGACTACCTTGCGGAGCTTGCAAAGGCTAAGCAAGAGTTGAAAGCAAAGAGAAAGGAAGTGATCCCACTTCCGAAAGAAGATAAGCTTGAATTGAGTCAAGGAATTTTGAGTGCCATGGTAACCAAACCAAGTCTCAACAAATCAAAGAAGAAGATGTTGGTAACTCGCAGCTGAAGGGTGGTGGCCCGGTTTTAAAATTTTTCATAAAAACAAAAACGATTTAGCTGGATCGTTGTAATTATATTGATTTTAATATTTAATATAAATAGTAGGGAAAGAAATTGTTACCCTTATAGACTTTTCACGATTCCCTAGAACAGAGTTCTTCCACTGTAGAATCTTCGTGATTTCCTCGAACCAAGTTCTTCCACATTGAATCTCCAACACTAAAAAACCAACGAGTGAGCGTTTCGGTATTGAATAGAAAAATTCGACTCTCGAATTTCTATTCTTGTTGTGTACTCAACACTTGAGACAACAAGAAAAATATTGAGACTTTCTCACAATATTATTTAGAGGCTTAGAACTCAAAAATATTTTTCCTTTTGTTTCATGTCTTTGTATTTCTTCTCTAAGAAAAAAACAAAACAAGAACACACACTCCCTTTCTTTTTATCTCTCTCATTTGAGCAAAAAATCCAAAAACAAAGAACTCTTTCTTTTTGTTTTTATCTTTCGTTAAGAGGGAGAGGGCCCAAAAAAAATGCCTGGTTTCCTTTTTTTAAACAAAGGCAGAGAGATCGATCACCCCCAATGTAGGGCGGTGAGTATTGTTATAAACAACAATAATAGGGTAGCAGCACATGCTACTTGTGCTTCTTTTGAATGGAGATGGCTATGGTACAAAGGGTGGGTGTGCTTTGTACCGTACAACAACACAAAAAGCAACATATAATCAATAAAAAAAAGTTAGTGTTAGCCAGCCAAAAAAAGCAACCGGTTTCAACCGGTTGCTGTAGGTTTAATAAATTTTGAATATAATATATAAATATATATTAATAATGTAATTATATTATATTACATAATAATTAATAAAAAATAATTTGATGTAAAAAAATATTGAAAAATTTCATTTAAAATATATGAAAATTAGAAATATTATTATTTAAGATAAATAAATAAAAATAAAAAGTATAAAAAATTTTGAATTCAAGAACGAGTTCAACGTAGGTTGAACAAGTTTAACGTTCGTATTAACGTTAAACTTGTTCAGTGAACAAGTTAACGTAAACCTTTATGAACAAGTTCAACGTAGGTTGAACAAGTTTAACGTTCATCTGAACGTTAAACTTGTACATTGAACAAGTCAACGTAATTCTTCGTGAACAAGTTCAACGTATGTTGAACGAGTTCAACGTTTATCTAATAACGTTAAACTTGTTCAAGAAACAAGTTAACGTAAACGTAAACCTTAAAGAACAAGTTCATTGCACGCACTCGTTTAGTGAACTAGTCCACGTATACCATCATGAACAACTTGAACGTGTCTCATATTAAATGAACGCATACCATCATCTCGGTAATTGTTGGCATAAATGATTAAATGAATGAAAGTATCATTATTTATTCATTTTGGTCTAAACTAATTGTTTTATAATAATATCATTCCGAGCATGATTTATGCATTGCAAATTTTGTTTTCAACTATTAAAATATTCCGGGCTTATAAAACAAGAACATGACTTCACGATATAAGTGTAACATTTCTAGCATTATGAAGATTGCTAAGTACAGATATCAGAATAAATCTTTATGAAGCGGTGGTTATTGTAGAATAAATTAGTAGAGAAGATCTTAGGTGTATCTAGTGCATGTTGCATCCCTAATGTAATTACTGTATAGATATATTATAATCAAAAAATTATATTTGTAATTAATGAAATTATTAGTAATCAACCAAAATTGAAAATGAAAATTAAAAAAATTTATAAACAGCTATACCCAAAAATCATATTATACAGTAAATAATTTATAAATTCCATATAATTGACTAAATTTTTTTGCAATGAGATGCATTTGCTAGTGTTAATTAGTTTGTATTTATTATTTCCAGATGACATGATTATGTGTCACACAAAGCAGAACCCATAATGCAATTACCCTCCCAGCGTAGGAGATGTCATGCAGACCAAAACGGAACTCACACGCGTTCGAACACACAAGGGTTTCTTTGATCTATAATTCCACAGAAAAACAAGTTATCTTTTATTGTTCAGTCGAATCTAAAAATATCGCTGAGCGATTACAACCAAATAAATAGAAAAGTATAATAGAAATAATATTTGACAACAAATTGTTTTTAAGTTTAATTTTCTATATGATTGACCTATTTTCTGTAATGGTTGAGAATAAAATAATAATTAAAAATAAGTTATTGATTAGTAAAATTAATTATATGGTTCACATTTTTTCCTTAATACTTGGTAAAAAATTACATATAAATAACCTCAATGTTGCAGTAATTGTAATTCTTTGTAAAAAATACATTCGGACACAGTTTATGTTGTTTGTAATCCGTCAAATCCATCCATAGACCCAAAATTTTTACAATTTGGTTCTGTTATGTATGTTCAATACAAATCATAAAAATTAAATTAGAGTTGAGAATAACAAATGAAATCAATCAACTTAGGTAAAGGATTTTTTTCATGATAAATGGTATCAAGTATTTATTGTGTTATATTATAGTACTTAATTTTATGTTTTAATTCCTGTAAATATAGATACTAAAATGGGTTTAGTTGATGGGCTACTGGATTCCTTTAAAAATAACCCAAATGGAACAAAAACAGGTGGGCCTAATCAATTTAACATTTAAATGGACTCACTCAAGCAATTGTTGAATTAAATGTTAACCCATTTATAAGTGTTAGTCCCAATCACAGAATACACCAAAGCCACAGTTCATTTATTTTCAATTGAACCCACAACAGTAACAGCCCAACCCAAAAAATAATCCTATTCATGAAAATTTGGTGTGTCATTTTGGTTTTGTCTGGCAACCCATCCATACCCATGACCATTAATAAGTTCCTGCCTTATTAATGTTGTCAACCAACCCATCCACCAACACAATTTCCCCACTTGATTTTTAGTTTTAAAACCAGGTATTTCATTAAACTCTCATATCCTCTCCAAGTCAAGCTCCCGACTCACTGCACCTTCATTTTTCCTCCAACAAAACATCTATACACATAGACGTCATTCTTCCAAAAACGGATTCTTCACCATTTGATCCGCATCTGAAATTCGTCCAAGTAAGTGAAATAGAAAAGTAATTGTTCATGGAATTGCATGAATTACAATCGGTTCATGAATTTTTGTTTAGGATTTTATTGTTGTTTATCTCAATATTTTTCCACTCAAACTCTTCAATGTTCATGGCTTGTAGGTAGTAAAATGGATATGAATAATGAAATTCATGGCCATGGAACTGGACATTTGGATTTGAACAATGAAGGACACTCAACGTGGCATGAGGCAGACACAACACATACATACAATGAGGAGAACAATCCACATGATAGTTACAACAATAATGAATGGCCATATCATGTGCCTTTTGCACACAGTGGTGTTTCCACAGCCCCAGATTTGTCCGATGAAAATTTGGTGCAACCAGCCAATGATGATGTTTCCACAACCCCAGGTTTGTCTGATGAAAATTTGGTGCAACCGGTCGATATTCTTGTACACAGTGAAGTTATAACTTTACAATTAAGTGATAATATAGGGAAAAAGTTTATATCTGTTACTGATGCTGAGGATTTTTATAAGAAATATTCCTATGGTATGGGGTTCAGCATGCGTAAGGACAGGTTGTGTCGGGACACACATGGATTAATTACAATTCATAGGTGGGTTTGTTCAAAAGAAGGGTATAGATCAAAAAAGCATGTTCACAGAACCGATAGGGTACGTGAACCTAGAGGACAGACTAGGGAAGGATGTCGCGCATCAATGAAAATTAATTTTGACAGAGAGAAAATGTTATGGGTGGTTACAGAGTTTGTCAATGAGCATAGTCATAAGTTATCACCCAGGAATCACAGCCAATTCCTTCGCTGTCATCGAAATGTTAAAGATTGTGATATAGCATAAGTGCAATCACTGAGATCAGTTGGAATTAAAACTTCACAAGTGATGGACCACCTTTTGGATCAGTCTGGTAGCTATGCGGCTGTTGGACACACCAGGAAAGACCTACAGAACCGGCTCGACACCGTCCGGAGGTCTGCATCCGATAATTCCGATGCTGATTCAATTATCTCTTACATGACTGCGAAATTGAAAATGGATCCAAGATTTTTCTTTCGGTACACCATTCTTGAAGATGGTAGCCTGGGTAACTTATTTTGGTCCGACGCAATGTCACAATGAGACTACAGATACTTTGGTGACGTAATTTCATTCGACTCAACATATAGAATTAATTCTTATCATAGGCCGCTTGTGATTTTTGTTGGTGTGAACAATCATACGAAAACCACAATTTTTGGCTTTGGGTTGTTGGTGGATGAGACGGTCGATACATATACTTGGATATTGCAGACATTCTTACAAGCTATGCATGGTAAATGTCCAACTTCGGTAGTTACCGATGGTGATAAAGCTATGAGTAAGGCCATAAGGTTAGTAATGCCTACTTCCGTACGCCGCCTTTGTTCTTGGCACCTTGAGCGGAATGTGCAGACGAACGTAGGTGATAGCGGGTTTACGCCATCATTTACCCATCTAATGTTGACCTACATGACTAAGTTAGAGTTTGAGAGTGAATGGTTGAAGGTCATAGACAGGTTTGGTTTGCAACACAATGAATGGGTGAAAATGATGTATTCTCAATGGAAGTTGTGGGTTGAAACCTTCTTACGAAGTACATTCTTTGGTGGTTTACGGAGCACACAACGGTCCGAGAGTATTAATTCTTTCCTTAATCGATTTTTGCATAGTAGGGTGAAATTGTATGAATTCATGAGCCATATCGATCGAGCAATGTCACGCCTACGAAACAACGAATTGAAGGATGATTTTGATTGCATTAATCAAAATCCAGTACTAGTAACCCATTTGTTACAATTGGAAAAACATGCTGCCGAAGTGTATACTCAAAAAATATTTGGTCGGGTTCGAGATGAAATCAATGCAGAGGCAAAACTAAGCATAGTGAATTGCGTTGATGATGCGGAGAGTGTGATGTATACATTCAGGAAGTTTGCTGGTGGTGATAAAACCTGGAATGTGAGGTACACACCATCTAACAACATTTTAAAATGCTCATGCAAAATGTTTAAGACAATAGGTATTCCGTGTTGCCATTCATTTAGTGTCATGAAAGCCATGAACATGCATCACATACCTGAGACAGTCATAATGCAGCGTTGGACAATCAATGCCAAGGATGTCTCCGAAGTGGATTCGTCTTCCTCTGCAGCTCCTACAAATATAATTCAAATTGCCAGGTTTGCATCCTCTCATTGTTATTATAGCATAAATTCTATATTTCTTTTGTTCATGGTTGGGTACTATTGTTCATTCATGCTTGTAGATATGGGGCCTTGAGTTCAAAATGTAGCAAAATGTGCTATTATGCATCAATGTCAACTGAAGGTTACAAAGAAGCAAACATGGCAATTGATAAGTTAACAATTCAAATGAATGGATTATTGCCATCATCAAGTAGATCAAGGGAAGAACATGTACATCGTAGAAGTAAGCAATCGACTGTTCAAGTTAAAGATCCTAGTTATAGCAGCAACGAGGGGGTCGATGAGGCAAAACAAAAAATCTAGTGGGAAGACACGTAAATGTGGGAAGTGTGGCCAGCCTGGGCACACAGCCAAGACATGCCGTGCCCATGTAAAAAATGACATGAGTGCAATGGCGAGCAATGGAGTTGCTAGAACATGGTCCACATTACAACCAACTGCGTATGCAGACTTACTGCGGACGTGCGAATAAGGATATAATTTGGACAGTGACGGTCGTTGTCAACCATTTGCTTTTCAAAATACTGAGGGTATAATGGCACAATTTACCACTCAGTTGAATGGCGATGTATTTTCCATGACCAACTTAACACCTGATATGTACATGCAACAAAAATACTGTGGAGGCCACATAACTTCATGTGATAGATTCGTGTGACAATTTCACATTTGTTATCAATGGTTGATCAGCCACGTTGTGTGAATAGTGTTATTTACATATTTTGTGCTTCCATAAACAGCCAATTTTGCAATATGGTCGGAGGCATTAGATTTTGGTATGACACAAAATCGAAAACTGTCATGACTTGTAAAATTTGGAATATATTAATGAAGTTATGTTCTGAAATGAATGGTGCTGGTTGGACTTCAAGTGGAGCAGAAACAGACTAACGAGCAAGAACAGATTCAGAACCGATCTCAGAAGCCGAGAGGATAGCGACCTCAGTGCGATCTGGTTGATGTCGCCCCGAGGTCGCTATCATCTCGGCTTATGAGAACATATGACCAGAGGCAATAGCGATCTTCGAGCGACCTTGTTCAGATCGCCGTGAGATCGCTATTGCCTCTGGTCAAATGAACTCAAAAGCCGAGAGGATAGCGACCTCAGGGCGAACTGGTTGATGTCGCCCCAAGGTCGCTATTCTCTTGGCTTTTGAGATCTCATTGCGACCGTGTGAAGATCGGCGTGAGTTCAGTAATGTATCTGGTCAAATGTTTCATAAGCAGAGAGAATAGCGACCTCAGGAAGACATCAACCAGATCGCCCTAAGATCGCTATTAGCTCGGGATAGAAATTCGTTTTTACTATACTGATAGCAATGCAACTCCAAACCTATCCACTCTCTCATTTTACCACAAAGAACAACGCCGCACACTCTAATCTAGATAAGAGTTCATATAGAGTATTGTAAAATAGAGCATTATAATCCAACATTCTTCAAGTATCCATGACATCTAAAAATATCCATCAAAGCAATTACAAGCGTTCTATCAGTACTCAGGAAAAAAAAAAACAATTATATTCCAGCAAACTAAATAATTCTGAAGTAAAGTCATAAAACATCGGAGAAGACGAGTGAAGTAAAAGTGGGTGGTCGATCGCTAAGGGTGCTGACGGGGCATGGTGGGGTCCTGAGGTGCCTGCTGAGATGAGCTCCCTGGTTCGCTGGTAGATGGCCCAGTGGCCCTATGCTGCACATAGGGAATGTGAATGCCCGCATCTGTCAAACCCCGTTGAAAACTGTCCATCCACGCAGTCATGTATGCGAACTCCCCCATGTAGGCCTGGTGGTTGGTGTCTATCTGAAGGCGCATCTCTTGAAGAGTGCTCAAAACCTGAGATATCCTTGACCTCTAATCGGGCGGCTCTGCATCCGGATCCTCATCAAGATTCTGCTCATTGTAGTCATGATCATCTGGATCGTCGTCAGGAAACTCACCATCAAATAAAACAATGTCCTCCTCTAGCATTGGTCCACTGATCGACCGTAGCCCTCTACGCTGGGCAAGCTCATTGTAGACCTTTTTTCCTATGTCCGACGTTGGAGCAAACATGGTCCATCCTCCCCCACGCACATTAATCCCGGCCTCTTCACAAAAGTGGGTGATCAAGCAGGGAAAAGGCAGCGGACCTTTGGTTGAGTGGCCACCTCTGCAAATGCCTTTCATTATAATCTGGCCTATGTCCATACGTAGACCATTCCTTGTACAATACAGACAATGTGCGAGGTCATACCCTAAATCGGTGCGGTGGGTGGAGGGTACAAATGAATAAGTCTCGAACATCAACCAAAAAGCAGCATCTAACTTTAGTTCACTGAGCGGTAATGGGTGGCGATAGTCATTCCAAGCAGTGTCGCCATCCATCCTCAAATTGGATGCCAACTCCCCACCATACGGTTGAAAGTGCTCATGTTCAGGCAAACCATCAACTAAGTCACCAAGGTCCTCGGGAGCACCGAACCACTTGTTGATTCTTGAGGTGGTAATCCAGACTTCTGTCCTCCGAACAGTGACGGGAACCCCCTAATAGAACTGATATGGGACCATAGCATAATAAAACTCTCTAACAAGCTCCAATGCCGCCATGTTCGGGGTCCTTGCAAACCCGGTCCACCCCATTATGTCAACTGTCTCTGGGACAAATGTGTTGCCAAAAACTGTCAAATTGATTCCCCTCTCCGGCCAAATCCTCTTATTTCCAAACAATGCCCATCTTTCAGGGTCATGTGAATCTGGGGGCTGTGAAATTGTGTCACCTTTTCCCTTCCCTGTGGGTGCCTGCATTACCAGGGGCTCCCTTCTCTTCTTAGATGGCCTACTGCCCTCCCTAGCAACTTGTTTTCCCTTTCTACCACCAGTCATTCTCCAATTTTTCAATACCCACTACAACACTCACATAAACACTTCCCCCACTCGGCCAAACCACACTTAATTATAGCACTAATGTATCAAATAAATCACAACCACCCCTAGAACTAGCAAATAATAAATGCCCAATTCATATTGAAACCAACACAACTCATTTGCACACACAAACTCAAACAAACACTATCAATGAACGTTCTGAAGAGAAGAAAATAAAACAAATGTTATTTTATACCCAAAATGCTTCAGTGTAACACAAAGGGAGAGGATTAGGGATAGGATTACCTTGAACAATCATGCATGAACCGTATTTTTTGTGTGGAAACTGCTCTGCATGAGCGGGGATTTATATTCAAATTTTTTCCCAGGTGCGACTTCAGGGCGATCTCTGGATCGCTGGTGAGGTCGCTTCTAACGAAACGGCGACGTTCCATTTCATAACCCGTGGTAATAGCGACCTCCTGGCGACCTTGACTAAGCTCACCTTGAGGTCGCTATTACCACGGGTTATGAAACGGAACGTCGCAAGGTAAAAAAAAAATTGTAGTGATCTTAGTCCAGATCGCCCTAGGATCGCTATTACCTCTGTTTCCGTACATCATAACCCGAGGGAATAGCGACCTCAGGGCGATCTTGGCAGGGTTCGCCATGAGGTCGCTATTCCCTCGGTTTCTATATGAAGCCACTTGAGGGAATAGCGACTTCAGGGCGATCTTGCCTGGGATCGGTCTGAGATCGCTAATCCATCGGTTTCTATATAAAGCCATCCGAGGGAATAGCGACCCCAGGGCGACCTTACATGGGATCGCTGGTGAGGTCGCTATTCCCTCGGGTGATGATTCATATAGAAACCGAGGGAATAGCGATCTTCGGGCGATCTGGACCAAGGTTGCCCGAAGTTCGCTACTCCCTCGGTTTCTATATGAATCATCAACCGAGGGAATATCGACCTCAAGGCGATCCCAGGTAAGGTTGCCCTAGGGTCGCTATTCCCTCGGTTGATGATTCAAATTTTGAGGTCATGGACCAGTCAATGAGATGCCTACTTATCTTAACAGCTGCCTGCATCACCACCTGCCGTGGGAAAATTGCTGCGATTGTGAAGATGGAGATGTTAAAGCTAGGAAATGATGAATCAGGGCAGGATCATTAAGGGTTTCTGAGTTTGATCATATATTTTTGTGAGGCGCCAGGTGAGGAGATGCACAAATCGTTAAACTGATTAAGTATAATTTGTATTGTTCAATCGAAATTAAGTCTCATTTTCTTCAATAATGTGTTTACTCTAGTACTCAAATTGTGTAACCACAACTGAGATGTGTGTATTGTAGTATAATTATGAAACTGGATTTCCTTGAGAATGGGCTATTCTACTGTAACATCAATTGGTAGCTTAGTCATTCAGAATTCAGAGCAACTTCAGTTTCAACTTTGATACATACTTAAATAATTTAAACACAATCATGGAGATAACGTAATGAGAAAACAACTGGTGTGAACTATATGAATTTAATTGGGGCAGAAATTGATTTGACTATTCACAGAAAGAAGAACACTCAGTACTTCATGTATGTGATTACAATAAACGTTGAATAAAAAAATTACATGTACCCAACATTTTTGCAGGGTCTCCTACCTAGTGGCACAAGTACAAAAATCAAATTTCCAAATTCAAATGTCCAGGGATGCAACCCAAGACATTACCATGCCATTTACAAAAACCTGCTATTTTCAGGGAATACAACCCATATGTACATTCAGTCCATTAGAGCCGCTGCTTTACCTCTCAACTTTTACACGGGTGGCGGTCTCATCTTGCTGCGATTGGCCACTAAATTAGTACAGTGCTCTTTAGCATTTTTATTCAGAGACAAAAGGTTGTTGTTACCAGGGAAGAGTGCTAGGAAACGAGCTAACACCAAACGTTGACAGTCAGACCGAAACTATAACAAAACTCATAAATGTCGGATATATGTAAAGCCAAATATATTACAGTCGAAAAACAAACCTATGAGAATATTTAGTTTAACATACTGATTTCATCTGAAGCGATGTAGGGTAGTTGTCATCCATGAACATGCAAAGTAAAAGGCCACAATCAAAGCCATTAGATTGCTCAGGTGCTTTCGTATATGACATAGTGAATGTGGTGAATGAGAAAGTTGTTGGGAAGGCAACAACAATTTCATCAGCAAGAACAATGTCAAGCGATTGCATCTACAGAAATTAGAGGAAAAACAATATTCACAATAATGAGATATCGTGATGAAACTGGAAAAAATGGGGATACCTAAGGACCATCTAACAACATGTGTTACGGATTTACCAATTTCTACACTTGGGTCAATCACGTTAAATCATCCTTCCTACGAGGTGGTTTGGAGTCCCAAATTTCGCACAACCGTTTTTGAACATGAACTACCGCCAGATATCCAATGGTTGCGTAGATCATTGATAGGAATGTAAATCTAATATATGCATGAATATGTCATTAAAAGTATACATAACAAAATAGACATTGTTCACTTCAAACAATTAGGTGTACGGAAAAAATTAACAATGGTAATCATGTCTCACCTTTTCACATATACGAAGATCGTACATGTATGACTCCCACAATTTTGACAGAGATTTCTTTAAAGAATATTGTTTCCCATCTGTACAAGTCAAGACAGTGTACTGCGTAGGCAAACGTGAGAAAATATAGGTTACATGCTCAATCTCATAAAGAATGGACAACTATATACATATAAGCAACGAAATCAACATAAGTATACCGCATAGTTCGTAGGCAAGAACCAGCTAAGGTGTGACCTTTTTGACTTCAATATTATTGTTTTGTACTCAGGAATAAGATTAATAATCTGAAAAACAAAATTGTGCACAACACATGTTAGGTTACTAGAAATTAAAATAATGAACCACATATAATGTATAAAAGTTAAAGGCTATGAGTTCAAAATAAGATTATCAATTAACCTCACTATCAACAAAGCTGGAAGGTTCTAACGTTCTAAAACTTTTCTGGGTTACATCTAAAAGCCCAAGATCGACAATAACTTCACTGCAATTTATTAAAAAACAAATATACGAAACTGTTAAACATCCAATAGCCAACCTGCGGATATAACATACCTATAACTGCACAACATTATAAATTGAGGAATATAATATACATAAAGCATGCTTACGATGATGGTAGGTCTTTGGCAAAAATGTAGTTGATCAATTGCTCATCATATGTATTCACTGGAATTCCTATTCGGAAAGGGCCATATCGATACTTTGTCGACGCAGGAATAGGTCCGGCAATGTACGGTGAAATTTGATAGCGGCTCGGCTTCCGTTTTGCCGATGATCCTGTATTGATTAATCTTCGCTTGTTACAAGATTGCGACTCTTGTTCGTGAGTATCATCATAGAAGGTATACTACAAAATATTTGATGGTGAAATGGATTGTTCATTTATTTGTTAATAAAAAAGGTATTTACATTTAAAAATAAAAAATAAAAGAAGAAACAAGATTAAACCTCATCTAATAACGTAGGAATGGTAAGGACCGGAGGTACGTGATAGGGATCATCAGTAGGCTGGTCTTCCATGGGTAAATCAGCTGTCTTCCCTTCTTCTAATGTTGTCTCAATAGGTGCCTTCATCCAACTTGGAGTGGATTTATAAATGGTCTATTGATGTTGGGGTAATGATCGGATGTCATTTGATGAAACCTCAACAGTGGGATGTTGTATTGTAGGAACAGAAAGATGTCGTGGTGGTGGTCGAGTTGGAAAAGGTGAAGGAGGATTTGTAGGCGTGTGATTCTTGGAATTCTCAGGGCTATTTGTATTAGGTAAGTCATTATCCAAGTTCTTGTCCTCGGCCGAACTGAATTTCGCATATAGAAAATTTACCTTCGTTCGGATATCATCAAGTTCAGTCTTTAGTGTAGCCTGAATATCTTTCACCACCAGTAGGACATCGTCAATACTTTTTGTGTGTGCATTACTGGCTGTAACCGGTTCCTCATTGGCACGATCAGTTGCTCCTGCACCAACATCACATTGACCTTCTGGTTGTGCTGGTTGCTTGAAAAAATCTCCAACCGAAATCTACATCATATTATGATAAAAGATATGTAATTATGCATGCACTTCAACGGAAAAAAGTTCCATATAAAATAGGTAGATAATTTCAGGAATTTAAACCTGGTTACTTCCAACACCTCCTTCGGTGTGAAGCCGGATTACGCACTTCTTTATCTTCAATTTTGTCCAACAAACAACGGGTATTAATGCTTTATCCACGATCGGCGGCTCCCATCGTAGTGAGTGGAAGTAAAACAACTACAACAAAGAAACAAGGTTAAGACTAAGTTCAATATGACATGATAAAGTGAAATTTCATAATAATAGAGACAAAAATCTTCATCTTTTACCTGAAGAAACAACACACAGCCGGAAATGCAACATTTCTTCATACCTGGCCGGTTAATCTTAAACTTCTCAATCCCTTCACAAAGTGATGACAAGCACCAACTAGACCAATTTTTCATACAAATTTTTCCAACATCACTTAAAGGAATCAAGTACCCCATATGAATATAATCGGTAGCTGAAGGAGAGAGGATCGTGCCCAACAAAAATAAGCATAAAGTCACCTTGAATTCATCATCAGCCGTCGTCATCTCCTCCAAGGCAATGTTCGATGTCTTTCAAGAAGATGCCACGAGATGTCATGGAAAATTTTGATTCCTAAAAACATTTGTTAGGGACATCTCCGGATATAGCAATCGGATCTCCCTGGTCAGAAATCCCCAAAACTCGAGCAAATATAGAAGAGTTTATCACAAACCGCTTGCCATGGATATGAATTGAACAAGCTTTTGTGTCAAAATTGTCAACGAGCCATCGACATATCTTCAGTCGAAGACGTCCACAATTGAGGGCAAGTAGGTTTCCAAAACCCAAGGCACGAATCGCCTGTTTCTGCTCTTCGGATAGTTTATTCACAATCCGACACCACCGAGAAGGCGTACACCTTGTGCTGATGGTTTGATCTCCATAGTCCAGACGATTTGTTATGGGTGGGATTTGTTCATCTGTTGGAGGGACGTTGAAGTTGTTGGAGATGTCGTTTTCACAATGGTGAGGTTGCTCCCCTGTCAGATTTGTGGCAGCAACTTCAACCACTTCAGGTTCTCTAAATTTTGCCTTCTCTTCTATCGGTAACAAACGCCATGTCTTTCCAATTTCACTACGTGACTAAAATAATATAACATGACAGAATATTAGATTGATGGTGTGAATATCAACGAACAATGAATGGTATGAATTGTTGTAAATGTATATGACCTTTGAGTTCCCATTAGCATCTTTCTTTTTGCATTCCAATTTGCTGGATAGATAACAGCAAAATGATTAGTTTACATGGACAAGATAGCAAGTTAAAAAACTTAAGTAAAGCATATGATAATGTTTACATACAAATAATTAATCCATCCCATGTTTCCAATCTTCGGTTTTGACAAGTTTTTCGTCGGTGTTGTTTTATTAGAACCACCATTCTTCTTTTCACGAATTCTTTTTCTCACCATTTTCAATCTGTACATCAATGGTAATAAGTGTTTAGTCAATAACATGGATAAGGAATTCAATTGATATATAAAATCATTATAAAATCCAATTCCTTATCTTAATATATTATACATATCTTCAATGAGATTATAACGTAGACATCTAACAACAAAGAACCATGATAAATTCAATTATGTACAAGGCAATCATAAAAATAGTTCTAGTTTCCATTTCGTAAGTAACTAGTGCAAATAACATATGTGATCACAAGGGTAGATATGTCGGATGAATATAAATAACAAACTAAATGCAATATTGTAAGAGCATCATAATAAAATAGTTCATGATTACCCATAGAGAAATCAATAATATCTATGAAAGATGCTTTTGTTTGACTGATGAGTGTAACATTATGTTTTTTTTCATGCAAAACATAATAAGACCCATTCTTTCAATGTTATATCTTGTGTGGTGTAATAAAAAGTACCTGCGATCTAAGGTTCTTCTTCTCTCCCAAATTCTTCACAGTTGTCCACGGACTAGGTACCTTCTTCTGCTTAAACTCAAATACCCAGAAGCCAAGGCCGCATTATATCCAAAATATAGCTACCAAAACATAGCTCAATACAGAAATATAGAATGCACAGGAAAATATAAAGAAAAATAAATTGCATAAATGGAACAAATAGATACTCAATACGTGGCGTTGTCTCACAAGTGTACTCTACCGGCACAATTCCGGGTATGAGTAAGTCTGAGTATTCCAGCCGATATACTTTCTGACCAATACAGAATATAGAATAATAAGATAATAAGAAAACTTCAGATTAAAATAACTTACAAAATGCAGCTACGAAAACGGACCTCTGCACATGACAATATAAAGG
Source organism: Dipteronia sinensis (assembly GCA_033220585.1). NCBI lineage: Eukaryota > Viridiplantae > Streptophyta > Magnoliopsida > Sapindales > Sapindaceae > Dipteronia > Dipteronia sinensis. The sequence continues at coordinate 44,616,737 of CM065638.1, read as the reverse complement.
AGATTTATTAGCATAAATGTAACAAATAAACACTCAGTACGTGGCGTTGTCTCACAAGTGTACTCTACCGGCACAATTTCGGGTATGAGTAAGTTTGAGTATTCCAGCCGATATACATTGTCACCAATAGAGAATATAGAATAATAACATAATAACATAACTTGAGATTAAAATAACTTACAAAATGCATCTACCAACACATAGCTGTAACAGATAATATACAATGCACAGGAAAATATAAAGAAAAATAAAATAGCATAAATGGAACAAATAAACACTCAGTACGTGGCGTTGTCTCATAAGTGTACTCTACCGGCACAATTTCGGGTATGAGTAAGTTTGAGTATTCCAGCCGATATACATTGTCACCAATAGAGAATATAGAATAATAACATAATAACATAACTTGAGATTAAAATAACTTACAAAATGCAGCTACCAACACATAGCTGTAACAGATAATATACAATTCACAGGAAAATATAAAGAAAAATAAATAGCATAAATGGAACAAATAGACACTCAGTACGTGGCGTTGTCTCACAAGTGTACTCTACCGGCACAATTTCGGGTATGAGTAAGTTTGAGTATTCCAGCCGATATACATTGTCACCAATAGAGAATATAGAATAATAACATAATAACATAACTTGAGATTAAAATAACTTACAAAATGCAGCTACCAACACATAGCTGTAACAGATAATATACAATGCACAGGAAAATATAAAGAAAAATAAAATAGCATAAATGGAACAAATAAACACTCAGTACGTGGCGTTGTCGCACAAGTGTACTCTACCGGCACAATTTTGGGTATGAGTAAGTCTGAGTATTCCAGCCGATATACTTTCTGACCAATACAGAATATAGAATAATAAGATAATAAGAAAACTTCAGATTAAAATAACTTACAAAATGCAGCTACGAAAACAGACCTCTGCACATGACAATATAAAGAAGATTTATTAGCATAAATGGAACAAATAAACACTCAGTACGTGGCGTTGTCTCACAAGTGTACTCTACCGGCACAATTCCGGGTATGAGTAAGTTTGAGTATTCCAGCCGATATACATTGTCACCAATAGAGAATATAGAATAATAACATAATAACATAACTTGAGATTAAAATAACTTACAAAATGCAGCTACCAACACATAGCTGTAACAGATAATATACAATGCACAGGAAAATATAAAGAAAAATAAAATAGCATAAATGGAACAAATAAACACTCAGTACATGGCGTTGTCGCACAAGTGTACTCTACCGGCACAATTTTGGGTATAAGTAAGTCTGAGTATTCCAGCCGATATACTTTCTGACCAATACAGAATATAGAATAATAAGATAATAAGAAAACTTCAGATTAAAATAACTTACAAATTGCAGCTACGAAAACGGACCTCTACACATGACAATATAAAAGGAGATTGATTAGCATAAATGGAACAAATAAACACTCAGTACGTGGCGTTGTCTCACAAGTGTACTCTACCGGCACAATTCCGGGTATGAGTAAGTTTGAGTATTCCAGCCGATATACATTGTCACCAATAGAGAATATAGAATAATAACATAATAACATAACTTGAGATTAAAATAACTTACAAAATGCAGCTACCAACACATAGCTGTAACAGATAATATACAATGCACAGGAAAATATAAAGAAAAATAAAATAGCATAAATGGAACAAATAAACACTCAGTACGTGGCGTTGTCGCACAAGTGTACTCTACCGACACAATTCCGGGTATGAGTAAGTTTGAGTATTCCAGCCGATATACATTGTCACCAATAGAGAATATAGAATAATAACATAATAACATAACTTGAGATTAAAATAACTTACAAAATGCAGCTACCAACACATAGCTGTAACAGATAATATACAATGCACAGGAAAATATAAAGAAAAATAAAATAGCATAAATGGAACAAATAAACACTCAGTACGTGGCGTTGTCGCACAAGTGTACTCTACCGGCACAATTTTGGGTATGAGTAAGTCTGAGTATTCCAGCCGATATACTTTCTGACCAATACAGAATATAGAATAATAAGATAATAAGAAAACTTCAGATTAAAATAACTTACAAAATACAGCTACGAAAACGGACCTCTGCACATGACAATATCAAGAAGATTAATTAGCATAAATGGAACAAATAGACACTCAGTACGTGGCGTTGTCTCACAAGTGTACTCTACCGGCACAATTCCTGGTATGAGTAACTCTGTGTATTCCGGCCGATATACATTGTCACCAATAGAGAATATAGAATAATAACATAATAACATAACTTGAGATTAAAATAACTTACAAACTGCAGCCACCAACACATAGCTGTAACAGATAATATACAATGCACAGGAAAATATAAAGAAAAATAAATAGCATAAATGGAACAAATAGACAATCACTATGTGGCGTTGTCTCACAAGTGTACTCTACCGGCACAATTCCGGGTATGAGTAAGTTTGAGTATTCCAGCCGATATACTTAGTGACCAATATATAATATAGAATAATACGATAACTTCATAACATAAGTTAATTGCTGTGCAAACTGTACAAGGCTCATAACTTCATAAGAAGTAAATTGTAGCATTTCTTTTTATTCACAAGCAATTTGACCATAAGAGAAGAAGCAGCTACTATTTTAGTGGGCCCAAAACTGCAATTACATTCCACATTTACATCTATGTTAATTATATTAATGTGATAGGTGACTACATGAAAGCTATGATGATTAACTGAACTAGACAAAACTATTGTACCAACCATTTAGGTTGGCAACATAAAACTTTAAGTTTCTCTTTAGTTATTTAAGATACTAACATAATTTATTCTGAAAATTGTTGAATAGTGAAGATATCCAACACTAGGAATTACATCCGAATCAAAAGACAAATTAATGATAAAATTGTTCAAACTAAAATTTTACTTACAATGATAATGATAAAATTGTCCATAGTTGCACCATAAACCAATCAAACAAATTAATGGTTCAACCGCTACAGATAGACAAATTAATGGTTCAAATTATCCTACTCCAGCTTTTCGAACAAAAAAATTTAGAAAAGATAAAGAAAACAAAGATTCAATTTACTTGTATCACTAGTATGGTCAGTTTATACTACAATATCCAACAACTCAAAGGTCAACATAGATATCTTGAAATCTTTTGTTAATTACTTTTAAACTATATAGAAAAAGGTCAAATTAATTGTGATTTTAATTAGGTGACCACTGAAGGAATTGGTAGTGTCATGGTAGACGCTGATGCTTTAGGATGTTCTAGTGGTTGTGTTTGAATCTTCTCTTATAAACTCTTCCACTGGAAAACCTTTTCCTTACAGAAACCTAATTCTGGGTGGGGCTATATACCATCTATATACTATAAATAAAACAGTATATGATGAAAGTGAAAAATTGGAATATTTGTAATTACTCATTGCATTCATCATGTCAACGTCACAAACTCACAATGTAGTTAAAACAAGAATCTGCTTCATTTTCGCAGTTCTCTATCATTTTAATACAAATTTCGTATATTTTACTATTTACATTTCAATTTATTATTAATCACATATTTATTAAATCATATTGACAAAACAAATTATCATTTACTATATTGATTGACTAATTCGATTTTAATGCATAAAGTCAAACAAGACAACTTGTCGTAGTAGCCTGGATTTGGAATGAAGGAAGTTCTACAAACAAATCTGAAATGTACTCAAGTCTGAATTAAAAAAATACATTGTTTTTTTTTTCAAAATATAACATCTGAAAACCTGTAATTTCACATGTATGCCATGCCCTTACTCTATTAATGGTCATATGCATTACATTATTAATAAAATAAATAAGTTAGACAATTCATTTCCAAAATTTAGAAAAAATTATAATAAAAAACAAAACCTTCACCCCTGTACAATAAATAAAAAAGCATATGACCAATGATATACTTCAAAAACAAAAATTTCAAAATTTAAATAAAAAACTACAAAAAAAGTTAATACATCAACATAAATACACCAGTATACCACACCTATCTCTACTTTCTTCTTCGTCTGCTACTTCAAGTTTTAAACAACACACACACCACAAATACACCAGTACACCACACCTATCTCTACTTTCTTCTTCGTCTGCTACTTCAAGTTCAAAACCACACCCACACTTCACAAACTTCAACCACACTCAGACAACAACACCACCACACACACACACACACACACACACACACACACACACACACACATAATCACACACAAACTCTAAACGAATTATTTGGGGTTTGGGGATTTTTATTTCAGTGAATTATTTGGGGTTTGGGGATTTTGATTTGGGGGAGGTGGTGTTGTGTCTCGATTCGGTGTGCTGTGCGTGTAGGTGTTGTGGGTTGATGGGGTTCAGTTGGGTTTTGGGTTTGCTTTAGGGTTCCGACCTATTTCTTTTTGTTAACACAAATCAAAAGAAACAAATTATATGGAACCCTAATTTAAATAACAATAAATTACCTTCCAATTTAAGCACTAATTTCTGGATTGAGACACACCCCTATCCAGCCAACTCGTTCAACGCCTGGGACCAAACCAACAATTCCTTCAACGTCGGAGACTTGGCCAACACGATGTGCACACTAACAGAGTCGGGAGAGTGAGAGAGGCAGGATAGATATGTGGATGGAGAATGGAGAATGGAGAATCAGGGGAGAGAGGCACAGTGAGAGAGGTGGTAGAGTGAGAGACGCTGGATGGAAAAGGGGATGGAGAATGGAATGAGAGGAGAGAGGAGAGAGGTAGTGTTTTATATTTGGGTAAGAAACCGGTGTAATAGGTAGATGGTGAAAAATATATTATCATTTCATATTTAAACAGGTTGAAATTATTTAAAACAGGTGTTGTACGGTACGAAGCAATTGCACAATTCGTACAGCAGCAAGACCCCTTTTGAATTTAATAAAAGATTAAACAATAAAGGAAGTCAATTACATTAATGACAATAGGGTGGTGTAGTCAATTACAAAGATGACAATAGGGTGGCTGCACCACCCTATGTTTTTGAAAAAAAAATAAAGAGCATGATTGTCTTTGAAAAAAATAACAATCTTAAAAAATTAAAAGCCATGTGGACAGTGCAGCAGTGCACCACTCTTAACTTAACAAACGAGTGGTCACCTACACCATTAAATATATATTATGTAATAAATAAAATAATCAAATTATTATATTATATAATAAAATAATCAAAACATTATTTAATTAATAAAACAATACATAAACTCATTTATGTACAAATGATTAATACAAATTAATCAGTAAGCCTCGTTATACCTTCATGTTCAATACAGTGGTATGGAAATGACATAGGGACACATGGACCTATAATTTCAAGCTCCAATAAATCTTTGATATTTAATCAAACTCTTTAATTAAATATAAGATTTATTAATTCCAGTTTTATTCCACTAAAAAACTGGAACTGCACTTTTGTCATTATAGAATTAATTACTCGAATAGGAATTGAACAGTCCATTGATATAATCATTACATATAGATGAATCCTCCATAAACAGTTCATAATATGAGCTAGGTTCAAATCTGTCGACCTCTCAATTACATATTTATCCTTGAGTGCCCGTGATTTTCTAATGAACAATTATTTATGATCATATCATAAATTGAGCGCTCTATTGTTCAAGACCCGAATCATTTACTCAAGAGAACTGATCGTATACTTCAATTAAGAAGGAATGGATTCCATCTTGTATATTATCATTCCCAGCTAAGTATATCATCATGTCTCCAAGATACAAGGTTTTATGTTTGGCAATTTTATCAAACTATACCGAGTAAGTCAAAAGACACAACTCTATAAATAGAAGTCTGTTAAATACTCCAGGATCAAGATCGTTCCATATATGACCATCCATTTGATAAATGGGAATACTTTTTTTTGAGACAAAGATTATTAAAGATTCTAATTTATCGTGTCCATGTCTTGTATAATTTTATTATACAAAGTACCTTCATTCTAATGCACCACATCAACAATTCGGATAAAACTATTTCATTCTTAATGGGAATGAACCGTACTAGTAATTTTAACTAATTAAATATCCCAACTTTAATTATCAATTACAGACAATTAAGATTATTATATTAAACATAATCTTCATGTATATAACAACTTATATACTAAGTTTAATTTTACATTTAGTAATCATGGAATTTTTGTTATTAATACAATATTAATAACATTAAATGTACACAAATATAAAATGAAAAGTCAATCTAATTATTAATTCAGCATAAAGATTAACAACATTTGTTCTTATTGCACTTTCCCCAACAGAAGAAAGCCAAAAAGAAGAGAAATCAAGTCCCGCATGGACCTCTAGAAAAGAAAGACAAGCAACCAATGCTAGAAGTCCGCAAAAGACCTACTCCAAACTCGGCCCCAAAGCAAGACAAGATAAAAGCAAGCCTCCAAGCAAACCACAACAAATCTAAAAGGTACAAGCTCTCACTTTATTCCCATTTGTCACAAGTGCCACATTAGAGGCCATGTTGGACCTCAATGTACCAATATGAAATGGAAATGTATGAAGAATGTGAGACCTAGGATTACAGAGTTGGTTGTTAAATCCATATGGATTGAAAAGACCAAACTAGAAGGATTCAAGAGGAATGGACCCCTTTGGGCCAAGAAAAGTGAGAATGGTTATGTTGTGATAAAGCCACCCATATTGGGTGTTGCTTGAGTGCTTGTATTATATGAACTTTTTGATATGTTTGTTAATGTGCGGGAATTCAAAAGCTTTAAGGAAAGGATGCACTTAATGGACATTTGTTTTTGTTTACATTTATGGACTTGTTAATTTGTAATAACTTTATTTTAAGCTTTTGAATATTGACTAGTTAGTGCTAAGAGTCTTGAGTCTTTTATTTATCTCTATGTCATGCTGCAATTGTGCTTAATTGTAAATGATGAGATACATGGAATGAGATAGGTTTGGGCGTTCAGACTCCTTAGTTGTTTAGATTAGGTAATATGTTATTTTAATTTACTTGCTAATTTTTGAATACAAGCATGTGCTTGTAGTATTTTGGTGTGAATTTTTGTATGTACAGGTTGAAGGCAAGATATCCAAGGACCAATGCAATTTTTGGCCTCAAAGCAACCATTTTCAAGGTCTACGACCAAAATATGCGAGAAGGAAGTCGCATATGAAAGTTGCAGAATCTAATGGAATTGATCTGCGAGATAAACAATGAGAAGGACGTCGCAGAAGATACTTAAAGGAATCTGTGACCAAAATCTGTGAGAAGGAAGTTGTAGAACAGACTCCCAGAAGCTACCGACATTTTTCTGCAAGAAGAGAGTCGCAGAAGTAACTCTCAGATGTCAGAGGAATGAATCTGCGACCAGACACTACGACATCGAAGTTGCAACGCAGCTTGCAAAGGCAATTTCCCGGGTTAGTGATACGTGTTCGAATGAGGTAAAATCATCTAACCCTAAGCTCAGTTGATTTACATTAGATGACATGTGGGAAAGAGTGCCTAGATTTAATTCTTCCAAATTGCGAGAAATATGACTACATGGTTGTTATTTATATACTTTTTGGATTGCTAGAACATGTGTTTAAGGGTGTGGATATTATGTTTGATTAGTGGTAGATATAAGGATTGTATATATGTGTTTATGTTTAATAGATTTTAGGTGTTTATATTTAGTTTTGTAAATCCTTGTGAAAGTGCCATGTTTTGAAATTTTGAGGCAAAACGTTTCTTGAAAACTGTACTAATTGGTGAAGCAATAAATTTTTCCGTTTATGTTCCGTTATTTGTTTTCGTTACGATTCTAATGGTATAAATAGCATAAATTTCTGGGCAGTGGTTTAAAAGTTACGAGTGTTTCTTCGACCAAAGGTCAATAGCGTGCCCTGTTTTGAAATTTCTGCACGTGACCTGTTTTCTATGTCTATTTTCACACTTTTTCAATTTGAATTTTAAAATATTTTCTAACTGAAACGTGTTCATTTGCATGTCTATATTATTGCTTTAAAATTTGAGCAAGTACTATTGAGAATCTTTAAAAATATGCATTGAAGAGAGGACATTGGTCGAATTCGAAAAGCTGACAGTTTTTGCTAATGTTGTCCTCCATGTTTAGATGCTTCTTTCGCATGGTGTTTTTGTTAATTTATTTTTAAATTTTGTGTTGTATTATATATTTATTTATGTGTGTGATTAGTTGTACTCAAGTGTTAGTATATTTTGTGCACGGATTTTCAAACCTATAAACTCTTGGTCCATGTTCTTAAATTTTTCAACATTGAGGACAATGTCGAGTTTAGGTTTGGGGGTGTAGATACCGTAGTGTCGTTTTTGTGATGTATGTGATTTATGTGTTGTAAATATTGTGTTTTTGTGTTTTTGTCAAAATTTTAAAATTTTTTGCGAATTGTGTTTTTGTCAAAATTTAAAAAATTTTTGCGAATTGATCTACCTTTGAACAAATTGTTGGAATGAGATGTTTCGAGTTGTGCCGTTAAGGAGTCTTTCGCATGTGTTAATTGCTGAGTCTTGGCTAACTTCTTTTTAGTCAAGGATTTTTTTTTGCATGATGTGAATGTAGTCCCTTTCTCTTAGTGTCTAAGTGGACGAGACTCCGTGCTCGAATATTAGGATTAATAGTGGAGACTACCCGTGTAAGATTTTTGTGCCTTAACATTCATTTCTGAGGGTAAATTATGTTTCTATTCGTAAACTCTCTTCGAATATGTTTTTCATTGTGATCTCATTGCATCACTTGCATTGTTTACCATAGAAAATTCATAAATGTGGATAACATGTTTGAATTTGTATTCCCAAGGTAGACGGACTTCTACATATGATATTAGGACCTTTTTAGTGTTTCACGATCAAATTGCCTAAACACATCCGTTTCCCTTTATGTATGCTTCATTGCTAATATGGCCAAAACACTTACCTACACACATAAACCTACCCACATCACCACTATAAACCACAAACCTAAACACTTAACCTTACCATAATTATTGATTTTGTCAAGGTGTACAAATTAGTTGTTAAGCTTTAAAATCTGTAAAAGCGTGTATTGAGGCGTATTTTATGATTGTGCAAAAAGAAAGGCTTTCAAAAATTAAGTGTTGAAAATAAAACACTTAAAGCCTTTGTACTTCAATGCATGTTACTCAAAACTAGAGTAACCAATTACCACAAATGCAAATTAAAGTTGTAGCCTAGACGCTTGTTTTAAAATGAGTAAAATTATTGAGAGCTTAGTATTGTAAAGTTTAATGTATAAACACCTTGGCTTGATTAGTAGCTTTCTATATCTTATTCCTACCATTTCATCACCACAAATCATCCTTGGCTCAATTATATTAGGGGAGAGCCGAATTGATCTTTTAGGAAGTCTATTTCGGGAATATGAATTTTTAATATGCTCTACCACGTTCATAGCATTCAATTCCTTCATGAGATCAATTTACTTAAATATGCTTTATTTCAAAATACTCATATGCGATATATATTTGATTTCCATTTACATAACATTCAAATCGCATGTGTTTGATAGAGAGTGAGCCTTGGATTCTGAGAGAAAAATCGAATGAAATCCAGTGGGGATTAGAGTCGAGGAGAATTACATTCGAAGCATTTAGGTGTGTTGTTTTTTATACCATGCCATTTTGAGTGTGGGATTTACTATGTTGTATTCAATTGAGTGACTTTAGGTTATCCTCCACTCAGCAGTTCTCACATATATTACTCCTTATATATACAACTCTTTTGATATCTCATTTTTGTATGGCTTTTCGCAAACCTTTTCTTGTTTTTCATTTTTGTTGTTATTTTGTAATTTTTGAGTCATGTTTGTTTTGTTTTTCGGTTTTGCTCGAGGACGAGCAAATGATAGGTTTTGGGGTATTTGATAGCACTATTTTATACCTATATTAGGTTCCCATTTTATATTATTTTATGCTTATTTCTCTGGTAAAAACGGGGTTTTTAATGTTGTAAATAAGTGTTTCATGTAAACAGGGAAGTTCAGAGGCATTGTGGTAATTTTGGAGATATAGGGGCTAAATTGTAATATTCTGGCTAAGATTGAAGAATCTGTGAATAGAAAAGAAGTTAAGGCTACAAATTGTAATTTACCAGCCCAAGCACAGTGAAGCCTGCCACGTCATTAATGAAACGGTGGGTTTTGGGTGGCGGTTGCGCACGTCAGCATGATGTCAGCGCCATATCATCGTCCTCAACCTTCAGCCTACCCGATCCGTCTGCTGACTGACCCGCTCGTGACCCGAATTTGACCCGGTACAGACCCGACTCAGCCCGACCTTCTCCAGCTCATATCTGACTATTTTTTTGACCGTTTTCTGCCCAGATCACAGGCACAACTCCTTCTGGTTAGATTGCCACCATTTTCAGCCTCCAACACGTATGTTTCTCTCTCTAAGCTTGCTACCTTTCCACCATTGAAGAGCAAAGCTTCAAGCTTCATCTGCTAGCACCAGCTCGCAGCACCAGCTCGCAGATCTCCTTCAGAGATGTCTGCTACTTCAATCTGTGAGTTACAACTTGCAGATTTCGGTTCGAGCTAGCAGAATTCCCACTTTCAGCTAGGGGCAAAATTGTCATTTCACACCCAAGTCTTGCCCTACATTTTCCACCATATATACTTCACTCTAGTTGTCTTAAAAACCCCAATCTTTCTCTTAAGAAATCCCTAGATAGTTTTTAGATTTTCTTAGATAATTTCCCTCAACATCCAACACATAAACACTCTCTCACACAATTATCTCACCAAGCCACCTTTGTCGCACCCTTGGATCTCTTAGAGTTGAAGATATAGTGGAATTCTTGAAGACCTTCAAGGTTGTTTCATTCTCCTTATTTTTCTCTTTGATTTCTATTAAAGTTTATAACTAAGAACTTGTTGAAATTTTGTTGTATTTATATTACTGATCTATATAATTAGTTGATGTAGTAGTTTAGTTGAGCTCTTATTTACATGCTTTGTAGTTAATTGGATTTAGGTTGATTTAGTTGTAATGGTTTTGGTGTAGATTAATTGTAGTTTTAAATTGCTTTGCTCTTGATTTAGTTTAATTGTTGTTTTATATTGCCTTGCTCGATTTAGTTTAATTGAATTTCGAATCCTTGATTTAGTATAGTTTGATTTAGTTTTCGAAGCTTTCCGACCAACAACTGTGATTTTACTTTTCTTGTAAATAATTAGTGTAAATAGATTGTATATATTATCTAAGACCTAGAACTGACTTAAAGGTACCATACCTCTTTGTGGGAACGAACCGTACTTGCTGCTACGCGATCGTCAAACCATCCATGCACTTTCCGATAAACAAACATCCTCATATATATTTCAGAATCGTCTCAAGCGTGTCACACTCACCTATCCTACTATTAGTGTTTGACTGTTAAGTGTGAAGATTGACCGTTTATTAAATAAAACACGAAAATACCCCTTATACACAAAAATTAGAAAAAAAAAATCACGAAATCTATTTATAAAAAAGAAAAAAATTCAAAGAAATAGAATTAAAAATTCTAACTTGTTTCAATAAAATGAATTAAAATTGAATTAAAAAACAGATCAATCTAGAGATTAAATTATTAAAAATAATTTTTAAAAAGAACTAAATTAAAAAAATTAAATTTGTTTAAAAAAATGATAGAGATCCAATCAAAGTCCACAAAAAAAATCACAAATAAATTTTAAAAAATTCCCAAATCAATCCCAAAAACAAAATCCACAAGTCACATCCAAACAATTCATATCTTTTTCTTCAATCAATTCCAAAGAAAACAAAAACAAAACAAAATTTGGAACAAAAAATCAAGATCCAAACACGTACACATTCATCAAGAAAAATCCTCTTCAATTTGTTTTCAAAAAAACAAGAATTGTATCCAGAGATGTTGTAATGATCAACATTATCAAAGAAGTAATGTGAATTGTATCTCTATATGGAATCAATTTTGGTTGGACAAAAGGAAATGTGATTGGTGAAGAAGAAGCATTCTCCACCACCATAACTTTATAATTTTTCTTTTTAAGTGTGGATTTTTCCAACAACAAAAAAATCGGAATATCGAATATCGATTGACCAGGAGATGGAGACCTTTATCACGATGGAGTTCATCACAGACGGGCATCCATCTGTGATGGAAAGGCCATTCTCTTTGCTTGAGATGGAGTTGTGAAAAGATATGAAAAAAAAATCAGATATCTTTCCAATCTATCCTTTTTAAATATATATATATATATATATATTGTAGTCGATCGAATCTACAATTGATTTTTGATCGTCGAGGTGGGCATTGACAATCTGTAAAAAAAAAGGAAATGAGCGGTGGCGAGCCACAAGGTGGGGTGTTCCCTAGGAGGGACTCTCGGATGCTCAAGTCAGTAATGTTCGATGAAGGGAATAAGAGATTAAACAGAATTAGCAAACTGTATTGCTCGATATTTGAGATCAAACCGTAGGTCGATTTTATGGGATTGGTCTTGGATATCGATAATACTGGCGGGTTGATTCCCTGGGGATTCGTTGAATTGCTGTGGGTTTAACGAGGTTTGGGTCGATACTAGATATCGAAGAGTCTGATTGATTGATGTGCCGGTGAGTTCCTTCGCTTGACCTATTCGATTATGGGTTAGGTTGGTTGATTTTTGAGTGCGATCGGATCGATCCTAATTGGGTGGTGGATCAACAATTAATGCAGAGGAAAACACCATAGTTAATGTAGAAGAGTAATACAGAGCAGAATTGAGGGAGTGAGAGCTTTCGCGTGAGTAGAGAGATGAATTCAGGATCTCTTCTTTAAGGAGGGGTCTGGCTTTTATAGAGAAACTCTAGAGCCTTCAATGTTCAGGCTCATTATGAATGAGTGGATAATGGGCTTTTAAATGCCCGTTTTGATTCATTTGAATTGGGATCAAATTGGACGATGAAGGCCATGTCAGGCGTTGGAATTTGTGCAACGCCTGACTTGATTGTAATTCAAATCCTTATTTATCATGGGTTTCAATAACCAAGTCTTGTGATGGGTTGGACCCATATTGGTTCAGTTGGTCCATTTTGGGCTTCTTAAAGTATTTTCATGTATATAAGGCCTTTTTATAAACTCTATTAAGTTTTGGGCCTATCAATTGGGTAGTACATATTTTGACCACTACAGTTCGTCCCCCACTCTTCAAGCTCGAAGCCCTCGGGCTGGAGAGTTGATAGGATCGAGCTCGAAGTCGATCGACTATATCGAGCTAGAATAATGATCCTATTGGATTGATCTCAGGCATCGAGCAACAATCTCTTGTCATGATTTTGGTTACGATGGACTATTGAGTCACTAGCTGTTATCGAATGACCTCGCTAGAAGTTTTTGAGGTTTGGTCAATAGTGATTATGAGCAATGCTCTACAGGTAGAGCATGGTAGAGCTCTTTTCGTGGTGTGAATTTGGTTTCCTATGCTTTATAGGGTTTTCTTAGGGTTGACGTAGCAAGACTTTCTAATGGGCGAGTTCATTGAAGCTAACGAATTTGAATTGGTGCCTTTTCGATTTCTAAGAGTAGCAGGCATCTTTTCGGATGATTTCATTTGAAACGACATGCCTCATCGTATCGCGACACTTGTCCGTTTAATCTTTATAAGTTTCAAAACCTTATCTTTCCTTTTCACTTTGGCAAAGTAAGAAAGTCCATTAGTTTCTTCTGTTAAAACTCTTTTGGCGTCTTTTTGACTTTCCCGAGCATTTTCGGCAAGTTTCCGACTAGTTTCCAGCATTCTTTTCAGTTTTCCATGTATATCCGGTAAGTTTTTTGTTCCTCACCTTTATTTTCTAGTTTTGATTCTTTTGAGTGTATTTGTGTGATATCTGATAAACCACCTGCTTTTCGTTTGAAATTCTCAAATGGGTTTTAAGTTTTGTCTAGCGTTTGATCCATGTTTGTGTGAATTTTGCTTGTTAAATCAGTTTGTGAGATTTAAGTAGGAAATAGAACCTTTAATTGTCGTAGCGACATCGACCTAGGGTTTACTTTGGTTGCCATGCTTAGGTCAGCTCAAACCTCTAGATATTAGTGGAATCATGATTGATTAGGGTTTAGATGGTTGTGGTAGCTCTATTTAAGACAACTCGATTTCATTCAATTTTTCTTGTTCGACAGCGTTTGGAGCTATGTCGAGTCAAAGTGAAGACTCGTTGAACCTATCGTTGTAAAGGATGATCGATGACCATCAGGGTGACCATAGCTGAGTCAACCTCAAATCATCAGCTTCGACATCTAACTCGGGCCATCACGATGGGGTGACGGTTGCTATGCCCCCTACCGATTTGAGTGTGGGTGAAGTTGGAGTTAGTTTGCCAAAGTCAATGGTGGTGGGTCGTTTGGCGACCCCTAGTGAGTTGAATATGGAACTGCCATCTACCTCTAAGAGTGAAGCGGGGCGGTTTTTATCTGAGAATCCTACTCCGAAATTGTAGTATCAAGATGTCAAATTTTTGGAGTTTGAACTAGGAGTTCCCGATTCGGTCAAACTACGAGCCATATGGAGATGGGTTTTGGGTTTGGAGAGCTAAACAAGCTTGAATGAATCTTTCTCTCTCTAGACTCTCTCTATTTCTCTCTAGGGTTTCTTTAAATTCAGAACAGTTCATGTAGAAGAAGAGATAAAGAGGTTTATATAGGGGGAGTCACGAGCTGATGGGAAAAGACCAACATTCCCCAAAATCAGCGCAGTGGGCGGGTAGGAAGACCCGCGCACTTACCCGCGCATAAAGGGAAACTCGAGAAGCACATCCTCAGTGCACAGGTAACTGCACAGGTAAGAACCCGTGCACAACCAATGCAGTTCCATAAACCCAAAATTCAAGGGGCTAAAAACATGACCAAACGACATCCAAACCTTTCAAATAATATACCGTTGGAAAGGTATGGAAGTCTTCTTTCTACTCCAATTAACAAAACAAGATTTGGATAAATTTAGAAAGATTTATAGTCAAAAGAGAGACCAAAGGTCAGATTGGGACAATAACAAGAATGCCCAAACTCGTGGAAAAGACCATATGACCAAAGACCAAAATGAGAGAAGTAAAAAAAACCTTCTCAAATGGTCACTTAACGCGCTAAAACAAGCACACCATTGTGCAAGCGAGGACACAACACAAAACCACACTTAAATCTACAAAAGAAGTGCAAGTGTGAAGTGTGTAACCAATGAACATATTTACACAATAAAGAACACAAATGCAAGATGAACAAAGCATGCTTGAAGTGAGTGTGTGTGCACCTAAACTATTCAAGAGACAAAATTAAGTGAGTATACCTTTTTCTCTTGAAGCCATGGAGATGTTTGCAAGCTTGCCGACAATGACATAAGCTACATATTACAAAATCATCCCCAATGTGGTGTGGTTTGTCATGAAATAAGCCAGTCATAAAATCAAGGTCATTACACTAGTCTCTGAAGGAACTGTCTCAAAGGCTGATCCGTGACCACCGTAATCCTGTGTGCCTGTAAATAGGGCCGTAGCTTCCTGGTTGTGGTCACAAGTGCATTGGCGAGCTTCTCCAGAAGCTTGTAGTTCTTTTCGGATTTTGTCAAGGTGTGGCTTACATAGTAGATGGGTCTCTAGACCCCATCCCTATATTCATTTACTAAGGCTCTACTAGTGGCGGTCTCTGATATAGCCAAGCACAGTTGCAACTCTTCTCCTAGCGTAGGCTTCACTAGTAGTGGTGGGCTAGCTAGATAATCTTTCAAGGACTGGAAGGCCTGCTCACTTTCCTGGTCCCATTTCATCTTCTTTCCCAGCTTAATAATTTTAAAGAAAGGAATACACTTATCTGTGGACCACGATAAGAAGTGGTTCAGTGCTACTACCCTGCTAGTTAGTCCATGTACCTGCTTAAGACTGGTAGGGGATTTGGGATCCAGGATGGCCTTGATCTTCTCGAGTTTGGCCTCAATTACCCTTTCATGCACTATGAATCTAAGGAATATTCTCACTGCTACTCCGAAGGCGCATTTAGCAAGGTTCAACTGCATCTGGTTCTCTCTAACTACTTGGAAAGTCTGACGTAGGTGATCAGGATGCTGGACCACTACTTGAGACTTGGTGATCATGTCATCTATGTACACTTCCATGGTTCTTCCTATTTGCTCCTTGAACAACCTGTTCACCAAATGCTGGTAGGTAGCACCTGTATTTTTAAGACCAAACGACATTACTTTGTAGCGGTAGAGGCTTTGTCCAGTAATAAAACTAGTCTTGTCTTGGTCAGCAGGGTGCATCATAATCTGGTTATATCCTGAAAAGGCGTCCATAAAACTCAAGAGCTTATTCCCGACGGTGGATTCAACCAGCTTGTCTATCTTGGGTAAGGGGAAGCTGTCTTTCAGGCAGGCCCAGTTGTGGTCTGTATAGTCCACGCATATGCACCATTTCCCATTCACTTTTGTTACCATGACCACATTGGCTATCCATTCCAGGTATCAGGATTCCTTGATGAATTTGGACTTTAGGAGCTTGTCCACCTCTTCTTGTATCACGACTTTTTATTCAGGGTTGAAATGTCTTCATTTCTACTTTACTGGTTTGAAAGTAGCGTCCACTGCCAACCTGTGAGTAGCCAAAGTAAGGGGAATCCTAAGCATCTCGTTAATACTCCAGATGAATATGTCATTGTATTCTTGAAGAAGTTTTATTAAACCTTTTGTGACTCCCTTCTCCAACGTTGTCCTTATCTTCACCACCTTGGAGGGGTCATCTCTCATAATGGGTACCTCTTCTGGTTCTCATACAGGGTGTCCACTAGTCCACCCTCGATCTTCTTCCTCTGGTTCTTCTTCGATCACACCCGGTATCTCTACTTCCCCCGGGCTATCGCGGTCATCTTCTAATTTCTCCCTACTGGGAACAACAGTTACGTGCACACCTTGTTTGGCCAATGTCGTGGGATTGGCGGATATCGTGTAACAATTATGCGTTGCTTGTTGGTCTCCTCAAACTTTAGGACATTATGATTGATGAAT
Source organism: Dipteronia sinensis (assembly GCA_033220585.1). Classification (NCBI taxonomy): domain Eukaryota; kingdom Viridiplantae; phylum Streptophyta; class Magnoliopsida; order Sapindales; family Sapindaceae; genus Dipteronia; species Dipteronia sinensis. The sequence goes on along the minus strand of CM065638.1, from coordinate 44,599,620 downwards.
AACACTCCTCTTATTCCTAATAGGAAAGTTCTTCCCAAGATAACTTTATAGGCAGATAGGGTATCGACTATAACAAAATCTGTCATTATCTTATGTTGGAGAGAAGCTTCCCCAATAATCATCGATCCGGTGGGCATCAGCAAGTCCCTAGTGAACCAGTACAAAGGGCGTGGTACAACTGTTGTAGCAGGGGTTCTTCAAGTGGATCTTCTCGAGCGCTCCTTTAAAAAGGATATCGAAACTACTCCTAGTATCAATCAAAACGTGGTGAACCTAACAGTTGGCTATCTGTACCGTAACAACCATGGGGTCATCATATGGTTACACCGTGTTATAAACATCTTCTTCTGTGAATAGGATTTGGTTTGTCCTTTCTTCTTTTTTCCTCTTCTTGAAGCTCTCCTTGCACCTTCTTTCCTACACTGATACTATCCCACACCTACTGTAAAAACTCGGTTAAAAGGATGCCCCTTACCAATTATCCAATCTGGTTGTAGAGGCCGTAACATTCTGACATGTTATACCCCACATCCTCATGGAAGTCGCAATACTTGTAGCAGTTTCTTTTATCTACCGGGAGCTTTAAGGGTCCGAGCTTTCTGGGCAAACACTTATCACGGATGGCGAGATATGGTTTCCTATGAGGCGTTGAGCGGGGTGTAATGTTTGTAATCTTCCTTCTCTTTTGCTATCCATGCTACTTCCCTGAATAGGGATGTTGCTCTATGAGGGGTCCTTCTAACTAGATACAGCTCCTATTGTGAAAGGAAATAAGGTGACCGGTAAGTGGATAGGTTAAGGGGTCGATTCTGGATCTTCTGAATCGGTCCTGATTTCAGGATTTCCTTCTTCAAAATCTTGACAGAACTCGCTTAATCATGCTTGATCTTGATTCTGAGCTGTTCATCCATCTCTACCTGTTCCAAGGTGCCTCCCGGTATGTCTCGGGCGGGTGCTTTGCAAATGACTGAAACAATCCACCAGCCCATAGGATTCTTCAAAAATTAGCCAATGTTTCCTTTTTGGCAAACACCCCCATCTGGATTACTTCTTTATGGAATTTTTCTACGTAAGATTTCAATGACTCTCCCTGCTCTTAGACAACGTATTAGAGCAGGACATGGTCTTTAGGACAAGGTTTGATCCCTTGGAACTGAGCACAAAAATTCTTGGTGAGCTGTGTGAAAGAATCTATGCTACCTAGGGGTAGTTTCCAGAACCAAGTCTTGGCACAATCAGTCAAGGTTGATGGGAACATTCTTCAAAAATTAGCCAATGTTTCCTTTTTGGCGAACACCCCCATCTGGATTACTTCTTTATGGAATTTTTCTACGTAAGATTTTAATGACTCTCCCTACTCTTGGACAACGTATTAGAGCAGGACATGGTCTTTAGGACAAGGTTTGATCCCTTGGAACTCAGCACAAAAATTCTTGGTGAGCTGTGTGAAAGAATCTATGCTACCTAGGGGTAGTTTCCAGAACCAAGTCTTGGCACAATCAGTCAAGGTTGATGGGAACATTCTGCACATCACCAATCAGGCAGCGTTCTGAATCCCCATATAGTGTACAAAGCTCTCCAAGTGGCTTAGGGGGTCTTCTGATCCAGAGTATTTCTCGATCGGCATTTTGAATTTAAGTGGTAACTCTGCTTCCTGATCCTTCTTGAGAATGGTGCATTCATTTATGCCAGATGGTCTTTCTGTGTTCCCTGGTGTTTTCTCTTTCTTAGTTCCTCAATTTCCTTAGCCATCTGGTCCTAGAGGGGCATAGGTTCTCTACCCCTGGATGTGGCTTCTGAGCTTTCATTGTCTAATATCTCTTATATAGCAGTTGCTTCCCTACGCTCCCCTTTTCGAGGATGGTTCCCTATGGAACTCCTTCTTGGACCAGTACTACTACCAATATCAGGACGCGTGGCTCTCTCCTCCGGTGCTGGTCTGACTATTGATCGATTTTCCCTGGGAGGGATATCAACCGCAGATTTCACCCGCCGGGGTCGAAAATCAGTTGGGCAGTCCTGAACTTTAGGCTACAGCCCGAGTCTATCAAAGATAGTTCGAGGTACCTCAAAATGAGGGGCAATTCCCTCGGCGATTATCTGTAAGCGGATACTTTCTACAAAAGCTGCGACCTGCTGCTCCAAGATATCTCGATTAGTTTCCTAGATAGCTGGGGATTGGGGTGCGGAGCACGCATTTGATGGTGGGATCGGCGTTGGATTGTGATGCCTCAATCCTCTTCCACGCTTTTGAACTCTTTGGCTAGAAGCAAGTGATTGGACCCCTGATGGATCAGGCTGCCTTTGAGAGGACCAAAGTCTCATCTTTTCTGTTTCGGGGTAGAGCTAAGCAATTAGAAACAATAAAATGGGAGGTTACTTCCTTTAGACGGCGTTAAAAAATGTTAACTGAAAAATTGGAGAGGGGTGGTGTTAACCGCCTAAAAAGGCAGGGGTCCAAAGAAGAATTTTTTCTCAATACCAAAGCTAATTGGAATAAAGGGATGCTACAGGAAGAGCTTCAGGCCGGTCTCTGACAGACTAGAACTGGCACACCTCGATGACCGCCTATGAACCGAGACCAGGATCAAGGTGGTACCGACTCCCGGTACCAAGATACGTTGATACCACGGTCTAGAGAGTCCTGACGTTGCCACATACTGGTGCACTGATATCAAAGAATACTATCACAACAGTCCATGTTTACCTGGTACCCCAATACCGGGGTATCTGTCCTGGACTGGTCCACCAAGTATCGGCCATCTACCTAGCATGGAAAACGACGGTAGGAAAGAACGCCTAAAAGAAGGAGCTGATGTGTCAAAGAATCAACCTAGAACCAGACCATGCCAAGTGTACAAAACCTGCAGTATCCTCCAATTATAAAAAAGAGAAAGTTGACCTCCCCCACCACTCATAGACGCCATAAACGGAGATTGTCAACTTCATCGAATCTTACTAGAATGAAAGCTATTACTTGATTTGAGGAATGAATCATTGCACTTAAATGTAGCCTCTATCAACGCTAAATCAAAGTCTCTATGATTGCTAATTGATTGACCGAATAAACAGGAACGAACAACAACAATTAGGACCAATACATACGTCAAAACTCTTTTCAGAGAGGAGATCCAGATTTGATCTACTTTTCGACAGGAAAAATATAGACACCTTCACCTAGAAAGCCAAGTTCCACGTATCGACTATCTCGAGTTCGCCATCACTTATTTGTCCAGAAAAAAATCCCTCTTATCTACCATCGTATTATTTTACCATGCACTGTAATGTGTTACTAATGAGTAGATCATCCCATAGAATATGAGATGAAGCTTTTACATATTATGTCCTACTTTTTATAATTTCAGTCATCCCCCACTGTTTTTTTACAGTAAGTTTACTAGGTACGAGGTGTTAGCTCTCCGACCGAGACCCATCAAGGTCGCGTTCAAAAGTGTTAATTGGAAATCCACCTCTCTTCAACTTTTTGGTTAACAGGTGGATTTCCAAATAACACTTTTGAACCGCAACCTTGGTAGGTTACTGTTGGAGAGGTACCACCTGGTACCGGTAGATTCACTGTATGAACAAGGAGGTATTAGCTAGAATGATAAAAAAATGGGACTTGATACGAAATAACTTTCTCATACACTCTACTTGAGGATTTGTTCGTTAATAACGTGGAGTAATACATAGCAGAGCAATACAATGGTGGTTTAGGGGGGATTTTTCTTGGCACAATGGGCGATGGCAAATTCGTATTTGTCGATAAGTAGAGCCTGGTTTTCTAGGCAAAGGTGTCTATATTTTTCTTGTTGAGAAGTGGATCCCTCTCCTAAGAGAGCTTCGTCATATTTTTTGGTTCCAATTCTTGCTGTCCATCCCTTATAATTCAGTCAATCAATTTAGTAATTATAGGAACACTGATTTGACATTGATGGAGGTTGTATTTAAGTCCAAGAATTGTCCTCCGAATCAAGTAAATAACTTCCATTTTGGTAAGATTTGATGAAGTTGACTATTTTCGTTAATGGCATTAGTGAATGGTAGGAGAGGTCATCTTTCTCCTCCTCTGGTTGGAGGATACCACAGGCTTCGTTCCTTTGGACGTGGTCTTGTTCTAGGTTGGCTCATTGGTGTACCGGTCCCTTTTCCTGGGTGGTCTTTCTCTCGACGTGTTGGAACATTTATGTTATTGTTTCCCTCGCCGAATGGGTGGGAAGTGGTTGGTGGACCGGTCCAGGATAGGTACTGCGGTATAGGGGTATTGGGAAACACGGACCGCGGTACCGGTGCTCTTTGACATCAAGGAACTAGTGTATCATGACATCGAGGCTCTCTCGACTGCGGTACTAATATCTCTTGATATCGGAGAATCGGGTTGATCCTAGTTCCAGTCCTTGTTCATACATGGTCACTATAGGTGTGCCAATCCTGGTTCTATTAGAGGTCAGACCGATGCTCTCCCCGTAGCGTTCTTCTACTCTAAGCAGTTTTGGTAGGGAGGGAAAATTCTTCTTTGGACCCCTGTTATTTTAGGTGGTTAACAAATCTTAATGAGAGTTTTACTTTGCTAAAACTAGATGACATCTTGTCTATCATCTTATTAGCCTCATTAAGCTTGTCACTAAACACTTTCTCTTGATTCACATGTTCACTAAGTTTGACTCTAAGCATATTCTCAATTCTCCTAGCACGATCAAGAAAGTCATCTCTTTGATACTTCAAAATATATAGTCTCTCATTGCTATCTTTCAATTTTTTTTTCTAAATTAAGGATTTTGTCTTTAAGTTCATTAAACTCTTTTGAGCCAAGACCATGATTTTCTAACTTCTTATTGAGAGACCTGTTGACTCTAGAGATCCTTTCATTCTCTTGAATAAGATCATTGATCATTTGATCATCTAGGTTAATAGGCTAACCTTCAACAAAGAAGCCACAAAAGAATAAACTTCCTTAATCATGATTTATCACAAAACAAAACACAAACACTATAAAGAAGGATCTGTCTAATTACTTATAGACACCTGCTCTAATACCAATTGAAGTTCCCTAATCACTTATAGTGTAAATATACCTAGATGGGGCGGGGGGTGGTGGTGGAGGGAATATGTATAGACTCAAATTCTAGCACTACTTACAAAATACAAGCAATTTAATCACACTTAGAAATTCTTACAAGTACATTGCTTCAACAAATCAATATGAAATCAATTAAGCAAGAGTCAAAGCAATACAAGTCAAAGTAAGTAAAAGAATTAAAATGCTAAAATATAAGAGATTTTTACGTGGTAAAACATCAAAATAAGGAAACATCCACGGGTTGATACTACAACTACCGGTAAAACTCAATTCACAATGATGAATAAAAGATACACATTCAAAAAGCAATCAACACATGATTCACTCTTCAATCTATCAACTCCTACTCTATCCTCACGCATAGTGAACCACTTTGCCTACTTCCTATCCAAGATGTGACTATCACACCTCCAGGAAGCAACTTCCTATCCAAGATGCTCACGTCTCTAGGAAGATTCCTTGATTGCCTATCTGGATCCTCCCAATCCTAGACAAGACTTTTTGCTTAGTTATCCGAATCTCCCCGATCCTAACTAAGACTTCCTTACTTAGCTATCCAGATCACTATCCTAGCCAAGTCTTCTTGCTCAAGTTAAAACTTCACTCACTTTAACAAGAGACTTCAACCTTTTTTTCAAGGCAATGATCTAAGTGAAATGCGTAGATGCAATCACAAGAAAATAGAGCAAGTTGATCAAACACACTCTATGAACATACAATTAGAGAACTAGATTTAATCATTAGAGACATTAAGAACTAACAAATGAGAGAGAATTTTAGAGAGAGAAGCTCTGGGGCTTATGGAAGGGAGTTTAGGAAGGACTTTAGGGATGGTGTAGCCTCCATCTTCGTGGACAACCTCAACCCTACGGTGGATGTGGAAGGACTTTGGGGAATTGTCAAACCATTTGGACGTGTTAGGGACATTTTCTTATCATCTAAGAACAGATTGAGAAGGAGCTCTTACGCATTCGTTCGTTTCTACACTAGTGAGGAAGCAAGAAAGGTGGCTGGAATGATAGGTTGGATAGAGGGAGATTTCTAGTGTTGGTCCCAAATTCTTTTTCAAACTTGGATCCAGTTAATGTCATTATCGGTAAAGAGGTGTTTTCGACGACCGTGGAAGAGGGTGAACATTTCTCTCATGCCTGGTTATCCAGTTTTCTAGGTTTGATGGATCGCAGCTCCGATTTGTATCAGAATGGCACTTGTTTCGATGCACATTTATGGGGAAAAGGGTAGCCCAATTAAGGAGAATGACCGCAGGGACATTCTAGATGCTGCAAATTACTAGGATGGGAGGACGGTTGGTGAAAAGCCTGCAAGAAAGTCTCATAGGCCTGACAAGGGGGGGCATGAAAAGGTAGATTTTGGAGATCTTCACAGAAATAGCAACATGGAGTTTCAAAAAGCATGGAAGAAAGTTTCAGAAAAAAAAGGTTTGTCTGTCAGGAAAGCTGGTGAACCAAAAGGTAGGCCAGAAAAAGGGAAGGAAAGGGCGTGTCAACATCCTAGCAGGAGACCTAGACTTTCTCTTGCAAATGGCAAGCTGATAATAGGTGGTAGAAATTCAAAATCAAGGGAAGAGAGTCCCAGCAGTCTTTCATCTAATTCTGATTTTCTAATGAGTAGTTCTTTGAAGTTCAACGGGCCGATACGTGAATGCTCGAAAGTGGGCCAGTCTGGAGGAGTTTCTGCTTACCCGAATGGGCCAGCCAGGCCCAGTATGGTTCCCATTTCCAATATCTCTATAGATTTAACAAACTCCTCATATAGGACTCTCAAAGGCCCAACTTTTCCTTCAGCTTTTGATTCTAGCGGGCCTCAGGATAGTGGGCATGAGTCTCTATTGTTGGACCATCATCAGGTTATAGGCAATAGAGGGGGATCCATAAGTGGTTCGGTTACAATTGAGCCAGAGGTTCAGACAAACGTTAACTCTGAGATTGTTCCTTTTGTTTACACGCCAGCTAAACCAAAAGCTAAGAGGGTAGGCAAGAACATAGGAGCTTCAAAATGTCATGCTATGATTACTAGAGGGTCTGATAAACTCAATAAAGGGTGGGAAACTACTGAGGAAAATCAGCTTAAGGACAAATGGAACTTAGAGGTTGAGATTACCAATATGGTTGAGGAAGGCTACGCTAGGGGTTTCTTCTCCAAGTCAAGAGTGGAAGAAGCTGCGGCTGGCAAACCAGGGGAAGATTCGACAAACGTTGATCTTTTTTTGGCTAATGAAATGACCAAGATTTTTGAAACAGGGGCTGCTTTAGGTTTTGATTTTCATGGCAAGGAAAAAGAAGTGGCTGAGGTCATTGCAAACAGAGAAGCAGAGGACATCCGGAGGCTTGATAAATCAAACCAGTAATCAGGTTGTTCCTTCTGGGCTATCTTTGTTTGTAATGTTAGTATTCTCCTAGAATGCAAGAGGTTTGAGGAGATTTGAAAAGAGGAGATTGGTGAGGAAATGGGTGGGGAAGTTCAAACCTGGGGTGCTCTTTATTCATGAGTCAAAGTTGGTGAGTGCTGATAGAGGGGTTATTGGATCCTTAGGTGGAAGTTTTCTGAATAAAATGTGTGGCTGTGGATGCTACTGGTTCTGTAGGGGGCCTCCCAACCCTCTGGAATGAGGATTTTTTTGAAGCTAAGGCGTGCATCTCAAACAATAGATGTATTATTCTGGCGGGTTCATTGATAGGTCAGAATATGGAGGTGGTTTTTTGCAATATCTATGCGGCCAGTGTGGAAAGGGAGAGGAGAGAGTTGTGGGGTTTTTTGCTCAGCTCTCAATCGTCATTTTTGATGCCGTGGTGCATTGGAGGGGATTTTAATACGGTGCTCCATCCGTCGGAAAGGAAAGGTGGAATTTACAATATGAGCTTCGTCAACAGTTTCAATGCTTTTGTTCTGCAAGCAAGGGTGGTGGATCTCCCTTTAACTGGTTTCCCTTTTACTTGGACAAACTTGAGAGAAAAAGATTCTTGGGCAAGACTTAATCATTTTCTCATTTCCCCGGAAATTTTATCTTGGTTCCCAAAACTCATTCAAACAGGTCACTTAGGTTCTCTTTCGGATCACAGTGCTGTCTCGATTGGGGAACCACAAATGGATTGGGGGCCGTGTCCGTTCAGATTCTACAATGGATGGTTGGAGGATAAAGTGATGATGAATGATGTTATGTCTGGCTGGAGGAGGAATAGAGTAACTGGTTCTAAAGGTTTTGTCCTCTCCTCCAAAATTCAGTGAGTCAAAATTGAGGATTAAGAGTCGGGTGTCTGGTTCCAAGCAGGCGTCCTCTTCCGTTTTGGAATGTGAAATACGCCTTTCTGAGGTAGAGAAACAAGCCCTCAGAGTAGGGTGGGGGGAGGAGCTAAGGCAGAAGAGGGCTACTATTATTCAGAAGTATTGGAAATACATTAGATTTGAAGAGCAAATATGGAGGCAAAAGTCTAGGGTAAAACGGTTGAAGGATAGTGACAAGAATTCCAGGTATTTCCACTGTATAGCTAATAGTAGAAGAAGAACCAACTTTATAGGAGACTTTTGTGTTAATGGGAGGTACCTTACAGAGCCAAGTCAGATTAGAGAAGGCATTTTAAAACATTTTCAGAGTCATTTCAAGAAGGAGGAGTGGCAGCGACCCAACATTTGCAATTTGGCTTTGAACCATTTGTCCATTGAGGAGAAGGATCTCTTGGAGGCTGAGTTATGTATTCAGGAGGTTAGGTCCGCAGTGTTTGGTTGCGATAGGAACAAGGCACCCGGGCCGGATGGTTTTAACTTAAAGTTCATTCAATCAAACTGGAGGTCATTCAAGAGGACTTTATGGGTTTTTTCCAAGAGTTTGATAGTGATAGCTCTGTTGTTAGTGAGTTTGATAGTTTGTTTCTCGCTCTAATTCCAAAATGTGCCAAACCAGACTCGGTGGCAGATTTTCGCCCTATTAGCCTTGTTGGTTATGTGTACAAGGTGCTTGCGAAGGTTCTTGCAAATCGCTTGAGGAAAGTCATGAATTCGGTGATTGGTGAGTTTCAGATGGCCTTCGTCAAAGGTCGTCAAATTTTGGACAGTTACATTATAGCTGAAGAAGTTATCCATGGTTTGAAGAATGACAAGAAATGGGGGAGTCTAGTTAAGCTGGACTTTGAGAAGGCATACGATAGTGTTGACCATGCCTTTTTGCTTGCTATGATGGAGGATATAGGTTTTGGAGTGAAGTGGAGGAGTTGGATGCGGGATTGCATCTCTTCGCCCAAGCTTTCAATCCTTGTAAATGGGAGCCCGACCCCCCAATTCAGTTTGGATAGGGGCCTTCGCCAGGGGGATCCTCTCTCCCTGTTCTTGTTTAATTTGGTTGTGGAGGGTCTGAGTGCTTTGTTCAGGAAAGCTCAGGATCTTCGCATGATAAGGGGCACCGATTTTAGGAACAACGACCTCCTAATTTCACACCTCTAATTCGCGGATGACACCGTCCTATTTCTTGAGCCCAACATGGAGTATCTGAGAACGCTAGGAGGATATTACGCTGCTTTGAATTGGCTTCAGGCCTAAAAATCAACTTCCACAAATCTTGCGTTATTAGAATTGGCAAGAGTGTTGGGTTCCAAGAGGATTGGGCATCAGTTTTCAGATGCAAGAAGGGGTTTTTTCCCTTGAATTGTCTCGGACTCCCTCTAGGTGCGAGGCCTGGAACTAAGTCATTCTGGAAAGATCTTGTCAGCTGTGTTGAGTCACGTCTGGCTCCTTGGAAGAAGAAATTCTTATCCAAAGGTGGTAGGTTGGTGTTCATTAAAGCAGTTATGTCCGGTATCCCAACTTATTACATGTCTGTTTTCAAAATGCCCGTTGGGGTGGCCCTAGCTATTGAAAATCTTCAAAGGAATTTTTTCTTGGGAGATAGAGTGGAGAAAAGAAAGACACATTCGGTGGATTGGGCTACTATTTGCAAGAACAAAAAGATAGGGGGTCTAGGAGTGGGTAGAATGAAGGATAAAAATATGAGTCTTCTAGCCAAATGGGTTTGGCATTTTGGTAGGGAGGAAACTTCTATCTGGAAGAGGGTCATATGCGCTAAGTATGGTAGGTCGACGAAAGATTTAAGTTGGGATTGGAATTTCCATTCTTCCTCTTCTTACTTCACTAATGCTATCCAATCTCTATTTGTGGAAGGTTTCTCAACTGAAAAAATTCTGAAAGATGGCTTAAGAATGCTGGTAGGAAATGGTGACCGAATCAAGTTCTTGACTGATTTGTATTGGGATTCCAAGCCTTTGAATCAGGCTTTTGCCAGGATTTATGCACTCTCTCAGGCCAAAGACGGGCGAATGAAGGAGGTTGGGATGTGGAACGACTCCAAATGGGTGTGGAACTTTAGCCTGCGAAGACCTCTTTTCGACTGGGAAATTGATGTGTGGAAGGAGTTCCTCTCTTCTTTGGATAGCTTAAATGTGCGTCGATTAATCCCAGATGTTATAGCTTGGTCCATGAATCCCAACGGTATTTTTTTAGTGGGATCCTTTCGAAGGTGTTTGGACCAAGAGAAGGCTAGCATCATCCCTATTTTTGATCCCATTTGGCGAGGCTACTGCCCTCCGAAGGTTGAATTGTTTTTGTGGCAACTCATCCGAGGAAGAGTAATGGTTAAAGAGGTGATGTATAGGTTTGGTTTCGATCCTGTGGGGCTTGAGTGTGTGTTGTGTAACCTCCATGATAAGACCATTGATCATCTATTTTTTTCACTGTGATTGATCCTCGAAGGTCTGGAAGGCTGCTATGGTATGGTGGGAAGTGGAGTTTTGTGCGAGCAGAACTATCAACGATTGGTTCTTAGGCTGGTCGTCCCTCAACCCTCTACAATGCATAGCCAGAGCTTGGCAGATTTTGTTCTTAGCAGTGGTCTGGTCTTTATGGGAGGCAAGAAATAGCAGGATTTTCAAGAACAGTGAGGTTCTGATTCATCAGGTGGTAGATATGGTTAGGTTTAGGCTAGTATGGTGGTTCAAGCACTATTGTAAAGGGTCGAAGGATCAGGTGTCTCTAATGTTCCTCAATGTAAAAGATTGCTGTGTGGACTTACCGATTCCTAAAAAGTCTCGCTCAGCCCACTGGCGTCCTCCTCAGGAAGAGTCTTTGTTGTTCAATGTGGATGGTTCAGCTTTAGGCGCTCCGGTTTTGGCTGGTATATGAGGTGTTTTGAGGGACTTATCGGGGAAAGCTTTATGCTTATTCTCTCTTCTTTTGGGTTTTGAAGACTCGATATCAGTTGAATTATTAGCCATTCATAAGGCATGCGACATCATCCAAGCTAGCAAGAAGTGGAATGGGGTCAAAGTGGTTATTTTGAGTGATTCTTTGGTGGCAGTTTCATGGGTTAATGGTGAGGACGTTGGAAGCCTGGAACACGCGGACATAATTTTTGAGATTCGTAATTGGCTGAAGCTTTTCTCTAATTTGGTTGTCAGCTACGCCTCGAGGTGTTCGAACTTCTTTGTTGACTCGCTGGCCAAGCAGGGTGCAAGGAACTGTGGAGATTTCATGCAATTTATGGACAGCTGATGTGCTTATTTCCTGTCTCAGTGTGTTTTGTGCTTTTTTCTTTCTGTCTCCCATTGTGTCTATAGCCCTTGTTGGCGCTGTCTTGGTTGGGACTTGGCTCCCTCTTGCGTCTTGTACTCATTCGTTGCCTTTGGGTTTGTAGTTTTTCTCGCGTTAGTTTTTGGTAATAAAATTTCGGAACTGTTCATAAAAAAATTTAGAGAACTAGATTTGGCTTTCAAAAATCAGTCACAAAGATATCTAAAAACCTAATCATGCTAATCAAACAAGAACTAGATTAGAATAATGAAAATCACAATAAAAAATATTCTAGTTCTTAGAACATGTGACTAAAACTAGAAATCAACAATCAAGCTCAATAATACAAAGTATCTCTAGAATCAAGTCCATGCTCATCAAGTTTTAGCTAAAAGATATTAAAAAAAATCACAAAAGCTAAACTCAAAAATCACTCAAATAAACCAAAAAATTGAATCAAAATCATTTTAAACATTTTTCTTAGTCAAATAAGAAGATTCATATAGCTGATCATACAAGAAAATGAAAAGAAGATGATTCACTTACAAATGATGAACACATGAGTAGAGATCAGATCACTGTGAAACATCAAGACATCATTTGGCTTTAAAAAAATGCTTAGGATTTGTTCCTCTCTTCAAGACCAAAAATTTTGGCTTTTAAATCAATCAAATCGGAGTTGAATTGAGAGAGATATGACAAATACAAAAATCAAAAACTCTTTGAAAAATTTCTGCACTTGTTCTTTCACATTTGAAAAAGGAGAGGGAAAAGAGTTTTAAAGGGAGGGAGGATGATGTGGAGAGAAGGGAATCTCGGGTGGCAAAAGCCATCTCTCCTTCTCATCACCTCGAGCAGGCTCGCGGCTGTCTCGAGGGCAAGAGGGGTTCCTCCCCGAGATGGCCATGCGCCTCCTCGAGGAAGGGTGGCTTGATGGCTTTTAGCCATCGCCACTTCCCTTCTCACTCCTCTCGCATTCTTCGACTGTTCTCCGGCGTTCGAACTTCGAATTTGAATATGTTTTTGGATCACAAACTGTAACTCCCTTACGCACATGGAAAACCATGAAACTTTGACCAGAAAATAAGAATTCGACTCGATACATGAAGACGAAGACAATGTATGGTAAGTGATCAGAAAGTTTTGTAACTTTTTACTCGGAACCTTGAAAACTAATGAATTAGTAACTGAAATGACCTGAACTCAATAAAAATTAATATAAGATCAAATTCAAATCCAAAGTCCATAAAACACAAACAAACAATCACAAGAACACATAAGTATGCCATTTCCTAAAGATAGTCCTAGAACATGCAATTTTACAAAACTTGTCAAATTAAATCTAATGCATGTGCATACTTCAACAAGTGTGTGAATGTGTTATACCAATTTAGTGCTACGATGCAAAGACACAAATGTATGCTATGTGTGTGTATGTGTGTGTGTGTGCGCTTACGCCTTGCAAGAGGAAGAAGAAACTTGATACCTTAGCATTCAAGTAAGCACATACCCTCTTGAAGTCAAACTTTGCATAAGAAGTTGTTTTTCTTCTTTGAAGCTTATATAAACCATGAGCCAACTAAGTAACTAGAAATTACAAAGAAAGAGAGTTTTGTTATGGAATCAAGCCAACATAAATCTAAAACTAACATGCAGAACTTCATCCTCTTCATGTCTTCATCAATCAAGAGAGAGAAGCTTCCAAGAGCATCCATGGAGGTTTTCCTCCATGGATGCCTCTCTACCACCATTTCTACACATCCTCCACCACTTTTGATATTTGATTGCAAGGAGATAAGAGTGATCTATGACCAATTTCAAGCTAGGGATTCATGGAGCACTTGGAGGGATTTCTTCAAGGGTTGTCTCCTTTAAACTCATTCTCTTCGTATTTCATGTTTTCTTGATTGTGTAATCCACACTTGGGAATATTTGTAAACCTATTTTGTGCTCAATATATGTGATGTTTGTTTTTATATTCTTTTGAGTTTTGATTCATTCTTGCTATTATTGAACAATCTCTTATCTTGATATGCATGTGTGTGGAGATTGGAAATTAATATGTATTCATGGATGGGATTAGGAGTAGATTAACTTAATTGTAGGAGTAGATGTAATAAAAAAATCCCATTTGTGTGTGTATGGTGATGGAAGGTCAAAATTAACCTGTATGGATGGGTTTGAGTGTATGTGAGTTTCGGTTGTACCCCCATGGAGGGCCAATCCGGGTATAACCTTAACCACTTAGCTCTAAAGAACGGGTTAAACTTGTTCATGACTTAGCTAGAATAGGTTTTGGCTTTATGTTCATGTGCGTAAATGATAGGGACTAGATGCTCAATTGCTCTATCCATGATCTTTGGGGGGTGATTAGTGTTTCGAATCCCTTAATTGAGACTAGAGGTACAATTGCTCTATCCATGACCTTTGGAGAGTGATTTGTGTTTCGAATCTCTTAATAGAGAGAGAACAAACCCTTAACTTGAATTGAATGTGCTTAATGCCTAACAATCAACTTATGTGCACTTATGTATGGTGAACTTATGAACCTTGTATGATCATTATCCTACATCTCTCCAAGCCACCCCTTTATTTATCACTTTAAATACCATTCTCACTCCTCCATATTCTTTTGTTTTTATTTGTATCTTTTCATTTACATTACTTTTTTGCACACACAACACCACAATACGCATACATTTCGCACACACCATTCTCACCATATCCGTATTCTTACTTACGTGTTTTCAATAAACACTAGAACTTGAGATGGCTGACGGATTACACCTCTCTATAGACGATACCCTCGCTTCCCGCTTTACTTGTTTTTTAAACTTTAGAGCACATTGGGTAGGAACTTTATCAATATCTTTTAAATTCGCAATTTGAAAATGACACAAAGAGCGAGTATCAACCGTCCATCTCATATATAGATGGTGGAAATTTTAAACATGTTTTAAATTTTTTTATTTTTAAAAATAAGCTTGAAATGACAAAATTACCCTTAGTTTTGACAGTCTAACTTGGTCAACGGTTAAGTTTGACTAACGGTGGGGGAGGTGAGTGTCAATTTTTGATTAAGTTATTTCTAGGTGTTTGAATATGTGTATAAAACAACCTAGAAGTGGGTGAATGGGTTGTTAATCGATTAATTACTAACTTTTTGATTAGTCATGATTAGCATACAAAAACCCAAATCAAATAACAATAAAAATCAAATAAAGTGAGGAAATTAAAGAACACTTGATTTTTATGTGGAAGCCCACCAACTGGGAAAAACCATGGGACTATCCTTGCTAGCCTCATGAGCCACAGAAATCCACTATATAAAAAGGAAGTTACACCATTAAGTGATAAACGGACTCTCACTCTCGATAACCTCAGGTTATGGACAGTGCCACTCACCACTCTTAGTTCAATCCTAGTGATATCTCTCAATCCACTAATCTTGATGTGAGGACCTCCTAATATACCCACATGACTTTTATAGTAGCACTTGGCAATGCTTGTGCAACCAAACACTCTACCCATAAGACTTTCCAATTGCTTGTCAACCGCCACTTGTGGCTACAAGACTTAAACTTATTGAAAAGAGTTGTAGTCTAAGTGTCAACATATAAATGATGCTCAATACATAGAATGCAAGACAAGACAAACTATGCTTAACTAGATATGGTAATAATCACCCAACAATCCTAGTTATTAACAAATTCCTAAATAAGCATACATAAATGCATAATGAAAAATATGATAACCTATAGGCTTAACTAGATGTAGAGAATTGAACCCAACAACCTAGTTATCAACTAACCCTCAAACAATCTCTAAACTTCAAATATATACAATTAATGAAGTTAAACAAGTAAAGAGCAAGTAAAGAAAGAGATTTTTGTTCTTACCTAGCAATGGAGATGTTTATTGAAGACCCATGACTAATATATGACTTAAATGCAAATGGGTTAGGGTTTGAGAGTCAATCAATGAAGCTTGAAGAGCTTCTCTCTCAACTAGGTATAGACAAATCTACCCAACAACTTAGGATACATATTCTTTGAAGTTTGGAAATTGTTTGAGGGGTTAGATGAGAATATGTAATTTATATGAAGTTAAACGAGTAAGAAACAATTAATGAAGGGTAAGTTTGTTCTTACCAACAATGGAGACCATTATTGAAGACATGTGAATGATATGAGCTTGAAATGCACATAGGATGAGGGTTAGAGAGTTAAAGATGCTTTCTTGAAGTTTTTTCTAACTAGAAACCCAAACCTCTCTCTCTTGGAAGAGATTTTTCTTGAGGAGATGAAGAGAGGAGTAAAAATGGTGTTTTACGGCTATTGGATCGGACAAAGGAAGAAGATGGGTGCTTATATAGAAACCTCATCAAAACAGTGTATCCAAATTGTTCGTGTGTGCACCTAATCTCTTCAAGAGAACAAGTCAAGTAGTTTTACTTTTGAAGCTCGGCTCTTGAATATCTTGGGATGCCGGGAAGCTTTCCAAACACCACCACAAACTTGATGACCACATGAAGAACCTAAGCTACCCTTACAAAACATCCAAATGGTTTTGACATAGATATAAGTCAATCACAAAATAATTGCACTTATAGTGTTTAACCCCAAGAGAGTTTGGTGCAATTCTATATGTATATATATATACACACACACCGTTCATTTTAACATTTTAAACATGGTCTTTTGGTTCTGTGTATAACTTTTGCAACACATTATATCATAAAATAGGTCGAGACCATGTGTCCAATTTAATGTTGTTGGGCTTCGTAATAGCCTAAACAGATCACAAAGCCCAAGAACATCAAGACCTTGTTAAAGAAGATTGGTCAGAAAAACTTAACCACTCGACACAATCATATATAGTTACAATATTTTTTTTGAACAAATGATCCATATTCCAGCCCTAAGTTTAGACATGTAGGACAAAGTTCAACCTATCGAGCAAATCAAACGCACTGGGTTCAACTTCATTAGCTTAAACCAACCGCTCCAATCTAAGCTCCGTAAGGCCGAAATTTACCATTCGGATCAAGGGAAGACCTCAAGTTTATAATACTTCTCGAGTCATGGAAAACCTCTTGGTTAAGTTAAACCCCTACGATAAGCTGAAATCTCATCAAATGTCTTTAGCTTAGCATAGCTTTATAGGGTCCGAAACTCTAGCCTGACAAGTGGGGGACATACGTGTCGTCAAATTAATGGTGCAACAATACCAATTCTACACGTGTCAATGAAGCAAATGATTGACTAGAATCACAATAATGATATGCACTCGAGATTCAGCCAAAACACACCGAGTGCTAACCATTCAGACACATTACCTCCCCTATAAATATGAGCCATGTTCATTAAACATGTATGATTTCAGCTTTGATTATATTATAATCTCTCAATCTGGACTTTATCTCCTCTCTTGCTGGTACCACCTTTGCTCGAGAGGATCTCTCGGCCCAAGTGGTCTGACAACCACGTATATCACACAAAAAACACTAACCCAAAAGTCTATCTAGTTGGCATTTCTTTGTTCAATGAGTTTTAGCTACTATACAACTAGAAGTAAACATGATAGCAGTTAGTTTTTCGTTGACTTCCGTTAGGTCAACAAGGGCATTATGGGAAATTTGACGAAAGCTTCTAGAAACCGGTTTGGAAGAAGGGTAAAGCTGGAATTTCATAATGTGAAAAAAAAAATTATACTTTAAAAACAAAAATTAAAAAAATAATAATTTATATATATATATATTAAATGCATTTAAATTAATAAATTAAATTAAATTAAATAATAAAAAATTAAAAAATCAATCAATCCTAAATTTAATCTCTCCAACTCTTTCTCTCTCAACTCTCTCAACGCTCTCTCTCTCTCTCTCTCTCTCTCTCTCTCTCTCTCCCATATCTTCATCTTCTCCTCTTCAATCATCAACAACATCATAATTAAAGAAACAAAACAATACAAGAAAAAAAGTTTGGGTGCGATAGATCGTGATTCTCCATGGTCACGATCTGGTCCAGATCCTCACGTTGTGGCTTGTCAAGGCAGACGATGAAGAGGAGGAGGAGGTTATGGAAGGTCGGCGGAGGAGCCGCAAGAAGCATTGGCGTGGAACAGCAGTGATTTTGGCTAGGAAGCTTGCTATTGGACTGTGGCGTTTGTAGATGCTGGATAATGTCCCCGGTGGAGGCGAAGAGAGTTTGGATCGGTTAGGGTTTCAGGTGGGGAAAAAATTAGATATTTTGTTTTGTGTTTTTGTTGGGTTTTGGGATCTGTTTTTTTGGTTTGTTTTATATGAATTTGAATCAAATGTGATGTGGGGTTTCTTTAATTATTTAATTGAAGTGATTTGTGTTGTATTTGGTTCTGATTATGCAATTTCGGTTCTGATTGTGTTGTATTCTGTGTGTAAAAGCAAAATTATAGATCAAGATCGAGAGATGATCTTTCGATCTCTTTCTCTTTTTTTCTTTTTGTTTTATTTTATTTTTTTCTTTCTGTGATTTTTATACAGAAGAGATGATTTTATTTTTTGATTTTCTTAGGTTTGTGTGGGTGTTAGAGAGAGAAGAGAGGGATTTCGGTTTGAATTCTTTAATTGATGATGTTTTGGGTTTGTGATTTCTGGAAATTTTGATGAAGTCCGGTGTTGGGTGTTGAGTCTGGAAATTTTATGAAGTCTGGAAAGTTTTATTTTGGTGGAGATCCAATCATATCCATTATTTTGTTTTAATTTCACCGTTTTTAAAATTTTAAAAAAATGGATTTGGTGGATCTCCACCTTCCATCTCTTGTGATGGACGGTCTGGATCACCACCAAATCCATCTTTTAAATTTAATTCTTTTAATGATTATTATTATTATTATTATTATTATTATTTTAATTAGTTTTTTATATATTTTAATTTTAAATTTAATTTGTTTTTCTTTTTTCTTTTTTTATTTAATTAAATACAAAATTACCATACTGCCTTTCATCAGAAATCTTCGTTAAGGGTATTTTGGTCATTGTACCATCTGACAATGCCGGTCTGTTTGTTTCAAGGAATTCCTAACTGAAGGACTAAAGTTAGTAATTCTAAAAATTAGTGGACCAAATCCAGATTAACGCTAATTAGAGGGACTAAAATCATAATAATCCCACATAAATATAATCATGTAACAATATATTATTGGTCAAGAATCTTAATTCTATAATGTTACAGAATAAACTTCCCTTGAATCACATGACACATATGGAGACCTAGAAACAATCCGAATAGTGCATTGCCTCAAGCATTATTTCTATAAAAATCATGTCTTCAAATAAAAATTGGAGTATCCATTCACCGGTAGCTACACCTTGGGAAAATATAAGAATTTGAATATTAATTTATTTTAAAATCTTATTTTTTAAAAGTAATGTTTATGCTGCTATTAAATTAAAAGTCATCATGGCATATAAACACTGTAATTTATTCTTCACATGCAAAAACTATCATTTCTACATGTCAATTATAGTTGATTTTCTTTACTTTGGAAACTTGACAGAACCAGCAATTTATGTATTTTTTTTTTAAATGTTCAATCCTTCGGTGACAAAAAAAAGTGTTCTATCTCTTGAATAAATATTTGGGGACTTTGCAAATCTAGTCTTTTTCAATGTTTAGTTTCTAGGAAATAGCCCATTGGTGAAAAAAAAATTCTAAATTAGGTCTTTCCTAATGTTTAGTTTCTAGGAAATAGTCTTTGTAAGACAATAATACTTTCTACAACTAAACCCTGCAAAATGTCAAAATTACCCTTTTACAAAGTGTAAGGACGAAACTACCCGTGTCTTCTTCTTTTTCAGTTGACTGAAGAATATCAAAACATTCAGACTTGAGTGAACCTTCTCCATCGTTTTCCTGCACCGAATCCATCCAATCAGTCACTCATTCTTCCCATATCAAATCCCATCGTCCTCACTCTCGATCGGAATCCACTACTATTCAAATCCCATCATCCTCTTCGCTGGAATTCTGCTCCCGGACTGAATCTTGCCAGTGACCAAAAAATGACAGTGCCGCCACCTCCTTCATCCAAGCTTACATTGTCAAGTTTGAAATCGAGTATAGACAGTCAATGTAAGTCCCGAAATGACACTGAAGTTCAAAATGTCATCGTCCTCGTAGTCTTTAATTGTTTTTTAAGTTAGAAATGTTTTGGATAGAATGAGGGATTGAAGGTTTTGGATTTGTTGACCATGAACTGGGGTTTGTGTATGTAGTATTGTTGGGTATAGTTAAGGTGTTTGATGAAATGCCTGTTACACCAAGCTTTTCTCTATTTTAGACAGAACTTCCCTTAAAGTTTAGCATAGTCCAAAGCATTGTTCCGACAAGAGCTCAAACTATCACATGAATAACTGGAAATGCAACTAAAGTCGTTCAACGTACTTCAGAGGTTAAAAGGCAGCAGTAGATTGAAATGACAAATTTGCATAGGAAACACATTACTAGTGACCATAGAACTTAAATGTGTAGTAGACAAAACTTAAACAATTTGTTAGTGCCTAAACTAGGAAATATGTTTCTAAAGAAACAGAATGCCCCAATGCCTAAACTATAGGAAATATGTTACTAGCTGTTGTTATTGATTTTGAAAACAGAAGATAAACTAAGCCCGAGAGGAATGTTATAGGCCTGGGAATTGGGACATTAAGCCTAGGAATAATGCCTAATTTCATGTAAGGAAGGAAAACTCAATGACCGGGGAACCATACCTAGGCCTAATATAATTGTACCTAGGCCTAACATAGTTGTACTATATACACAAACCCTATTTCAAGTTAATTGTTGTTTGATACTGTAATTGTAATATGGAACCCATGTCTTGAGCCCGGGTAAAAACTTCTTGAGCCCTGTTATTAAATTGTTTGAGCCCTGGAAATAAGATGAACTGAGCCCGACAAAAATGTTTTGAGCCCAGGTATAATACTGCTATTGACTGATTTTAATTTTTTTTTCAGGGTCGAAGGATACCATGTATTGGCTGTTAGTTCAGTGCGGTGAGCATTAGAAGGGTAACCGGTTTACTAGGCCTATTTTGTTTTTATTACATCTAAAAAAAAAGACAACAGAGCCTACGATGAATTAGTGGAAACGATATACCAGTGGACAGTGGTTAGTAGAGACAAAGCTGAGTTGAAGCTAACTTCGCATGTGAAAACAGAGGATGATACAGTTACATTGTCTATTATGAGTGACGACAATGTAGAATTTATGATTATTCATAAGGAAAAAGTTTGGGCCACAATTGATGTTGAATTTGTCAACGAACTTGAATTTTGACCTCCTGCAAATCCAATCCAATTAGTATGTACGGTCTCTCCTGTTAAACCGACCGATAATCCACGGTCTCCGGCGGGTACTCCAAACTATAAATCAGTTAGTGGCAGCAATAATCTGCTTGCATTCCATGCTTCAGCCAGTTTTACATCAGCAGCCAATGACCAGGCTATGCCAGCATCTACTACCAAGCATTTAGTTATGGATGACAATGATAGTTCTGAAAGCAGTGATACAGAAGATGAGAGTGGTGATGATGATGGTGGGCAAAGGGCAACAGAAGATGGTACATAAGAACGAGGGGTGATTGGAACACCCAACAGTTCTTCACCTTCCATGAACACAGTGGACAGTATCAGGGTCAGAGCTTTACTCAATTAAAGCCGTTCGATCAGTGGATGTATTTGACAAACCAGCCGACCAGGGTCCATTATACAAAGGCCAGATGTTTAAGGACAAGCCAACATTAAAGCGAGCTGTAGGGTCATATGCATTTGCAGAGAGGTTTGAGTACATGGTTTTGTGATATTCTAATACACAATTCACTGCAGAATGTACACAGAGAAGTTGTGGATGGGTTCTTCGGGCATGGAAATCGAATAGGGGGGCTTACTAGCATTTGATGTCATTCGTTAATGAGTACACATTTGATAGAAATGACAACTACAACATTGAATTTAAACGTGTAAGCGCATGTGTGATATGGGATTTATTTGCAAGTAAATTTGGCGATCCTGGAGGAATCATCCATCCTAAAGATATAGTTTTTAAGTTAAGGGAGTAGCGTGGCATACACATCTCATACAACAAAGCCTACAGGTCGAAGGATCATGCTTTGAATCAGGTATTCGGCGATTCGTGGGAATCCTTTCAGAGATTACCTGCTTACTTTTATGTCTTGGAACAATCTAACTCCGGGACTGTGACAAAGATCAAGACCGACTCAAAAAACCGGTTTAAATATGGATTCATGGCAATTGGAGCCTCTATAGAAGGGGTTCAATTATGTCATTAGGCCAGTTATCTGCATTGACGCTACCCACTTGAAGGCTAGGACCAGGGGTGTTTTGTTAGTTGCGGTGTGCAAAGACGGAAACGAGATGATATACCTTTTGACATTTGGGTTTGCAAACTCTGAATGCACAGAGTTGTAGACTTGGTTTTTGAAGAAACTCCGTAAAGTGATCCAATATCCTGACTGTGTGATGTTAGCTTTGGATCAGCACAATTGTATATTTAATGCAATGGAAGCCATATTCCCAGATGCAACACATGGGATTTGTGCATACCACTTGGCACAAAATCTTAAAAGATTTTGCAAGCGGAGGGATGATCTGATTTGGCTTTACTACCATGCTATGTATGCATACCGTATCAAGGAGTTTGACAGTGTAATGGGTGAGTTGAAAGAAAACTACATAGCCCTAGCCGCTGGGGTAGAGAATTTTTCACCTGTACATAGCCTAGAAAGAGGTATTTTTTGATGACCACCAACATTGCTGAGTCAATGAATTCTTGTCTACTTGCGGTCCAAAAATTGCCTATCACAGCAATGGCGGAATTTATTAGAGATTTGATGCAAAGGTGGTTCTACAATCATCAGAAAAATGCACATGAAATGTCTACATACCTGACAATGTTTGCAGACAAACACTTCAAAGATAGGACATAAACAGCACATCGGTGTGATATTGACCCCATTCACTTCAATACATTTAAGGTATATGACAAACGGAAGGAAACGGTCGTCGACCTTGATGAACATTCTTGATCATGTCGTCAATGGGATTTAGATGAGTTGTCATGTTCTCATGCAATGACGGTTGCTAGGTATGCTTCCCGGTCTATTAACTCTGTACATTTATCTGTTGTGGTTGATTTTACAAACTTTTATTTCTATTTGTTGGTGTCTTATAGCCTAGGTTTAAAGGTGTATCAATCAATGCACTGGCTTCTGACCTTTACACAACAAGATTTCTTAAACATGCTTATGAAATGGGTGTCAACCCTGTTCAAGATCCCAAATTTTGGGACATTTCTGATGCAATTTGGAATCGTTTTGTATTGCCATGGAAGAAAAAGAATCTGCCAAGAAGACCAAAGAAGTTGAGAATACCATCTGCTGGGGAGAAAAGAAAGTTACAATCGTGTTCAAAGTGTGTGTGGAAAAAAAGGACACAATAAAAGAACTTGCCTGGAACCATCATCTAGCAAATGCAAACCAGCAAAAAAAGCACGAACATGTAGCATTTGTAAGAAAGAAGGACACAACAAACTGAAGTACCCAGACAAGCCACCTGAACCTACCTTGAATGACACGGTCGAAGAGAATGCCGCTGGAGAACCTGTCGTGAACTCTAGTGAATAGTGTTGTATGTTGTGTTTGTAGCTTGGAAATTTATGGTGTTGTATAGTTTGGTGGAGAGAGGGTTTAGGGAATTTGTATGTGTTTTTGTGAGTGTTAAACGCTGCTGAACCTTAACAGGTTTATGTACCATTGTTGTTCACTGGAAATGTTATTTTATATGTGTTTTTTTGATGGTTTATTATGTATGTATATTTGTTTGTGTTGATCGCTGCTGAACTAAAACAGGTTTAAGTGTATGGTGTTGGTTGGTTGAACCAAAAGAGGTTTATGTATTTTGATTTTCAAAACAGGTGTTTGTTGTTTGAGGAGCTATTGCCTACTGTTGTTATTGATTTTGAAAATAGAAGATGAACTAAGCCCGAGAACCATACCTAGGCCTAAAAGAATTGTACCTAGGCCTATAAATTATTTCCTGGGCTCAAGGGTTTTTGCTATATTCGCTCGCCACGTCATTATTTGTGACACGTGTTCAGAAAATGAAGTAAGCATGTGAAGTTGTAGGCATGGGAACCGGCACATTAAGCCTAGGAATAATAGTTAGGCCCTAGGTTGATTTAATCTCGAATTAAATATATTATTTTATAATTTTCTTTTTTTTCCGACTGCACGAGATGTTTTCAAAAAGCAGTGTGCACCCATCGAAGTATAATTAGGGACCGTATAGCTAATACGGGAGACCGAGTCAGGCAACTCCAGCAAGTTACAAGTTTGTGAAACAACTCTTAGGTATAAAGTGGTTCATAATTTAAAGGTTTGGTTGCTATCTCTAGTATAATTGGTAGCGACATACATGTCGAACCGTTAGGTGATCGCGAAACTTTACATACAGATTTCCATTAGTACCCATTCATCGCTGGATGGTGCCGATCATTTAGATTTTTACGGGGCCCCCATAATTTCAGCTACAAAGGAAAACTCAAATAAAGGGGAACCATACCTAGGCCTAAAAGAATTATATCTTGGCCAGTAAATTATTTCCTAGGCTCATGGGTTTTTTCTATATTCGCTCGCCCTGTCATCATTCGTGACACGTGTTAAGAGGATGAAGTAAGCCTGGGAAGTTGTATGCTTGGGAACTGGTACATTAAGCCTAGGAATAATAGTTAGGGCCTAGGTTGATTTAATATCTAATTAAATATATTATTTTATAATTTTCTTTTTTTTTTTCCGACTGCACGAGATGTTTTCAAAAAGCGGTGTGCACCCATCGAAGTATAATTCGGGACCGTATAGCTAATACAGGAGACCAAGTCAAGCAACTCCAGCAAGTTACATGTTTGTGAAACAACTCTTAGGTATATAGTGATTCATAATTTAGGTTTGGTTGCTATCTCTTGTGTAACTGGTAGCGACATACATGTCGGACTGTTCGATGATCGTGAAACTTTACGTACAGATTTCCATTAGTAGCCCTTCATCGCTGGACGGTGCCGATCATTTAGATTTTTACGGGGCCCTAATAATTTCATCTACAAAGGAAAACTCAAATAACTGGGAACCATACCTAGGCCTAAAAGAATTGTACCTAGGCCTGTAAATTATTTCTTGGGGTCAGGGGTTTTTTCTATATTCGCTAGCCACGTCACTGATTTGTAGTGGATTACAGATGGATCCCACTAAATCTTCTTCTTCTTATTACAGATGGATCCCACTAAATCTTCTTATTCTCATTACAGCCTAATCCCACTGAATCTTTATCTCCTTCCTTTGTCAAACACTCAAACCTTTCAATTTTCTTCTTCTTCACGTGTTCCCTAACCGAGAACCTAAAAAATTGTGAATCTTTTTCACTTTGTATACTAGTTGAAAACAAACTTATTTACTTCTCTCATACCCCAACTCTTCCTATCGTCCACATCTGTAGGTAAACAATCTTCATAATTTATACATCTCCTTCCCACTATTTTGATTTGTATGTAGGTTATCAGATCGAAAATATATACTTGTAGTCTAGATTATTCGTTGACTGAGAGGGTTTTGCAAATTGAAGAATTTGTATAATCCTTCTCAGATTTAACATCTCCTTCTCCGATAAACTCAGAAGACCCTTTTCTTTGTTGTTATTATTATTAGTATTCTTATTTTAATGCGTTTGAAGGTTTTGTGTTGTTTGCCAAAGAAGTCTGGTATAGTGAAAATGTGTCAAACTTTTTTAGTCTTTTTGTTTGTTTCAATGACTGAGAGGATTTCCTGTTGTTTACAATATAAGCCTCGTATACTCTAACATTCATTATTAAATTGAAAATTTTTCGATTTACAGATATCTATCAAGTGTTTTGTATGAAATGGGAAAGAATTCTGTTTATGTTATTTTCCAGGGAAGGAGAACCGGTGTGTTTAATTCTTGGCCTGAGTGTCATGACCATGTAGATGGTTTTCCAAGAGCATCTTACCAAAATTTTAACTCAACTGATGAAGCATATAAAGCGATAAGTAGTCATACCGTACATTCAAGCCATTCCTGGCATGAATCTTCTATGAATGTTGAAGACAATGTATCTTAGAAGAGTTAAAACACTGGTGTCATGTTGTTTTCATTTCTATTCGTTTTTATTTTTGGAGTTATATTAGGCAAGATTGTTTGAAAGATTTGTTGTTTATGTAATTATGTTTAAGTTGTGGTGTTGTTGAATATGAAACAAGAACGCATAAAAAACTAGTTCTATTCTATTCTGTTGTTAAACACTTATGGTTGTATGTCTATCTTGTTGTTCTTGTTCTGGTCGTATTTAAGAGTACTGAAGAAATATATATATAATGACAACATGTGAAATGTGTACAACATGTGAAAACAAAACCAAATACTTTACTCTCATTAAGAATTAGACGGTACACCATGTGAATAAAAAACATAACATAATATTGAAATGTGTTTTTCTGTATAAGGCATATTCGGTGTGTTTTTCTTCAAGCTGATGGTGGAATATTGAAGTCCATCAACTTCTTCTGTATTTTTTCAACAAGTTGGTAGAGTCCATTGAGTTCATTGTCCCTTACTTTGATCTGAACATATAAATTGATAATTTCAGCTTTCAGATTCTGATATTTCCCCATCAAAAAGTATGATCAACACTTAGCAATTTTGCATTTTCACGCTCCTTGATGACGGTCTCCTCAACTTTTGCCATCCGTTCATGCCAACATTCAAAAATGACATTTTACCTATTACTACTCCTACCGTTTGCTTCCATTTTCACTAGTACAAATGAAGTGAGGAAAATATGTAACAACTGAGGAAGATTGAAAATTGAAGTGAGGAAAATATGTAACAGAAATGGGGTATTTATAGTGGAACAAGATGACCCATATCAATGAAAAGTCACCTTTACATATGTAATTGAACCATTGTAACCTTTAGATTTGAAATGAACCATTGTAACCTTTGGATTTGGAATGAACCATTGTAACTTATGAACATTCATTTTCATTGTACACTGAATAGTGGGTACACTAACCTGGTATAAGTTCAGTTAAAGAGATATAATATTGTACATATTTTTTCTGAAAATGACAAGTCAGGAGAATTGTTCTACCCAGGCCTACAAGAATTGTTCCTATGCCTAACTGAATTGATTCCTAGTCCTAAGAGAATTGTACCCATGCCTTAACAATTGTTCTACTCAAGCCTAAAAGAATTGTTCCCAGGCATAATAGAATTGTTCCAAGGCATAAGAGAATTGTTCTACCTAGGCCTAAAGGATTTGGTCTACCCAGGCCTAAGAGAATTGTTCCCAGGCCTATAGAATTGTTCTACCTATGCCTAAAAGATTTGGTCTACCCAGGCCAAAGAGAATTGTTCCCAGGCCTAAGAGAATTGTTCTACCCAGGCTTAAGAGAATTATTCCCAAGCCTAGGAGAATTATTCCCATGCCTAAATGAATTGTTTCCTAGGCCTATGAAAATTGTCTTAGGCCTGTGAGAAATTCACTTGGGCTTGGGAACAATTCTATTAGGCCTGAGAATCAATTCACTTTGGCCTGGGAACAACTGTTTTTTTATTTTTATAAGGAATTTCATGACTTGAAAAATTTTAAGAATTTTATTTAACTAATTCTATAGTTGGTACAATTAAATCTGCCACAAAATATTCACAGGTTGAACATGCCTAGGCACAAAATACCTCATAAACATACCAAGCCTAAAAGTACTGTACAAAATATTCCCAGCCTAAATATTGATTCTGAAGCTATACACATTCCCAGGCAGAAACTATTGATACCTAAAACATAATTTTCTACAGGGAATTCCATAGTTGACCATTGGTGTAAATGTCAATTGCAATGGCCTTACGAATGTCTTTGATATCCTTTTGTCCAAAAACTAATTTCCATGGAATTTTTACTCCAGCAAGAATCAACTCAACATACTTCATCAAGAATACACCACAACTGTATCTGTAAATTGGTAGGATATGTCAAACATAAGTTTCTTTAAGAAAGTAAATAAAGTAAAAAAATATGTCACACATACCCATCATCTTGTTGCGGAATCAATTCAAAGTGCATGCTTTGAACTGTGAATGGGCTGGCATGAGGATCCATCTTCATTTCTTCGTCGTAACCGGCATGCTTTAATAAAGATGGCAATAGGTAAAGTAGGGCACGAATGTCCTTTAGCCGATGACTAGTTCCGTCCCGTTCATTCAAAGAGTCAAATAACAGTACTTTTCCTTCATTCAAAAGTACATGACATAAAACACAACGGCCAATATAAATTTTTTAAGCAAATAGAAAAAATTAATTAACAAAATAGATAATGACAACGCAACGTCATTTCCAAAAACTTACCAAATCCATTTCCCACCAAGGTTGAGGGTACAGAAGGTCATGACCAGTAACATGTATGAGGATGTCTGGACTTGGCTGGTAATTTAAAGGAATGAATTCTGGGTAGTCTTCCCATACATTGACAGCATGAGGAGAAGGGTCGTTGATCTTCTTGCCCTTTTTTTGCAATCTTTTTTCTGTTGAGGAGAAGGATGAGAATCAGTTTCCTTTTGCTGATGTCTTTCCTCCTCAGCCTTCTCAAATTTTGCTATCTTCCTCATGGCATCCAATGTATCCATTTTAATTGCCCACTTAATGTTTAGGTTAGTCTACATATACAACCATTAATTCCCATCTAATAATTCCATTACTAGGCTTATATAAATGAAAAGCATAAATGCATTAATTCCCAGCTGAGAATTCCTAGGCTCATGGCATCCATTCCTAGGCTTATATCAATCAATCATAGGCTCAAAAGCATACATGCATTAAAACACATTTTCAGAAACATGCATAAACACATTTTCATATACCATATCATATAACTAGGGAGATACTTACGAAGAAAGATGTTTTAACCAATCCAATATTTTGCAAGTAGTTAAGCTCACTGCTCGATCGCCTCCTCCATAGGATATCAAAGTAACTGTGAATGTGCTGTGTAAATGTTGTGATATATGTTAAGGAATAAGTAGCATAAAGCCTTAAAACCACAAATCAGGGAGAAATGAAATGATAGTTTATTATGTTACCAAATCAGATATCCATTTTTCGGTGTTGACTAGGTCTAGAAAATCTCGATACATCATGGGAAGGATTTGACCGGTAAAAAAACTATTCAAGTATAGCATTACATTACATTAAAAACTATATAAAAAAAATGAATACATAATAATATTGGCAATATAACAAATAACCGGAATGGAATATTACCTAAATTGATCTTCGTTCTTCAGGAAAGACGTGAACGTAACTAAGTTTATTTCTTCCTCGATTGACCGTGGTTTCCTTTTCTTCTTAGGCATGGGATTTGTCCAAGGGCTTTTGAGCCAACTAGACCGCTTTCGGCCCCTCTGTTTGTTGATGTCTCTACATTCAACATCAGGGTCGGCCCCATCAGGCGCTACCACACTACTGGGAATGTTCTAGGCAATAAAGCACACATATAGGGATAGATATTCATCCAGGTCAAGGATAGATTTTTTCCTAGACTCCTAAAAAAATTAAATATTCAGTCTAGCTGAAATCAATGATTAATTCCCAAACAAAAATAGTATTATAGAATGTACCTCGACCATATCACCCTCAAATGCAGCATCCCCAACAACCACATCTTCACTGCCAACACCTTGATCAGAACTTGTTCCAAATTCACCAACAGCAGCATCCTCTTGCTTATCACCCTTACCACCGTTAAATGCAGCATCCGTAATAACCACACCATCACTGCCAACACCTTGCTCAAAACCCTTACCAATTTCACCAACAGTATCCTCTTGCTCATCACCCTTACCACCCTCAAATGTTGCATCCCTAACAACCATAGCATCACCGCCAACACCTTGCTCAGAACCCTAACCATTTTCACTAACACCATCCTCTTGCTCATCACTCTTACCACCCTCAAAAGCAGCATCCCCATCACCAACAACATCATCTTGCTCTTCACCCTTGCCACCCTCAAACGCAGCCTCCCCATCACCAACAACATCATCTTGCTCACCACCCTTACCACCCTCAAATGCAGCATTCACATCACCTAAAACATCATCTTCCTCACCACATTTACCAACTTCAGCAACAACATCACCATCTTGCTAGACACCCTTACCAAGTTCACCAACTAAATTTTGTTCTTCAACATCCTTATCAACAACAACATTATTTCCAGCACCCTTATCACCAACAATATTATCATCTTACTCAGCACCCTTCTAAACATCAACATCAATAAATTAGTGGAATTTATTAAGGACTAAACTATTATATATAAATAATAATATAAATTTCAACAACTTCATATCCAACCTTCATCTCCTTTCTAATCTTCAAAAATTCTTCTCTACAGAATGCAATGATACGTTGATCGCTTTCAAGCATAGCATCATATAGTTATGGGATAGTGGAAGGCACCTGAATTTTGTAATAATTAATACAATGCTTACAAGAATAGCATACTAAAACCGAACAGTGTAGATGCAATCATACCTTAGGATTTCTATCGGAGAATAGCCGCTTCATAGAAGGGGGGAATATTCGTTAGAAAATGTGCTTCTAATTCTCTGGACAGAACCTCTTATCTCCTCATTCTGAATAGAAGAGTCAATCCCATCATTGTTATTGCCTGTTTGATTATCATCACCTTCATCGTCGGAACCAAGATCTTCTTCCTCTTCACTTCGAGGTAGAGCCAACTTCTCCCTCTTCTTATCAAATAGTGGGCCAAGCACATATTTCTGGTTGAGGATTTGAAGTAATCTGTACCCTTTTCAGAAGTTTTAACATCCCTACCAAATAAAACCATCTGTATATCGGGAAAAAATGATTGTTAGGGAATTTCTACAAATAATTATCTCTATATAATTAAAAAGAAAGGGTAATTAAGTGCACACCAATGTATTGAATTTGGATTCAATATTTGTAACCTTTGCACTAAATTCCCATCTATTGAACCGTGAATACCCCGTAGCAACTCTTTTTTCGACGAGATTTTCTAAACAAATAAATCTCTCCATGGCCCATACCTATACAAGGGAGATGTGAAATGGAAGACATATTTTAGAAATGGACAGGGAAAAGATTCTTTATGCTATTAAAAATACTGGACATCACCAACCCTGACCAAAACAGCTAGCTTTCTAGCAATAATTTTCTTTATTTTTTGTGTTCAACATAACAATCAAAACATGCTCAATTTTTAAAAACTTACTAAAGTGCTAGAGGGAACCTGGACAAATTGTAGGTATAACACTTGGATTTATTTTTCTTCTTCTCTTCCTCTCCTTGTAGCCTTCCTTTCCCTTTGCCTTTCATTTTCACTTCTTCTTCTTCTACTGACTTCTTGTTCTTGTTCTTGTTCTTTTTCTTCTTATCTTCTTCTTGTTGTTCTTCTTCTTCTAAGTCTTCTTCTTCTACTATCTTCTTATCCTTCTTCATCTTCCTCTTCTTATCTTTCTTTTCTTCTTCACCTCTCAGTTTGGGGAGGCGTTTGTTAAGTACATCCTTCAGAACATATAGTGTAATACTGAAGATGTAAGAACCCCATGGAAAATTTTTAAATTCATCTTCCTTTTCAACTAATGAAAACAACCACCTCAATATGGCTGTCACCCATTCATCATACGTGCCAAAGAACTGGCTCACCATATAAGTATTCAACATCTTGTACACATCTTCACTTTCTTCGGACGACATTTTCTTCAAAGTGGAATACAATACCTCAGCAGTAGTCCTTTTTCCTTTGAAAATTCTTCTAAGCATTGAATCATTTTCTACTTCATTGTTGTTGGAAAAACCTTCAGGCAGCTATCCCATAATCAACCCGCTGCATAGACAAAACTCTTCTTGACCGAAACGAGCTTTCGACTTCCCTAACCTAAACCTCATCTCATCTGTTCTTTGTCCATTGGGGTGAATAATCTCTCTTTTCAAAAGATTATGAATTAGGTGCCCGTAAACTATCAACGGTTGTTTCAAATCCAAATACTAGCTGAAAGGGCCCTGCTTGAGTTTTTCCACCAACCCAAATTTTTAGAGGACCACCTTTAAGTCTCTAATCATAAACATTTTACTTCGACAGTTTACTCTCACTGTAATCCATTTCTCATGGCCTGGGAACCGCCCTAACTTTTCATTTAAATTTTCGGCATCTAGAAAATGTAAAAAATAAAAACTTATTTTCAAAATAAAATACATGTATCAGGATTATACATGTATCAGCATTGTAAATGAAAATAAGTCCAGGCTCAAAATCAGCATTATACATGCATCAGCATTACAGTTGTTAACCTGGATTTTTGGTAAGGGACCAAAGGAGAATTTCTTTAGCAGGTACCTGCCCGGTAGGGACCAACCTCGGTTCCCATGTACCTAATAGGATCGACATTGCAACCTAGAAGGAATCACTACCTAGTGAGGTCAGGACCTTGGCTACCTAGACAAAGCACCAGAAATACGAACCGGGAAGAACAGGTACAATGCTACGCATCCACTTCGACAACTGACGATGGAAGTACCACGACATGATACTCCCAGTACCTTGCAGGTACCTGGAATTTCCTACCCGGTCCCCCGGTATCGCGACGTGCACCTAGTATCCTAGATCGCTGTGACATCAATCCAGAATACAACCAAGACAGGTAACCTGCTTATCCAATAGGGTGAGTACCGCCACCAAGCCACGAACATGATGGAACGAGCGCCACACCAGTAAGTCAGAACAGTACACCAGTGTACTACGCCACCAGGTCTTAAAATCAGTGTACCTCTCCAAGCAACGCAAGACAGAAAAGTTGACTCCTTCGCCATAAATGAGACCGAATGGTCAACTAAATCAGAGTTTAAATACAATAGAGAATAACGGGATCAAATCCCACGCCTTTATCCTTATTCAATTCCTTTCAACGCCTAAAAAAGGACTCCAAATAATCCTCATTAATATGACCGGATCCTGAGGATATTTGAGATATATATATAGGGCCTCGAAGGAAAAAGTGAGGGGATCCCTAAATCGTATTTTTTTATCGCAAAATAAAGAGGTCCAGATCCAGAGAGACTTCTCTAGGTTTCTTCGAAGCCAGTGAGGGTTCATGAACAATCACTAGGAGGGTAATAGCCACTTATTGACACAAACGACATTCCCCATCTCCATTTTTTGTGTTAGAGAGAGTAAAGAATGAGTGTTGTAACCATTATGCAAGTTTTTATTCAATAAAACAGTATTTCTTATACCTCATTGGTTCCTTTATACTTGTCTGTATCAATTTTCTGCATAGGAAGGAACCCCGGTACCGAAGGTACCTATCTCGCTACCACCCACCGGTAGGGGACGAGGGTGTTAATTGAAATTGCATTCCCCGAGCAGATTTTTCCTCCTTGCAGTATCCATAGGAAGGAGAAAGACCTTTCTTTATATTTATATATCTCGAGAGGTGCTCTGGAGAGCTTACATTAGTACAAACTGAGACCTGGTGGGTCACAGTTGAAGGGGTACAATTTGGTACCGGTACATTCATGGTGAAATTTGACATATATAGTAGTCGATACAATGGTAGTGTGGAGGGAATTCAGGCAGGGTCCCTTTTACACTGCAGGCGATGGCGAACTCGTGCTGTAGGAGATAAGTGTGTTTCTGTACCATGATTGTGAAAACTCTCTGTAGGTGATGGTGGCTGTATTTTTGGAAGAGAGTATGAAATCTGTCCTCCATTGATAGACGATGGTGTCTCTCGAGATTTCTAGATTAAACGGGCATCCATATTTCGGGTTGGAGATTGGAGAACGATTGGAGAAATGTCATACCATTGGAAAGATGTCCGAACCCTCTTCTTGGAGAGTGCTTTGTTATATTTATATCTTCTCTTTCTTGTCACCCACTCCATTGATTGAGTTAATTCCTTTTGTAATCATAGGATCACTGATTTTGCATTGATGGAGTTGAATATTCTCTCATTAATGGCGTTGTGATTGGCCATTAAAAAGTTGACTGATCTTCTCATTAATGGGGCTGATTATCTCCATGAAAGGGTTGATTATCTTCATTAATGACATTGTGGATGGCCATTAAAGAGTTGACTAATCATTAATGGCATTGTGGATGGCCATCAAAGAGTTGACAGATCATTAATGGCATTGTGAACGGCAATTAAATACAGTTGACTATATCCTCATTAATGGCGTTGTGAATGGCCGGAGATTTCAATTGTCTTTTATGTCTTGCTGGAATCAAAAGCTGACTCTGTATCCTAGTGGCGTGGTACATTGAGGTACCGGTCTGCTTTTGCTAGTGTGGTGCTTGTTCTAGTATGTTGGTATCTTTATGGTACCATTCTTCTTGCTTGACGGGTAGAGTACATATTCCAGTGTGATCCTGGATTTGTATCGTGGTACTTGGGTACCGGGTAGATGTCGTGGCACCTAGGTACCGGGTAGATGTCACGATACCTAGGTACTAGGTAGGAGGTATCGCGGTGCTGGCCATGCGTAGTAACTGGTAGAATATGAGATGTGGTACTAACCTCTTTCCGGTTCATGGTATCAGGTATCCTCGGTATCTGGGTACAGGTCCCGATCTAGGTTCTACCAGGCTCTAGGCAGATGGAAAATTCTTCTTTGGACCCATGTCAAAAAAGGTTGTTAACAATAGTATTATACATGTATCAACATTATAAATGAAAATAAGTCCTAGGCTCAAAATTATACATGTACCATCAATCCCAGGCTCATAATTAGTACTAGGATTCTGAAAATCATTCATAGCCTCCTAGGCTCAAAATAATACAATTATCATCCATCCATCGCCCCTAGGCTTATGACAATCATTCGTAGGCTAAACATATACATTCACCATAAAACCTAGGCTCATCAAATTACATGCTTCATCCATCAGTCCTAGGTTAATTACAATGATTACTAGGCTAAATATAATTCATACATGCAAAATAAATCATTCTCGTTTGCAAACGATTTTCTTACCATTGAATTACATCCCACTAAATGGTTTTCCAGTGTAGTTCACAGCAATCACTAAATGCTTGCCCTTCAAACAGAACACACACCATTCCAATACACATACAACGGAACACAAACACACCAAAAACATAAACAACAAAACAATATCCCATAAAAAACACAAACAAGAACAATCTCCCATAAATTATAGTAGTTTGAAGAAATTAGTACCTTGAATTGTCTCACTCTCTTTGCATTTGGTCTAGGGTTTGGGGTGCTTAGATCTATTAGGATTATGCTCAATAGCAAGAGTGTAATATTGTAATTGAAAATCTTTTCATATTAATAAAGTGTTTTCTGATTTTTACAAATACTTATAGCATTTATTATTATAATTGTCAAGGTAAATAATCATAAGGTCAAAAGACTATGAGATATGAAGAATTGTTCATACATCCGGATATGTGTGAGGTAGACACAATTCTTTATTTAGTCTTGAATAACGTTCACAACTTAAGTTAAAGGTTGGGCACCTCTATCTTGATAAAGTTGTAGAATTCTTTTACTAGCATTTGAGTGGGATCAAATGAGTTATGATGAGTCTAAAATCATCGAAAGGTTTTCGAGTAAAAGTATCTAGTGCACTGGGTGCATTGAACTGGATCACAATGAAATACTTTATCTAGAACCGTCACTAGATATAAGTCTTTTCATTATTAGAACAATTGGAGAGTCTATCTAAATCCTGAGATAAATGATGGACTTATGGTTGCAAGTGTTATCATTTGAGCTATCAATGAGTACGATTATATAGCATAGTCTATCCTCGATAGTTTGGTGGTATTCATTTGTTAATCGATAGAGGACTTCATTTATAGATATGGACATCATGGCTCCATTTATTAAATGAGAGTATAATATCATCATATGGATGTTTTGAGGTATTGGATATTAAATCTCAACGTTGAGTTTTCAATAATGATTATTGAAGACATGGCTTCTGGACAAGTCAAAATATCCAAGTTCAAAATGTGGTCATATGAGGAAATATGGTAACTTGGAGAGCTATAGGCGGTCTATGAGCTCTTGGCGATTACTAATATTATTCACGAGGATACACCATCTCCTATAAGATTGTCTAGGGTATGAATGAGAAACATCTCCTTATTCTATCTTTATTTAAGAGCTCAATTTTAGCTCTTTAGTGGAATGAGTTAAAATTAATAGATCGGACCTAAGTGAATCATTTGTTGATTATGATTAGGTTATGTCTATTGAAGCTTAAATTTAGATAGCCCGTCAAGATCCACAATCCACACGTACTTGCATGGATCACTTGATATATTCTACCGGACCAATTTATGGGTCCATCTAGAATTGCATTTATTATATTAAGAATATAATATGTCTATTATTTATTTAATGGGTTGCTCTATTATATTAATATATTAAAAGGAGACATGTGGGCTTGTTTCTTTTAGTAAGAATAAGTCTGGTTCACACGTGGGCTTTTATTTAAAGTCTATTGGATTAAATAAAATAAGAAAAATAATATTAGGCCCATGTATATATGGTGTGGGCGGCAAGGCTAATAAAATAACCCAAGATATTATTTTATTTTATTGTTTTAATTAATAGTTTAAATCAAAATCTTTTCCTGATCAGTAAATAAAATACTATGTGTTGGATTAGGGTTAGAATTCTTTTAAGTGATAGGAGTCCTAATGTGGTAAGGATTAATTCCACATACACTCCATACCACACAAAGAATTCGGCCACCCTAGTCCTATAAGGGTTAGGATTCTTAAATTGATAGGAATTAGGGAAAAGCACAATTCCTTTTCAAGTAAGGAAATTGGCCAACCCTAGATTTCCTACACAAAGAATTCGGCCAACCCTATTTTGAGAAGGAGAAATTTCGGTCACCTTATAAATATAAGGTGATAAATTTCGGCCACAAAAGAAGCTTGAGTGAGAGAGATTTTTGTTTGCTTTGAAAAATAAAAATCTTACTCAATACACATAGAATTTCGACCAAGAGAGAAAAAGAAAAATAAGTTCTCATTCGATAGTGCACTTACAAGCCTTTAACATCAAAAGGTTTTGTGCACACTTTCGATTTAGGGTTACGCGAGTTCCAATCATATCGATTGTGAATTCAAAAGTGACCGGAACAATTTTTCTAGGCTCTTGGTGTTTTGGGATTGAAAATCAGGATCAGAAGTTCCATACATCCATTCTCAGGTAAGCAATTCAAAGAAAAAAGGGAGACCACGCTCCTAGGTGATTCATGTACGTGCTAGGATTGAAGATCTTGCGGATTACCATCGACGTAAGTCAATCGGATCACGCGACAAGAGGTATTTAACTCTAACCGTATATTTGTGTTTAATTAATTAAAGGGTTAAGGTTCAAATCTTTAGAAAAATTTTAAACTATACGAAAATCTACTTTTCGCCTTCCGCTGCGGTTTTAGTTAATTTTTTCCCTACACGATCAATGCCGACCGTCGGCCTTATGCTTTAAACAGCGACCGACGACCTTGCTTCTATTTCTGGGTTCTTGTTTGGGTTTGAGTTTTAATCGTCGTTTGAGGGCCACGGCGATGACGACCTTGCTTCTCCGAAAACCACCTTGCTTCTCTTTCCCCTCTCTACGTCTCTGAATTTCTGGGTTGTTGTTGACTGAGTTTCAGTTTTGTGTACATAGAGTAGAACAAAAGCAACAAATGCTTTTTTTTTGTTTTTTTTTTAAATGTGTTGTTCATCAGTGACTTTTGTGGGAAATATATTAGAGGGTATTTTAGTAAACTTCAACAAGTTATATTGAATAAAATATTTAAAGAGGGTATCGAGGCAAATTCTAGGTGAGGCTTTTTTAAGGGCAATGTGGTAAATGTGGTTGGCAAAAAGACTAAAAGGGTAATTTTTTCACCAATGGACTATTTCCTAAAAACTAAATGTTGAGAAAGGCTATTTCCTACAATTCTTATTAAAAATTTAATAATGGCCAGAAAATCCAACCTAACCAAATATATAATTCCATTGGTTGGTTGTGTTAGCTGGCTTGCATTTATCTTTCAAAAACATCTCCCATCATCACTTACATTAATTGCCTCCCATTACATTTTTTATAGACTTATTAAATTGTATACAGTAATTTTCTTCCTTTACAAATTACACAAATCTTACAATCTTAGCCACTCCTCATTCTGATGTACATCATCATTTTATATAACTAATTACCTTAAATAATTAATAGCCAGCATCATATTTACCCTAGCTAATTTATTCTTGGATGAAAACAGTTGGGATATATTTTCTCTGATATAAATATTTAATTTATATAATCCTAACCACTCTTTATTTCAATTTTCATAATCTAATTATAGCTTTCTAAACACCATATATATCCTTGTTAATTAATTCGTGAATAAAGACAACTGGAATATTTTTTCTGATATAAATATTAATACCATTCTTTTCTAGCTATACACATTTCTTTTTCAAAATCAAGGCTCATGTTATTTAGCTCATCATCCAACTATAACAAATTAAAGGAATATATATATATATATATATACATTTAAAGAAAATAAAACTAATTTTTATACTCTCAAAATAATTACATTCCTAATGATATGATATTTTACTTGTCACTTTCATATCATTTAATGACACTATCTCATAATCATGATTATTACATGTAAAATTACACAATATATATGATCTAGATACATAAATTTTTTGAATGAATTATTTCTATCTTTATATATCTAAATAATTAACAGCTAATGTTATTGGTAAAATCCAGAAAATGACAGATCATCATCACCAATGTTTGTAGAGAATGAGGATGACGTGTCACCAAAAGTCGTCAAGACTAAACTAACCCGAGTTGACCAGAGATGGCCTCATAACACTTGGTCGGGGTTACCTAAATGGTCGGGTGAAAGTAACCCAACTAAGGCAACATGATCGATCGGGTAAATATAACCCGGTCGAGATCATTAAGACGATCGGGTTTAGCCTCCTATCGGGATCATGTAACCGATCAGAAATAAATGTAGTATTCGACGTGACGACACGTGTACTACATTGAATTCGATACGATCACGACTCAAATACGCAGAGAAAAAGTCTTATTCAAATAAGATGTCTCGAAGCATACTCTGATAAGGAAACAAATTCCTTAGAGATATCAGAGTCCAGACGAGGCAAGATACCTAATACGTTCAAAACACAAATAATGCAGAACATGAAAGAAGATTAAAATGACTTCAATAAGTTAGAGTCTCATTAAATCACGATGACTTTCTGTACTTGTACCCCACGAATTAGGGTTTTATGTACGTATAAATAGACACTAAAATAATGTTGTAAATGATGCGAATATAAGATTACAACAGAGCAAGAGAGTTTGAGTGTGTAATCGTTTTACCATAGTGAATTCCTTTCCTCACCGTCACTGGCAACTGTGGACGTTTCCCCACTTTGGGGTTCTACCACGTAAAATCTGTGTTTGTATGCTTTTCTTCTTTTCTTGCTCATAATATTGCTGTTAACGCACCATAACTTGTTTGACGCGTGATAGAGTTTACATAATCCCAAAAATCACTGTCAACAATTGGTGCTAGAAGGAGAGGGGGTTTTGTGCTTAGCTAAATCGCTAGACTAACTCCAAAAGCTTGTGAAACGACAACATGGCAAACGATAAAGATAGGAGTCAATCCACACATAACATTGACACCCTACGCGATGTCAGCGATTCTGGTCCAGTCCATGCCAGTATTATTGGGGGAGATCCACCCTCCGCCACTACAACATCAACTAGTGGGGCCACGATAACCTCTACAGACATTCCACCGGGAATTTCTTCAGAAGCATTCCGGCAAGTACAGGGGTCCCTGCGGAGAGTCATTGAAGACGCCTCTAAGCATGGATCAACATAACAACTACCACCAACTTGACCTCACCGTACCAGCTATCCACACCCGTGGTAGCCCAGGACCCCAAAGTGCTTTATGAGATAGTGACCCCAGGCGTGCCCCAGAAGTCAGGTAGAGATAGGGTGGATCATCGTGATAGGAGGGAACAATCCCAAAGAAGGGATGATCACCAAGATGACCGGGGCCATAGGGAACGCGGAGGGCGAGAGTACCAAGATACAAGTGGACGTAGAGAGTCCAATGTACAGGAAGGCATAGAAAGATACCAGGGGGGAGGAAAAAGGTAAGATCGGAAAGACAGGTACGGCAGTTGCAGAAGGAGATTCAGATCAGTTTCGACAGACAAGGAAACCTCACCCACAAGGCGACGGGAAACCACCCCTGCAGTCAAGTATAATCTTCGCGATGCCCAGGTCACAGGGCGAGTGCCAAGGGACCCTCTGTTAGGATTATGCTCAATAGCATGAGTGTAATAATGTATTTGACAATCTTTTCATATTAATAAAGTGATTTCTAGTTTAACAAATCTTATTGCATTTATAGTTTAATTATTGTTATCTACCTTTTTTGGCAGGGATCCAAAGAAGAATTTTCCATCTGCCTAGAGCCTCTTAGAACCTAGATCCGGATTGGTATCCGGATACAGGAGATACTCGACACCATGAATCGGA
Organism: Dipteronia sinensis; assembly: GCA_033220585.1. Classification (NCBI taxonomy): domain Eukaryota; kingdom Viridiplantae; phylum Streptophyta; class Magnoliopsida; order Sapindales; family Sapindaceae; genus Dipteronia; species Dipteronia sinensis. The sequence goes on along the minus strand of CM065638.1, from coordinate 44,559,228 downwards.
AAGAAGTCAGTACCACATCTCACATTTTACCAAGTACAACGTAGGGCCAGCACCGCAGTACCTTCTACCTGGTGCCTAGGTATCGCGACATCTACCTAGTACCTAGGTACCACGACATCTACTGGTACCCAAGTACTGCGATATCAGTCCAGGATCACACTAGAATATTTATCCTACCCGCTAAGCAAGAAGAATGGAACCGTGAAGGTACCAGCAATCTAGAACAAGCGCCATGCCAACAAGAGCAGACCGGCACATCAGGGTATCGTGCCATCAGAGTACAGAGTCATAACTTTACTCCAAGCAGCGTAGAAGAGAATGTTGGCCGCTCTGGTTATTAATGAAGATAGTCAACCCTATTAATGGAGATAATCAACCCCATTAATGAGAAGATCAGCCAACTCTTTAATGGCCATTCACAACACCATTAATGGAGATAGTCAACCTTAACCCTTGACTAATTAACATATAGTAAAAGTATCATACCTTTTTCACGTGACGATTAATTTTGCGTCAATTTGAATCCGCTTGCTTCAAATTGAATCCGCAAGATCTTCCAATCCAATCACGAACGTAAATCACCTAGGAGTGTGGGCTCCCTTTTCTTTGAATTGTAAACCTGAGGATGGAAAAAAAAACAAACCTTTTTCTTTTGTTAGTCACAATAATCCTCCTAGAGAAAATAAAGAATGTTTGGTCACTTGTGAATTCTTAATCTTTTTAATCAAGAACTCGCGTGAACCCTAATTCGATCTTGTGCATAAAGCCTTTAGATGTAAAAGCTTCTAGTGCACTATCGAAAATAAAATGCTCCTTATTCTTCTTCTCTTTGGCCAAATTCTACACCCCTTTCTTGAGTTGAAGTTTTTTTTTTTATTCAAAAGCAAGAGAATAAAATTTTTCTAAAAAAAATACTTCTTTTTTGAACTAACATTATTAATTCCGAATTGAATAATATATATATAGGTGATGTCCTAATCCTTACTCAAGTAGAATTTCTACCTTGTAGTCAAATCCTCACACAAGTAGGATTACTTTTTCACCAAGTCTCCTACTAACTTTAAGTTTTAACCATGTTCCAACTCATGAGTGTATTATCCAATAATAAATTATTGAATATAATATTCTGACTATATCAAAAACTTCCTAATTTAACTAGATAAATAAAATACTTTTATTTATCAACTTATCAAATATAGTCTTTGATACTTATCATACTACCAACAATAATATGTAACTAGGAATCCTTCTTCCAATTAGAAAAAGATTTTGACTTTTAATTAAACAATTAATTAATTAATTAATTAATTAATTTTCATTTGATTAATAAAATAAAATAAAACAATATATTAGACTAATTAATTTAGCCTTGCCGCCCAAGTAAATACTTGTGCAATATATTATCTTTCCATTTTATTAAATCCATTAGACTTTAATAAAAAGTCCACATGTGAACTAGATCTATTCTTACTATAAAAGAAACAAGTCCACATGCCTCAAAATTAATACATTAATATAATCTAGCAGCCCATTTAATTAAAATGTGCAAATTATATTTTTAATGTATTAATGGAATGCTAAACGCACCCCATTAGGGCCACCCTAGGATTCCAACATCCTTGGCCACCCATTTCAGACCATTTTGAAGAGTTACCGCGTGTCTTGATCAGACATGACCACACCTCTCCAAAACCTTTGGATTCCGAAATCCAAAAACAATTTTAGATGGACCCAGAAGTTGGTCCGGTAGAATATGTTAGGATTATGCTCAATAGCAAGAGTGTAATATTGTAATTGACAATCTTTTCATATAAATAAAGTGATTTCTGATTCTGCAAAATCTTATATCATTTATAATTATAATTGTGAAGGTAAATAATCATAAGGTCAAAAGACTATGAGATATGAAGAATTGTTTGTACATCCGGATATGTATGAGGTAGACACAATTCTTTAGTTAGTCTTGAATAACGTTCACAACTTAAGTTAAAGGTTGGGCACCTCTATCTTGATAAAGTTGTAGAATTCTTTTACTAGCATTTGAGTGGGATCAAATGAATTATGATGAGTCTAAAATCATCAAAGGTTTTCGAGTAAAAGAATCTAGTGCACTGGGTGCATTGAACTGGATCACAATGAAATACTTTATCAAGAACCGTCACTAGATATAAGTCTTTTCATTATCAGGACAATCGGAGAGTCTATCTAAATCCTGAGATAAATGATGGACTTATGGTTGCAAGTGTTATCATTTGAGCTATCAATGAGTACGATTATAGCATAGTCTATCCTCGATAGTTTGGTGGTATTCATTTGTTAATCGATAGAGGACTTCATTTATAGATATGGACATCGTGGCTCCATTTATTAAATGAGAGTATAATATCATCATATGGATGTTTTGAGGTATTGGATACTAAATCTCAACGTTGAGTTTTCAATAATGATTATTGAAGACATGGCTTCTGGACAAGTCAAAATATCCAAGTTCAAAATGTGGTCATATGAGGAAATATGGTAACTTGGAGAGCTATAGGCGGTCTATGAGCTCTTGGCGATTACTGATATTATTCGCGAGGATACATCATCTCTTATAAGATTTTCTAGGGTATGAATGAGAAACATCTCCTTATTCTATCTTTATTTAAGAGTTCAATTTTAGCTCTTTAGTGGAATGAGTTAAAATTAATAGATCGGACCTAAGTGAATCATTTGTTGATTGTGATTAGGTTATGTCTATTGAAGCTTAAATTTAGATAGCCCGCCAAGATCCACAATCCACACATACTTGCATGGATCACTTGATATATTCTACCGGACCCAACCAATTTATGGGTCCATGTAGAATTGCATTTAATATATTAAGAATATAATATGTCTATTATTTATTTAATGGGCTGCACTATTATATTAATATATTAGAAGGAGACATGTGGGCTTGTTTCTTTTAGTAAGAATAAGTCTGGTTTACATGTGGGCTTTTATGTAAAGTCTAATGGATTAAATAAAATAAGAAAAATAATATTGGGCCCATATATACATGGTGTGGGCGGCAAGGCTAAATAAAATAGCCCAAGATATTATTTTATTTTATTGTTTTGATTAAATGGGAATTAATTAATTATTTAATAAATTAATAGTTTAAATTAAATACTATGTGTTGGATTAGGGTTGGAATTTTTTAAAGTAATAGGAGTCCTAATGTGATAAGGATTAAGTCCACATACACTCCTTATTATACAAAGAATTCGGCCACCACTAGTCCTACAAGGGTTAGGATTCTTGAATTGATAGGAATTAGGGAAAAGGATAATTCCTTTTCAAGTAAGGAAATTGACCAACCCTAGATTTCCTATTCAATGAATTCGGCCAACCCTACTTGGTGAAGGAGAAAATTCGGCCAACCTATAAATATAAGGTTATGAATTTCGGCCACTAAGAAGCAAAATAGAGAGAGATTTTTGTTTGTTTTGAAAATAAAAAATCCTACTCTATACACATAGATTTTCGGCCAAGAGAGAAAAAGAAAATAAGTTCTCATTCGATAGTGCACTTACAAGCCTTTAACATCAAAAGGTTTTGTGCACACTTTCGATTTAGGGTTACGCGGGTTTCAGTCATATTGATTGTGAATTCAAAAGTGACCGGAACTATTTTTTTAGGCTCTTGGTGTTTTACTATTGAAGATCAACATCAGAAATTCCATACATCCATTCTAAGGTAAGCAATTCAAAGAAAAAGGGAGACCACGCTCCTAGGTGATTCACGTACGTGCTAAGATTGAAGATCTTGCGGATTACCATCGACGTAAGTCAATCGGATCACGCGACAAGAGGTATTTAACTTTAACCGTATATTTGAGTTTAATTAATTAAAGGGTTAAGGTTCAAATGTTTAGAAAAATTTTAAACTATACGAAAATTATTTTTTCGCCTTCCGCTGCGGTTTTAAGCAATTTTTCCCTACAATTGGTATCAGAGCCTGGTTGTACCCTTTAATTAATTAATGTATATATACGTGAATCTATTTCTTTTTATTGTGATTATGCACGTTTTAGAAAGAGATGGCACTCTAGGTATTCGCATATATAATTACATGTGGAATGTATAGATTTATATATGTTGTTATAAAGTGAATTGTTATTGCTCGATTTTTGTCCTAGAATTTCAATGTATTTTTTGTTTCGGAATTGTAACAAGAAGGGTGGTCTATTATTGCCATAATTCCTTCTTAGTAGTTGCTAAGTTCTTATTAATATTATTGTAAAAATACTACAGTTTTTTATTGTATTAAAATTTAGTGCAGTTTTTTATTGTATTAAAATAAGTGCAGTTTTTTATTTGTTAAATAAATTTTTTTTATTTCTGCAGTATTTTATTGTATAAAATAAGTTGTAATATATTCAAGATTCGAAGACTCGAAGATTTGAAGAAGTTGGAGCATCTGGAACCGAGCTTGGCACCCGCGCGCACCGAGACAACAAGCGCACACGCAACCAAGCGTGCAGCTGCTTTTGTTGCGGTGCAGCAGCGCGCGCGACCCATGCATGGGCTGGCCATGCGGCAGCTCATGCCCTTGCATGGGCTAGGCGTGCGCATGGGCTACTTGGTGATCTTCGGGCGCGCTGAGTTACGTGCGCGAGATGGTCGCTTGAAGTCTTGTTCGCCAAGAAAGGAGTTTTTTGTATTCCGTACAATTGTAATTTACATGCTTTTCTAGGATGGACCAAAATTGTGGCTATTTATTTTTATGTATAAATATTACAATATTTGTTATTGTATGATAACATGTCATATAGAATAGGAGTGCCACTCATTTATCTCTTTTGGTATGAACATGCATTGAATGATTTAGGTATCTAATTGGCATCTAGATAACTTGGTAAAATCATTCTTTGGAATTTAATCACACGCCTTAAATAATTGAGTGGGAGAAGCTGTGTTAGAGCACCTATGGCCTCCAAGGTTAGTTGAGCTTTATTATTTATTGGTAATCCCCCCGAGGGGCGTCCATAAATGGAATTTAGCAAAATACTTCCTTATAATGATAGACTAGACAATTGACTCAAACGAGATCTACTCCCAGAGGAGGGATTTTCGTGAGAGAAAATTGAGGGTCGATATCTTGGTAACACACTCAATGTAATTTTATTAATATCCTCCCGAGAGTTCTTGTTAATAAAATTGCAAGGCTAAAATTGAAAACGCTGGTTGTTATGTTAACAATTAGGTGGGACCTAGTCCAACTAGTAAATGGTGCGAACTCCCGAAGGAGGCGTAACATTTATGGGTGTTAGATCACCGTTGAATTTTTCACGATTGAGTTATTTAATTAATTCAAGATAAATATTCGAAAGTGCTTTATCATGATTATTTACTTATATATGCTTTTTGTTTTATTCAGAAATCATGACCCCATCACTTATGAACATCCTGAAAGATAACACTTTAACTGGAGATAATTATGTCACATGGAAAAGGAAAATTGGGTTGTTGCTGCAAAGTGAAAAACATAAGTTTGTTCTAACTACTCCTAAACCACCTGCTCATAATAATGAATCAAGTATTTTGCAAAGAGATGAGTATGAGCAGTGGAAGACCTCAGATAATATGGCCAAATGTTACATTATGGCTACTATCTCCGACGTGTTGCAACAGCAGCATGAAGGAATTGGGTCTGCTGCTGATATTATGATGTCTTTGGAAGAGATGTTTGTTATGATGTCTAGGACGACTAATAGAGAGGCAGTTATTGCTTTTATGAATCTTAGGATGAAACCTGGAGAGGCTGTGAAAGATCACATGATGAAAGTCATAGCACATCTAAATATTGCAGAATTGAATGGTGCTGAGATAGATGGTGAGACCAAAATTGACATGGTTGTCAACTCACTATCAGATTCCTTTGATCAGTTCAAGTTGGACTACACCTTGAACAAAAAGGAATACACCTTGCAGGGCCTGATGCAAGATGTTCAAAGCGTTGAAAAGATCCTTGTGAAAAGCAAAGGTCAAGATATTCATATGGTTGGTAAAGTCGCTACTGTTAAGACCCGTCAGAAGGTCAAGAAACAACAGAAGAAAAAGCAACTTGGGCCTACCAAGAAGGAGACCAAGATAGTAACCGAGATCAAAGGGAAATGCTTCCTTTGTGGTTAAAATGGAAATTGGAAAAGAAATTGCCCAAAGTCCCAGAACAAGAAGGAAGAAGGTAATATTAATTATCTTGAAACATGTTTTCTGGCAGATTCTACAGATTCTTGGATCATAGACTCTGGAGCCACTAATCATGTTTGTTATTCCTTACAGGGGTTCCAAGAAAGGAGAAGGCTGAATAAGAACGAAATCAATTTGCACTTGGGCAACGGATCGTTAGTGTCTGCAAGTGCAGTGGGAGATATTAGAGTTATTATAGATTCTAGTAGGCATTTAGATTTAATAGACGTTTATTATGTACCTCAATTCAAGAGGAATTTAATTTCAGTTTCTTGTTTAAATAAATTTGGATATTCGGTTACTTTTAATAAAGCTTTTATTATTAGTAAGAATGACAAAATTGTTTGCAAAGGTACATTGGAAAACGGTCTATTCTTTTTGCATAGAAATATCTCTCACTCGTTAGACGCAGAAATAACGGAACCTAATCATAAAAGAGTAAAATTATCAAAAAATGAAACCTACCTTTAGCATTTATGCCTAGGTCACATTAACCTTAATAGGATTAAAATATTTGTATGTAACGGACCTTTAAGTGACTTAAAGGTTGATGATCTACCAACTTGTGAATCTTGTTTGGAAGGTAAAATGACCAAAAGGCCATTCAATACCAAAGGTGCAAGAGCCACTGAATGCTTAGGACTAATACACACTGATGTATGTGGTCCTATGAGCATTCAAGCTAAAGGTGGATATGAGTATTTCATCACCTTCACAGATGATTACTCAAGATTTGGTTATGTGTATCTCATAAGACATAAGTCGGATGCTTTTGACATGTTCAAAGCATTCAAAGCTGAAGTAGAAAATCAGCTTGAGAAACGCATAAAAATCTTGAGATCTGATCGTGGTGGAGAATATCTATCTGGTGAGTTTCAGCAATATCTTATTGATAACAGGATAGTTTCTTAGTTTTCTGCACCAGGTACACCTCAACAAAATGGGGTAGCAGAAAGGAGAAATAGAACTCTTTTGAACATGGTTAGGTCTATGTTTAGTTATTCAACACTTCCTATTTCTTTTTAGGGATATGCTCTACAAACTGCAATATATATTCTAAACGTGGTACCATCGAAGTCGGTTCCTAGAACACTATATGAGTTATGGACTGGACGAAAGCCTAGTTTACAACACATAAGGATATTTGGTTGTCCTGCACATGTGTTAAAAGGAAAGACCGAAAAGATGGAGTCCCGTTCGGAAACATGCATATTTGTGGGGTATCCAAAAGGAACTAAAGGATATTATTTCTGTAGTCCTTCAGATCTAAAAGTGTTTGTTTCAACAAATGCTACATTTCTGGAAAAGGACTATATGAATGATTTTGTTCCCAAAAGTAGAATTGTCCTGAATGATATGTCAGGAGATACAATTCCACAAGAGGTTTCACAACCTAACCCAATTGTAATTTCCACTCCAACACAAAATCAACAACCTACCATTCCTCGTCGTAGTGGGAGGGTTAGAACCCAACCTGAAAGATACATCGGTCTAGGAGAATCTGTTGAGAATCTCCCTGACTACGATGATCCCTACACGTACAAAGAAGCGATGGAGGATGTTGATTGTCACCATTTGCAAAAGGCAATGCAATCTGAGATTGAATCCATGTTCGATAACAAAGTCTGGTCCCTTGTAGACTTGTCTAAAGGGATAAAACCCATTGGGTGCAAGTGGGTATACAAGAGGAAAAGAGGTATGGATGGAAAGGTGGAAACTTTTAAAGCTAGATTGGTAGCTAAAGGTTACACACAGAAAGAAGGTATCGATTACGAGGAAACCTTCTCTCCTGTGGCCATGTTTAAATCCATTAGGATACTCTTATCCATTGCAGTATCTTTAGATTTAGAGATTTGGCAAATGGTACGTCAAGACAGCTTTCCTTAATGGAAGTCTTGACGAAAGCATCTATATGATGCAACCAGAAGGATTCATTGAAAAGGGCCAAATGGAAAAGGTATGCAAGTTGCAGAAATCAATTTATGGATTAAAGCAAGCATCCAGATCCTGGAACATAAGGTTCGACCAAGCTGTAAAAGGTTTTGGATTTTACAGAACCTTGAAGAACCTTATGTATACAAAAGGATCAAAGGTGACAAGTTGGTTTTCCTTATTCTTTACGTAGATGATATATTGCTCATTGGAAACGATGTGGGAGTAGTGACATCGGTAAAAGAATGGTTAGCAAAACAATTTGATATGAAGGACTTAGGAGAAGCAAGTTTTATTCTAGGTATCCAAGTAATAAGGGATTGAAAGAATAAAACGATTGCACTATCCCAAGCTTCATACATAGACAAAATCTTGTCTAGGTTTTCCATGCAAGATTCCAAGAAAGGTATGTTACCTTTTAGGCATGGAATCAAACTTTCTAAGGAACAAGTTCCTAAGAATGAGCATGAAGAGCAATTCATGAGTAGAATTCCATATGCCTCGGCAGTTGGAAGTCTCATGTATGCAATGCTCTGTACTAGACCATATATTGGTTTTGCTGTTGGCATAGTTAGCAGGTTTCAATCGAAACCTGGTCCTGATCACTGGACGGCAGTCAAGCATATTTTCAAGTATCTTAGGAGAACGAAAGATAATATGCTTGTATACTCTGGAGGGGATTTAATCCTCGTTGGGTATACAGATTCTGATTTCCAATCGGATTCTGACTCTAGAAAATCCACATCAGGATCTGTGTTTACTCTTGGAGGATGAGCAGTCATTTGAAGGAGGAGCAGTCATTTGAAGGAGTATCAGGCAATCTTGTATTGCTGACTCCACCATGGAAGCAGAGTATGTAGCTGCATGCGAAGCTGCCAAGGAGGCTGTTTGGCTTCGCCAATTCTTGATTGACTTAGAAGTAGTTCCTAGTGCGAATAAGCAGATCACTATCTACTGTGACAACAGTGGAGCAGTGGCTAATTCGAAAGAACCAAGAAGTCATAAGAGAGGAAAACACATTGAAAGAAAGTATCATCTTTTAAGGAAGATTGTTCATAGGGGAGACGTGACGATTACAAAAATCGCGTCGGCAGAAAATCTAGCAGATCCCTTCACAAAGGCTCTACCTCAGAAGAGTTTTGATGGGCACCTAGAGAACATGGGAATGAGAGATATGACACATTTGCTATAGCGCAAGTGGGAGATTGTTAGGATTATGCTCAATAGCAAGAGTGTAATATTTGTATTGACAATCTTTTCATATAAATAAAGTGATTTCTGATTCTGTAAAATCTTATAGCATTTATAATTATAATTGTCAAGGTAAATAATCATAAGGTCTAAAGACTATGAGATATGAAGAATTGTTTGTACATTCGGATATGTATGAGGTAGACACAATTCTTTAGTTAGTCTTGAATAACGTTCACAACTTAAGTTAAAGGTTGGGCACCTCTATCTTGATAAAGTTGTAGAATTATTTTACTAGCATTTGAGTGGGATCAAATGAGTTATGATGAGTCCAAAATCATCGAAAGGTTTTCGAGTAAAAGAATCTAGTGCACTGGGTGCATTGAACTGGATCACAATGAAATACTTTATCTAGAACCGTCACTAGATATAAGTCTTTTCATTATCAGGACAATCTGAGAGTCTATTTAAATCCTGAGATAAATGATGGACTTATGGTTGCAAGTGTTATCATTTGAGCTATCAATGAGTACGATTATATAGCATAGTCTATCCTCGATAGTTTGGTGGTATTCATTTGTTAATCGATAGAGGACTTCATTTATAGATATGGACATCGTGGCTCCATTTATTAAATGAGAGTATAATATCATCATATGGATGTTTTAAGGTATTGGATACTAAATCTCAACATTGAGTTTTCAATAATGATTATTGAAGACATGGCTTCTGGACAAGTCAAAATATCCAAGTTCAAAATGTGGTCATATGAGGAAATATGGTAACTTGGAGAGCTATAGGCGGTCTATGAGCTCTTGGCGATTACTGATATTATTCACGAGGATACACCATCTCTTATAAGATTGTCTAGGGTATGAATGAGAAACATCTCCTTATTCTATCTTTATTTAAGAGTTCAATTTTAGCTCTTTAGTGGAATGAGTTAAAATTAATAGATCGGACCTAAGTGAATCATTTGTTGATTGTGATTAGGTTATGTCTATTGAAGCTTAAATTTAGATAGCCCGCCAAGATCCACAATCCACACATACTTGCATGGATCACTTGATATATTCTACCGAACCAATTTATGGGTCCATCTAGAATTGTATTTAATATATTAAGAATATAATATGTCTATTATTTATTTAATGGGCTGCACTATTATATTAATATATTAAAAGGAGACATGTAGGCTTGTTTCTTTTAGTAAGAATAAGTCTGGTTCACATGTGGGCTTTTATTTAAACTCTAATGGATTAAATAAAATCAGAAAAATAATATTGGGCCCATATATACATGGTGTGGGCGGCAAGGCTAAATAAAATAGCCCAAGATATTATTTTATTTTATTGTTTTGATTAAATGGGAAATAATTAATTATTTAATTAATTAATAGTTTAAATCAAAATCTTTTCCTGATCAGTAAATTAAATACTATGTGTTGGATTAGGGTTGGAATTCTTTTAAGTGATAGAAGTCCTAATGTGGTAGGGATTAAGTCCACATACACTCCTTATTATACAAAGAATTCGGCCACCACTAGTCCTACAAGGGTTAGGATTCTTGAATTGATAGGAATTAGGGAAAAGGATAATTCCTTTTCAAGTAAGGAAATTAACCAACCCTAGATTTCCTATTCAATGAATTCGGCCAACCCTACTTGGTGAAGGAGAAAATTCGGCCAACCTATAAATATAAGGTTATGAATTTTCGGCCACTAAGAAGCAAAATAAAGAGATATTTTTGTTTGTTTTGAAAATAAAAAAATCCTACTCTATACACATAGATTTTCGGCCAAGAGAGAAAAAGAAAATAAGTTCTCATTCGATAGTGCACTTAGAAGCCTTTAACATCAAAAGGTTTTGTGCACACTTTCGATTGAGGGTTACACGGGTTTCAATCATATTGATTGTGAATTCAAAAGTGACCAGAACTATTTTTTTAGGCTCTTGTTGTTTTACTATTGAAGATCAAGATCAGAAATTCCATACATCCATTCTAAGGTAAGCAATTCAAAGAAAAAGGGAGACCACGCTCCTAGGTGATTCACGTACGTGCTAAGATTGAAGATCTTGCGGATTACCATCGACTGTAAGTCAATCGGATCACGCGACAAGAGGTATTTAACTTTAACCGTATATTTGAGTTTAATTAATTAAAGGGTTAAGGTTCAAATGTTTAGGAAATCTTAAACTATACGAAAATTATTTTTTCGCCTTCCGCTGCGGTTTTAAGCAATTTTTCCCTACAGAATATATTAGGTGATCCATGCAAGTTCGTACGGATTGGGGATCTTGGCAGGCTATCTAATTTAAGCTTCAATAGACATAACCTAATCACAATCAACAAATGATTCACTTAGGTCCAATCTATTAATTTTAGCTCATTCCACTAAAGAGCTAAAATTGAACTTTTAAATAAAGATAGAATAAGATAATATTTCTCATTCGTACACTAGACAATCTTATTGGAGATAATGTATCCTGGTGAAGAATATCAGTAATCGCTAAGAGCTCATAGACCGCCTATAGCTCTCCAAGTTACTATATTTACTCATATGACCACATTTTGAACTTGGATATTTTGACTTGTCCAGAAGCTATGTTTCAATAGGCAATATTGAAAACTTAACGTTAAGATTTAATATCCAATACCTCAAAACATCCATATGATGATATTCTACTCACATTTAATAAATGGAACCACGATGTCCATATCTATAAATGAAGTCTTCTATCGATTAACAAATGAATACCACCAAACTATCTAGGATAGACTATGCTATATAATCATACTCATTGATAGCTCAAATGATAACACTTGCAACCCTAAGTCCATCATTTACCTCAGGATTGAGATAGACTCTCTGATTGTCCTCAAGTGAAAACTTTTATCCACAAACGGTTCTGGATAAAGTATTTCACAGTGATCCTATTCAATGCACCTTGTGCACTAGATTCTTTTGCCCAAAGACACCACACTTTGATGATTTTAGACTCATCATAACACATTTGATCCCACTCAAGTGCTAGCAAAAGAATCTACAACTTTAACAAGGTAAATGTGCCCAACCTTTATCTTGAGTTCTGAATATTATTCAAGACTAACTAAAGAATTGTGTCTACCTCATACATATCTAGATGTATGAACAAATCTTCATTTCTCGTAGTCTTTTGACCTTATGATTATTTACTTTTGACAGTTATAATAATTAAACTATAAATGCTATAAGATTTGTTAAACTAAAAATCATTTTGTTAATATGAAAAGATTGTCAAATACTTCATTACACTCTTGCTATTGAGCATAATCCTAACGATCTCCCACTTGTGCTATAGCAAGTGTGTCATATCTCTCATTCCCATGTTCTCTTGGTTCCCATCAAAACTCTTCTGCGGTAGAGCCTTTGTAAAGGGATCCGCTAGATTTTCTACTGACACGATCTTGGTGATCGTCATGTCACCCTTATGCACAATTTCCCTCAAAAGGTGATACTACCTCTCAATGTGTTTCCCTCTCTTATGACTTTTTGGTTCTCTCGAATTAGCCATAGCTCCACTGTTGTCACAGTAGATAGTGATCTGCTTATTGGCATTAGGAACCACTTCCAAGTCAATCAAGAATTGGCAGAGCAAGACAACCTCTTTAGCAGCTTCGCATGTGGCAACATACTCAGCTTCCATGGTTTAATCAGCAATACATGATTGATTGTTACTCCTCCATATGATTGCACCTCCTTCAAGAGTAAATACAGATCCTGATGTTGATTTCCTGGAGTCAGAATCTGACTGGAATTCAAAATCTATATACCCAACAGGAATTAAATCCTATCCATAGTATACAAGCATATGATCTCTCGTTCTCTTGAGATACTTAAAAATATGCTTGACTACCGTCTAGTGATCAGAACCAGGTTTCGATTGAAATCTGCTAACTAATCCTACAGCAAAACAAATATCTGGTCTAGTGCAAAGCATTGCATACATGAGACTTCCAACTGCCGAGGCATATGGAACCCTACTCATGAATTGCTCTTCATACTCATTCTTAGGAACTTGTTCCTTAGAAAGTTTTTTCATGTCTGAAAAGTAACATACCTTTCTTGGAATCTTGCATGGAGAACCTAAACAAGATTTTTATCTATGTATGAAGCTTGGGATAATGCAATCGTTCTATTCTTTCTATCCCTTATTACTTGGATACCAAGAATATAACTTGCTTCTCCTAAGTCCTTCATATCAAATTGTTTTGATAACCATTCTTTTACTGATGTCAATACACCTACATCATTTTCGATGAGTAGTATATCATCAACGTGAAAAACTAGGAAAACCAACTTGTCGCCTTTAATCCTTTTGTATACACAGGGTTCGTCAAGGTTTTGAATAAATCCAAAACTTTTCACAGCTTGATCGAACCTTATGTTCCAGGATTTGGATGCTTGCTTTAGTCCATATATGGATCTTTGCAACTTGCATACCCTTTCCTCTTGGCCTTTTTCAATGTATCATTCTGGTTGCATCATATAAATGCTTTCGTCAAGACTCCCATTAAGGAAAGTTGTCTTGACGTCCATTTACCAAATCTCTAAGTCTATAGATGCTGCAATGGATAAGAGTATCCTAATGGATTTAAGCATGGCCACAAGAGAGAAGGTTTCCTCGTAATTGATACCTTTCTTCTGTGTATAACCTTTAGCTATTAATCTAGCTTTAAAGGTTTCCACATTTCCATCCATACCTCTTTTCCTCTTGTATACCCACTTGCACCCAATGGGTTTTATCCCTTTAGGCAAGTCTACAAGAGACTAGACTTTGTTTGTGAACATAGACTCAATTTCAGATTGCATTGCCTTTTTCCAATGGCGATAATCAACATCCTCATTGCTTCCTTGTACGTGTAGGGATCATCATCGTCCAAGAGATTTTCCACTGATTCTCCTAGACCAATGTATCTCTCGGGTTGTCTACTAACCCTCCCATTACGACGAGGAATGGTAGGTTGTTGATCTTGTGTTGATGCAGAATTTACAATTGGGCTAGGTTGTGAAACCTCTTTTGGAATTGTATATCCTGAAAGCTCATTCTAAACAATTCTACTGTTAGGCACAAAATCATTCATATAGTCCTTTTCTAGAAATTTAGCATTTGTCGAAACAAATACTTTAAGATCTGAAGGACTATAGAAATAATATTTTTTAGTTCCTTTTGGATACCCCACAAATATGCATGTTTCTGAACGAGACTCCATCTTTTATGTCTTTCCCTTTAACACGTGCGTAAGGTATCCAAATATCCTTAAATGTTGTATACTAGGCTTTCGTCTAGTCCATAACTCATGCGGTGTTTGAGGAACCGACTTAGATGGTACATTGTTTAGAATGTACACTGCAATTTGTAAAGCATATCCCAACAAAGAATTAGAAAGTGTTGAATAACTTAACATAGACCTAACCATGTCCAAAAGAGTCATATTTCTCCTTTCTGCCACCCCATTTTGTTGAGATGTTCTAGGCGCAGAAAGCTAAGAAATTATCACATTATCAATAAGATATTGCTGAAACTCACCAAATAGATATTCTTCACCACGATCTGATCTCAAGATTTTTATGTGTTTCTCAAGCTGATTTTCTACTCAGCTTTAAATGCTTTGAACATGTCAAAATAATCCAACTTATATCTCATGAGATACACATAGCCAAATCTCGAGTAATCATCCGTGAAAGGGATGAAGTACTCATATCCACCTCTAGTTTGAATGGTTACAGGACCGCACACATTAGTGTGTATTAATCCTAAACATTCAGTGGCTCTTGTGCCTTTGGTCGTGAATGATCTTTTGGTCATCTTACCTTCCAAACAAGATTCACAGGTTGGTAGATTATCGACCTTCAAGTCACTTAAAAGTCCATCACTAACCAATCTTTTAATCTTATCAAGGTCAATATGACCTAGGCGCAAATGCCATAGGTAGATTTAATCTTTTGATAATTTCACTATTTTATGATTAGGTTCCGTTGATTCCGTGTCTAACAAGTTAGAGATATTTCTATGTAAATAGAATAAACCATTTTCTAGTGTACGATTGAAAACAAATTTGTCATTCTTACTAATAATAAAACTGTTAACGGAAAAATCACTGAGGGAGCAAAATCTCGGTTAGCACCCTCACCCACTACTGGTAGCCAGTAGCGGGATAGGTACCTTCGGTACCACGATCCTTCCTCATAATGTAGATGGACGTAAATATGGAGCAGGATAAGAATGATCGATGAGATATGAAATAATACAGTTTTATTCAAAAAAAAAGGGGTATCGGTAGTATCGTTACAATTCAGACTCTCCTCATACTAAAACTCTCTATTTCCTTTTACACAGGATGAAGGCTAAGCCTTCGTTTATGTCGATAAGTAGATATTTCCTTCCAATGATTGTCAATGGACTCTCACTAGCTTCAGAAAATTCAAAGAGTATTCCTCTGGAAATTAAACTCTCTTTTTTGGTGATAAAAAAAAAACACTCGAATCCCCCTTCTTTACCCTTCAAGACCGAATATATAGTTCTCCCCAGAATCCCCTCAAAATCTGATCGTATTAATGAGGAATACTGAGAGTCCTATTTTAGGTGTTGAAAGGCATTGTGTGGGGCTGAAGGCATAGGATTTGATCCCATTAATTATTGTCGTATTCAAGTTCTGATTTGGTTGACCATTTGGTCTCATTAATGGTGCTTTATTTTGGTGATGGAGTCAACTTTCCTTCTTCGTGGAGCTTTGGAGGGAAATTCTGGTCTCTGGCAGATTGAGGTGCTAGTATATCGGATTGATGGAGCCTGTTTTGTGTCTTGCTGGAATGGTGCTTGTATCTTTATGTTCATTCTCGTATTGCCTGGCAAGTATGGTACTTATCTTGGAGGGGCTTCGAGTAGACATGCTAAGTACCAGGTGGGAGTTGAGACAATCCCCTGGTGGATATCGAGGTACTGGTTACCTTGACTGATGCCGAGGTACTCAAGGGGTACTAGGCGTACGAGCTACCATTGTACTGATCTGGGGCTGATATTAGGAGCTTTAGTTGAAGCGAGGTACATGCCTTCGTTAGCTCGCGGAGCTGATATCCTATCCAGATAGATAGGTAGTCTAGTCGAGGTTTCGACCTTGTCAAATATCGGCACCTTCTAGGTAGTGGTACTGATCTTGCTGGTTTACTGAAGTATCTGGATTAATCTTCTTAGGAAGATCCCTATTGGAAAATTCTCCTTTGGTCCCTTATCAGAAAACCCTGTTAAAAAAAACTTTTATTAAAAGTAACAGAATATCCAAATTTATTTAAACAAGAAACTGAAATAAAATTCCTCTTGAATTGAGGTACATAATAAACGTTTATCAAATCTAAATGCCTACTAGAATCTAAATTAACTCAGGCAGACACCAACGCTCGATTGCCTTAACGCAATTTGAATTCATTATCATTCAGCCTTTTCCTTTCCTGAAACCCCTACAAGGAATAACAAACATGATTAGTGGCTACAGAATCTATGATCCAAGAATCTGTAGAATCTACCAGAAAACATGTTTCAAGATAATTAATATTACATTCTTCCTTATTTTTCTGAGACTTGGGGCAATTTCTTTTCTAATGTCCCTTTTCACCTCAAAGGAAACACTTCCTTTTGATCTTGGTTACTTTCTTAGTCTCCTTCTTGGTAGGCCTAAGTTGCTTTTTCTTCTGTTGTTTCTTGATCTTCTGACGAGTTTTAACAGTAGCAACTTTACCAACCATATGAATCTCTTGACCTTTGCCTTTCACAAGGGTCCTTTCAGCACTTTAAACATATTGCACCAGGCCCTACAAGGTGTATTCCTTATTGTTCAAGGTGTAGTCCAACCTGAACTGATCAAAGGAATCTGACAGTGAGTTGACTAACATGTCAATTTTCATCTCACCATCTATCTCAGCACCAATGAGTTCAGCAATGTTGAGATGTGCTACGACTTTCATCATGTGATCTTTCACAGCCTGTCTAGGTTTCATCCTAAGATTCATGAAAGCAGTCCCTGCCTCTCTCTTAGTCGTCCTGGACCTCATAGCAAACATCTCCTCCAGAGACATCATTGTATCAACAGTATCAATCATTCCTTCATGTTCCTGTTGCAACACGTCGAAGATGGTGGCTATAATGTAACATTTGGCCATCTCATCTGAGGTTTCCCACTGCTTATACTCGTCTTTTTGAACTTCAGTAGATTCATTAGTAGGAGCAGGTGGTTTAGGGGTAGATAAAACAAACTTATGCTTTTCATATTGCAGCAACAGCCCAATTTTCTTTTTCTATTTGACATAATTAGCACCAGTTAAAGTATTATCTTTTAAGATGTTGATTAGGGATGGGGTCATGATTTCTGAATAAAACAAAAATTATATAAGTAAACAATCATGATAAAGCACTTTCAAATATTTATCTTGAATTAAATAAAATAATTCAATCGTAAATTTCAACGGTGATCCAACGTCCATAAATGTCACACCTCCTTTGGGAGTTCGCATCATTTACTAGTTGGACTAGGTCCCACCTAATTGTTAACATAACAACCAGCGTTTTCAATTTAGCCTTGCGATTTATGTTGACAAGAACTCTTGGGAGGATATCAATAAAACCACATTGAGTTTGTTATCAAGATATCGACCTTCAATATATTCCTTCACGAAAATTCCTCCTTTGAGAGTAGATATCGCTTGAGTCAATTGTCTAGTCTATCATTATAAGGAAGTATTTAGCTAAATTCCATTCATGGATACCCATTGGGAGGTTATCACATGAAACATAAAGCTCAACTAACCTTGGAGCTCATAGGTGTTCAAAACACCTTCTCCCACTCAATTATTTAAGACGTGTGATGGAATTCCATATAATGACTTACCAAGTGATCTAGATGCCAATTAGATACCGAAACCATTCAATGCATGTTCATACCAAAAGAGATATATGAGTGGCACTCCTATTTAATGAAAAGACTTATATCTAGTGACGGTTCTAGATAAAGTATTTCATTGTGATCCAGTTCAATGCACCTAGTGCACTAGATTCTTTTACTCTAAAACCTTTCGATGATTTTAGACTCATCATATTCATTTGATCCAACTCAAATGCTAGTAAAAGAATTCTACAACTTTAACAAGATAGAGGTGCCCAACCTTTAACTTAAGTTGTGAACGTTATTCAACTAAAGAATTGTGTCTACCTCATACATATCCGGATGTATGAACAATTCTTCATGTCTCATAGTCTTTTGACCTTATGATTATTTACCTTGACAATTATAATAATAAATGCTATAAGTAATTGTAAGAATCAGAATTCACTTTATTAATATGAGAAGATTGTCAATTACAATATTACACTCTTGCCATTGAGCATAATCCTAACAATCTCCCACTTGCTCTATAGCAAGTGTGTCATATCTCTCATTCTCATGTTCTCTAGATGTCCATCAAAGCTCTTCTGAGGTAGAGCCTTTGTGAAAGGATCATCTAGATTTTCTGCTGACGCGATTTTGGTGATCGTCACGTCTCCCCTATGAACAATTTCCCTCAAAAGGTGATACTTCCTTTCAATGTGTTTACCTCTCTTATGACTTCTTGGTTCTTTCGAATTAGCCACTGCACCACTGTTGTCACAGTGTATAGTGATCTGTTTATTCGCACTAGAAACCACTTCTAAGTCAATCAAGAATTGGCGAAGCCAAACAGCCTCTTTGGCAGCTTCACATGCAGCAACATACTCAGCTTCCATGGTGGAATCAGCAATACAAGATTGCTTGATACTCCTCCATATGACTGCTCCTCCTCCAATGGTAAACACAGATCCTGATGTGAATTTTCTAGAGTCAGAATCCGAGTGGAAATCAGAATCTATATACCCAACGGGAATTAAATCCCCTCCAGAGTATACAAGCATATAATCTCTAGTTCTCATGAGATACTTGAAAATATGCTTGACTGTCATCCAATGATCAGGACCAGGTTTCGATTGAAACCTGCTAACTATGCCAACAGCAAAACAAATATCTGGTCTAGTACAGAGCATTGCATACATGAGACTTCCAACTGCCTTTGCATATGGAACTCTACTCATGAATTGCTCTTCATGCACATTCTTAGGTGCTTGACCCTTAGAAAGTTTGATTCCATGTCTAAAAGGTAACATACCTTTCTTGGAATCTTGCATGGTGAATCTAGACAAGATTTTATCAATGTATGAAGCTTGGGATAATGCAATCGTTCTATTCTTTCTATCCCTTATTACTTAGATACCAAGAATATAACTTGCTTCTCCTAAGTCCTTCATATCAAATTGTTTTGCTAACCATTCTTTCACTGATGTCAATACACCTACATCGTTTCCAATGAGTAGTATATCATCAACATAAAGAATGAGGAAACCAACTTGTCGCCTTTGATCCTCTTGTATACACAAGGTTCTTCAGGGTTTTGAATAAATCCAAAACCCTTTACAGCTTCATCGAACCTTATGTTCCAGGATCTGGATGCTTGCTTTAGTCCATATATGGACTTTTACAACTTGCATACTCTTTCTTCTTGGCCTTTTTCAATGAATCCCTCCGGTTGCATCATGTAGATGCTCTCGTCAAGATTTCCATTAAGGAAAGCTGTCTTGACATCCATTTGCCAAATCTCTAGGTCTAGAGATGCTGCAATGGATAAGAGTATCCTAATGGATTCAAGCATGGCCACATGTGAGAAGGTTTCCTCGTAATCGATACCTTTTTTCTGTGTATAACCTTTAGCTACTAGTCTAGCTTTAAAGGTTTTCACCTTACCATCCATACCTCTTTTCCTCTTGTATACCCACTTGCACCCAATGGGTTTTATCCCTTTAGGCAAGTCTACAAGGGACCAGACTTTGTTATTGAACATCGATTCAATCTCGGATTGCATTGCCTTTTGCCAATGATGACAATCAACATCCTCCATAGCTTCCTTGTATGTCTAAGGATCATCATCGTCCGGGAGATTCTCAACAGATTCTCCTAGACTGATATATCTTTCGGGTTGTGTTCTAACCCTCCCACTACGACGAGGAATGGTAGGTTGTTGATCTTGTGTTGGAGTGGAACTTATAATTGGGCTGGGTTGTGAAACCACTTGTGGAATTGTATCTCCTGACATCTCATTCAGGACAATTCTACTTTTGGGCACAAAATTATTCATATAGTCCTTTTCTAGAAATGAAGCATTTGTTGAAACAAATACTTTTATATCAGAAGGACTATAGAAATAATATCCTTTAGTTCCTTTTGGATACCCCACAAATATACATGTTTCCGAACGGGACTCCATCTTTTCTGTCTTTCCTTTCAACACATGTGCAGGACAACCAAATATCCTCATGTGTTGTAAACTAGGCTTTCGCCCAGTCCACAATTCATGTGGGGTTTTAGGGACAGATTTAGATGGTACATCGTTTAGAATATATATTGCTCTTTGTAGAGCATATCCCCAAAAAGAAATAGGAAGTGTTGAATAACTCAACATTGATCTAACCATCTCTAAAAGAGTCATATTTCTCCTTTCTGCTACCCCATTTTGTTGAGGTGTACCTGGTGCAGAAAGCTGAGAAACTATTCCATTATCAATAAGATATTGCTGAAACTCTCCAGATAGATATTCTCCACCACGATCAGATCTCAAGATATTTATATGTTTCTCAAGCTGATTTTCTACTTCAGCTTTGAATGCTTTGAACATATCAAATGCATCCGACTTATGTCTCATGAGATACACGTAACCAAATCTTGAGTAATCATCTGTGAAGGTGATGAAGTACTCATATCCACCTCTAGCTTGAATGCTCATAGGACCACATACATCAGTGTGTACTAGTCCTAAACATTCAGTGGCTCTTGCACCTTTGGTATTGAACGGCCTTTTGGTCATTTTACCTTCCAAACAAGATTCACAAGTTGGTAGATCATCAACCTTTAAGTCACTCAAAGGTCCGTCACATACCAATCTTTTAATCCTATTAAGGTTAATGTGACCTAGGCGTAAATGCCAAAGATAGGTTTCATCTTTTGATAATTTTACTCTTTTATGATTAGGTTCCGTTATTTCTGTGTCTAACGAGTGAGAGATATTTCTATGCAAAAAGAATAAACCGTTTTCCAATGTACCTTTGCAAACAACTTTGTCATTCTTACTAATAATAAAAGTTTTATTAAAAGTAACCGGATATCCAAACTTATTTAAACAAGAAACTGAAATTAAATTCCTCTTGAATTGAGGTATATAATAAACGTCTATTAAATCTAAATGCCTAATAGAATCTAAAATAACTCTAATATCTCCCACTGCACTTGCAGACACTAACGTTCCGTTGCCCAAGCGCAAATTTACTTCATCTTCATTCAACCTTCTCTTTTCCTGAAACCCCTACAAGGAATAACAAACATGATTAGTGGCTCCAGAGTCTATGATCCAAGAATCAGTAGAATCTGCCAGAAAACATGTTTCTAGATAATTAACATTACCTTCTTCCTTCTTTTTCTGGGACTTTGGGCAATCTCTTTTCCAATGTCCCTTTTCACCACAAAGGAAGCATTTCCCTTTGATCTTGGTTAGTTTCTTGGTTTCCTTCTTGGTAGGCCCAAGTTGCTTTTTCTTCTGTTGTTTCTTGACCTTCTTACAGGTCTTAACAGTAGCAACTTTACCAACCAAATGAATCTCTTGACCTTTGTTTTTCACAAGGATCTTTTCAGCGCTTTGAACATCTTGCATCAGGCCCTGCAAGGTGTATTCCTTTTTGTTCAAGGTATAGTCCAACTTGAACTGATCAAAGGAATCTGACAGTGAGTTAACTACCATATCAATTTTGGTCTCACCATCAATCTCAGCACCATTTAGTTCAGCAATATTGAGATGTGCTATGACTTTTATCATGTGATCTTTCACAGATTGTCCAGATTTCATCCTAAGATTCATAAAAGCAGTCACTGCCTCTCTCTTAGTCGTCCTAGACCTTATAGCAAACATTTCCTCTAGAGACATCATTATATCAGCAGCGGACTCCATTCCTTCATGTTGCTGTTGCAACAAGTCGGAGATAGTGGCCATAATGTAACATTTTGCCATATCATCAGAAGTCTTCCACTGCTCATACTCATCTCTTTGCATCACATTAGATTCATTATTAGAAAGGGGTGGTTTAGGAGTGGTCAGAACAAACTTATGTTTTTCACTTTGCAGCAACAACCCAATTTTCCTTTTCCATGTTACGTAGTTATCTCCAGTTAAGGTGTTATCTTTCAGGATGTTCATAAGTGATGGGGTCGTGATTTCTGATTAAAACAAAAACATATATAAGTAAATAATCATGATAATAGCACTTTTAAAAATTTATCTTGAATTAAAATAAATAATTCAACCATAAAAATTCAACGGTGATCCAACACCCATAAATATTACGCCTCCTTTGGGAGTTCGCACTATTTACTAGTTAGACTAGGTCCCACCTAATTGTTAACATAACAACCAGCGTTTTTAATTTTAGCCTTGTAATTTTTATTAACAAGAACTCTTGGGAGGATATTAATAAAATTACATTGAGTGTGTTACCAAGATATCGACCCTCAATTTTCTCTCACGAAAATCCCTCCTTGGGGAGTAGATTTCGTTTAAGTCAATTGTCTAGTCTATCCTTGTAAGGAAGTATATTTTTAAATTCCATTTATGGACGCCCCTTGGGGGGATTACCAAAAATAATAAAACTCAACTAATCTTGGAGGCCATAGGCGTTCTTGCACACCTTCTCCCACTCAATTATTTAAGGCGTGTGATTAAATCCCAAAGAATGATTTTTACCAAGTTATCTAGATGCCAATTAGATACCTAAATCATTCAATGCATGTTCATACCAAAAGAGATATATGAGTGGCACTCCTATTCTAAAATGTTATGTTATCATACAACAACAAATATTGTAATATTTAAGCAAAAATTAAATAGCAACAATTTTGGCCCATCCTAGAAAAGCAAGTAAATTACAATTGTTAGGAATACAAGATCTTCAGGTGGCCATCAACCATACGCTCATCCCTCGGCCTCCTCTCATGGACGTGCACAGCCCACAACCCCACAAAGGGGCTGCCTTGCACAGCCCATAAGGCCACACAAGGCTGCCGTGCGCAGCCCACCAAGGATTGGGCTTGCCATGCGCAGCCCAATCCAGTCCTAGGGTGCGCACGGTGCTCGTTCTCGGTTCCGGTTGCTTCGTTTTTCTTCGTGTCTTCGAATTTTCAATACCTGAATACATTACATCATATTATCAATAAATTACTGCAGCAAAATTTTTTTATTTTATTTTACTGCAGTAAGATTTACAAAAAAAAAAATACTGCACTTGATTACAAAAAAAATACTGCACTTATTTTACATACAAAAAAAAAATAAAACCCTAGTAACTACCAAGAAGGAATTATGGCGATAATAGACCACCCTTCTTGTTACAAATCCGAAACAAAAATTACATTGAAATTCTAGGACCAAAATCGAGCAATAACAATTCACTTTATAAAACATATATAAATCCATACATTCAATATGTAATTATATATGCGAATACCTAGAGTGCCATCTCTTTCTAAAACATGTATAATCACAATAAAAAAGAAATAGATTCACGTATATATACGTTAATTAATTAAAAGGTACAACCAAGGCTCTGATACCAATTGTAGGGAAAAATCGATATAAAACGTAGCGGAAGAAACGAAAAATAGATTTCGTATGGTTTTAAAATTTTTCTCAAAGTTGAACCTTAACCTTTTAATTAATTAAACTCAAATATATACGGTTAGAGTTAAATACCTCTTGATGCGTGATCCGATTGACTTACGTCGATTGGTAATCCGCAAAATCTTTTCCGATGCCTATGAACAGTACCCGTGTGAACAGTACCCGCAGTGAACAGTGATTGTGAACAGTATCCCCGCCGTGAACAGTGATCGTGAACAGTACCGCGAGATCTTCCAATCCGAACACGTACGTGAATCACCTAGGAGCGTGGTCTCCCTTTTTCTTTGAATTGCAAACCTGAGAATGGATGAACAAAGTTTTCTTTTTCTTTTGTTAGTCACAAAACAATCAAAAGAAGACAAAAATTATTCCGGTCACTTTTGAGTTCTCAATCTAATGATCGAAACTCGTGTGAACCTAATTCGATGTTGTACACACAAGCTTATTGATGAACAAGCAATCAGTGTACTATCAAAGAATAATCTCTTCTCTCTTTTATGTTTAGTAGAATAAAAATTATCCTTTTCTATTAATTGAGAAGAAGAAGAAAAATTGAATCATTCAATCAACTATTGTGGCCGAATTCTATATGTAGTATTATATAGGTGGTCGAAATTTTGCTTCCTCTTCTATTTAGGATTGCCGAAATCTTCCTCTAAATGGACTAGGGTTGCCGCATATCACATACCAAAAAGAGTTTGTGTTGCACCCTAATTTCCATCAACCTTTAGACTTCAAAACCTAATCCAACTCATAGATATTTTTATTCTTTTATTGACTAAATAAAAAGACTTCTTATTTGATTAAATAAATAAAATTAATTATTTATTTTCTTATCAAACAAGTCTTTTACTTTTAATATACTACTACCAATAGTATAACTTTAGGAAATATATTTCCTGATTAGAAAAAGATTTGTTTCTTAATTAAACAATTAATTAATAAATTAACTAATTCTTATTTAATTAAAACATTGAAACAAAATAATATATTAGGTTAATATATACACCTTGCCGCCCCACTTATATAAATGAGTCATATATTATTTTCTTATTTCATTTAATCCATTAGACTTTAAATAAAAGCCCACATGTAAACCAGACCCATTCTTACTAAAAGAAACAAGCCCACATGTCTCCTTTTAATATATTAATATAATAGTGCAGCCCATTAATTAAATAATAGACATATTATATTCTTGATATATTAAAAACAATTCTAGATGGACCCATAAATCGGCCCGGTAGAATATATCAAGTGATCCATGTAAATACGTGTGGATTGGGGATCTTGGCGGGCTATCTAAATTTAAGCTTCAATAGACACAACCTAATCACAATCAACAAATGATTCACTTAGGTCCAATCTATTAATTTTAACTCATTCCACTAAAGAGCTAAAATTGAACTCTTAAATAAAGATAGAATAAGAAGATGTTTCTCATTCATACCCTAGACAATCTTATAGGAGATGGTGTATCCTCGTGAATAATATCAGTAATCGCCAAGAGCTCATAGACCGCCTATAGCTCTCCAAGTTACCATATTTCCTCATATGACCACATTTCGAACTTGGATACTTTGACTTGTCCAGAAGCCATGTTTTCAATAATCATTATTGAAAACTCAACGTTGAGATTTAATATCCAATACCTCAAAACATCCATATGATGATATTATACTCTCATTTAATAAATGGAGCCACGATGTCCATATCTATAAATGAAGTCCTCTATCGATTAACAAATGTATACCACCAAACTATCGAGGATAGACTATGCTATATAATCGTACTCATTGATAGCTCTAATGATAACACTTGCAACCATAAGTCCATCATTTATCTCAGGATTAAGATAGACTCTCCGATTGTCCTCTTTAATGAAAAGACTTATATCTAGTGACGGTTCTAGATAAAGTATTTCATTGTGATCCAGTTCAATGCACCTAGTGCACTAGATTCTTTTACTCGAAAACCTTTCGATGATTTTAGACTCATCATATTCATTTGATCCCACTCAAATGCTAGTAAAAGAATTCTACAACTTTAACAAGATAGAGGTGCCCAACTTTTAACTTAAGTTGTGAACGTTATTCAAGACTAACTAAAGAATTGTGTCTACCTCATACATATCCGGATGTATGAACAATTCTTCATGTCTCATAGTCTTTTGACCTTATGATTATTTACCTTGACAATTCTAATAATAAATGCTATAAGTAATTGTAAGAATCACAATTCACTTTATTAATATAAGAAGATTGTCAATTACAATATTACACTCTTGCCATTGAGCATAATCCTAACATTTGATACTTATCATACTACTAACAATAGTATGACACTAAGAGTCCTACTCGTAGTTAGAAAACGATTTTGACTTTTAATCAAATAATTAATTAATTTCCATTTAATTAAATAATAAAATAAAACAATATATTAGGCTAACATTCTTAGCCTTGCCGCCCAAGTATAAAACATGTTCAATATATTATTTTTCCATTTTATTAAATACATTGGACTTTAATAAAAAAAAAGTCCACATATGAACTAGACCCATTAGTACTACAAAATAAACAAGTCCACATGCCTTAAATTAATACATTAATATAATTTAACAGCCCATTCAATTAAAATGTGCAAATTATATTCTTAATGTATTAATGGAATGCTAATTGCACCCCATTAGGGCCTCCCTAGGATTCCCACATCCTTGGCCACCGATCCCATGCATTTGAAGAGTTACCGCGTGTCTTGTTCACACATGACCACACCTCTCCAAGACTTTTGGATTCCGAAATCCAAAAACAATTCTAGATGGACCCAGAAGTTGGTCCGGTAGAATATATTAGGTGATCCATGCAAGTT
This sequence comes from Dipteronia sinensis, assembly GCA_033220585.1. Taxonomy (NCBI): domain Eukaryota; kingdom Viridiplantae; phylum Streptophyta; class Magnoliopsida; order Sapindales; family Sapindaceae; genus Dipteronia; species Dipteronia sinensis. The sequence continues at coordinate 44,532,207 of CM065638.1, read as the reverse complement.
CGTACGGATTGGGGATCTTGGCAGGCTATCAAATTTAAGCTTCAATAGACATAACCTAATCACAATCAACAAATGATTCACTTAGGTCTAATCTATTAATTTTAGCTCATTCCACTAAAGAGCTAAAATTGAACTCTTAAATAAAGATAGAATAAGATAATATTTCTCATTCGTACACTAGACAATCTTATTGGAGATAATGTATCCTGGTGAAGAATATCCGTAATCGCCAAGAGCTCATAGACCGCCTATAGCTCTCCTAGTTACTATATTTACTCATATGACCACATTTTGAACTTGGATATTTTGACTTGTCCAGAAGCCATGTTTCAATAGACAATATTGAAAAATTAACGTTAAGATTTAATATCCAATACCTCAAAACATCCATATGATGATATTCTACTCACATTTAATAAATGGAGCCACGATGTTCATATCTATAAATGAAGTCCTCTATCGATTAACAAATGAATACCACCAAACTATCTAGGATAGACTATGCTATATAATCGCACTCATTGATAGCTCAAATGATAACACTTGTAACCATAAGTCCACCATTTATCTCAGGATTGAGATAGACTCTCCGATTGTCCTCAATTGAAAACTTTTATCCACTGGTGGTTCTGGATAAAGTATTTCACTTTGATCCTATTCAATGCACCTAGTGCACTAGATTCTTTTGTTCAAAGACACTACACTTTGATGATTTTAGACTCATCATAACACATTTGATCCTACTCAAATGCTAGCAAAAGATTCTACAACTTTAATAAGGTAAATATGCCCAACCTTTATCTTAAGTTGTGAATATTGTTCAAGACTAACTAAAGAATTGTGTCTACCTCATACATATCCAGATGTACAAACAATTCTACATTTCTCATAGTCTTTTGACCTTATGATTATTTACTTTTGATAATTATAATAATTAAACTATAAATGCTATAAGATTTGTTAAACTAGAAATCACTTTATTAATATGAAAAGATTGTCAAATACATTATTACACTCTTGCTATTGAGCATAATCCTAACATACCAATGTGATAGGCACCAAATGGGTGCTTAGGAACAAATCGGATAAAGATGGGAACATTGTGCGCAACAAGACTAGGCTTGTGGCACAAAGATACTCTCAAATTGAGGGTATTGACTTTGAGGAGACTTTTGCTCCTGTTGCGCGTCTTGAGTCTATAAGGCTTCTCTTGTCCATTTCTTGTGTGTACAAGTTCAAACTACACCGAATTCATGTTTAGAGTGCCTTCCTCAATGGCTTCTTGCATGAGAAAGTGTTTGTTGAACAACTCTAGGGGTTTGTGGATCCATACCACCACAATCATGTCTATCGCCTCAAGAAGGCACTTTATGGGTTGAAACAAGCACCGAGGGCTTGGTATGAGCGCCTCACTCTCTATCTTGTTGACAATGGCTACTCAAGAGGTAGAGTTGACAAGACCTTATTCATCAAGTGCAACAAAGATGAGCTTTTCACAGCTCAAATCTATGTTGATGACATTGTATTTGGTTCCACAAACGAGTCAAAAATGAAACAATTTGTAGATGTCATGTCTCTTGAATTTGAAATGAGCATGGTTGGTGAACTAAATTACTTCCTAGGCTTGCAAGTTAAGCAAATGCAAGATGAGATTTTCATATCCCAAGCTAAGTATGCAAAAAACCTAGTAAAGAAGTTTGGCCTTGACAATGCCAAACATTGTGACACACCCATGAGTACCATTTTGAAGCTAAGCAAATATGCTAGTTGTAAAGTATTGATCAAAGCTTGTATCAGGGCATGTTAGGTAGCTTGCTTTACTTGACCGCAAGTAGGCCAGATATTGCTTTTATTATGGGTGTTTGTGGTAGGTACCAAGCTAATCCCAAAGAATCCCACCTTGTTGTGGTAAAGAGGATCATTCGGTTTGTGAATGGTACCTCAAATCATGGGATTTGATATTCCTTTGACACTAATCCAAGTCTTGTTGGATTTAGTGATGCCGATTGGGCAGGAAATTGTGACGATAGAAAGAGTACATCGGGTGGTTGCTTCTTCCTAGGAAACAATTTGGTGTTTGGTTTTGCAAGAAGTAAAACTCAATTTCCATATCCACAGCCGATGCGGAATACATAGCCGCCAGTAGTGCTTGTACTCATTGTTGTGGATGAAACAAATGCTAGTCGATTATGGTTTAAAGCAAGGCATTCTCACTTTGTTTTGTGACAACATGAGTGCTATAAATATTTCAAAGAATCCCGTCCAACATTCTAGGACAAAACACATTGACATTAGACATCATTTCATTAGAGAGCTAATTGAGAGCAAAACTATTGCATTAGAGCATGTGGGGACTAATGACCAAGTGGCGGACTTGTTTACAAAGCCCTTAGACACTCTTAGATTTGGGAACCTTAGTAATTCTATTGGGATTTGTCATTTGGCTTAAAGTGGTATGTCTTGACCCCATATAGAGAGCTCAAGCAAAGAGAGCAAATTGGCATAAAATTGCATTGTGCTACATTGATATATTTTGCTTCTTTATTAATTGTTTGAGATGATTGGTTGTACATATGCTTATGGGCATGTATTAGGAGGAGTAACATATGGGTTAGCAATATTTGGGTCAAAATATGAAGGTTGAAACTCAGAACGGGCAATTAAGTAATCAACACTAAGAGATGTAGATTGAGTTAAATGGGGGTTTTGAGAACTACCCCGTAAGATAAACTCAATCTTATCGGCGTTTTCCTTATCGCCTATTTCAACAACTCTCATTAGCAGTTCAACAAAATGGTGACAAGCAATAGGATCCATATCTGAAGGATTTGAAGTGGATGAAATGTGAGCGTTGATGATGATGATGATGAAGTAGAAAGCCTGGAGAAGGCGAAGAGCTCTGAGAAAATTTGAAGCGAGAAAAGGTTTGCCATTTGAAGAAAAGGTTATGTGAGAGGGAAACGAAGGGTTTTGAAAATATATATGGGCAAAGATGACGTCATGCGAGAGTGGTGGTTGGTGTGCGAATCCTGAAGATCACACTCCATTTGAAATTTGAATCAACAGCTGTCAGTTACATCATACCCGTCAAATCACCTAAGCAAATCAAACGTTTGCGGTTAAAATTAAAGCTTAGTTGTTAAGCATTAATGAGCTTTAATGAGCTACATGACAAAAAAGACTCCTGAGTTAAACATGTCTCACCGAGCGAATTCTCTTTAGTGAGCAAGAGGCTCGGTTTAAATGTTTAAGGGGGTATTGTTATTGGTAAAAATCCAAAAAGATGACATGTCAATGAATGTCAACTAGATTGAGCCAACCTAAGATGACTATAATGTGGCTCTCATAATAGATGGTCAGGGTTACTTAGATGGTCAAGTCGAAAGCACTTAACCAAAGTAATTGTATTGACCAAAATAAAGAAAATGGTCGGGGGGACTCAAAATGGTCGAATTTAGTTACTCGATCAGGTTTAGATCCCTAGTCGGGGGTTAAGAAAATTTGGTCGGGTTTGGCAGACGGTCGGCTAAGTGACACGTGGACAATTTTGAGACACGCTTAGAACGATGACACTTCAGCAACATAAGATTCGATGTAATCACAACTCAAATACTTAAAAGAAGAGTCTTCTTCAAATAAGGTGTCATAAAGTATACTCTAATAAGGAAAAAAAATTTCCTTAGAGATACCAGAGTCCAGAATAAACAAAAGACCCGGAGTGTCTTAAACACAAACAATGCAAAACGGGAAAGAAGACTAAATTGACTCCAGTACGTCTGAGTTTCGTTAAACCTCTGCCATATTTTTATTTTACTTGTACTCCAAGAATTAGGGTTCTATACATGTATAAAAAGACCCTAAAAACACCCAAAAGAGGGTTAACGGACCGTAGATATTAAAGAGAGCAGGTGAGGTTGAGATTGTAACAATTTTTCCATAGTGGATTGCTTCCTCGCCATCCCCGGCAGCCGTAGTTTTTTCCCTTTCGGGTTTTCCACCTAAAATCTTGCTTACATAATTCATTTTTATTCTTTTTGGTTGATTATATAACTATCAATTCGACATACCTTTTGTGACGTGTAATCAAATCTAGATAGTACTAAAAATCACCGTCAACACAATCCATGTCATATTTATGTTCAGACATGCATTTTTGGACTAGGAGATTTACTTTGGAAGTACAATTTGAATGACCTATAATTGATCTCCTTGACATGATGATTTTATTAATGACATGCTTTAAGATGATATGCATGAAGACATTTTTGATTGCTTAAATATGAATACAAAAATATGTGTGAAAAAACAAATGAGAAGACTAAACTCAATAAGGACCTTGTGTCCATTCAATAAAAAAGGATGTCTCATCAAAATTTAGTCTTCGCTCTCTCTCTTAGTTTAATTGAACAAGGCTACTATCATAGGGGTATCTTACCCGGAAAAATCAAAAAGGGTGCAAAAGTCGCTCATGGCTTGTTTCGCTTATAAAGTTTGATATAATTTCTCTTTAAATTGAAATTTCTATAAAATCTATATCATTCATTGCAATCATGATAAAGGGTGAAATTGGTTTGAATTCTTTTTGGAAACCCTTGTTGTTTGCTTTGACAAATACCATTGTTCTTGAACTTGAATGCAACATGTCTTGCATGCAAAGCATCGTGTCTCACATTTTCATAAAATAAAACTCTTACTTAATTGAGTTGCATAAAGTTGCTTATATGATTATGCATATGTTTTTGTGCTATAAGCTCTCATTGCCAAATGCTTACCCATTAAGGGGGACTCCCTTTGCCTACTTCATGACAAAAAAAGGGAGAAGGGTTGTGAGAAATAGTGGTTTCTTTGGCATCATATTTAGGGGGAGTTGAGAGAGGGGGGGTATTGCATTGAGAGTATTGCATTGCATGGCATGATTACTTTATTTGATTGTATTGGTTCAATTCATTGAGGCTATTGCAAATGTTGTTTCTTTGCTTATGTTTATTGAAAGCATCTCTCTCACACTTGTTCTTGGAAGGTTTTTTTTGGTCGTTGTCTTGTTGATTGTGTGTAGGTTGGAATTTTTCTACAAGCTTTTGATTGACTTGAAGATGTTCAAGACTTAGATTATAGGTTTTATTGTAATATAGAAAATCGTGTTGACCAACTTTCTTTTGTAACTGTGAGGTTGCTTTGTGAGTGGTGGTTTTGTCACAAAATAGACAAAGCGGGAGATTGTAAGTGGCTCACTTTTATGATTGGCTTATTTCATTGACTAAACTACATTGGGATTGTTATGTAACAGGTAGCTTAGGTGATTATGATTGAAAGGCTTTCAGACATCCCAAAGTGCTTCAATAAGGTATATCACTTGCTTAACTCTTTGAAGAGATTTAGTTGCACACACACACACCTTGTTCATGCATGCTTTGTTCCATGTATTTGTGTTCATCATTACTTGTATGTGTGAATCATTTATACATTGCACACACACTTACATGTATTTGTACTGACATGCATTTATTGTAACTCATGTGTGCATTTCTTCAATCACACTCGCACTACATGTCTAGATCTAAGTATGTATGTTTTTTACTGTCATTTGACCATGTGTGCGGGTCCTTGTGCATGGGTCACTACCCTGGCAGCCACCAGCGCAGCTGTCCTGGAGTGGTTCTTAGTCCCTGGTTCGCTGGTCTGTTCGCTGGTCTAGAACCAGCGAAGTGCTTGTGCGCAGGTCAGTGCGCGGGTCTCTACCCTCGTAGTGGACCGGCGTAATTGGTCTTAGTCTTTAGTGATCCCCGGTTCGCTGGTGTGTTTGCTGGTCACGAACCAGCAAAGCCTATGTTCGTGGGTAGGCACCTGCGCACTACATCAGTTTTGCTTTGTCGTTTTGCAAACTTTCCCAAAACGACGTATCTTCTTTTAAGGTTGTTATATATACATCTCTTCATCCTCATTTCATGCTAAGAGCTTAAAATTTCAGAACTTTTAATAGGATAAGAGTGTCTTACAAGGAAAGCCACCAAGATCTAATCTTTATTGACCAAAACCCAAATACCCATCTTTCATTCATGGATTAAATATCGTCTAGCTTCATCTTGGATGTATTCTTGCATAGATCTGCATCAAAGCACATGACTTGGTAAGTAGAACATCATCTCCATTCATTCTTGTGTTCTAGCTTAACAAGATAACTCTTTTATGACTTTGTTACATCAAAGTTGAGTTTTTATCTTTACTATGAGATGTTTGTGCTTGTTGGGTTGTTGTATTGTGATAGCTGTTGCATCTAGGTTTCCGTTTATTTTATATAGCTAAGTTATATGTATGTTATATAGCAACATGATATCTAGGATTGTTTGAATCATTCATCCATGACTAGATAAGCATTAAATGTGTTGACCTAGCATTTATGCATTTAGAATACTGTTATATTCACATTAGGTTGCATATCTCTTCACTTAAGAGTTAAGTCTTGTATGTACAGTGGGTAGTATACAAGCAAGAGCCTAAAATCACTATTAAAGGCATGCGGGTAGCAAGAACGGATTAGTAACCGATTAGGTGTTGTAATCGTTTTTGCAACTAGTGGATTTAAGGGTTTGATTGGCTTTAAGCCCGTGAGTTTTTTATCCTTTTGGGGTTTTCTCACGTAAAACAAATTATTGTCTTTCTTTTGTTATCCACTCTTTATTATAATGATTGTTTGTTAGGAGTTGTTGTGATTAATTTTGACTAACCAAAAGATGGCAATTAATTTGGTTATAACCAATTCAACACCCACCCCCCCCCCCCCCCCCCCCCCCCTAGGTTAGCTTAATCACTCTTAGAGTATTTTCAGACATTAATTTATTTTAGATATTTTTTGGAAATCAATTTTTTCAATGAGTGGCATTTTGGTATATAAGGGGATGATATTGATTTATTTTAGATGTTCTTTGGAAAATTAATTTTTTCTTTTGTTTTTTGAAACGAATAATTATATTTAGTGTGTGTAACATATATATATATATATATATTTATATATATTTGAGATATGCTATACGTATGTACATAATAAATATAATTATTCGTTTCTAAAAACAAAAGAAATGATTTTATAGCCTTAATCTTCTCAAAAAAAAAAAATATATATATATATATATATGTTTGAGATACATATATATATATATATATATGTATTTGAGATATGCTATACATTATACACACACTAAATATAATTATTCGTTTCAAAAAACAAAAGAAAAAATTGATTTCCAAAAACCACTAAAATAAATTAATGTCATCTTCGTATTTACCAAAATGCCACTTATTGGATGGAATTTGACGGAATGACCATCAGTGTCACACCTTTCGCCAAAAATGGCCATTTTGAAACTAATTCTCAATCCATTGGCAATTTTGATAGTATGTCATCAAATTGATGGCCAACGGGGCAATTATCCCCTATTTATTTGATTTTTATTAAAAACATTTATTTTTTAAATGCGCAAATTCTGCAAAAGGAATTGCTATCAGTAGCCAAAGCAATTACTCCCTTCACTTCGTTCTTCGAATAATCAGGTCCACGGGTCGTGAGTCTAGACCTAGACCCGAATATTCACAGGTCCGTGAGGCGGGTTTGGATCTTCATAAGACCTATGGGCCTAGACCCGAACCCGCGAACATAAATGGGTCTCGGTCTAGTAGGACCTGTCCTAAACCCGACTCATTGCCATCCCTAATCTGCGACCTCTATCTACACAAATGGATGCCCCTCGCAGATGGAGGATCTGCGACCTCCTCTGCAAAGATGGAGGTCCATTGATGGAACTACACCACAGATAAAGATCCATCAACGGAGGTGAGATCCAATCGGTTCTTTTTTATAATTTTTTTATTTGATCTATCAAACTGTTTTTTTTCTTTCAATTTTTTTTAAAAATTATTTGATCTCCACAATATATGTTAAAGATTGGCGGTGGAGATCCATCTAACTACTGTTCAATTTTTTTTCTCTATTGTATCAATAATGACAATGTGGTAAGATCAAAATACCCTTGTCGCCAGTTAGTTTTTATCAACGTTGACTAACTGAAAGACCTTAAGGACTTGTTTATTGAAAAGTACAAGGATATGTAAAAACTTAACGTTTCCTTATTTGTTAGGGAATAAATTGTAAATCTCACCTTTATATATACAAAACTTTTCTCATTGATGCCCAATAAATGTATTAATGTAATTAATAAAATAGGTTTAAGACTTGAAAGCCACAAATTAAATTTAATAAATTTCAGATGTAGAATCTCGTACGTTTTTTTCGTGAAATATATTTCCAAATTCCATAACATTGTAAAATCAAATCACACACTTCAACAAATTTATAGAATCGATCGAATCATGTAGAGGTGTCCGTCAGGTCGGACCGACTAGAAATTGTTTTGGCCCAGTCTTACTATTCAGATCAGGCCGGACTATAGTCTGCATACTATTCGGATTGGATCAGGCCACACCCAATGGAGTAACAAACTTAAAAAATTGCTCATGGAATTTGATAAATTTTTAAATGAGAGAATATAAATACCGTAACAAATATTTACCTACCCCATAGAATTTGATGGATTTTATTTCGTCAATTACACTTGTATGTATAGAGTCTAATATTTTGACCAGATGACATCACCCTTTTCAATATTGCATACTATATATTTGCCGGATTTTCATTAGTTATGGTGGGTGAAGATAGTGATGTAAATTCCGCTATTGCTATACAGCAACATAAGCCAATTAAGTGGTATATATTCACATAAGCCTCATCAGTAAATTTACTTGAGAAGAACACTTGCATCTCTCTTAATTGGCCTGAGCATCTAGCTGCTGCTTTGTGCATACTTTTCTATTTGAGATATGTCAAGCACTTTGTCCATTCCACTTTCCACGAGAAACCTGAGAAGAGTACTCAACAACACAAACATTACATGATGCTACAATTCCTATACCAATAAAATTAAAACTTTTATCTTCTCAACTTGATTTATTATACGAATATTAATTAATCCTCCATATGTTAAGAGAAACTCTTAATTAAAAATAGACGAGTCTACGTGGTTTAAGAGTAATTTGGTATTGTTTTTGAAAAGTTAAAATCAATTTATTTTATAATTTTGACCTAAAATGATGTTAGGTTAAACTTCTAAAAGTGATTGTTGATAATTTGACAAGTTTTGACAGTGATTTGAGAAGTATGTCGGGGTTACTTTTTGAAAGTGATAGAATAATCTAATTCAACATTTAATGAATCTGTTAAAAATATCATTATTATCCTTATGAAATCAAGTTAAAATCATGAGTAATGCTATACAACACAAATAATTAACACAAATTTCAACTCAAATGATGTGGTAAGTGAATTGTCATCATCACACACAACATGAGATGATGTGGGTAATGAAAAAAACACTTACCAAACCATTTGGGTTGTAATTTGGACTAAATTTTTGGGTTGTTTAGAATTAGTGTAAAATCATTTATATACCTTATTTCATCTCAAAATTAAATATTTACTGAAATATTGATTTGATTTATATGAAAAATATTTTAATTGTTTTTATATATTTTTTTCTAATTTAAATATTCTACTTAAATATTAATTTAATATATAATTAAAGAATTAGTGTTTCAAAATCACGTTTATTTTAATCATTGTAACTAATTTCAGCAATTTTGCAATAAAATTACCAAACATATGTAAATAGTTAACACTGATTATTATAAAAGTTAAAGTAATACCAAACTAGCCTTATGCTATGTTTAAGGTTGCTTTGCTTGAGAAATAATCTCTTATTTCTCAAGTTTTAAGTAAATGAATATTTGGTAAACTTCCCAAAAGCAACTTATTTTATAATATGCTACTCCATTAATCAACTTTTGAGAAGTTTGTAGGGGATTGCTTTTGGATGATGATTATTGGAGAAGCTGACTTTTTTACTTAAGAAATGTCTACAATACCCTCGCTATTTTATAAAAGACAATATTACCCTTAAATTTAATAATAATATAATAAGAAAACTAATAAATATAAATATATGAACAATTAAAATTGTGGCAATTGCCGTGGTGGCCACCGTTGGAAGTCAAGGTCAGAGAATCACCAGCTTTCTCCGACGACGACATCGTCGGAGGAAGCCAGCTCCTCTTTAGGTGGCGGAGTAGGCGAGAGCCACCACCATAAAATCTAGAAATGAACGCCTCCTCCATTTCTAGATTTTTTATATGGAGGATGCATCCTCCGGTGCTTGATAAGGTCGATCCTTCTCCAATGACGGAGTAGGCGAAACGCCTCCTCCATCGCAAGAAATGGAGGAGGCATTCACCTCCTTCGGCATTGGAGTTTGGACAAATGGAGGTGACGTCACCGAAGGTGGACAGATCCACCTCTGGCAATTTGAAGTTTTAATTTTCTTTTAATATTTCATGTTTTATTATATGATATTTAGTTTTTAATTATTTTATTATTATAACAATTGATTATTTTTTATATGTTTATAAATGCCTATTTCTGTCATTTCATCAAATACAATTTTCAACTAGACATGACGCCGGTTCCGGTTCCGGTCCGGTTTCGCCGGTTCCACCAGTTCGGAACCAGTTTTTTATTTTTTATTTTTTAAAAACAACCCAAAATCCCAAATACTCAATCAAACCCTACACCTAAAATACCCAATCAAACCCTATGCCTGAAATACCCAAAATCCCAAAATCCCTGCTCACCCACATGACCCAACCCTAAATTCCCAATCCCTATTCCCTAATCACCTTCATCAGTTCAAAGACACACACACACACACACACACACACACACACACACACACACACACACACACCATCAATCAAACCAGTCAAAACTCAAACACACACACACACACCATCAATCAAACCAGTCAAAACTCAAACACACACACACACACACACACACACACACACACACACACACACACCATCAATCAAACCAGTCAAAACTCAAACACACGCACACACACACACCATCAATCAAACCAGTCAAAACTCAAACACACACACACCACCACCACCACCACTAACCCAAAATCCATCAGAGGGAAGAGAGAGAGAGAGAGAGAGAGAGAGAGAGAGAGAGAGAAAGAAAGAAAGAAGATATCGAAGATCGGAGACGATGAAAAGGAGATTGGCAACGGGATGAAGAAGGGATCGGCGTACCGACGAAGATATCGGCCGTTGGTGATGGGAAGAAAAAGAAGGAAAGAAAGAAAGAGAGAAAGAAAGAGAGAGAGAGATCTGAGAAAGTGAGAAAGTGAGAAAGAAAGAAAGAAAGAGAGACTGAGAGAGAGAAAGAAAGTGGGCGTGGGTAGGGTTACTAGGGTAATGGGTTTAAAAATAAATAAAATATATATATGTTGGAACCGCCGGTTCAAATCGGAACCGGAACCACCGGTTCCAGTCTGGTTCAAACCGGGCAGTTCCTTAAAATTTAGAAACGGAAACGGAACCGGAACAACCCGGTACCGGTTCCGGTTCCGGTCTGGTTGCGGTTCCTGTTTTTTTCGGACGGTTCCTGATCGGTTCGCCGGTTCGAACCGAACTGGCATCATGTCTATTTTCATCCATTCAAAAACAAAGCAATTCTAAAATTTAATTTACCAAACACCTACCTATTTTTTTGTTAAGCTGATTATTTTAAAAGCAAAGTAATAAACGTATTATTTCTAAAACAAAACAATCTCAAACATAGACTTAAAGATAATTTTAATGGATTTCTGACAAATTTCTAGCAAGTTTAGAGGAATTTTAAAACAGTCTGATTGTATATCTATATTTAATTTATATGGCAGAAATATGTTGAACAAAAAACAATGCAATGTACGTATGACGTACTTGTCTATAAGAAGTCTTGTGATTGATAGACAGCCTCCAGGCATAGTTGATTGCACGTTTACAGCAATATTTGGGTTGTGTATACTCTGTCGAAGGTGTATCCATCCATATTGTCCATGTTTTTCATCTGAAACTTTTGCCCTGGATTTAAAGTAATTCAATACTTCCACTTAGAAAATCAAGTCAATTACACTGAAATTTGTCTCAATTATATTGAAAATATCAATCATGTATATTTTTGCACCTGTACATGTGAGCATCAATCGCAGCTGGAGAGTCATTTGAGTCCACAAGGCAGCCTTCACTCACCCAACAGTCTCCACATGCATCCATTTCCCATCCAAGAAGCCGTCCATCCTACAACATGAATTATTAATTCAAGTAATTAAACTGTTTGTGTGTGTGTGTGTGTGTGTATATATATATATATATATATATATATATATATATAAAACTATTTAATTGATCGAACTAGTAAGAATCCTAGCTCGGCCACCTCGATGTAGTGTCGAAATGCTTCTATGGCCTCAAAGCCTTTTGCCTTGGCATGTCTAGGCTCAGAGATGATGTTCATTCTTAGCTCAAGAGATTCCAGTGGTTCATCAAGAGCTTTTATGAGACTACCAATCCCTTCCTCTGATCCCATAAGCTTCATGCGTACCATCTCAATGATGATTTTCACAACCATGTAAGCCCCTATTAAAACCAATTAAAAACCATATGAGCAACAATGGGAAATCAGCATATATAGTCCTCAATGTTTGATAAATGCATGACTAAAATTCGGATGTGTTTGGCAGTACAAAAGCACTTTTCAATAAAGTTTTAACTATTAGAAGCAGTTTGACATTAACAAATTAAAGCAATAGAAAATTAAATGACAAACCATCATCAAGGAAATAATTCTCTTTAAGGGCACCATGTCCTGATGTTTCCATCATTAAATGTGTTTCAATGCCATCCTCATTAAGATGAACTCCCTTATCAATCACATTCCTGTAACCAACACGGTACAAGCAATGGTTTCCCCCTCTATCCGTGATAAATTTAGTAAGCGCCATGCTTGTTCGAGCATCAGTGACAATGGTAGTTCCAGGATGTTCTCTCAACACAATTGCAGACATGAGAGCTATGAGCTTGTCACCATTGATGGGGTTGCCTGATTTATCAACTATACCACTCCGGTCTACATCAGTGTCGAAAACGATCCCAAGATCGGCCTTGTTTTCGAGCACAGCAGCCCTGGTTAGAGCCATTGCAGTTTTGTCTTCGGGGTTGGGAATGTGGTTGGGGAACATGCCATCTGGGTTGAGGAATAGAGAGCCAAATGTGTCTGCACCAAGCTTGTCTAATACATCCCATGTGAAGAACCCTCCTGATCCGTTTCCAGCATTCACAATTATCTGCAATTTCATTTCCACTATGTTATTTGTATAAGGTAAAAAAAAATAAAAAATTGTAACAAGTGTATCGTTGCACATAACAAAATAGGGTGTAGATAATAAATAGGGATAATTACCCTAGTGGCCATCAAATTGATGACACACTATCAAAATGGCCACTAGATTAGAAAGTTGTTCCAAAATTGTCATTTTTGACGAAAAGTGTGACACTAATGGTCATTCCATCCAATGAGCGGCATTTTGGTAAATAAGGGGATGATATTAATTTATTTAAAATGTTTTTTTGGAAATCAATTTTTTATTTTATTTTTTGAAACGAATAATTATATTTAGTGTGTGTATATATGTACAGCATATCTCATATATATATATATATATATATATAACTTGTGTATATATATATATATTTCTTTTTTAAGAAGATTAAGGCTACAAAATCTAAAAAATCTAAAAAATCTAAAAAACAAAAAGAGAGAACGTGTATTGATCTAAACCATTTCTTTTGTATTTTAAAACAAATAATTATATTTAATGTGTATATACGTATAGTATATCTCAAATATATATATATATATATATATATATATATTTACACACACTAAATATAATTATTGATTTCAAAAAACAAAAGAAAAAATTGATTTCCAAAAAACATCTAAAATAAATTAATGTCATCCCCTTATTTATCAAAATGCCATTTATTGAAAAAAACTGATTTCTAAAAAACATCTGAAGTAAATTATTGTCATCTACTTATTTACTAAAATGTCACTCATTGGATGAAATTGAATGGAATGGACATTTTTGAACAACTTTTCAATCTAGTGGCCATTTTGATAGTATGTCATCAATTTGATGGCCACCGGGGTAATTATCCCTAACAAATAAGACTTATTTCAGCAACAATTAACAAGTAAGGTAATATGAATTTTCCAAAAAAGAAGTTTACCACCAATTTAGAAAGAAGAACTTAAGGTCAAATTTTGTAATGTTTAACGGGGCATTTGCCAATTTTCAAGTTGCCCGAATCCTCCTGCATCTAGAGTACTATTATTGAGGAATATTACTTTTGTCCTAAAATTTACCAAAATGACGTGGGAAGCTGTTTTATAACTACCACATCATTAATATATTATCTCATAATTTTTTATCTTTGAAGTATTAAAATAATTTAGGATTTTGGAGAGGGAACAAACTCGAACCCACAACCTTATAGTGTAGGTGTGATTGGCGAACCACTGAACCAACCTCATCTTGTATAATATATCATCTCATAATTAATATGATCTATAAATCATATCATCACATTTTGTGGGCAAAAACAATTAGGCACACTTTCGAGTAGTGTAGCATTATTTATTATTATTAAGAAGAGATCAAATATGGAATGAGTAATACTATATTGTCTAAATGATATGACATTTGAATTGTAATATCATATTAATCATGAGATGATGTGTTGATTACAAGTCATATATCACATAATCTGAGCATGAATTCGAACCCAACAAAAAATGGGCATTCTAGCATTAATCATACGCAATTTATTTTATTCTTTCAAATATATATATATATATATAGAATTTATTTATTATTTTTTAAAAAGAATTTATTTTATAATTCCTAAACATATCTAGTTTCTTATGGGATGGGCCAAGAGGTTTAAGCCCCGCATGCTTTTAGGCCGCAAGCCTTTATAAAATGCTAACTCAGAGTTTGGCCAAATTGTAGTTAAAGACTTAAAAGATCCGGGCATTGCCCTTTAAGAACTGAATTGAAAATTTGGGCCCAGACTTGGATACCAAGAGCTCAAATCAGTACCTCAAAATTATGAACAACAAAGCCGAATAGAAAGTGAATACAAACAAGGAGAAAGAAAGAAACCTGAAAGCCTTGAAGTGGAGCGTCATAGAAGGGATGGTTCACTCTTTCCTTGATGATTTCCCTGAGATGTTTTGCATAAGAGCTCATGAAATCAACTCTTCTTGGAGGAGTAGTCAGCACAGTCGACACTATGGCAAGCCGATTTGCGTACTTACGGGCGGCTATATCGCATATTTCCTCCACCTCCGGCGAGGTTAGCCCCCCTCTCTTTGTGAAAAATTTTAGGCCATTTCGAGTGTAGGGTAAGTGAGAAGCAGTCATCTGCAACACAACATCCAATCTCATAGTCTATTCACATCCTCATCTGTGTTTTACCTTGTTTTTTATAAAACATGAATTAATTGTTTCTAAAATAGTGAATGAAAAGAAAATAAATCTTAACTCGTCATTATTAAGATGAGGTTTTGGTTCAGTGCTAAACCCCTCACATCAATATCTAAGAGTTTGGTCTCTTAGATTGCTTACTTTAAAAAAAGCACTAATAGTGGGCTAAAAGCACTTCCAAGTTATGAGGAAAGTTTCTCTACTATACCATTATGGAAGCATTATAGGCAAATGGTTGCAACAAAGTACTCATGAAACAAGCCGGAGTAGTGGCGAGTCCCATGTCAAACACCAAGCAACCAGCGCGAGAAAGGCCTGCAAACACGGCTACACTCAAAGACGACCCCGAAACTCGAGGGTCTTTACCAAGTGACACTCTAACATTCTCAATCGGACCTCCTCTATCCTTCTCCAAGCTGTTTTTAACCCACTCACCGAAGCTCTCTGCAATGGCTTCCACTGCTGGAGGTGTAAGGTCCACTGTCCGACCCTTTTCGCCTTCTAAAGCAACCCCACGAACATCAGATCCGTTTTGCAGCCTCCGTATCCTGTCCATTTCCTCATCCATCTCAACTTCATTGTACTTTGTGGCAGTAGAACATTTTACAGCTTGTGTAACTTTGTTTGAAGTTAGGAGAAATGAAAACTTTACAAGGTTGGTCATTTGAAATGGTTTAGTTAACATTGCTGGTGATAAAGATGGGAAGCTTGTTGTTGGTACATTTTTTTGCAGAGATATTATTGAGGACGAAGAAGAAGAAGAAGCAGCAGCAGCAGCAGCCATGGATGTTGTGTTCAAGTTTGTTTTTTTGGAAGTTTTTGAAGGGAATATTTTTAGCATGGAAATTGGGAAGATAAGATTAGGCAAATGAACCATAACCTTACAATATATCATCCATCCAGGGAAACGAAAAATATCTGCAAATAAACTTCCAAACACTTTGATTTTTTTCTTGTTTTATTCAAGGATTATATTTTATTTCAAACATTATACCTTTTTTGCTTTTATTTCTTGATGTCCATTTGATATTTGCTAGCTCTAGCTCCATATATATCTTGGTGTTAATGAGAACAACGGTATATTCTTTCAGGCTGCTATGTATAGAATCTGTGATAAATATGCCTCAGACCAAATTAATTTGTCAATGCTTCAACAAAACTATGGTACACAACAATGAAAGCACATTTCACTCTTTCAAGGGATTTCACTTGGAAAAGAAAATGTTTCATATATACTAATAGATTCTGGTCTACTATTATAGGTTTCAATGCACGAGATTTTGTAGCACTAACCAATGAGTCCTTATCAATTAGAATTATAGAAAAAGAACACTAATACAATTCGATCCTCTCTTCACAGAAAACATTTGAATTTGCAATCCCAGGTAAGATATGTTCACGAATCAGGATCAAGGGGTCCTTTTCATTCATATAGGAAGGGTTGTTGCACAAATTGTAATTCTAAATAATTGCCCCATATATCTACGCTCTTCTAATAATATCCAACCACGAATAAAGTTAAATGTAAATATGACAGTGTTATATTTGACCTATTGAAGCATTTCTACAGATTTAAATGTGAAAGGTCGCGTTTTTAACAGTGAAGAGCTAAACTTCATGGTCAAATTATTTGTCAAAGATTTTGATAACATTTCTCTTCTATGTTCTTTCTAGTTTTATGTTCTTTTTTCTTATTTATTGGCTTTAATAGGACTACTACAGCTTGCTGAATGCTATCTTATGGAAACAAATGACATCTACTCATGGTCAATTACCGTATTCATGCAACCTTCAAATATGTACTACGAAAACAAAAAACAAGTCTTCAATGTATAGTCACAGGTTCGATTGTTTATATCAAATGCTTGCAATTTGCATTCATATGCAGAGGAATATGACTACTGCAATGGCAATTCTGATCAAAAGAAAACTGGAGAGCAAATTTTAAGTGAAATATATATATATATATATATATATATATAGAGTTACAAATCCACATTCGTCTAGAATATTATACAGAGCAATACATGGAACGATTCCAAGCACAGTACATGAAGTTTGGAACTATACATACACAAGTAACAAGGTACAACAAACACATTTAGAAAATACTTGCAGATTTCAAACCCTTAAAACCTGGAATATCAATCCACTGAATCAATATCTCTACTTCCCCGCACTCTACATTTTTCAATCTGAGACGCATGTCTTGAGTCATTTTGCCTCCGTTCCATTCTACGATACTCTCGTCAGCTAAGCAGTTTGTCCTGCTAGGCTGAACTTTTTTAACTGCACAGCCATTTGGTAGGTTCTCCAACCCCATTTGCATTGCCTCAATATATGGTTTAATATCTATTTCTGCTTGTCCCATTTGATCATCAACTGTGAACGTGTCCTTGTCGAACACAGTCTGCAAGTATGGAAAAATCATGAGTATAACCTGCTTGTTTCTTCTTATAAATCTATCAAGCGGTATTCAAGAAAAAGAAGCAAACCAGATTATGAGGACTAAAGAATGAACTTTACGGGTATTAGTTTTAGTTGCCAATTGAAAAAGTTGGGATTTTTCAGACTTCAGACAACAAAGAACCACGACGTAAAGCACATATGCAAATACCTTTATCTACATATAGTCATATACATGAAACCAGGTCGTAAAAAAGCACACATCCTCAGTAAAATCATAATCGTATTTCAGAAATGTAAAATACCAGTTTAGTGATTACCACCAGAACTTTAAAAATCGATAAAGCGGATTACTTACCAAAGTGATCGGAATATTAGGATCCTGAATTGAAAGAGTCAATTCCTCATTCCATTCGGGATTGCAGTTCCTTTTCACAAAACGAGTCTTCAATTTCTGCAACAAATTATTCAGGAGAACAAGGAAATAGATTATTCATAAAGCTTGATTTCACATGACTTCATTAGAGATGAAATGGGAAAATAAGAAGTTTCATTTGGCAGTTATTTGCAATCAATTTTTGTGATTTGAGATTGATCAAAAAGTTCTAATTTTCAATCCTCAGCATTAGGAAGCCTAATATGATTATCGATCAAGTAGCCGGAATTTTAGCAAGATTAAATCAAGATTTAAGAGACATTCCATCAACACTAAATCAAGATTATAGTTTATAAGCTAGATAAGGTTAACAATTGAATTTTAAAATTTTCCATTCTACATGAACTACAAACAAGATATTAAAATGAATAACTCAGAATCAATGATGCAACATTGAAATATAAAACGAATAAATCATTTTCAATTCTAACATATTGATGCAAAACCTCAAAAGGAGAAAACAAAAACAAACAACAAATAGCATGTAAAAATTCATGCCATCACAGTTATTATTTCTTCAGCCTGATTTTATCCACACAAAAAAAAAAAAAAAGCAATTCCATCTTTGATATAACAAAACAAAAGGTCATATTTTGATCATCTATATGAAAAGGTGACGGGAATTTTATCAACTGATTTTTCAAAAATAATATCTATTAGCCATCAAATTCTATTGGGAAACAGAGCAGAAGCTAACATAACAGTTAATCAAATATAAAAGCTTATTAGATGTAAAATATATATATATATATACATATATATATGTACACACACACACACACACAAACGCTTAAAAGTAAATTGAGGGAAAAGAACATGCCTGTGTACCGTAATTGATCACAACATAAGGATCACTGCTCATAGAATCACGCACGGCGAGATTGATACCTCTCTTTACACGAATTTTAAGAAGACCAAGCATGCCCTCCATTGTTATTGCAGCTGTTATTTGATGATCTCAAATGATTGAATTGAAGAATGAGAAGCCACCCCGAATTCTTCTGGAAATAATTTCTGATCAACCAAACACACCCACGTGGGGCCTTATCAAGAATATTATATTAAAAAAAACAAAGAGTCGATGCTTGTTGCTATGGGCCTCGTGATTTCCGCTTTTATCGCTAAACCTACTCTTTGTTTTTTTTTTTTTGGCTTCTCAATTTTGTCAACGATTTGTGATTCAATAATTTTACTTTATCTAAATTTTGTGTTCAAATCTAGCGTCTAAATGATGTTACATCACTCTAGTCCATTCATTTAAATTGTTTTTGATTTGTGTGATTTAAATTAATAGATCAGAGTGTTGCCACATCATTTGGACACCAGATTTGGACACCAAATCTGGACAAAGTAGATTTACTCTGTGTTTATTTTCCTCAACTGTTCAATATTTATAAATCGAGTTTAACTGTTATTAAACCGGTTAAAAGGGTGTCTCAACTTGGTCTTGAGGCAGTAAAATATTCTTGTGGCCCTTGCATTAATGTCTATTTCTATGTTCTTGTGGCCCTTGCATTAATGTCTATTTCTATGTTTGAAAGAGCAAAAATGTCCCCTTCTCGATAAACTTACAAAAATGTCTTCTATTGAAGTTCACTTTGCATGTAATGTCCCGTGATGGACTAAGTTACCCTTCCCATGTAAAGGTAGTTGTAATGACAAAAATATCCACCAACATATGTGTTTCCCGCAATTACCCTTCCATTCTCTAATTTCTTCCTTCCACGATTGAACTCCTCCTTTTCGACAGTCTGATACAGTCCCCACCTTGAACTTTTTTCTGTCATCTCCAATACTGCTCCTACCCCTTTCATCTCCTTTTCAATTCTCTGATTCCTTCAGAATTCACATACTCTTTTCAGTCTGATTAGGTCACTATTTACAAACCTTAAAAATAGAGAGATAGAGAGAGAGAGAGCTTCGAACACGTGTTAAGCTTGATTTTCAGTCTAATGGGACGACGTGAGACTATGGGTTGCTCTCTTTAGTCTTTATAAGCTTGTGTTAAGCTTGATTTTCAGTCTAACAGGTTTTGATTGGATCAATTTGGTTACAAAGAAAAGAGCTTCGAACAAGTTTTTTCTCCATCATTAGCGGAATAGAAAGAGCTTCTATAACCCAACGGGTTTGCTTGATAGATTGAAGGAGCAGAATCCTCAAGTCTATTAAGGTATGTCGCCCCCAAAGTTTCTTTATAGTTGTGATGATTATGTTGACACGATTTCTACTATGATTATGTTGAGCATTTAGTATTTAGCTGACACCATAATTTGTGATGTTTGGTGTGGAAGTAACATTGTGGGAAAATGTATATTTTTGCTATGGTGTTGTAAGGAAATATTTAGGCCCCGTCATGCAGCTGTTTTTCTGTTCCTTTTCGTTTTTGCTTTCCAAAAACAAATTTCAATTCGCGTTCGTTAACCGTTTTTCAAAAAAAAATGAAAAACAAAACCAGTGTTAATAGTGAAATATTTAAAAAACACAAAATACTTGTTTTTGTTTTTCAAAAAAAATTAACAATATTTTTTTTCTTTTTTCTCATCCACCAGACATCATCTCTCTTCCTCATCTCCATCTTCTTTCTTCCTTCGTCGATTGGACTGCTCGCCGCCGCCGGCTGATCATCATCATCTTCTTTCTTTCTTCTTCTTCCTTCATTCGCAGATCGCAGCCGTCGCCGGCCGATCAGCTGGTATTCTTCTTCTGTTTCCTTCCTTCCTTCCTTCCTTCGTCGATCATAGCCGCCGTCGCCGGCCGATCATCATTATCATCTTCTTCTTTCCTTCATCGATCGCAGCCGTCGACGGCGGTCGTATTTAAACACTCTAACAAAACTAACCTGGGTCGATTCCGTTAGTGTTTGGAGGTCTTACTGGAGCAATAATGGTGATGCCTTGCACAAGAATATGACTGCAATTCATAATAGAAGATGTTATAGAGAGAACCAACCAACTGATCATGCAAAAATATATGTAGCATCAACATATGTGAAGAGTACCTGCCGTAAACAGGATGCACATTCCATGATGGAGAATTCAGGAGCGTTAGACTGGAAATCTAAAGGCCACTGGAGTACATAATTTCAATCAGGTAAAGTCTGGTATATTTTAGATCGCCCTGGAATTTCTGCCATCAAAGTGCACCTTGACCATCAATTGTGCCATTGTCCCCTGATGATATCAATTGGTATCCATTTTAACTTGTTAGAATAACTGAAGAATTTGATACACACAATTATAATAACTGATCTGCAATGAAAGCTAGCTCTCGATTTCTCTTTTGATTCAAATTAATTATCTGTAATAATAACAACAGTCAGTTTGGTTCTTCTTCTTCTTCTTCTGGATCAATTGATTACATTTTTTTATTGGTTAATTATTTAATCAATTTATTTATAATTGTTATAATATTAAACAAAAAGTAAAAATTGATATTTCAATTTTCAATAGTTTTCAGTTAGCCTATAAGATGCGTTTTTCCCATTTTTATTTTCAAAATAAAGAATTCAGTATATGCTACCAGACGTGTTTTTCGGATTTCGAAACTGAAATAAAAAACACTGTTTTCATTTTCTTTTTTCTTTTTGAAAAACATCAACTGAAAAACGCTTACAGAGCGGACCCTTAGGTTTTTCTTTTTTCTTCGTGTGGAGAAATTATGTTATAGTGCCGATAAGTGTCAAGTGAAACAACATTGTGGGAAAATGTATATTTGATGTGTTGGTTTCTCTTGTCTTGGTTCCTTCTGCTCTGCTCTAGTATATTTGTGCATTGGTATATTTGATGTTTTGTTGCTCTTGTATTGGTGTTCGCTCTAGCAGTCTGTTTGTTGGAACCATTCACTTTAGAGTACAGATTATGCACCCATTTTATCATTAACCCAAATGAAAGAACGCAACGTAGTACTTGATTGTTTAGGAACATGGTTATTGTTTCCCCATTGTTGAATTTGTTTTGTGGAAATTGATCAATCATGTGTTGTTGATTTTGGATAGTAATTTACATTGTTCAGCATATTTAGTGGAAATAGCATGTAGAAGTTGTCTTTGGCTTTGGCATTGTTTGCTTTCTGTCCAAAGTTGTATATGTAGGGAAGAATTGCTTAAAAACCACAGCGGAAGGCGAAAAAATAATTTTCGTATAGTTTAAAATTTTTCTAAAGATTTGAACCTTAACCCTTTAATTAATTAAACTCAAATATACGGTTAGAGTTAAATACCTCTTGTCGCGTGATCCGATTGACTTACGTTGATGGTAATCCGCAAGATCTTCAATCCTAGCACGTAAGTGAATCACCTAGGAGCGTGGTCTCCCTTTTTCTTTGAATTGCTTACCTTAGAATGGATGTATGGAATTTCTGATCTTGATCTTCAATAGTAAAACACCAAGAGCCTAAAAAAATAGTTCCGGTCACTTTTGAATTCACAATCAACATGATTGAAACTCGCGTAACCCTAAATCGAAAGTGTGCATAAAACCTTTTGATGTTAAAGGCTTGTAAGTGCACTATCGAATGAGAACTTATTTTCTTTTTCTCTCTTGGCCGAAAATCTATGTGTATAGAGTAGGATTTTTATTTTCAAAACGAACAAAAATATCTCTCTATTTTGCTTCTTAGTGGCCGAAAATTCATAACCTTATATTTATAGGTTGGCCAAATTTTCTCCTTCACCAAGTAGGGTTGGCCGAATTCATTGAATAAGAAATCTAGGGTTGGTTAATTTCCTTACTTGAAAAGGAATTATCCTTTTCCCTAATTCCTATCAATTCAAGAATCCTAACCCTTATAGGACTAGTGGTGGCCGAATTCTTTGTATAATAAGGAGTGTATGTGGACTTATTCCTTACCACATTAGGACACCTATCACTTAAAAGAATTCCAACCCTAATCCAACACATAGTATTTAATTTACTGATCGGGAAAAGATTTTGATTTAAACTATTAATTAATTAAATAATTAATTAATTCCCATTTAATCAAAACAATAAAATAAAATAATATCTTTGGCTATTTTATTTAGCCTTGCCGCCCACACCATGTATATATGGGCCCAATATTATTTTTCTTATTTTATTTAATCCATTAGACTTTAAATAAAAGCCCACATGTGAACCGGACTTATTCTTACTAAAAGAAACAAGCCTACATGTCTCCTTTTAATATATTAATATAATAGTGCAGCCCATTAAATAAATAATAGACATATTATATTCTTAATATATTAAATACAATTCTAGATGGACCCATAAATTGGTCCGGTAGAATATATCAAGTGATCCATGCAAGTACGTGTGGATTGTGGATCTTGGCGGGCTATCTAAATTTAAGCTTCAATAGACATAACCTAATCACAATCAACAAATGATTCACTTAGGTCCGATCTATTAATTTTAACTCATTCCACTAAAGAGCTAAAATTGAACTCTTAAATAAAGATAGAATAAGGAGATGTTTCTCATTCATACCCTAGACAATCTTATAGGAGATGGTGTATCCTCGTGAATAATATCAGTAATCGCCAAGAGCTCATAGACCGCCTATAGCTCTCCAAGTTACCATATTTCCTCATATGACCACATTTTGAACTTGGATATTTTAACTTGTCCAGAAGCCATGTCTTCAATAATCATTATTGAAAACTCAACGTTGAGATTTAGTATCCAATACCTCAAAACATCCATATGATGATATTATACTCTCATTTAATAAATGGAGCCACGATGTCCATATCTATAAATGAAGTCCTCTATCGATTAACAAATGAATACCACCAAACTATCGAGGATAGACTATGCTATAAAATCGTACTCATTGATAGCTCAAATGATAACACTTGCAACCATAAGTCCATCATTTATCTCAGGATTTAGATAGACTCTCTGATTGTCCTGATAATGAAAAGACTTATATCTAGTGACGGTTCTAGATAAAGTATTTCATTGTGATCCAGTTCAATGCACCCAGTGCACTAGATTCTTTTACTCGAAAACCTTTCGATGATTTTAGACTCATCATAACTCATTTGATCCCACTCAAATGCTAGTAAAAGAATTCTACAACTTTATCAAGATAGAGGTGCCCAACCTTTAACTTAAGTTGTGAACGTTATTCAAGACTAACTAAAGAATTGTGTCTACCTCATACATATCCGGATGTACAAACAATTCTTCATATCTCATAGTCTTTTGACCTTATAATTATTTACCTTGACAATTATATTTATAAATGCTATAAGATTTTGCAGAATCAGAAATCACTTTATTTATATGAAAAGATTGTCAATTACAATACTACACTCTTGCTATTGAGCATAATCCTAACAGTATATAGATCATTTGTTTTGTTCATTCATGATTAATCAATGCTCTTTCTCTCCAAACATTGTTTAATGCTATTTTTTTTTCTCTTTGGTTTATTTATTTTTTGGTTTAGATGAATGGATGTGTTGGGGTTCCATTGTCCTTGTCATGTTTTCTTGGTGGGGATGAAGTGCTTTGTGGGGTTGTTTTTTTGGGCTTGAAAACTCTGTCCAGGGCTTGAAACCCTTGTGCCAAGGCCTAAAATCTATTTTTATTGCTTGAAATCCTTATACAGGGCTCAAAAACAATGTACATGGCTTTAAAAATAATTATCTATGGCTTTAAAAATCCATGCCATTGGCTTAAAAATCAATCTTTTTACTTACCATTAGGCTACAAGCAACTGATTTTAATTGGTTAGATTCCAAAGCAATTGTTTATATCCTTAAAGGTCAATGTATTCATTGTGGGTTCAGAAATTGATCTAGAGATTTTAGTTTGACCATTTGTTATTTTTTATTATTATATTAATTCATTTCATATCTTATTTACTTTAATAACATTTTCAGGGTCTATGGATACGATGGTTGACTTCTTAGTGCACTGCGATATACATTGGATTGGTAACTAGTTGATAGGTCTAATTTCTTTTGCATGTAATGAAGACATAGACAAATATAGTAAATTGGTGGAAACAATATGTCACTGGATTGGGGTTAGTAGAGAAAGATTCTAGTTAAGGATAAGTTCAGAGCTTATAACGGCGAAAGGGAGTTGTCCATTATCCATTATGACCGACGATGATGTATCATGTTTGTTTCCTCATAATCAATCTAGTTGGACTGAAATTAAGGTCGAAGTCGTAGAAAGATCTGTACCACCAAAGGTAGCTGAAAATGTATTTCAAACTTCAATGAAGTCAGGAAATACAACAATCCACTCATGTATACCGTCGGCTTTTAAATCCGGTAATTTAGAATCCCTAGTTGGTACTCCATATTTCAAGTTAGTGAGTGGTAGAAACCAACCGTTTAGGTCCGTGGCTTTCCCCAGATTTACATCAGTCGAGAAAGATCAGGGTACTCCAACATGGACTAACAAGCATACAGACGCTGGTATAGATGCTTCTGATAGTTCTGAAACCTCCGATACAGAGGATGAGTCTGGTAGTGACGGGAAAATGTCAATAGGCTGTAAAGAAGCTTCAACAGATGTACCCAACAGCTTTACACCCTATATGATGACAAGGTGGACAATACCGGGGTCAGAACTGTACTCAATTCAACCCGTTAGATCAAAGGACTTGTTTGAAGACAACGGACACTTAGGTCCAATATACAAATGACAGATGTTCAAGGACAAGAAAATGTTGAAAGGGTCTCCAGGCATGCATGCATTGACACAGAGGTTTGAGTACAAAGTTGGATGATCAAATCATACACAATTCATCGCAGCATGTAAAAAGAGAGATAGTCAATGGGTCTTTAGGGCAGGGAAGTCGAGAAATTGGACCTAATGGCATGTTACGCCTGTTGATAATGAGCACACATGTGGTGATAATGGAAACTACAATGTAGATTTTCACTGTGTAAGTTCCCATGTAATAGGGGAACTATTTTCAAGGAATTTTGCCAATCCAGGACGCAACACCCGTCTTAAAGATATAATTTCTGACATGAGGGATAAGCACTGCATAAACCTCTCATACAATAAAGCCTACTGATCTACGAACTGAACTTTACATACGATTTTCGGTGATCCGTGGGAGTCATTCGAGATGTTACCTGCATACATTCACATGTTGGAAAAATCTAACTCATGAACGGTAACCAAGATTGAAACCGACAGGAAAAACTGGTTCAAATATGGATTCATGGCACTTGGGGCTTGTATAGAGGGATTTAATACAATTATTAGGCCAGTTATTACCATCAATGCTACCCACTTGAAGTTCAAGACCAGGGGTGTTTTGTTAGTTACGGTATGCGAGGATGGTAATGAGATGATATACCCTTTGGCATTTGGATTTACGAATTCCGAGTGCTAAAAGTCGTGGATATGGTTCTTGACACAACTTCGAAGTGATCTTGCGTCTCAAACTTTTGATGATAGTTTCGGATCGGCACACATATATCTCTTTTGGAATCAAAGCAATATTCCCCGATGTAGGACATAGGGTTTGTGCATAACACTTGGCCAAAAATCTGAAACAACATTGCAGGAAGCGAGGTGACATGATTAATCTTTACTATCGTGCTACATATGTGTATCATGTGGAGGAATTTGACTATTTGATGGCTGAGTTTAAAGCCATGCATGCTAAGGTTTAGGATGAGCTCCTAGTGTTTGGCATACATAAGTTTTGACGTGTCCATAGCCCTAGAAAGAGGTGCCATATTATGACCACCAACATTGTCGAGTCAATGAATTCTTGCCTACTTGCAATCCGGAAGCTGCCTATCAGATCTATTGCTAAATTTATCAGAGATTTGTTCCAACGTTGGTTCCACAACATGCGAAGTAATACAAGAGAAACGCCCACATTCTTAACTCATGGTACAGAACAACACATCCAAGACAGGGTATTACCATCACAACAGTGTGAGATTCGCCCTATTGATTTCAACAGATTCAAGGTAGACAACAAATGGAATGAAGAAATTGTTGACTTGGAATAACTTTCATGCTCACGCCGTGAATGAGACTTAGATGAGCTGCCAAGTATTCATGTCAAGGCTGTTTCAATGTATGCTTACATAATGTTTATTTACATTTTATACCAGAGATAATCAATATATAGTCGTTATCTATTTATTTATGTCTTTTGTACTAGGTTTAAAGGTATGCTCATCAACGCATTATGTTCTGGCTTTTTCACAACTGGATGGCTTAAACAGGCTTACACCATGGCTGTGAACCCTGTTCCAAAACCTAAAGCGTGGGACAATACTGAAACTTTGTATTGCCACAGAAAAAAAAAGTGATTGACAGGAAGACCAAAGAAAAATCGGACACCTTCTGTTGGGGAGAAACGAAACCGATAAATGTGTGGGAATTATGGGCAAAAGGGACACAATAAAAAAAGTTAATGAACCCATCATGTAGCACAGGGAAGCCAGCAAAAAAACCACGTGCTTGTAGTGTGTGCAAGAAAGAAGGACATAACAAACTTAAGTGCCCGGATAACACACCCGACCCTAGTTTGGCACCCCCACCCCAGCGTGAATGACAATGGCACAAATGATGAAGAAGTTGATTGTTAGGTATGCGTGAGACTCATTTTTTCGTTATAATTTTTTTGAAAATAAATATTTGAGAGCATGAGTTGTTGCTATAGGTTCCAATGCAGGAGCGCCCAACAATTGTTGCTGTGATGATGGTTTAGTATTTGTTGTAAGATTCATATGATGTTGTTGTTATGGTGGTGTAGTTGTTGTACAGTATTAAAAACTTTTCTGTAGTTGGTGTGGTGATATTAGGTTGTCTTGTATGAAATAATGAATAATGTCTTCTATGGTGTTGTGGTGATGAAGTTATATGGAATTTTTTATGTTTTGAAGTTGTTACAACTGTTTTTATAAACTTGTATGGAATAATGCTATTTTAGGGTCTATCTGTTGCAGTTTATATTGGGGTGATTGCATATTTGTGTCTAGATATTTTGGAGCCCAAGAGTCATGCAAGGAAGGGCTTTAAATCATTTATTATTTGCATAACCCCTGAACTAATAATGTTAAGCCCTGGAAAAACATTGATGTGTTAATTCCTGAATATTATGGAGCCTAGAAGTCTTGCAAGACAGAATTTGAAATCATTTATTATTTGCACAAACCCTGAACTAATAATGTCAAGCCATGGAAAAACATTGATGTGTCAAGCCCTGAATATTATTAAGCACATGACTCATGCAAGATAGGGCTTGAAATCATTTATTATTTGCATAAACCATGAACTAATAATGTTAAGCCCTGGAAAAACATTAATGTGTTAAGCCCTAGATATTATGGAGCTCAGGAGTAAAGACCTAGGTTCCTTGAAACAGAAAGGCTAGGTACCAAGTTATTCGTCGAGGTACCAAGATCCCTACAAACAGGAATGCGAGGTACCTAGATTTGCCAGGTTCATTCGCTACGATACCAATATTCTTAGAACGGGAATACAAGGTATCTAGTTTCGCCATAATATTCAACATGGTACCAAGATTCCTAAAATAGGAATGCAAGGTACCTAGACTGCAAGATTATTCGCTAGTACGTTCACTCTCATCAAGGAACCAAGATTCCTAGAACTGGAATGCGAGATACCAGGATTTTACAGATTTTTTCGCTAAAGTACCAGGATCCTCAGAAGAATGAGGATCTCTAGTACCTAGGCTTCTTTCGATTAAATTTCTGCCAGGCTACCAAGGTTCCTCGATATTAGGACGCCTAGTATGTAAGGACCTCGATTTTATGATTGGCTTATTTCATGACAAACCACACCACATTGGGGATGATTGTGTAATGGGTAGCTTAGGTCCCTGTCGGCAAGCTTCCGAGCATCTCCATGACTTCAAAAGCAAAAGGTATACTCACTTGACTTTGTCTCTTGAAGAGTTTAGGTGCACACACACACACACTTCATGCATGCTTTGTTCATCTTGCATTTGTGTTCTTTATTGTTTATATGTGTGCATCCATTATACAACTCACACGAGCAAGTCTTTGTTTTGTCTTTACGTGTGGTTGTTTCGTTTTACGTTTTCCGTGTGTGTTCGGAAACGTCCTCACTCACATGATGGTGTGCTTGTGTTGTGTCTGCGCTTGCACATTGGTGTGCTTGAGTCTTAGTGCAATTTGTGACCATAGAGAGGTTCCATTTGTCCTCTCTTGGATTGTTATTTGGTTACATGGTTTTATACCATGGTTGTGGGAATTTTTGTTATTGACCAATTCTGACATTTGGTCACTCTTTTGACCATAAATCTTTCTACGTTTATCCAAATCTTGTTTTGTTAATTGGAGTAGAAAGTAGACTTCCATACCTTTCTAACGGTATATTATTCGTAATATTATATGACCGTTTGGGTTGGTTTTGAAGTCTCCAAATAGACCACTGAAACAGAGCATCTCTAATGTTATCCGGTTTTGACCTTTGGTCACTTAAATTGCCATAACTCTTTCTACAGACATCAAAACCTCATTCTGTAAATTGGAGTAGAAAGTAGACTTCCATACCTTTCCAACGGTATATCATACGAAAGGTTTTGATGTCGTTTGGTCATGTTTTGGGTCGCTTGTTTCTGGAGCTGGAGTGCTGTTCAGTGTGTTAGGCGACATGCAAGGCCACTTGAGCATGTCGCCTCCAATGTCGCCTCAGACATGTTTTTCTTCTCTAGAACGTTAGGTGACATGTTAGGCGACATCCATGTAGCCTCTTAGGCGACTTCCATGTAGCCTCTCCTAGGCGACTTCATGTAGCCTCTCATGTCGCCTGACACCAAAAACGGGGCATTTTGGTCTTTTCGAATCAGCCCGTTTTTCCCACTATAAATACATCTTTATCTCTTCTTCTTCATCAAGCTCTCTAAAATTATAGAAACCCTAGAGAGAGTCTAGAGAGAGAAAGCTTCCTTTAAGCTTCATTAACTCTCCAAACCCAAAACCCATGCATCCAAAGCATCAATCATACATGGGTCTTCATCATTCATGACTTGGTAAGTAAGAACAAACCTTTAATCTTTGATTATTGTTCTTTAAGTCCAAGAGTTCATTTTTGTTGCATATAATTTGTAGAAATCGTTTTTGAATGCATATTATTGTTGAATGATGATATGTTTCGGTTTTGTTTTTGATAGCTTATTTGATTAGGTTGTTTCTCTACCTAAAAAGCTAGGTTATAAATATTCATGTATGATTAATTGATAACTAAGTTGATAGATTGTGTTTTAATCAACTAGTTAATGTTAATGAATATTTATGTGTGTTTTATTTTGATAGCTTGGATGATTAGGTGTTGTTTTCCTAAATAGCTAAGACTTGATTATTCTTAAGAGATTAATTGATAATTAGATTGATAGATTTGTGTTTATCAATCTAGTTAAGCTCTCTTGAATATTCAAGGTTGTTTTGTGTAACAATTAGTTTGTTGGAAATTCTCTACACAACTAATTGAGTTTGTTTGTGATAGCTAGAATTTGGGACCACATTGCCCTTCTAGCTAAGTCTTTATGTTTTGCATTTAGACATTGTTGTTTATGCCTCATTGATTGCATTTGTTGATTGCATATTGATTTCCCTTGTTATTTATTGTGACAACTTATGTTGGTTGGACTTGTTTGACAATTAGGTTGCTAGAATCCCTTTGCATCTAATTGAGTCCTTATGTATGGGCATGTGGGCATTATTTGATAACTAGGATGTTGTATTGCATTATCTACATCTAGTTAAGCATTGTATGTTTGGTCTAACATATTTTGTGTTGAGCATTCATTGATTGTTCACTTAGACCTTATACTCTTCATTGAGTCAAAGTCTTGTGGCTTCGGGGTGAAGTTGCACAAGCATTGAAGTCTTGCAACCAAGTTGTGGTTGGCAAGCATCGGTCAAGGGAATCCATTGTAAAAGGCCTGCGGGTAGAGTAAGAGGTGCTCACGCCAAGAGTAGTGCATCAGTGGATATCACTAGGGATTGAACCAAGAGTGGCGAGTGGTAGTGTCCATAGCCTGAGGTTATCTAGAGTGAGAGTCCGAGTATCACTTGAGGGTGTAACTTTTTACTCATATAGTGGATTTCTGTGATCGTGTGTGGCTAGAAGGATAGCCCGTGGTTTTTCCCTTGTTGAAGGGTTTCCACGTAAAAATCAAGTGTTATTTATTATTCCGCACTTTACACTTGATTTTGTATGTTTGTTTATGTTGGGTTATATTATTAATATTAACTAATCGAAAAGTTGGTAATAATCGATTAACAACCCATTCACCTCCCCTCTAGGTTGTTAGACACACGTTAAGAGTGTATTTTCAATTGGTATCAGAGCGGGTTCCTAGACATACTTAGGTGATCCTTGCTCTTGTTTGTGTGTCTTGCATTTGTGTGCATTTTGTTCTTTGCATTTCATTTGCATTCATTCACTCAATTCACCTAAACACCATGTGTGAGAGTGAAACACTTAGAGTGGGATTTGCTTCGATGACCTCTAATGTTGAGAGGAAGATAGATGACTCCGATGAGGAGATGACTCTCATGGTTGAGAGATTTAGGAGATTTGTGAAATCTCAAAAGAAGGGTTTGACCTCCAAAGTGAAGGAGGAGAAGTGTATGACCTCCAAAGTCAAGGAGGAAAAGAAAATGTCAAGGAAAAATGACCCTTGCCTTGAATGTGGTGGAATTGGCCACATTGCCTCTAAGTGTGGTAACTTGAAGTACAAGAATGGAGGAGTTAGTATGATCACTAATCGATGTGATAGCGAAGTTGAAGTTGTTGAAAGTTGTTCCACAAGCTCGGGTGAATGTGTGAATAACTACTTAGCATTTCCGGTTTCCTACCATGAAGAAACACAAGTCATCACCAAATGTGTGTCACTTGAAGATTTCAAGATTGATGACTTAGAGTTTGGAAACCGAAGTGGAGCATGCTTGAGTGAAGCAAGCCTTGATGATATGACTCTCACAAGCACAAGTGGGAGAAGCTTTGATAGTGATGGCTCATGCTCCGAGAACTCTTGTGATAATAAGGTGGATTATCAAGAGTTGGTTGATTCTCTTCAAAAGACTTTGAAGGAGAAGGAAAATGATATCCTTAGATTGGAAAAGGATAATCTTCAACTGAAAGCCAAAGTGACTCACTTGAATGATGAAGTGAGATGTGTAAAAGAAAGTGAAGGCAAGTTGAAGATGGAACTTGATGAAGCAAAGATGTCTCTTGCTAAATTGACTTCGGGATCGGAGAAGCTTAACAAGATGTTAAGTATTGGCAAGGTGCCAAATGACAAGCGTGGGCTTGGTTTTATTGATGATGAGTGCACTCCAACCTTGGGCAAGACTACATTTGTGAAGGAGATTTCTCCTAAATGTCCGCCTCCATCACCAAAGAAATGTCTTGTTGTGGGTGAGTCTTCCAAGAGTGCTTCCTTGAAGATGCTTCCAAGGAAACAAGTTTCACCTCAACCTTTAAGGATGCCTCAACCAAAACTCCACCAACCTTTGAGGCAAGTACATCAAGTTACTCATGCTCAACCACAAAGGCACCAACATCCGGCTAATGTTCCGAAGAAAAGCCAACCGGTGCAAAATCAAAGACAAACTCATCAACATGGCAATGCCACGATGAGAGCTCAAAGCAATGGTATGATTTCTTCTTTTATACCTGCTTGTCATTATTGTGGCATGATTGGTCACATTCGACCAAAGTGTTTTAACTACATCAAGTTATGTAGAATTGAGAGCATGAAAGAAAAGAGAATGAACCGTAGGGCTAAATTGAATGATCCTAGGAAATTTAGTGAATTGAATACTTTGATCACTAAAAATGATGTAGTGGAACCTAGGTTGGATAAGGAAAATGTGCATCCTTTCCATCGTGCTAAAATATCACCAATAGATACTATTGAGTCAAATGGACTTAGTATGTCTATAGGAACTTGCCCCTTGTCCTGATACGGTATGGTTGTGACCCTATATGGGGAGCTCAAGCAAAGAGAGCAAACTTGCATGAATCTTCATATGCAAAAAGTTGACTTATTTTATGCTCTTTTATGCTTGCTTGAGTATGCTTGGTGAATAACATTGATTAATAATTGTATAATGTTTTTGATTACACCATTGCACGGTTGCTTTGTATGATAATGCATGACTTCTATTATTGCTTGAGCATGCTTATCTTTTTGAGATATGTTCTACTTGTTAGTATATTTGATTGACCTCAAATTATTCTCCATGTTCATGATTCCTAGATATGCATTCTTAAGCTCTCTCTTGAAAAGGGCTACTGGCAATATGACGTGGAGCCGCCCAATGTTGGAAAAGGCTACTCATTTGAAACCGAGTGAAAGCCATCAAGAGAGTTACATTAGCATGATAAACAGAAATACATGCTTGCTAGGAATATGGAGAAAAACAGAAAAAGGAGAAAAACAGAAAATGTTGTTATATGACTGTTATGTGTGGTGTTGCATTGCTTATTTTTGACATCAAAATTGTTGATTGATGATGTATCTTGCAATGAAGAAAAGATGATATACTTTTGTTGTGATTAGTACACTTGCACACAAATGCTTGGATATATATCTTCTTATCATAATAACAGGGTCTTAATTGGTTTGACTTCATTTGGAAATCCTGTTGAGTGTTGCTTTGATTGATTTTTATGCATGAGAATAATAGTATTTTGTATTACATGCTAAGCAACCTTTCACACGCACACATTTTTTGAATATAATCTCCTTGAATCTCTCTCAATTATTTAAGTTGCATAAAGTTTGTGTATATGATTATGCAATGTTTTTGTGTGAATAGCTCTCTTTGCTGAAGCAACCCGATAGGGAGAGCTCCTTTGCCTATCTCATGACAAAAAGGGGGAGAAGTCTTGAGAGATATATGGGGAGCATTGTTTATGCTTTAGGGGAGATATCATGAGAGAGAGTAACCTTTTAGGGGGAGCATTGCACATTCATTACTTTGTATTGCTTTATTTGTTCTTGAGTGCAATGCTTGTTTTTATTTGTTCACCTCACTTGCACTTGTTCTTGGAAAGTGCTTCTTGCTATTGTGTGTAGGTACAATGATAATTCTACAAAGAGATTGAAGAAATTGAAGATTTAGATTCTAGGTATCTCTTTTGTAATGTAGAAGTGATCATGGACAATAGCTTTGTTTTATTTTATGAGGATTGTTTGTGAGTGGTTGTTTTGTCAGGAAATAGCCAAAGGGGGAGATTGTAAGGACCTTGATTTTATGATTGGCTTATTTCATGACAAACCACACCACATTGGGGATGATTGGGTAATGGGTAGCTTAGGTCCCTGTCGGCAAGCTTCCGAGCATCTCCATGACTTCAAGAGCAAAAGGTATACTCACTTGACTTTGTCTCTTGAAGAGTTTAGGTGCACACACACACACACACACTTCATGCATGCTTTGTTCATCTTGCATTTGTGTTCTTTATTGTTTATATGTGTGCATCCATTATACAACTCACACGCGCACGTCTTTGTTTTGTCTTTACGTGTTGTTGTTTCGTTTTATGTTTTCCGGGTGTGTTCGGAAACGTCCTCACTCGCATGATGGTGTGCTTGTGTTGTGTCCGCGCTTGCACATTGGTGTGCTTGAGTCTTAGCGTGATTTGTGACCATAAAGATGTTCCATTTGTCCTCTCTTGGATTGTTATTTGGTTACATGGTTTTATACCATGGTTGTGGGAATTTTTGTTATTGACCAATTCTGACCTTTGGTCACTCTTTTGACCATAAATCTTTCTACGTTTATCCAAATCTTGTTTTTTTAATTGGAGTAGAAAGTAGACTTCCATACCTTTCTAACGGTATATTATTCGTAATATTTTATGACCGTTTGGGTTGGTTTTGAAGTCTCCAAAGAGACCACTGAAACAGAGCATCTCTGTTGTTATCCGGTTATGACCTTTGGTCACTTACATGACCATAACTCTTTCTACAGACATCAAAACCTCATTCTGTAAATTGGAGTAGAAAGTAGACTTCCATATCTTTCCAACGGTATATCATATGAAAGGTTTTGATGTCGTTTGGTCATGTTTTGGGTCGCTTGTTTCTGGAGCTGGAGTGCTGTCTAGTGTGTTAGGTGACATGCAAGGCCACTTGAGCATGTCGCCTCCAATGTCGCCTCAGACATGTTTTTCTTCTCCAGAATGTTAGGCGACATGTTAGGCGACATCCATGTAGCCTCTTAGGTGACTTCCATGTAGCCTCTCCTAGGCGACTTCATGTAGCCTCTCATGTCGCCTGACACCAAAAACGGGGCATTTTGGTCTTTTCGAATCAGCCCGTTTTTCCCACTATAAATACATCTTTATCTCTTCTTCTTCATCAAGCTCTCTGAAATTACAGAAACCTTAGAGAGAGAAAGAGAGAGTTTAGAAAGAGAAAGCTTCCTTTAAGCTTCATTAACTCTACAAACCCAAAACCCATGCATCCAAAGCATCAATCATACATGGGTCTTCATCATTCATGACTTGGTAAGTAAGAACAAACCTTTAATCTTTGATTATTGTTCTTTAAGTCCAAGAGTTCGTTTTTGTTGCATATAATTTGTAGAAATCGTTTTGAATGCATATTATTGTTGAATGATGATATGTTTGGGTTTTGTTTTTGATAGCTTATTTGATTAGGTCGTTTCTCTACCTAAAAAGCTAGGTTATAAATATTCATGTATGATTAATTGATAACTAAGTTGATAGATTGTGTTTTAATCAACTAGTTAATGTTAATGAATATTTATGTGTGTTTTATTTTGATAGCTTGCATGATTAGGTGTTGTTTTCCTAAATAGCTAAGACTTGATTATTCTTAAGAGATTAATTGATAATTAGATTGATAGATTTGTGTTTATCAATCTAGTTAAGCTCTCTTGAATATTCAAGGTTGTTTTGTGTAACAATTAGTTTGTTGGAAATTCTCTACACAACTAATTGAGTTTGTTTGTGATAGCTAGAATTTGGGACCACATTGCCCTTCTAGCTAAGTCTTTATGTTTTGCATTTAGACATTGTTGTTTATGCCTCATTAATTGCATTTGTTGATTGCATATTGATTTCCCTTGTTATTTATTGTGACAACTTGTGTTGGTTGGACTTGTTTGACAATTAGGTTGCTAGAATCCCTTTGCATCTAATTGAGTCCTTATGTATGGGCATGTGGGCATTATTTGATAACTAGGATGTTGTATTGCATTATCTACATCTAGTTAAGCATTGTATGTTTGGTCTAACATATTTTGTGTTGAGCATTCATTGATTGTTCACTTAGACCTCATACTCTTCATTGAGTCAAAGTCTTGTGGCTTCAGGGTGAAGTTGCACAAGCATTGAAGTCTTGCAACCAAGTTGTGTTTGGCAAGCATCGGTCAAGGGAATCCATTGTAAAAGGCCTGCGGGTAGAGTAGGAGGTGCTCACGCCAAGAGTAGTGCATCAGTGGATATCACTAGGGATTGAACCAAGAGTGGCGAGTGATAGTGTCCATAGCCTGAGGTTATCTAGAGTGAGAGTCCGAGTATCACTTGAGGGTGTAACTTTTTACTCATATAGTGGATTTCTGTGATCGTGTGTGGCTAGAAGGATAGCCCGTGGTTTTTCCCTTGTTGAAGGGTTTCCACGTAAAAATCAAGTGTTATTTATTATTCCGCACTTTACACTTGATTTTGTATGTTTGTTTATGTTGGGTTATATTATTAATATTGACTAATCGAAAAGTTGGTAATAATCGATTAACAACCCATTCACCCCCCCTCTAGGTTGTTAGACACACGTTAAGAGTGTATTTTCATAGTACATTGACTTTCCTGCATGCAACGATCACTGATAACATTGAGTCTCGGGGAAAGGGTCCAGAGATTCTTTGGCTAGGTACCATGGTACCGGTCACCCGCCTTTCCTCTACTTTTTCTTTATCAGATTCCTTACGTTACCAAGTATTTATTAAGTCAGGTTTATGCTGGGGACTATCGCTAGAGTTTATGCTACAATCAGAAGCGTGCGACATGATTCAGTCAACAGATATAGTGGGAAATGAGTTTTCCTTCATTGATCAAATCAGGGAACCCAGCCTTTATTTTAGGATACATACAAGAAAGAAACAAGGGTATCTCTGCTGATCAAATCAGGGAACCCAACAATTATTTCAAGCTACATTTAAGAAACAAGAAAGAAAATTACATAAAGTAAACCAGGAGATTCGAAAATATCGATCTCCTCTCCAGCTCCTTGCCTACTTTCTCCATCAGCCTACCTAGCGACGTTCTTTTCAACCATGGCAGATGTCGACGATCCTGCCATGACCTCGAAGGTAGGAACAGAGGCCGTGTTGGAGTCATTGAACATAGGGGGCCGACCTTGAAGCCCTCCATATTCAAGAAGCAACTAGATACAAAGCTGTGGCTTGCCTAGGTAATGTCTACACCATTGGTAAGGGTGCAGCACCGTGATCCACCGTTCCTCTTGATCTAAGAAATCACAACCAGTTATGATTCCTTGGTAGTTAAGTCCATCTCGCACCGTTCTATCCACAATTCCAAGCATCCTACCAGTCATAAAACTTACATCTCCTCCTCCTCCAACAATGTTAACTGATACGACGATCATTGATCAACCTACTGAGGGTTGCCCACTAAAAGGGAAAAGAGATTGTCTGGAGACCTGTCGAACAGATAAGGGGTATTTATAGAAGGAGAGATCGAGTATCGGGAGTGAGAGGATAAGGTCATTAATGGGACACGACATTCAGTGTATGGGAAAGAACAGCTTCGCAAAGCATGCCCCCCCTAGAGTTTGATGTTTGAGGCAATCGAACCTGTCCTAGACTGTCGCGTGGAAAAAAAACAGTTGATTATAAAGCTCAAACCAAAAATTCCCACGAGGGAAATCCAAAAAAGATGCTTTTTGATCAGGGTAACCACAAAGATAGCATAGACCGCAGCAATCTCGATTACTAGATAATGTAATCCATATCCAGTTGATGCCTTGGTACCTCTCTCGGACCAATCACGTTATCAACTACACTAAATCGAGCCCAATAGAGGGTGGATCGCCGAATCTACACCTAGGTACTAGGATTCATCTGAGGACAAGTATTTATGTCATCGAAATTACATTAGGGACTGTACTTCAGATTAAGGCGAGGTTCGACCAAGAGTTTAATAAACTATACATGCATGGAGTTAAGGAAAAATAAAAAAAGTTCTCATTAGGAAATTCTGACCAAGCAGTAACAGGGGAGCTTGGGGTGATCTGTCTCCGGTGGAGCTTCTGGTTACGGTAGGTATCCAGGAAGCAGGCAGGGTTTCATTTGGCACTAAAGAGGGAAGAGCTCTAACTGGCGGAGCTGGAGAGAAGACAACCAATCAGGAGCAGGAGGATGCATGATCCAGTTTGATCCTTTACCCAATTATACCCAGTCAACTTTATCTTCTTGTAGCCCTTGATCGGGGGATGGGCTCCCCAGTTTTAGTAATGAAACTGTTTCTTTTCTTTTTCCCCAAGCTTCATGCATGTGCATTTATTTGGTTTAACCTCGCCTTAATCTGAAATAGAGTCCTTTATGCAATTTCGATTCCGTAAATACTTATCCTTGGATGAATCCTGGTACCTGGGTGTAGACTCGGCGATCCAACCTATATCGGGCCCTAATTTAGTGTAGTTGATACCGTGATTGGTCCGGGAGGGGTACCAAGGCACAACCGGATATGGATCGCGGTACCTGGTAATCTGGATTGACACGGTCCATGCTATCTTCATGGTTACCCTAATCGAAAAGCTTCTCTCTTTTTTTCTGCGTGGGAATTTTTGGTTTGAGCACTATATTCAACTGTTCTTCCACATGATAGGTTCAATTGTCTTAAATATCAAACTTTGTAAAGCTGTCCTTTCCCATGTATCAAATGTTGTGTACCATTAATGACCTTATCCTCTCATTCCCGATATCCGATCTCTTCTTCTATAAATACCTCTACCTGCTGACAGTTCCTCATACTACCTCTTTACTCTTTTAGTGGAGCAACAAATTCCAGCAGATCGATAAATGATCCTCGTGTTAGTTGACACTGTGGGAGGATGAGGAGATGTAGGTTCTATGACTAGCAGGATGCTTGGTATTATGGAGGGAGATGTGCGAGATGGATTTAATTACCAGGGAATCATAACTGGTTGTTGTCCCATGGATCGAGAGGAGCGGTGGATCACGATGCTGCACCCTTGCCAATGGTGTAGACATTACATAGGCAAGCTGCAGCTTCGTATCCAATTGCATCTTGAATATGGTGGGCTTCAAGGTCACCCCCTATGTTCGATGACTATAACACGGCCTCTGTTCCTACCTTTGGGGTCATGGCAAGATCGTCGACATCTGCCTTGGAGGAAAATAAAGTAGCTAGGTAGGCATATCAAGGAAATAGGCAAGAAGTTGAAGAGGAAGTTGGCATTTCTGGACCTCCAGCTTAATTTCTTGTTATTTTATTTCTTGTTTCTTATATGTAGCTTGAAATAATGGTTGGGTTCCCTGATTTGATCAACGGAGATACTCTCGTTTCTTTCTTGTATGAATCCTGAAATAAAGGGCTGGGTTCCCTAATTTGATCAATGAAGAAAAACCCATTTTCCTCTATATCTGTCGACTTAATTATGCCGCATGCTTATGACTGTAACATAAACTTGAGCAATAGTCCCTAGCATAAAATCTGATTTAATCAATTATTGATAACGCTAGGATTCTGGTAAGAACAGAAGTAGAGGAACAGCGGGAGACTGGTACCATGATATCATCGAAGAATCTCGGGACCCTTTACCCGAAGCTCAATGTGGCTCATCGTTGTCAGTGATCATTGTATACAGGCAAGTCAAGGTACCAGGTGTTCCATTTCGAGGAACCTTGGTAGCTTGGCGGAGATTTAGTTGAAAGAAGCCTGGGTACCGAAGATCCTCATTCTTTTGAGGATCCTGGTACTTTAGCGAAAAAATCTGTAAAATCTGGGTACCTCACATTCCAATTCTAGGATTCTTGGTTCCTTGATGAGGGTGAACGTACTGGCGAATAATCTTGCAGTCTAGGTACCTTACATTCCTAATTTTGGAATCTTGGTACTATGGCGAATATTCTGGCGAAACTAGATACCTTGTATTCCTGTTCTAAGAATATTGGTATCGTGGCGAATGAACCTGGTGAATCTGGGTACCTCGCATTCCTGTTTGCAGGGATCTTGGTACCTCGACGAATAACCTGGTACCTAGCCTTCATGTTTCAAGGAACCTAGGTCTCTAGGTGAATATTCTGGCGAAACTGGGCACCTCGCATTCCCGTTTGTAGGAATTTTGGTGCCCTGGCGAACAAATTTGGCGAATCAGGGTACCTCACATTCCAGCTCTAGAAATCTTGGTACCATGGCAAACATGATGGAGAATGTGTTGGCAACAAGATCCTGGTAGGCGACTAAGGCCATGTTAGCACCAAGTCTGTCTGAGCGGGGAGTAGTAGCCAGCCAAGGCCTTTATCTGGCAGGCGACTATGCCCTTACTAACCAGACTTTTCCTAGCGGGGGGTGGCACCTAGCCAAGGTAGCAGGAAGGCCATATGGTCCTCTCTGGTCTTGAGGCGATCATTGGCAAAAATAAGGCGATCATACTGGCAACAAGATCTTGGTAGGCAACTAAGGCCACTTTAGAACCAAGTCTTTCTTAAAGAGGGGTGGGGCCCAGCCAAGTCCTTGATCTGGCTGGAAACTATGCACTTATTATCCAGACCCTTCTCAGCGGGGGGTGGTGCCTGGCCGAGGTCTGACCCCTCAGGCAATTATGCTCTTACATACAAGATCCTTCTTAGCTGGGGGTGGTGCCCGGCCAGGGCATCTGGAATGCCATGCTGCTTATCCTGGTCTCGAGGAGATCCTCTTGAAGGGATTAATCCGGTCCAGGGCATTAGAAGTGATGTGTAGCTCTTCTTGTTTTAAGGCGATCCTCTAGGAGGGTTTTACCCGGTCCAGGGCATCAGGAGTGCTACGTAGCTCTCCTGGTCTTAAGACGATGATCATGGCGGATTCAATTGGCGACATAAAGCATATAGATGTAGATAAATGTAGGCAAAAGTAGATGGAGAAAGAAACCTTCTTTATTGATGATCAAAAAAGAGAATACAAGCACTCACGATTTCTAACATCTTCTAACATTCGTTTCGGGATGACCTCAGCTGATTTCCACTGCATGAATTATTGGTAAAACCTCTTGAGGTGATCTGCATTCCAAGTGCTGTTTATAGGATGTCCATTCATATCGTCCAACTTGTAGGCCCCACCTTGGATTACCATTCTGATTAGGTAGGGACCTTCCCAATTAGGTGACAGTACCCAGTCTAACCTCTTTTGGGTATTCTGAGTAACCTTTATGAGAACTATGTCCCCTTCTTTGAAGCTTCGGGCTCTTACTCTTCTGTTGAAGTAATAAGCAATCCGGTTCTGGTAAACTGCTACCCTTTCTACAACCCTGTCCTGTTTCTCCTTTAGGAGGTCCAGGTTGGCCCTCAGCTTGTCTTCATTCCCATCGGGGTTGAAATGTTGAACCCTAAAAGAGGTGAGCTTATGCTCGATAGGAAAGACAGCTTCTACCCCAAAAGCTAGTGAGTATGGAGTCTCTCCAGTAGAAGTCCTTTTGGTGGTGCGGTAAGCCCATAGCACGTCTGTGAGTTCATCTACCCATCTCCCTTTCTTCTATTGAAGCTTCTTCTTCAGAAGCCTCTTGATAGTCTTATTTGTGGCCTCTAACAGGCCATTAGTCTGAGGGTGTGCTACATATACAAAGCGAAGCTCAATCCCCAGATTCTCATAGAATTCTCGAAATCTGGCGTTATCAAATTGCTTACCCAGATCCGTGATGATGACCATCGGGGTTCCAAACCGGCAAACTACATTTTTCTTGATGAATTCTATCATTTTTGCTTCAGTAATTCTGGAGAGGGGTTCCGCTCCCACCCAACTGGTGAAATAATCAATAGCCATGATCGCATGCTTCTGCTGACCAGGCGCGGTTGGGAGAGATCTAATCAGATATACTCCCAGAAGGTAAACAAATACGGCGAGTTGATGGTAGATAATCGTTCTGGAGGTAGGTGATGCAGGTTGGCCAT
This sequence comes from Dipteronia sinensis, assembly GCA_033220585.1. Classification (NCBI taxonomy): domain Eukaryota; kingdom Viridiplantae; phylum Streptophyta; class Magnoliopsida; order Sapindales; family Sapindaceae; genus Dipteronia; species Dipteronia sinensis. Next base: position 44,489,744 of record CM065638.1, on the reverse strand, counting down.
TTTCTGACATAGTTCACAAGATTGCACGAACTGCCTTGCATCATGGTGGAAGGTTGGCCAGAAATATCCCATGCATAGCACCTGGTAAGCTAGTGCTTCTCCCCTGGCATGATTTCCACAGTCCCCTGAATGCACTTCTCTCAATGCCAAGTTTGCATCATCGGGATGTAGGCATTTAAGCAAGAGGAGTGACCTACCTCTGTGGTAAAGGTGCCCATCTATTAAGCAGTAACAGACCGAGGTTCTCTTGACCTTGCGAGCTTGATTAGGGTTTTCAGGGAGCTTTCCTGACTGAAGATAATCCACGATGGGATCCATCTAGCATGGAAGTCGTTTCATAGGGTTGACTTCCTTGCCTTCAGCTATGCTTGACGTACTGATTATCTGGAGCGGTACTCCTTTTGGCAGTGCTTGTCCTCCACTGGCAGCTATCTTGGCTAGGACGTCAGCTAGATGATTCTGCTGCCTAGATATCTGCTCGATCCTGAAACCTTTGAAGCGGGGCAACAACTCCTGAACTTTTTCGAGGTAGGTTGCCATGTTATCCCCCTTGACCTAGTATATACCTGTCATTTGATTAACTACCAGTTGCGAGTCATATTTGGCAAGGAGGTAATCAGCCCCTAGCTTTACTGCTATTCTCAATCCTGCTAACAAGGCTTCATATTCAGCCGTATTGTTCGTGGTGTTAAACTCGAATCTGAAATAGTGACAGCACTCGACTTTTTCTGGGTCGGTTAGGATGATCCCACCTCCGCTTCCTGCTTGATTGGATGCCCCATCGATATATAAGATCCAGATATCTGGATTGGTAGGCCAATCTGCAGGCTCTTGCTCTTTCTAAGGAGCTTGATTCAGTCCAGGGATAGCACCCTGATCGGAGATTGCACTGAATTCTACCATGAAATACACCAAAGCCTGGACCTTGATGGTAGTCCTAGCTTTATACTTGATGTCGAACTAGGTGAGCTCGAGGCCCACAGCACAAGTCTTCCCAATACGTCCGGCCTTTGGAGAAATTGACGTAGAGGTTGATTAGTGACTACCACGATTGTGTGAGCAAGGAAATAAGGGCGGAGCTTCTTGGCAGCAACTACCAATAGGAAGACGAGCTTCTCCAGGAGAATATAGTTCTTTTCTAATTTGGTTAGGGTGTGGCTCACATAGTAGACAGGGCGTTGGCCCCCATCTCCCATTCTTTTACCAATGCTACGCTGACAGCGGTTTCAGATACTGTTAGGTATAACTGTAGTTCTTCTCTTGGTACTGGGCTAGTTAGCTAGGGGTGGGCTAGCGAGGTTCCTCTTCAATGATTGGAAAGCTAGCTCACTATCTAGGTCCCACTTCATGTTCTTCCCTTATTTGATTGCTTTGAAGAATGGGATACACTTGTCAGTGGATCGTGATAGAAGTGGTTCAGAGCTGCAATTCGTCCAATCAAACCTTGCACTTGTTTGAGTGAGGTGGGAGACTCAAGATCTAGGATGGCTTTGATCTTCTCGGGATTAGCTTCAATCCCTCTCTCATGGACCATGAATCCGAGAAATTTCTTTGTTGTAACTCCGAAGGTGCATTTAGCAGGATTCAACCGCATCTGATTTTTTCTGACTATCTGGAAAGTCTAGCGGAGGTGGTCCTGGTGATGTTCAGCTACCTGAGACTTTATGATCATATCATCGATGTATACCTCCATTGACTTTCCTATCAGTTCCCTGAATAAACGGTTGACCAGGCACTGGTAGGTAGCCCCAGCTTTTTTAAGCCCGAAGGGCATGACCCTGTAGCAGTACTGGCCATCCCCGGTTATGAAATTGGTTTTATCCTAGTCAGCTGGGTGCATCATAATCTGGTTGTATCCTGAGAAGGGGTCCATAAAGCTTAGTAGCTTGTTACCCGCAGTTGAATCTACCAGTTGGTCGATTTTTGATAGCGGGAAGCTGTCTTTCGGGCAGGCGCGGTTAAGATCTGTGTAGTCAACACACATGCGCCACTTCCCATTTGCTTTGGTCACCATGACTACGTTGGCAATCCACTCGGGGTACCGAGACTCCCAGATGAATTCTGCCTTAAGTTGTTTGTTCACCTCCTCTTGTACCGTAACATTTCTTGCTTGGTTAAAATGCCTTATCTTCTATTTGACTGGCTTGAAGGTGGGATCTACCGCTAACCTGTGAGCTGCTAAGGTAGTAGGTATCCCCAGCATCTCCTTATGACTCCATACAAAGATGTCATTATATTCTTGTAAGAGCTTTATCAGATCCTCTTTTACCTCTTCCTTCAATGTTGAACCTATCCTGACTACCTTGGAAGGATCGTCCTTCCTGATAGGTATCTCTTCTAACTCTTCTGTGGGATGGCCACTAGCCCATCCCTTCTCTTCCTTCTCTCTGATCTCTGTATCGGGGAGTTCTGGCATGGATCTCTTTCCAACTGAGTTCGTTTCGCCTTCAAAATCTTCCTCCAAGAACTGTTCACCTTGATTAATGGTTATTTGCACACTCTACTTGGCCAGTGCTGCTAGGTTGGTAGATACTGCATAGCACTTGCGTGTAGCCCGCTGATCCTCTGGTACTTCACCCACCTTATCTCCTACTGAGAATTTCAGGACTTTTTGGTATATTGACAGGACCCCTTTGAGGGCAGGCAGGTAGGGTCTTCCTAGGATAGCGTTGTAGGCGGACGGGGTGTCTACCATAATGAAGTCTGTCATCAGGTTCTGCTGGAGCGAAGCTGTTCCTACTATCATTGGTAGGATCATAGATCTGGTGGGAATCAATGAGTCTCCTGTAAACCCGTATAATGGGGTAGTGCAGCTATTGTAACAAGGTCTTTTTAGATTGAATTGCTCCAAAGCACTCTTGAAGAGAATATCAACTCTGCTACCTGTGTCAATCAAGACACGATGGACCAAGTTGTTGGCTATTTGCACAGTGATGTCTATGGGATCATCATGGGGCTACACGGTGTTGTATATGTCCTCTTCTGTGAAGATGATCTGTGCAGCAGGAGGAGACCGAGGTGATCCTCTAGTAACCTTGAAAACATTCTGGCCCACTTTTATTCTGGGAACTTTCCTGGCGTGGTTCTTTCGAGCATTGTTGGAGGTTCCTGTCAGGGTGGGACCCCCACTGATGGTGTTAACAATGTGGATCTACTTCTTCAGATCCTTCCCTTTTGCTTTCCTTCCTTCGTCAAACGCTTTATTGTCTGTCTGCACCTCCTTCCTGGTACGTATGTTGTCGCGTACTTATTGGAGGAATTCCTCCAAGCAACCTCCCCTAACCAGGGCTTCAATCTGGTTCCGCGGACTATAGCATTATGAGGTATTATGACCGATATCCTCGTGGAAGTCACAATACTTGTAGCGGTTCCACTGATCGACTGGCACCTTTATTAGACCCGGCTTCTTGAGCAATCCTTTGTCGCAAATGGCGAGGTAAATAGTCTTGCGAGATGCGTTCAAGGGGGTGTAGTTGGAGTACCCCATTTCCTCTCTATCTACACTTGCTACCTCCTTGGGTGGAGGTATGGCTCTGGGCGGAGTCCCCCGAACTGGGTACCGGTTCCACAGAAGTTGGTAGGGTGGCGACCGGTACGTAGATTTGTTCGGAGGTTTGTTCTGATTTTTCTGAACTGATGTAGGCTTAGGCGCCTTCTTCTTTTGGCTCTTGGCAGTTCTCATATCATCGTGCACCATCTTAACTTGAAGCTGTTCATCAATTTACACATGCTCTAGAGCTCTATCGTAGGCCTCCTGGTAAGTCTCTAGGGATGCTTGGCGAAGGATCTAAATAGCCTACCTGCCCATAAGTTTCTTCTAAAATTGGCCAAGGTTTCCTTCTCCGTGAAGACCCCCATCTAGATTACCTCTTTGTGGAATCTCTCCACGTAGGCTCTGAACGATTCACCCCACTCCTGGATCATATATTGGAGGTGAATAGGATCCTTGGGGTGAGGTTTGATGCTCTGAAACTGAGCACAAAAGTCAGTAGTTAACTTGGTGAATGAGTCAACGCTCCCCGCTGGTAGCTTTCTGATCCATGTCTTGGCATAGTCCGTTAGCGTGGTTGGGAACATTCTGCACATGGCGGCCCTAGTAGCATTCTGGACTTCTATCTGGTGAACAAAACCTTCTAGATGGCTTAGGGGATCCTCGGTTCTAGAATATTTGTCGGTTGGCATCTTGAATTTAGGAGGTAGTTCTGCCTCCTTGATCCTCCTAGAGAAGGGAGCATTCATCTCTCCCAAAGGGTCTTTCCGGTTTTCCCGGTGCTTACCCTTCTTCAACTCCTGGATTTCTTTAGCCATTCTGGCAACCTGATCCTGGAGACGTTTGTTGCCATCATTCTCATATTCCACTTCAGAATCTATGTCGTTAGGCTCTTCTGATGTCGCAGAAGCTTCATCCTGATTCTCTCCCAAGTGAGGGTCTTGTCCAGCGCCTTTCTTGCTACCTCCTGCCATTGAACGATGGTGTCCCCTCGTCGCTTCTTGTTGAAGCTGTCTAGAAAAAACTTCTGGCTGGACCAGATGGTGGCGCTCTCTAGGCGGGAGATTGATGGCGGATCTCGCTCGCCGGGGTTGATTACTTGTAGGTTACCTTGGAACAGGGGGCATAGGCCCGAGTCTGTCGTGGACCGATGGTACTGGGGGCATGGGGTCGAGTCTATCATGAATAGGTATGGGAGGTGGTGGTCATAACCTGTCGAAGGGGGGGGTACCCTGGTACCTTGCCGATTGGCATCTCCCTTGGGATCTGGTACCGCAGGCTGACTGGTACTACCTTCAGCTAACATTTTGAGGAGAATGCTTTCTATAAAGGCCGTGACCTGCTGGTCTAGATTGGTTGGTCCAACAGCTGGGGTAGTAGGTACCTGGGGGTAACCCGCGCGGTAGTTTATGGCTTCGAGGCGGGTTTGCGACCCTTTCCCCATTTCTTCGGCTTCTGACCCTTTCGGGTTGAAGCGTTTGACTGGTGTCCCGACGGATCAGGATGATCCTGATAGGATCGGAGCTTCATTTTGATGGTATAGCAAGAAAACGAGGCACGCTGGCTTTCTTTTAAGGGTGTGGTTTTCCCACAGAAGGAGCCAAAAAATGTTAACGGAAAAATCCACTCGGGAGTGAAATTTCGGTTAGCACCCTCGCCCACTACCGGTAGCAGTAACGGGATAGGTACCTTTGGTACCGGGGTCCCTTTCTATAATCGAAGGCAAGAAATAATATGATGGAGAAGAAACAAAAGGAACTGGGAGATATAGAAGAACACTGTTTATTAAATAACACTATAACAAAGTTACAAAGCATACACTCTTCTCTCGTTTCTCACTCTTTTACACAGGGTGGTGGTGGAGAAAGCGTTTATGTCGATAAGTGGATATGTCCTTCCAATGATCGTCAATGGACTCTCACTGGCTTCGGAGAATTCTAGAGGAAATTCTACCGGAAATTAGTCTCCTTGTCTTTGGCAATAAAAAACACTCGAGCCTCCCTTCTTTACCCTTCAAAGCCGTATATATTGTTCTCCAAAGAATCTCCTCAAAATCTGGTTGTATTGATGAGGATTATTGAGAGTCCTTTTTTAGGCGTTGAAAGGCATTTGTGTAGGGTTGAAGGCGTAGGATTTGATCCTGTTAATCACTGTCGAATTCAAGTTCTGATTTTGTTGACCATTAGGTCTCATTAATGGCGCTTTATTTTGGCGATGTAGTCAACTTTCCTTCTTCGTGGAGCTTGGAAGGAAACTCTGATTCTGAATTTTTGGTAGATCGAGGTGCTGGTATACCAATCAGATGGAGCTTACTCTACTTCTTGATGGAATGGTGCTTGTGTCGTCACGATAATTCTCGTATTGCTTGGCAGGTAAGGTATCTGCCTTGGAGGGGCTTCGAATATATATCCAGTACTAGGTACTAGGTACTAGGTTGAATTCGAGGTAGTACCAAGGCAGGTATCGAGGTACCAGGTGCCTTGATTGAGGTCGAGGTGCTTGCGGGGTACTGGGCGTGCAAGTTATCATCGTACCGGTCTTAAGTTGGTATTAGGAGCTTCAGTAGGGCGAGGTACATGCCTTCGTTAACTAGCGGAGCTGATGTCCTATCTAGATCGATAGGTAGTCGAGGTCCTGACCTTATCAAGTATCGGCTCCATCTAAGTAGTGGTACCGATCTCACTGGTCACCTGGAATATCAGGATGATTCTTCCTAGGCAGGTCTTTGTCGGAAAATTATCCTTTGGTCCCTTGCCAGAAAAACCTGTTAACAGTTTCATTGCTTTAAACCGGGGAGCCCATCCCCCAGTCACGGGCTACGAAAAATGAGATAAAATGAAAGATAACTGATACATGAGCGAGCTGGGTCACACATCAACTTGTTCCTGATTGGCCACCTCATCTCCAGCTCTACTGTTTAAAGCCTCACCTTCTGGACCAGTTGGGGACTCGTCGGCTACCTGTGCAATCACAACAGCTTATGCCTCCACCTGAGCAGGTCTGATCTGGAGCTCCTCCGTCATCACCATATCAGATGGTCCCCCCCCTCCTCGAAGCAACCTGGTCCTCTACCCTCTTGGAAGGACTTGAAAAGGGGATAGGCATGTTAGACCCTCCATCCTTAGAAACAGGCTGGTCCCCTACCTCCTTGACAGATTTGGGTGGAGAAATAGGCAGATCAAGAGCCCTCTCTTCAACCTGGACTGCTAGAACATCATGAATCTTTGAATTGGGATCTGCCCTAACGTAGCCTAGTAAAATAGATGAGATAGGTTGCTGGTCTTCATCGTCCACCTCTATATTTGCTCCAGCAGGACGAGAAAGACCAGTTTCATTAGATGGAGTAGTCCTAGCTAACTCGGTAACTTTAGCCATGATCTCCTCCCTATTCCACCCATCGATGACACTCATGTCAAACAGAGCAGGGAGAGCCTGGGCTACCTGGTAGCCTGTAAAGAAGTAGTCGTCCCCATATGAGGCATCCACCTAAGCCTCCAGGCTAGCCACTCTAGCGCGCAGAGTGTGAACCTTTTTCTCTAACTCCGCTGCATTCTCCTTCATGGCATCCCTTTCAGTTTTACGGTGTACAGACTTGAACAGCTCGGTATCATAAGCCAGCTGCATCCGCTCCTTGTCCACCTGCGCCTCAGTAACAGCCTCCTTAGCTTTGGTCAGGGACTGGTTCAGAACCACCACGCCTTTAACAGCTTTGGTTAGCTCCTCATTGGCTTTCTCCAGCTCTGCAGTAGCATCCTTCACCTGCTTCCAAAGGGAGCTAACCTGATGGCTCATTGCTACATTGAACTTGAAGGCCTACCAGATGCAAAACAAGGGTTAAAAATATGACATATACCTAATCCAGATAGAATAGTAGGATAAAGCAACTTACCTCAGCCATAAGAGTAGTTTCGTGGGCATGGAGGTCATGGCATCCAAGTTTCAACCTAGGCAAGAAGCAGCGAATCTAGCCAGGACCTCGTCTTGGTTGCTGTCCTTGACTGAGATCGAGACCGAACATGAGAAGCAGTCGGAGCAGCAGGGGTAGGATCAGAACCCCTCTCAACCCTTGTAGAATGCTCACCCCCTATGGAAAGCGAGGGAGAGAGGAATGGTTGAGTAGCAGTAGCAACAGTAGTAGCAATAGCAGGGACGGTAGGCACCTGACCTTGTACCTAGCAAAAAGTACCCCTAACCCTAGCCATTCTAGTGGCGAGGTCCTCCAGAGGTGATCTAGCTAAAGTAGGAAGAGGTGGAGGAGATGCCCTGGGTACCTCAGCCGGGATCGATACTCTCCTAATAGACACAGTGGAGGTACCAGCCCCTACAACAGGATCTGGGCGAGATGAAGGCCAGATAGGAGAGGCCGGCGGGGAGATTTGGTGGCCACCAATCTGGGTAAGCTCCTCCTGCATATCTGATAGGGGCACTGCAAAGACTGTCAAAAGAAAGGAATTAGCTCCTGAAATTTATTACAGATTCTAATAGCACAGAAACGAGAAATCAAGCTACCTAGTAAAGGATTGGAGATACGTAATGTTAACAGGGTTTTTTTGGCAAGGGTCCAAGGGAGAATTTTCCACAAAGTATCTACCTGGCAGGGAATAGTCCCAGCTCCCAGGTACCTAGCGGGATCGATACAACGACCTAGAGGAAATCATACCTAGTAAAGACCAGAACCTCGACTACCTATCTACCTAGATCGAGCACCAGAAATATTAAACTAGGAAGATCAGGTAACACGCTGAGCATCCATTCTAACACCTGGTGAAGGGGGTACCACGATATCACGTACCTAGTACCTTGCAGGTACCCGATCCCTCATACTTGTTACCTCGGTACTTGATCGGACTATTTTATACCTATTTTAGGTCCCCATTTTCCTATCGTTCTTGTTTTCGAGCTTATTTTTGTATATAATGCGTTTGTTGAGCCATGTGTAGGTACATATTCCCTATATTTTGGTTTTGAGCTTAAAGCATAGTTTGGGAGGCAAAAACATGCCGAAAAGAGAATAAATTGGAAGTATTCAGAGTGCCGCACATCACCGTTGACACAGACCGCAGCGTGATCTAAGCCCAACCATGTATCACATTTAATCCGTTGCCGAGCCAGAATGCAACATCGAGTCCAGTGGTAGAATCCCCTCTAACTTCCAGCAGCCTATGGGACAGGTTCAAAAAAGAAGAAGTTCTGTGGTCAGTTAAGCGGTCAAGTGACCGCCGTTCCGAGACAGTAAGTTCCAGAAGTTTGGCGGTCAGTTCGGCAGTCACACCCTGACCACCGTTTAGACCGCCATTTCAGTCCAGAAGAACACATGTAATTCGGCGATCAGATCGGCAGTCACCCGACTGCCTATCCAACCGCCGATCGAGCAGTGATAGGCCATTTCTGGCAAATTGTCAGGGGCAGTTTCATCTTTTCACCACCAATTCCAGCCCTAACCTCCCAACACTATATAAACATCTTTTCCTCTCTTCTCTTCAGAATATACACAGACCCAAACTTCATCTTCTTATTCATCAACCAAGAGAGAGAGAAGCTTTCAAGCTTCCATGGAGGTTTTCCTCCATGGAAAGCTCACCACCACCATTTCTACCTATTCTTCCCCACATTTGTGAGTAGATTGCTAGAGATTAGGAGTGGTCTTTGGACCAATTTCGAGCCAAGCATGGATCATAGGAGATTGGCACATTTTGGAGGGGTTCTCCACTTGGGTTTTCTCTTTTCCCTCATCTCTTGTATTTTTTGTTTTCCAATTGTGTAAACCCCCACTTGGGAATATTTGTAAGCCTAATTTGTGCTCAATATAATGTGTGGTTGTTTATGTCTAATTTGTGTTTTGATTCATTCTTGTTATTATTAAATATATCTCTTGTCTTGAAATGCTTGTGTATGGAGATTGGAAATTAATATGTATTCATGAATGGGATTAGGAGTAGATTAATGTAATTTTAGGAGTAGTTATGATCAAATGTCCCATTTATGTGTGTATGTTGATGGAAGGTCGAAATTGCATGTGTATGGATGGATTAGAGTGAATTTGAGTTAGGATTGTGCTTTAGGAAGGCCTATCCGGGCATAGTCTTGGCTAATTAGCTAGTAAGAATGAATGAGCTTGTTAATTGCCATATTTAAAGAGGTTTGGTTCATTGTTTTTGTTATACATTGGACTTTGGCTACTTCTCACGCTAGGAGCTCTAGGCGAGTTTGTGGTTGGAGTTACAATAATTGGGAATTCGGCTATTTCTTGCACTAGGGGCTCTAGGTAAGGTATGGTTGGAGGAACAATTACTCTTTCCACATTCATTATACTTAATGTTGCCATTTTACATTACCATGTTAGTATTGGGGCTCAAACTAGCATTAGTTTGTAGAATTTGTTCACATATGTTGGTTGCGGTTTCATGTTTAAAAGGCTCTCGACACACTCTTAAACCGTTAGCTCTATGAATGGGTATAAATCAGATTGAGGCAAGAACGAACCCTTAACTTAAAATGGATGAACTTAATGTCTAACAACCCACTTGTGTGCACTTATGTTTTGTGAACTTGTAAACCCTTGTGTGACCACTTTCATGCATCTCTCATATCCACCCTTTTATTATTTCTCATTTAATCACCATTCTCACCCCTCGATATTCTCTTGTTTATTTTTATATTTTCATTTTCATTTTCTTTGGACACACACACCATTCTCACCTCATCCGTATTTTATGTACATGCTTTCAATAAACTCTAAAACTTGAAACGGTTAACAACACATCCCTGCGGAACGATACCCTTGCTTGCATGTTATACTAGTTTTATTTCTATATATGTCTTTTGACTCGTGCCTTATAGCAAGGATGATTTTATTATAAATATTTTGACGATGCTTTCAACGACACAAAATCGACTCGTCAGTACCACAACGCATACCTGGTGTTCCAAAACACCTTAACATCAGCCCAGAGACCAACCAAGACAGGCGTCTTACCAGCCCAGCAAGATGAATGTCACCACAAAGCAAGATGAATGTCACCACAAAGTCATCAGCATGAAATAGCAAGCGCCATGCCAGTAAGTCAAATCAATACATCGGTATACCTCGCCGCCAGGGTGCAGAACTGGTACATCTCTCCAATCAACACAAACAGGGAAAGTTGACTCCATCACCATTTAAAGAGCTATAAATGTGAGAAAACAGTCATCCGAATCAAAGTTTAAATACGACAGTGATTTACGGGATTAGATCCCGAGCCTTTAGCCTCACTCAACTCCTTTCAACGCTGAAACTAGGACTCCAAATAATCCTCATTAATACAACCGGATTGTAAGGGATATTGGAGGTCTATACATACGGCCCTGGAGGACAAAGTGGCCGTGCGATTTTTTAGATCGCCAAAAAAAGAGAGACTTAACCCTAAGGAATCTCCTTCTGAATTCTTGGAAGCCAGTGAGAGTTTGAGACAATCACTGGGAAGAAAATAGCCACTTATCGATATAAACGCATTCTCTACCACCATCCTGTGTAGAGCGAGAGAAAAGAGAGAAAAGAGTGCAGTGTAACATCAACATAACAATTATTCAATAAAATAGTATCATTCGCATTCATAAGATTTCTTCCTATTTTTCTCTTATATCAATCTCTCAAATTTGAAGGAATCCCGGTACCGAAGGTACCTATCCTGCTGCCTCATACAGGTAGCAGACGAGGGTGTTAACTGGAATTTCGCTCCCTGAATTTTCCGTTAACACTTTTTGGCGACCTCAATGGGAAACACCACACCCTTAAAAGAAAGCTTGTTAGCCTCGTTTTCTTGTATCATTACTAGTATGAAACTCCGGTCTTCTCAAGATCATCTCGATCCGTCAGGGCATCAATCAAATGCTTCAACCCAAAAGGGACAGAAGCGAAAGAAGGAGGGAAGAGTCGTAACCCCGTTCCAAAGCCATCAACTACCCCACGGGCTACCCCTCTGATACCTGCCACCTCGGTAATTAACCCTGCTAGTCTGGACCAACAGGTCACGGCCTTCATAGAGAGCATCTGCCTCCGAATGGTTGCGGAAGGTGGAGCCAGGCAGCCTGCAGTACCAGTTACCAGGGGAGATGCAAGTAGGCAAGGTACCAGGATACCCCCCTTTGACAGGTTGGGACCACCACCTCCAATACCGGTGCACGACAGGCTCGGGCTCGGGCCCGTGCCCCTGATACCATCAGTCCAAGACAGACTTAAGCCCATGCCCCCGGTTCCAGGATAACCTGTAGGTTATCAACCCCGACAGGTGAGGTCTGCCATCGACCTCCCACCTAGGGAGCGCCACTACCCCATCTAACCAGAAGCTTCATCTAAACAACCTCAACAAGAAGCAAACAGGATGCGGTCTCGATCAATGGCAAGAGGTACCAATAAAAGCTCCAGAGAAAACCCTACCCAGGGAGAAAACAAGAACGAAACTTCAGTAGCATCAGAGGGGTCTGATGATAGAGATTCTGAAGTAGAGTCCGGGAATGATGGCAACAAGTGCCTCCTGGACCAGGTAGCCAGAATGACGAAGAAGATCCAAGAGTTAAATAAAGGCAAGCACCGAGAAAATTGGAAGGATCCCTTGGGAGAGATGAATGCTCCCTTCTCTAAGAGAATCTGGGACGCAGAACTACCTCCCAAGTTCAAGATGCCAAACGACAAATATTCTAGGAATGAAGATCCCATGAGCCACTTGAAGAGTTTTTTTCAACAGATGAAGGTCCAAAATGCTACTACCAGGGTCGCAATGTGCAGAATGTTCCCTACCACACTAACGAGCTATGCCAAGGCATGGTTCAGGAAGCTGCCAACAGTGTCGACTCATTTACCAAATTGACCACCGACTTCTGCACTTAGTTCCAAGGCTTTAAACCTCGCCCCAAGGATCCAATTCATCTTCAGTACGTGACCCAGGAGTGGGGTGAATCACTCAGAACCTATGTGGAGAGATTCCACAATGAAGTAATTCAGATGTAGGTCTTCGCAAAGATGGAGACCTTGGCCAATTTCAGAAGAAATCTATAGGCAGGCAGGTTGTTCCGATCCTTCGCCAAGTGATCGAGCCAAAATTGTTATATAATTTGGCCCTCATATCCTTATCATTAGTCTCATTTTCTAGTGTTTTAGTGTGTCTTATGGCTCTTTTATTGTGTTTTGCAGGCAATAGGTGAAATTCCGGTCTTGGAGAAGGAAGTTGAGAATTCGGGAGCAAAACGGACGAAATGAAGCAAGAAATTAGTAGCAATGTGCTGGTGTGTGCGCGGATTCCCTTACCCGCACACAACCAGGACACTTCAAGGTTTCAGAACTTTGCTGGTCATACCACCACATTAACCCACAAACCAAAGGCCAGAAATCATCAGAAAATGTCCAAGTGCCTAGTTTGCTGGTACTGTACGGGTCCTACCAGCGCAGTTACCAGCGAACTGATGAAGGAAGCTGCAGGATGGGATGTGCATGGTCCCTACCCAGGCATATACACCTGCACACTACGAGCAGATTGCCCGCCACATCAGCATTTCAGACCTAATCTTGAGAACCTATATATATATATATATTTTGTTACAATTACGAAAAATAATCTTCTTCCAGTCTCTCTTCACTTCTCTTACACACCAACTATTAATAGCCAAATTAGGCTTGGGATCAAAGACAAATTCTCCACATTCCTGGCCCGAAGTCCAAGCCCAGGATTACCTTCCACAGAACCGCGGGTCCCGAGGTCGAACCAAGGAGCCACTCTGCAGAAACGAGGTAAGGACGTCGAGCTCGGGAAACATCCGAGATGGAGTCCAACACGGTCAGGTTGAGCCCGTGACACTAAAACAAGAATTCAGGGAGAGCTAGATGCATGACGATGCCGACTCCCCAAAGCCAAGACCGTCTTGTAGCTTCCCCAGAAGCCCGCCATTCCCTCCAGTCCAGGGAAGAACCTATTAGGCATCAAACCCACGCTGTAATATTCCACCATCTCACCAAGGGAAGTTTCGAGCCTACTTGGATAAGTAGGAGGAAGCTCGCCGAAGTCCGTTACTACTAAAGAACACCCAAAGGGGGCATGTAAAGCTACAAGGAACCTAGGAAAGTGAAAATACACAAAGTGTGTCTAATACAACCTAGAGGGGGGAGGGGGTGAATAGGTTTTAGTTGATTTATTACCAACTTTTCGACTTGATCAATTTTAATAGACCTACCCCATAATAGCAATCAATCAATCAAATATTAATATGCGGAAAACAATAAAAACACAAGGATTGATTTACGTGAGAAACCCTCCGATTGGGCAAAACTCACGGGCTATCCTTCTAGCCACATACGGTCCTCAAATCCACTATTTGAACAAAAGTTTACAGCCTAGGTTGACCTCAAGTCACACCTACTTGGTCACTAACCCTTTCACTCTACCCAACGGGCCTTTAATAGTGATTCTAGACCACAAGCTTGTGCACTAACCCACTTAGTCACAAAGCTTAACAATCAATGAAGAGGTTAAACAACCTATGTGAATATGTAAAAGATATTCAAACATGCAATTAATGCTAGGCAACACTAAATGCTCATCTAAGGATTTAAAGATGTCAATGAATGCAAATCCTAGATATCAATATCTAAATGCAAATGCATGAAGATTTAGCTGGAAGGGTAAAATCGTCCTAAATGCTAGCTATCAATGAACAAAGCTCTCAACCAACAAACAACAACTCAAACATGTTATAAATGACAATAAACACAAAGATATGCAATATAATCATATAAAAGAGCTAACCCTAGGTAAACAAGAACATAAATAAATACAATGAGATTTAGGGCATGTTCAAGTTACCTAGTCAATGAAAGCAAGAAGAATCCATGATGAGATGATGCTTGTAAGATGTTAGATGCACATGGATTTGTGTTTGGTTGAGTAAAGATGAGTTCCTGGGAGTTTCTCTCTCTAAAGGAAGCTTGGCCTCTCAAAAATGGCTTCTTGAACTCACAAAAATGAGCAAGGAAGAAGAGAGAATATATATAAGGGAGCCCTAGTCAAAACTGCGTCGTTTTGAACTTAGGGCACAGAAACCCGTCAATACCGCTTGATGGACCACGTCGCAGGCTCATGTCCAGACGGTGGTACACACAGCAGTGCACCGTCTGGACAACAACGCGGTGTGGGGCGCTGTGCATGTAGGTGCACAGGCCGCGGTATGGGTAACAGAGGCCTACTGGACAACACCGCGACTTGGATTGCTATGCGTGCAAGTGTACAGGAAGCGGTACAGGAAGCATTAGCCTACTGAGGTATACCGCTCTGTATGCCACGGTGCAAGCATGTCTTGCCAAGCGGTCTAGGCCGAGGTAAGAGAAGAAATTCTCTTTTCGGGGCAAACTCAACACACTAAGAGATGTGCAAAAAGTGCAAGTATGGAGTGTGAAAAGTGGCATACAATACATCATTTAATTACATGAAGATAAGAACATAATGCATGCAAGTGAGTGTGTGCAACTAGATCTCTTCAAAGAAAGTTAAACAAGTGAGATACCTTTGAAGTGCTCTTGAGAGAGATAATGTCTTTGAAGCTTGATCACACCCAAGAGGCCTAATTTACCCTTACAAAAATAATCCCCAATGTGGTTTGTCAACAAAATAAGCCAATCAAAATATAAGGAACTTACAGAAAGCAAGACCAAGCTCTCAGTACCCAGACCATGGCATGAATCCACCTTGTACCAAGAAACAACAAACACCCTACTTGGTGACCTTTATGAGGAATAGTACCATGAGGTACATGGGATCACCTCAGTAACATTGAAACATTACGTGTAGAACAAGTGGTTGAATCCAAAAGGAAACAGAATCATCTCCGCCGAAGATATTCTTGAATCCGTTATTAATCCAAAGTCAACAACCTTTAAAGAAAAGATCCCGCCAGATAAGGAAGGGAAGGATTAAGAGAATCAAGGCGGGAGAATCGTAAATTCAACTAATCAAAACTATGCATAAATAGAAGACTTTGGTCTTCAAGAAGAAGGATTACTTTTCGACAGAGAGAAGGGGCCAGACCTACTTCTCGACAGGCACGAGAGTGCCACCCTACTGTACCCTAGAGAGATTGAGAGTATTTTGAGAAATTCTTGTACGTTACATGATATAAACAATAAAGCAAATTTTTCTTCTTTTCATTGTGTATGAGTGGTCGTGATTCGAGTAAATCATTTAAACAATCAACCTCCAGCCATTACCTCCGTGGTAGTGGTATTGAGGGTGTTAACTGATATTTCTCATCCTGAGTAAATTTTCTGTTAACACCATCCTTATCTCTCCCAAGAACACTCTAATACCTAACCACTAACCTTAGACCTAACATCATCCTTACCATCTCTACTCAAGGAGGCTACTAGGAGATTGGATTCAAGCTTCAAGAATGAGGAGTTCTTAATTGGTCTTCTCTATCTCTTATCTCTTAGCATTCATCTTGTACCTAGAATGAGTAGATAATCCCCTTGTGGGAGTTGATGTAATTAAACTTGAATTTTGGGTTTTCCAATATACTTTGAATATTTAATCTATTTTAGTTCCATTCATTTGCTCTTAATGTATTTAACATCTCTTTGAATTAAGTAGGTACACCAACTCTTGGTTTATTGATTGATGTTGAATATCTTGAATGTTTATCAATTTGAATTTGGTATCCTCTTGACTGGGTAGGTACACCAACTTCCAATTCAAGTTGGTATCGGATTAAGAATCTCCTTGGGTTGATACACTCTCAATCTAAGTTGAGATACACGCATTTAGGTGACTAAACAAGCTAATTTAGATGGGAGGGATGTGTTGTGTGTACACAAATCCGACACATCCCGGCTAAAAGTGTGGAATGGGTGGATTGTGAGTACACCAATCCAAGCCATTCTGACTACCTTAATCCATCTAGGCTTCATGAGAAACCCTCTCTACACTCAATAGAGTACACCAATCATTGTTGTGTGGGGAAGGGTCGAGTGATCTTAGAATCACGCCTAAAGGTATATTTAGCCCAAATAGATTGAATAGGTTATTAAATGATTAATTGGATTTGCCCACGATTCCTGTATGATTGCATTGACTCCCACTCATCTCACCATTATTTAATTGCATTCATTCTAACCTAGTTGCATCTAATATAGCTTATTTTAATTGCATCCTAGTTTTTAACCTTTTTCAAAACCAACCATGATATTTTACTTTTATGCACTTTAGTATTATTAATCCTAATCTAATCACATACTCCTCCAATCCATGAGGAACGATACCCTTGCTTGCCATTGCAATTGTTTTGTTACATTCTGAGGCATTTAAGGATTTTATAAATTACTTTTGTCGGGCATTTTCTAACGATAAAAATGCTCTAGTATCAAAATGGCACCACTGCCAGGGATTGGCAAGCGAAGTAATGTTTAGATTAGTTTTAATATTACTTGTTTATTAGTTAGTGTTTTTAGTCTTTTTGTTTCTTTTTACATCTTTTTGTTTTTGTTGTTTTTGATTTTTCAAGTTTCAGGACTCTATGGATTTCTTCATGCAAGAACCGAGGCCAAGCTACCAACAAATGTGCATGTTAGAAGAAAATGAGTTAAGAGCACTCATGCAAAAATGCAATGGCACCAATGAGCAAATTGTAGCATAGCAGGACTTCAACACACATGTGCTACCTAGTTGGCCAAAACAAAGTCAAGAGTTCAGTTTTAGCACCTCCAAGATGGCATCAAGTCAAGATTACAAGACCATCTCATACCTGCCAAGGGACGAGCCACAAAGGACCCTTGAGGAAGATAATAGCATAATGACCGTAGAAATGTGCAAGGAGATGATGGATGCCGGAAAAGATTTAATGGCATTATTAGAGTTGTTGAAGAATGAAAAGGATGCACTTCAATTGAAAGTAGAAGAAGTCTCCCGAGAGAAAGAGGATATGAGGGAGGATTTTGAGAAAAAAGTGCAATTTTTGAAGAAGGAGCTAGAAGGCAAGGAAACCTTAGAGGTGTCAAAGGTAGAGAAGCTCCAAGAGCTAAACAAAAAGCTCATACTTGAGGTGAAATCACTCAGAACAGATAATATTACTCTCATGAAGAAGAATGGCGAAGTTGATCGTGCCAAATATGTAGTTTATTTAGGCCCTCAAATCCTTATCTGCTGTTCTGTTTTCGTGCAGGTATCTCTAATGGGTTGTTATGTACGTAATTGTAGGAAATGGTTCAAAGATGGGTTTGGAAGCATGCGGTGATTCTGGTAGAAAATGGGCAAAAGGAAAGATAAAGGATCATAAGCAGCTCTACAGTGCGGGTCAAGTACAGGTTAAGTACGGGTCGCAACCGCACTCCAACCGCACTCATGCTCATAACTGGGACCTGATACAGGAGAAGAGTTAAAGTGCGGGTACAGTGCGGGTCATTCAACTGCATTCCACCCACACTATTTCCAAACCAGAGAAGTTGATTTGCACCTGACATTAGAGTGCGGGTACAATACGGGTCATCCAACCGCACTCCACCCGCACTGTTGCTCAAGACCAGAGAAGCTGATTTGCACCTGACATTAGAGTACAGGTACAGTGCGGGACATCCAACCGCACTCCACCCGCACTATTGCTTAAGAAAGAGGAGTGGATTTTTCACCTGACAGTAAAGTGCGAGTAAAGTGCGAATCAAGTGTGGGTCAAGTGCAAGTCAAGTGCGGGTAATCCAACCGCACTCCACCCATACTATTTTCCAGATCCGAGAATTGAAGATGAAGACAACCCATACAGTGTGGGTACAGTGCAGGTAATTCACCCGCACTCCACGCGCTAGATTGATTTTTGAAGTTTAAGTGACCTATTTTTGTATGTTGTATAAATAGAAAAGGATGGAAATATTTTAGAGAGCTTTTGACTCTGTTTTTCAGAGGTTTTACACACTTTAGATCTAGAATCTCTCTCTCTCTCACATACTTACATTCTCTACTCAACTTCAAGGAAGGTAGGAGATCGAAGCAACTTCAAGGAATGAGATGTTCTCCAAGGGTTCTTTCTATTTCCTTTCTCTTATTTTCCTAGTTGTAATGAGTAGCTAAATCACCTCTAAGGGGTTGATGGAGTAGTTAGTTAGGATATTGGGCTTGTACATAAACTTGATGTTATATTTATATTCATGTCTATCTTTCATTGATCTATTCTTACTTTGAATGGTTGCCATTAATTTCTTGTTTAGATACATCCTTTTAGCAAGATCTCTTTGGATTATGTATGAGTATTGCATCTAGATATACATCATATTTAGTTTTCTCTTGCTCTAATGAATGGACGGAACGTCATGAATTCTGACTCTTGAACCGCGGTCTTAATCTAACCTCGATCGAGTTTCCAGCACTATACATCCTAGGCCGGAGCCTGTTAGAGGATTAGAAGTCATCACTATACATCCTAGGTTGACTACGTTTACAATCGGTTGAGTCATTGATATGTAGACAAGCTTCATTTTCAGAATCCGTAAACAACCAACACTATACATCCTAGATTGGTGGTTTACAACGAATTAATCCCAAACAGGTGGTCCTCACTATACATCCTAGGTTGGCCACTTTCTAGGGATAAATAACCGACTCTATACATCCTAGGTCGGTTACCTTTGAATAGACATGTCTATTGACTAGTTTGTTGCATTGCCTAGTATTTACTTTCGTATCTGTTAACTCCTTAGTTTCCATCATCTATATATCCTTCATCCCATTTCCCCTTCATCTAGTTTGCATAATTAATTTAGTGTTACTAACAGTATAATTCACCATCTACATCTTCATCATTTTATGTTTCGTTTATTTTATATATACATTAACATTACTTTAACAATAACTAATCTTAGCTAGCTCCGCTCCCTGTGGACGATACCCCACTTGCCACCATACTTGTGTTTTCCAAACCAATTTAGGCTTAGTGAGGTTTTTACAATTATTGTTGACGGATTGATCTTTAAAATGACACACGAGAATCGTCCAGTCAAATGGCGCCGCTGCCGGGGAGCGGCAAGTTTAGTTTGATTAGTTTTGCATGAGTAATAGTTAGTCTTAGTAACATTTCTGATATACCTTGATTGTTTCTCGTTACGTTGTACGTTATTTATTTTTGAAATTTTAGGATTCTAGGTATATGCACGGAAGAAGATCATTAAGAGGAACAGTATTGCCAGGTACCGACAATATAATTCAATTGGGTAGAAGAGCCGGTCAGTTAGAGGAAAACATGGAAGCTGGTGTTCCTATGGATCAACCCGAGCAGAATAGGGAAGACAGACACGATCTGAATCAGAATGAGCAGCAGGCTCGTGAGCATGAGGGCAGCGTACATGGAGATGAACAACTAGGTCTCACTATGGGCGAGTACACACTCCTGTTTGTAGGTAATGCGGCCACTGCCATAGTACTTGATGATGTGACAAGACAGTATGAGTTGAAGACTATGCATATTAGCTTCCTACAATCTTTTAGTGGGAGAGTTACCGAGGATTGCCTTCAATTTATGAAACAATATGGAGCCACCCTAGAAACCTCTTCGGTAATGGCTCACCAAGCAGTACTGACAAGAGAACAGCTTCACCTCAGGTGTTTCCAGTAATGTTTGAAGGATGCCGCCATGACATGGTACATGAATTTGAGGCCAAGATCACTAGTAACATGGATTCAGGTGTGCAAGGTCTTTTTCAACAAGTATTTTCCATCACAAAAGGTGAAGGACCTAAGGTTGAAAATAGCATCCTTTGTTGAGGAGGACGGTGAACCCTTCCATGAGGCATGAGAGAGGTTTAACTTGTTATTAGCATAAATGCCGCCGTATACATACCACCCAGAGTTGAAGGTGAATTTCTTCTATAGAGGACTTTCACCGATCACACAAATGCTAGTGGACAATGCGTGCGGGGGTACAATAGCAGACAAGAGAGCAGTTGAGGCATATGATATCTTAGAGAAGATTGCCCAAAACTCACAGTAGAGGACATCACACGTGAGAAGGAGCGGAAGGATAGAAGTGGGTGAGGATACCCAAGTTCAAATTCAGATGTCAAGAATGAACAAAGAGCTCCAATCGATCAAGGAGCTTATAACTGGAAAGCCAGGGTCCTCCCAGGGAGTGAGTCAAGTAATGGGGGAGATAGAAGGAGGAGAAGGGCAATTTGGTTAAGAAGAGCAAGCCCAGGCCCTTGGAGAATTCCAAATGGCCTAGGAATGACCCCTATTCAAACACTTACAACCCAAGGTTGAGAAACCACCCAAACTTGTCTTGGTCCAACAACAACCACCTAGGGGCAACAAATTACCAAGGTGGCAACAACAATTATCAAGGTGGAAACAACAATCAGGGGTACCAAAACTGTGGGTACAATAGGTATAACCAAGGAAGGCCTAGCAACAACAACCGATGGGGAAGTTCTAGTAGTAACCCACCAACCAACTTTGATTCCCAAGCACCCGCTAGCCAACAAAAGGACAAATCCCTATAGGAGATAGTGAGCACAGTGATCAAAACGGTTGGTATTGGGTCAGAAGCCCTCAAGAACACCTTGCATGCATCTGAGCAACGAATAACCGCTTACATGCAGTCCAATGATCAGAGGGTGAATAGTCATGGAGCGTCACTGAAAAAAGATGGAAACTTAGTTGGCACAAATCTTTAATGCATTGGTCAAGAACAAGGGTAAGGCATCAAGCACCGATGAGCACGTTAATGTGTTAGAGGTAGTTGAGTTGGGAGTTGAAGAGGGATTAGAAGAAGAACTTATCCCAAACCAATACCAGATTCTAGACAATTCCAGGGAAGAGACCGTGAAGAGTGTGGTGGAGGTCACTGATCATGAAGATGGGGGAAGTGGCATAGCCTCCCCATTAAGCTTTCAGACCCCGAAAGTTTTGTGATAGAGGTAGAAATTGAAAACTCACCTAGGATGGGAGCAGTGCTTGATATGGGGGCTAGCATTAATATGATGCCATTGGAGGTATACAAACAGTTGAAGATTCAGTTAATCAAGCCTACTTCTTAGACTCTCATCATGGCGGACAATTCTTCCATCACCCCAGTTGGTATAGTGAAGGAAGTCTATGTGAATGTGCACGGGTTGATGGTGCCGGTGGAATTTGTTGTGTTGAATTGTAAGAGAGGAGAATCCAGTGGTAGGGATTGGAAATTGCTTTTGGGGAGGTCATTCATGGCCACATCGGGTATGATTGTAGATATTCGTTATAAGGACATTTCCTTCAGCTGTGGAGGCAAGAGTGTTAGCTTCAAGGTCAATTCCCCCGAAGCAAGCCAAGTAAAGGATTGTTTGGTCTTGAAAGCACCCAATTCAAGAAAGAAAAGAAGCCGAGTGCTCACCCTTGTGCAAGCTTTTGAGGGTGTGAATGAGATAGAAATGGGAAACCAAGATTGCTTTAAGGAAAGACAAGTATGTGAACTTGAAGAGGATGAATCAAGTACTGCCACTTTTGAGGAGATAGGTGAGCTTGAGCAAGACAACACGAAGCTCAAACTAGAGGTATATTTCCTCAAGGCCGAGAATGGAATGTTGAAGAAGAAATTGCATGACTTATCAACATTGAACAACAGTCTAAGGGAGCAAGTGGTGGAACTTGCTACAAATGAGGAGTTAGTCTCCAAGAACCTAGAAAAATTGGCAAGGCTCTAGGAGGAATTCGAGGAGGAGAATGGGAGACGGTCAAGGAAAATGCTATTAGGTGTTGAGGAGTCCGCAACAGCAGTAAGAGAATTGCAAGAGCAGTTGAACAAAAAGGAGGATGAGTTGAAGCGGGCCAAAGTTAAGGAGTGTGACTTGATTGTTCAGCTTGGTGTGACAGAAAACGAGGTCAAATCCCTAAAAGGGGTCCACATTAACAACCGAGCAGGGAGTTTCCCTAACCTTTCTCTTACTTTTGCTTTTGTGCCAAAAGAGAACACACTAAGGCTTATTGCTTTAGTTTTCAAAGGTTCAAAACAAGTCGAGTTTGGTCTAAGTTGAACCCAACAAAGGTCAAGCAAATTTGGGTTAGAAAGGACCTAGTTGGGCAAGTGAGGAAAGTTGGGAGAGATGCAGTAAGTAAGCCATTGGCACCGTTTTGGGTGGCCAAGTTGAATGTACTCCCCATTCCGGTCAAACCTCATTTGGTTGACCTGGTCCCACTTTGAGTGCATTGCACCCATTTTTTAATTTCGTTTTAGTATTTTTGTGTTTTGATGGGTAGTATTCGTCTTTGTAAATTTTTTGGAACATAGTGCTTGTTAAGGTATTGTGTGTGGTTTTTGGTGTAGAAACAGTTGCAGTGCAGGGTCCAGGAACCAATCCAGGGAAACAGTGAGGTTATAGTGCGAGTCAGTCACCCGCACTCCAACCGCACTCCGATAGCATCAGGTAATAAAGTACAGATACAGTGTGGGTCAGTCACCCGCACTCCACCCGCACTTTGGTCGCGCTATATATGTATATATTACATGTCGTTTTTAGGGCTCCACCACTTTCAAAAAGAAAGAAAACAAACCGAAACCTTCTGTTTTCCCTCGTTTCAACTGAAAGGTATTCCGTGTGTGCCACGTTTTCAATTTTCGGCAACCAAGGTATGATATCTTCCTCTAATTTTGTTACCTATCACTCTAATCTCAATTCTCAACCCTTTACCATCAATTGTTTTCCCTCTTTTCATTAATTTCATTGTTCAAAGATGGGCCACGATTTTGTGTTCTTTTTCCTTGTGATTTTGAACTTGTTATTGAATATCTAGGATGATTGAATGATGGGTTGTTGTCCAATTATGCTTGTGAAGTGTTTATTGTTTTGACTATCTATTGCAATAAGATGTTCAAATTCTGAATTTAGGGTTTATATGATTGAATGGAATTTCTATACTTGGGTTAGAGCCATATTGTTGTAAGTTAGATCTATGATTTGCTGTGGGTATGAATTGTGTGCGTTGATTGTGATTCTACATGCGCTGGTATCTGGTATCTGGGAACAAGTTAAAGTGCAGGTACAGTGTGGGTCAGTCACCTGTACTTCACCCGCACTTTATCATCCTAGCAGAATATTCATTCTTTCAATTGTTTCATCATAACCTCATGGTTCCTTGATATGAGTATTCCCTTAAAACTATTGTTTAATGTGCAGATGTCAGGAAGAACCAGGCAATCAACTAGGCAAGGCAGCCAGGGTTTCGAGCGAAGATCGAGAAGGGGACCTCAAGTTCCACCACCATGTGTCAGGCATCCAGAGTTTGAGGACCGCTTGGAATATTTTAGGGAACGAGACATCGTGGTTGAAAGAGGGATAGCAGTAGAAGAGCTAGAGGGCATTTCAATACCTCAAGTAGTCGGAATAAGGGGATGGGAAACTTTCTTTAGCACCCCTCCACGTATTGTAGAAGCGTGGTAGAGGAATTCTTCGCAGGAATGGTACCAGAGACTTTTCAGCGAATATCCTCCATTTTGGTCCGAGGGGTGGAGGTCCGAATGACTATCACGGACATTAACAAATACTATCGAACAGAGCTCCTAGTTGATCCAGAGGCAGTCTGGAGACTACGACAGGGGATGACTTGGAATGATTTCTTTGTGACACAGAATGTGGAGTTTGCCAACCAGTTGGTGATCCATCCAATGGACTTTTGGGTGGCACCAGATCACCGCATGAAGCACAACAACTTGAAGAGTGAGTTGGGTTTTTGGCATGTGTTCATCTCTCATTCCTTGATTCCCAGGAAGCACAGGACTTCAGTCAATTTTAATGCAGCAATGATCCTTTATTGTATACTTCAGAATCAATTGGTCGACATTAGCTTTCTGGTCCAAAGAGAGATACTTGAATTGGGAGGTGTCAGAGTAGACAAGCAGCCACTCATCTTCTCTAGTTTAATCACCGTATTTTGCAAAGAGGCAGGGGTAGATTTTGGGTCCGATCCCTTTGAATATGGTTTGGGGCCTGTTGGGCAGTCCACATGGAATGACCAAGTGAGAGAGTGAGACCCCTCCGGTGTCAGAGTCAGAACATGGAGAAAAAAATCTGCTCGAGGGGGGAGCACAATCAAACAGGCTGAGAACGTTCCTGAACAACCAGAGTTAGAACCGGTTTATTTAGAATACGGTGATTACAGTCAGATGTCATCACCCCTGCAGGAGACATCTGGAGAGATCCCTTGGCAGACCTTGCTTGCAGGATTAGAGAACCTTAAGACTGAGGTCGTTGAAAACAGGAAGCAGATTGTTGAGAGCAGAGCATAAGCCAATGAGTATTATGTTGACATTTGGGGCAATCTCACCGACATGAGGGAGGCGCTCAATCTCCCAGTTTATCCAAGGAAGAAGAAGAGGCACGCTGCTTTCTCACCACCTTCAGGAGGCCCAGCCATTGACCCACATGGGCCGAGCTCCAAGCTGCAATAGAGATATCCATGAAGGAACATGAAGATAGGCTCAGATTATAACTTTACCCCAAAGGGAAAAGGATATCAAGTGAACCAGAGAAGGATTTTTCAGACGAGGATTAGCCATCTGTTTCCTTTATTTTTATTGCTATTAGTCTAGGACTATTTAGTTTTGTTTCTTTTATTTGTATTTTCCTTTGACGGCATGGACTTATTTTGTTTTTCCTTTTCGCATTTGATTTTCGTTTGGTAGAGTTGTTGTATGGTTTTAAGCTAGGTTGTGCATCTTTTGGGAAGCACACGGAAACACGCATGGACAACGAACTAGCTTCCTTCTAAAGGGAGTTTCTACCTTCGATTTTGTACTTCAGTGCATTAAGTTTTCGATGAATACGATTTAGATTTTGTTAATATGAATGAGCATGGTTGAGTGCATATTGATCATATACTGGTGCGAGTTTTGAGCTTATGTCTGGATTCAGTTTGGGGGTGTGGAACCCTCATTCCACAAATTATTGTGATTATGCTTGTTATTGGTTACTCTTTATACATGTTCATAATTTTCGAGTTGTCTAAGGTATTTCTCCTCCGTTAGAACCACCTCGTGGATTCCAACAATGGAGACATTGTTGAGTTTTGGTTTATGGGTGTGTTACACCTTGTACAGTTGTCCTTGTAGTCTTATATTGTCCAATTTTTCAATTTTGTCGCTTGTCCAATTTCCAAACAGTAAGCAGTATGGGTATGATGCCTCTAGCGTGTACTTTTGGTGAGTTCTTTGTATGTGCTTTGACCTTGTGACATAGTTTGGTGCTACTTGAGGGTTCGCTTGCACCGCCATGGGATCGTCCCACCCGTTGGTGTTAAGTATTGGGAACTCAATGTTCCCATGTCTAGTTCTAATAGTAGAGATGCCTGTGAGATCACAAACACAAGAGTTAAAGTGCGTATTTTGAGTGTATTATTGATTATTCTTAAACACGCCTCTCATCATTTATGTCATGTGCCATAGGACTTGCATATCATTTTGTGAAGTGCATGATGGATGCTTTCATTCCCTTTTTATACGGTTGTGGAAGTGATATTAGGGAATGTGTGCACACGGAATTACCTTTACTAGCCTAAACACCACATACCATATTGTGTGCTCCAAAGCCAAGTTTGAGGCCAAACACTTACTCTTTTATTTGGTACCACATTCAACCATATACCTAATAGCCTAAACACATGCCTACCCTTGTACTAATCATGTTAGGATGTGAAATGATGGTGATGAAAGGAGTTAAGCTCTAAATGGTCAAAGAGCGGGTAAAATGAAATAATTGTTGAAAATATGCAAGGAAAGGGCTAATAATTGTCCTTGTGTGCCTTAAGTGCCCAAGAAAGGGAAATTGTAACAACTCAAAACAGAGTACAACATTGTGGTTGTGAAATTGTAAAAACATTCAAAGGGAAATTGTACTTGTGTGCCATAATTGTGATTGTGTTATGCTAAATACGCTCAAACGGAGTGCAACATTGAAGGCACGAATGTGGGTTAAACGATTGCCTAGAGGTTTGCGTATGAGTGATAAAATAACATGGTGTGGGTGTAGGGATATATTCTAGCATGATTGGTGAGTTTGAACTCCAAATGTCCATATTCTTTGTGTAACCTTATTAAACCCCATAGCCACACTATAACCGGTGGAAAAGCCCTATTTGATCCATATAAGTCTAGTTTGGGAATGTCGGTTGAAGCACGATCTTTCACGTCCATGGCATAGTGACTCCTTCCTAGGATAGTTCATTACTTAAATTTTATGTAGAATTCATCTTTGCATACTAGTTTGTGTGGAACTTAGGACTCTGTGAGGAAAGAAAATAGAGAATCCATGCGAGCTTTAGAATTGAAGCGAATTATGCTCAAGGTATGGGAGTAAGGTGTCCCTAATTCATGAATGCCTTTAGGTGTGGGATTCGTGTTCGTACGAGCCTCCATTGGGTGTCTCCAAATTGCTCTTGATCTTGTGCATATGTTTTTCTCCTCTCTATCACACCTATATGTATCATATCACACATTGTGTTAGGATTATGCTCAATGGCAAGAGTGTAATATTGTAATTGACAATCTTCTCATATAAATAAAGTGAATTCTGATTCTTACAATTACTTATAGCATTTACTATTATAATTGTCAAGGTAAATAATCATAAGGTCAAAAGACTATGAGACATGAAGAATTGTTCATACATCCGGATATGTATGAGGTAGACACAATTCTATAGTTAGTCTTGAATAACGTTCACAACTTAAGTTAAAGGTTGGGCACCTCTATCTTGTTAAAGTTGTAGAATTCTTTTACTAGCATTTGAGTGGGATCAAATGAATATGATGAGTCTAAAATCATCGAAAGGTTTTCGAGTAAAAGAATCTAGTGCACTAGGTGCATTGAACTGGATCACAATGAAATACTTTATCTAGAACCGTCACTAGATATAAGTCTTTTCATTAAAGAGGACAATCGAAGAGTCTATCTTAATCCTGAGATAAATGATGGACTTATGGTTGCAAGTGTTATCATTAGAGCTATCAATGAGTACGATTATATAGCATAGTCTATCCTCGATAGTTTGGTGGTATACATTTGTTAATCGATAGAGGACTTCATTTATAGATATGGACATCGTGGCTCCATTTATTAAATGAGAGTATAATATCATCATATGGATGTTTTGAGGTATTGGATATTAAATCTCAACGTTGAGTTTTCAATAATGATTATTGAAAACATGGCTTTTGGACAAGTCAAAGTATCCAAGTTCTAAATGTGGTCATATGAGGAAATATGGTAACTTGGAGAGCTATAGGCGGTCTATGAGCTCTTGGCGATTACTGATATTATTCACGAGGATACACCATCTCCTATAAGATTGTCTAGGGTATGAATGAGAAACATCTCCTTATTCTATCTTTAGTTAAGAGTTCAATTTTAGCTCTTTAGTGGAATGAGTTAAAATTAATAGATTGGACCTAAGTGAATCATTTGTTGATTGTGATTAGGTTGTGTCTATTGAAGCTTAAATTTAGATAGCCCGCCAAGATCCCCAATCCACACATATTTGCATGGATCACTTGATATATTCTACCGGACCGATTTAAGGGTCCATCTAGAATTGTTTTTAATATATCAAGAATATAATATGTCTATTATTTAATTAATGGGCTGCACTACTATATTAATATATTAAAAGGAGACATGTGGGCTTGTTTCTTTTAGTAAGAATGGGTCTGGTTCACATGTGGGCTTTTATTTAAAGTCCAATGGATTAAATGAAATAAGAAAATAATATATGACTCATTTATATAAGTGGGGCGGCAAGGTGTATATATTAACCTAATATATTATTTTGTTTCATTGTTTTAATTAAATAAGAATTAGTTAATTTATTAATTAATTGTTTAATTAAGAAACAAATCTTTTTCTGATCAGGAAATATATTTCCTAAAGTTATACTATTGGTAGTAGTATACTAAAAGTAAAAGACTTGTTTGATAAGAAAATAAATAATTAATTTTATTTATTTAATCAAATAAGAAGTCTTTTTATTTAGTCAATAAAAGAATAAAAATATCTATGAGTTGGATTAGGTTTTGAAGTCTAAAGATTGATGGAAATTATGGTGCAACACAAACTCTTTTTGGTATGTGACTTGCGGCAACCCTAGTCCATTTAGAGGAAGATTTCGGCAATCCTAAATAGAAGAGGAAGCAAAATTTCGGCCACCTATATAATACCAAATATAGAATTCGGCCACCATAGTTGATTGAATGATTCAATTTTTCTTCTTCTTCTCAATTCATAGAAAAGGATAATTTTTATTCTACTAAACATAAAAGAGAGAAGAAATTATTCTTTGATAGTACACTGATTGCTTGTTCATCAATAAGCTTGTGTGTACAACATCAAATTAGGTTCACGCGAGTTTCGATCATTAGATTGAGAACTCAAAAGTGACCGGAATAATTTTTGTCTTCTTTTGATTGTTTTGTGACTAACAAAAGAAAAAGTAAACTTTGTTCATCCATTCTCAGGTTTGCAATTCAAAGAAAAAGGGAGACCACGCTCCTAGGTGATTCACGTACGTGTTCGGATTGGAAGATCTCGCGGTACTGTTCACGATCACTGTTCACGGCGGGAGTACTGGTCACGATCAGTGTTCACGCGGGTACTGTTCACGATCACTGTTCATGTGGGTACTATTCATAATCACTGTTCACGCGGGTACTGTTCACGGGCATCAGAAAATATTTTGCGGATTACCAATCGACGTAAGTCAATCAGATCACGCGTCAAGAGGTATTTAACTCTTGAGAAATCGATTTCGATAGCAACAGCCCTATTGGAGCGGTGGGGTTGAAAGACAGAGGCATCTTCTTCACTATCATAGTCGATGCGAACCCTTTTTCTTGGAACAAGAATCCCGCTCGTGGTTGCATCATCATCAAACAGCTGTTTGACATTGTCACTAATGGGGGAAGACATTATAGCAAGATCGAAGCGGGAATAAAAAAAATTGGGCCTGAAGAATGAAGAAGAAAAAGAAGAAAGCTAAGGTTTGCAAAGATGTGGAAAGTTTGGGAAATTTGCTTGAATGAAAAGTGAGTACGCCGTAGAGCGAGGTTTATATTGAAGCAGCTATTTGTAACGGGCAGAGAAGGTAATCAATGTCGCAGGATAATTAGTGACGTAGGGGGAACGGTTTCGAGAAACACGCTCCTGCGAGATATTTCCTTTTTTGAATTCTGCCTACCCCAGCCAGGCACGTGGAAGACCCATTTAAGTCAGCGTGCAAAGGGAAGATTCCACTCTATGAAACAGTTACAAAAATTCTCTAGGTGTTTTAAATCCTGAATCCAACCCCAACTTGGCACCGGTGTTCAAGTCAGGGGGGACTTCTGTTAACGGAGTTTTTTGGCAAGAGTCCAAAGAAGAATTTTCTACCAAGTATCTACCTGGCAGGGACCAGTACTAGCTCCCAGGTACCTAGCAGGATCAATACCACGACCTAGAGGAAATCAATACCTGGTAAAGACCAGAACCTCGACTATCTATCTACCTAGATGAAGCACCAGAAATATTCAACTAGGAAGAGCATGTACCACGCTGGGCATCCATTCTAACACCTGGCGAAAAGGGTACCATGATATCACATACCTAGTACCTTACAGGTACCCGGTCCCTCATACATGTTCCCTTGGTACCACGACTCATACCTGATGTTCCAGAAAACCTCAACATCAGCCCAGAGACCAACCAATACAGACGTCTTAGCTCCCAAGCAAGATGAATGTCACCATAAAGTCATCAACGTGAAAGAGCAAGCGTCACGCCAGTAAGTCAAATCAATACATCAGTATACCTCGCCGCTAGGGTGTAGAACCGGTACACCTCTCCAAGCAACACAAATAGGAAAAGTTGACTCCATCGCCATTTAAAGCACCATAAATGAGACCAAACAGTCAACCAAATCAAAGTTTAAATATGACAATGATTAACAGGATCAGATCCTGCGCCTTTAGTCTCACTCAACTCCTTTCAACGTCGAAACTGGGACTCCAAATAATCCTCATTAATACAACCGGATTCTAAGAGATATTGGAGGTCTATACATATGGTCTTGGAGGACAAAGTGGAGGTGGGATTTTTTTGATTGCCAAAAAAACAAAGACTTAAACCCAAGGAATCTCCTTCTGAATTCTTGGAAGCCAGTGAGAGTTTGAGACAATCACTAGGAGGAAAATAGCCACTTATCGACATAAACTGATTCTCCACCAGCATCATGTGTAGAGCGAGAGAAAAGAGAGAAAAGAGTGCACTGTAACATCAACATAACAATTATTCAATAAAACATTATCATTCGCATCCATAAGATTTCTTCCTATTTTTCTCCTATATCAATCTCTCAATTTGAAGGAATCCAGGTCCCGAAGGCACCTATCCCGATGCCTCATACTGGTAGCGCACAGAGGTGTTAACTGGAATTCATCTCCCTGAGTGGAATTTCCTGTTAACACGTAGGTAGAGGTCTACCCTCCTTGCCTCGAAGGCATCCGAGGTAGGAAACCTCATGTTGACATAAGATCGAGCCATGATGGCTTTCAAAATTTTCTCCGACTTAGCATAGAGTTTACTTTTCTCCTATACGGGCTTACAGCTAAAATTGGTGGGAACCTTGAACTCAGAACCTCCAATATGGACCAAGCTACCCCAGTCTCCTCCAACAACAACCCATTCATCCTTCCAGGAAGAGTCCTTCTCCGTGGCCCCCAGCACTATAAATTTCAGACTATTCTTGGTCCGGGCGTAGAATTGCCCTTTTGGACCTGGGAATAAGCAGTAATTTGGAAGATGAATCCCAGCTCATCAGACCCCGGTTCCTGGTCGATGTTGTCCTTCTCGCACTGTTCCTTCCATACCACGAGGAACCCCACAAGGGGCCTCCAAAACCCTGGTGTCAACTGGATGGGGGCGAGCTGCAAAGCAAGTAGTGCCCTACGCAGTGTAGGGTGGAGGGGTAGCCTGACTCCATAATCAAAGGCCACCGTATGAATCTGAAGCTCGCCAGAGGAAGAGGTGTACACATCATTCCCCTAAAGGGGTACTGTGATAGTGATGTCATCAGAAATCATGAAATTCTTCCTCAAGCGCCTAATTGTGTCATCAGTAGTGGTAGAATCAGAGATGCATTGATACTCATAAGGAAAGGAGAGCACCCTCCCCACTGAATCCGTAACTTCACTAGCTAGGCCTTCACCTACCCTGGCAGCACTTGATTCCCCTCTCGACTCCTTATCGACGTCGACCGTGCTATAAGGATCGTTCAAGAAACTAGTCTCGATAGCGGCCTTCTATTTTGAGTAGCAATGTTGAGAAACATGAACACTCCCCTCACCGCTGTCATCTTCGCAGAACCTCTTCCTAGGGACGAGGCTACCACTGGTAGCAGCATCATAACCAAAGATTTTCTCCAAACTATCAGAAGTGGAGGAAGACATGGTAACAGATTTGAAGGTTTATGAGGATCGAAGATTAAAGAAGCGGAAGAGGACTGAAGAATGAAGGAAAATGAAAGATAGGGTTTTCGACAAAGTTGGGAAATTTGGTGGAAAGAAAAGTGAATAGGTCATGAAGGAGCGAGGTATTTATAGGGAAATAAATGGTTACTTGCAACGGGAAGGAGAGGTCCATTAATGACGCGGGATAATGGGAGATGTGGGAGGGACGGTTTCGAGAAATGCGCGCTTCTAGAATATTTCCTTTTTTGAATTTGGCATATCGTGATAAAGCACGTGGAAAACCCATTTAAGTCAGCGAGCAAGGGGAGGATTTGCATTCTACAAAATGGTTACGAAAAATTCTCCAAGCATTTCAAATCCTGACTTCAACCCCAACCTAGTATCGGTTTTAAAGTTATGGGGGACTTCTGTTAATAGCCTTTTTCTGCAGGGGTCCAAAGAAGAATTTTTTTACCAAGTTACTGATATCACTATTTTATACCTATTTTAAGGCCCCATTTTCTATTGTTTTATGCTTGTTTCTTGGGTAAAACTGAGGTTTTAATTAGCTTAAATGAGTATTTCAAGTAAATAGGGAAGTTCAGGGGCATTGTGGTAATTTTAGAGATATAAGGGCTAAATTGTAATATTCTGGACAAGATTGAAGATTCTGTGAATACGGGACAGTACTGGGGTGCATATTGTAATTTTCTAGCCAAACGCACAAGTAGCTGCCACGTCAATTAATGAAACGGTGCGTTTTGGCTGAAGATGCGCAGGTCAGCATGACGTCATCGTCTTTAACCTCCAGCTTGCCCGACCCGTCAACGACTTGACCCGCGCGTGACCTGGTTCTGACCCGATCATAGCCCGACCTTCTCCAGCCCGTTTCCAGCCAGTTTTTCGGTGTTTCACTGCCCATATCGCTAGCACGGTCTCCTCCAGTCACTTTGCCACCATTTTCAACGTCCTTCACGTCTGTTTTCACCTTGCCACGTTGCCACCTTGCCATCTTTCGACCATTGAAGACCAAGCTTCAAGCTTTGTTTTGCTAGCTCCAGCTCGCAGAAGTCCTTCAGAGGTGTCTGCTACTTCAAACTGCGAGTTACCACTCGCAGATTTTTGTTCGAGCTAGCAGAATTCCCATTTTCAGCCAAAGGCAAAATTGTCATGTCATGCTCATTTCATGCCCTACATTTTCCTCTATAAATATACCACTTTTCTTGTCTTAAGATATATAGATATATACCTAGAAACTCAATCTTTCTCTTAGAAATTCATAGATAGTTTTTAGAGTAAATCTCCCTCCACATCCAATACACAAACACTTTCTCACACAATTATCTCACCAAGCCACCTTTGTTGCTCACTTGGATCTCTTGGAGTTGAAGATAGAGTTGGAATTCTTGAATACCTTCAAGTTTGTTTCATTCTCTTTATTTTTCTCTTTGATTTCTATTAAAGTTTTTAACTAAGTACTTATTGGGATTTTGTTGTATTTATATTATTGATCTATATAATTAGTTGATATATTAGTTTAGTTGAGTTCTTATTTACATGCTTTGTAGTAAATTGAATTTAGATTGGTTTAGTTGTAATGATTTTGGTGTAGTTTAATTGTAGTTTAAAATTGCTTTGCTCTTGATTTAGTTTAATTGTTGTTTTATATTGCCTTGGTTGATTTAGTTTAATTGAATTTTGGAATCTTTGATTTAGTATAGTTTGATTTAGTTTTAGAAGCTTTCTGACCAACAACCGTGATTTTACGTTTCATGCATGTAATTAGAGTAAATAGATTGTATATATAATTTGTAAGACCTAGAACTACCTTTAAGGTACCATACCTCCTTGTGGGAACGAACCGTACTTGCTGCTATGCGATCGTCAAACGATCCATGCAATTTCGGATAAACAAACACATTCATATATATATTTTTAGAACCGTCTTAAGCGTGTCAAAGTTTTTGGCACCGCTGTTGAGGAGGTTTAGTGTTATCTTTCGATAGTTTTAAGTCTTAGTTTTATTTTCGTTATTTTTAGTTTCCATTTTTATTGTTCATATTCAATCTTGTTCGATTTGATTCTTGTTGAGTTTGTTTGGTATTTTCAGGATCTAGATCAACATGGAGAGGGGCAAATCAGATTTAGCTACTCAATTGGCCGAGTTAACAAGAGAAGTGAGGACTTTCCCATCACAGCGTGGGTGGCCCCCGGTTACGGTTTATCCACCTTGTGGGTGGAATTGGCCTATGATGGAATTTTGTCCTCCAATAGAGCAATGGCCGAAATTGGAAGAAGAATTACCCTCCATGTATCGGTATCAAAACTACAACCACCAAGCAAGTTATGAACGAAAGTGGCAAGACCACCAATGGAGCAATGACTTTAACCCCTCAATCATCGACCAATGAATGCTTTACTTGGAATCCTCCATAAAGAAAGCAGCAGCCCAAATGGGGGAGTTGGTAGAGACCTACCGAGCCAAAGAGAGAGAGGAGTGTCCGAACAATATTGAGCAAGAAAAGAAGGAAAAGCCTCCAAGTCTCCACAAATCAATCAACCCTTTCTTTTGTCTCACTATTGAAGGAGACAAACTGGTGGAATCCTCAGATAGCTCGGAATGCGACCTTGGTGAAGTTTTGCTAAGGATTGAAGAAGAGCTAAAGCTAGAAAAATGAAGAAAAGAGGAGACCCAACCAGTCTAGTCCTCAAATAGCTCAGAAGGTGACTTTGGTGAAGTTTTACTTAAGTTCGAAGAAGAGCTAAGGCTAGAAAATGAGGGAAAAGAAGTAGACTTGGTCAAGGAGAATGCGGAGTTAATAAGTCTTAATGTAGACTACATACTTAAGCCGATATGCTTGAGAAGGAGAAGGATTTTACAACGAAGAAAATGCAAGAACTCTCCAAATTAGTGGAAGAACAAGAACAAGAACAAGAATTTGCTTGGAAAGAGAGAAAGATGGAAATGGAAGTTGAGAAGAAGGACAAGGCATTGGAGGCTATGAAGGATGAACTCAACAAGAAGGACAATGCCTTGAAGGTAGCACAAGTCATGATAAGTGACTACATCGTAGAGTTAGACAAAGTCGCACGACCAATCAATGCTTTGAAGAAGGGGGCCAAACGAAGATCAACAAGAAGCCCCGCACTACCCAAAGTGGAGCAAGCAAACCGAAGGTTGCTTACAAAGAGATAGAAGCAACGGAGAATGACAACAAAGGTAGTGTTTCTAACTTTTCTCCTACATGTTATTTTTGCTATATTAAGGGTCACAAAAAGGCTCAATGATAAAAATATATTGAAAATTGCAAAAATAGAAAATGTTTACTTAGGATGAAAGTGAGAACAATTAGGGAACTTTTGGTCCATAAGGACAAACTAGACCAATTAAAACAAACTCCTTTTGTTGCACGAAATGATACACCTAGCAATAAGGTGTGGGTAGTGAGGAACCACGATGAAAATCATGATAAATTAGATATACCTTCGAACTTCCATGAATTGCATGATCATTTTTTGAGTGAATTGCACATTTCATTATGCGTATGAAATTTTTAATGTGTGCTTGAATGTCTAGGTATCTATAGCTTCTCTAGGAAGCTCATTTTGAGGCGGACGGTGTTTTAGCACGTCTCTAGCTTTATGGCTTATTGGAGCCAAATAATGTGTTTATATTTGTTGCTTTTAATTTGTAATTAATTTGAACAATTACTAGTTAGTGATAAGAGTTTTGAGTCTTTTATTTATCTCTATGCCATGTTGCAATTGTGCTTAATCGTGAACAACGAGATACATGGATAGAGATAGGTTTGGGGCTTGACACTCCTTAGTAGTTTAGATTAGGTTATATG
This sequence comes from Dipteronia sinensis, assembly GCA_033220585.1. Classification (NCBI taxonomy): domain Eukaryota; kingdom Viridiplantae; phylum Streptophyta; class Magnoliopsida; order Sapindales; family Sapindaceae; genus Dipteronia; species Dipteronia sinensis. Next base: position 44,453,967 of record CM065638.1, on the reverse strand, counting down.
TTGTTTTAATTTACTTGCTAATTTTTTAATACAAGCATGTGCTTGTAGTGTTTTGGTGTGAATTTTTGTATGTGCATGTTGAAGGCAAGATATCTAAGGACCAAGGCAATTTTGGCCTCAAAGCAACTAATTTCAAGATCTGCGACCAGAATCTGCGAGACGGAAGTCGCAGAACCTACTGAAATTGAACTGTGAGATCCAACGGCTAGAAGGAAGTCGCAGATAGAACTCACATAAGTCACCGACTGTATTCTGCTAGAAGGAAGTCACAGATCCAAGTCGTAGAACATTCTGAAATTGAACTGCGAGATCAAACAGCGAGAAGAAAGTGGCAGAATGAACTCGCAGAAGTTACCAACAGTGTTCTGCTAGAAGGAAGTTGCATAACAAACTGGCAGAAGTTACCGACATTGTTCTGCGAGCATGATGTCGCAGAAGGAACTCGCAGAAGTCACTGGAATGCATCTGCGACTAGACACTGCGACATCGAAGTTGCAGATATCGATTCGAAGTCGCAGCGCAGCTTGCAAAGGCAATTTCCTAGGTTAGTGATACATGATCGAACGAGGTAAAATCATCTAACCCTAAGCTCAATTGATTGATATAAAATGACATGTGGGTAAGAAAGTGCCTAGATTTAATTCTTCCAATTGTGAGAAATGTGACTATATGGTTATGTTGCTATAACTATATACTTTTTGGATTTCTCGAACCTATGCTTAAGGGTGTGGATATTGTTTGTGATTAGTGGTAGATATTAGGATTGTATATATGTGTTTCTGTTTAATGGATTTTAGGTGTTTATTTTTAGTCTTGTAAATCCTTGTGAAAGTTCCCTGTTTTCAAATTTGGAGGCAAAACGTTTCTTGAAAAATGTACTAATTGGTGAAGAAATAAATTTTATGTCCATGGTTCATTCATCATTTTTTGTTACGATTCCAACGGTATAAAGAACGTAAATTTTTGCACGGTGGTTTAAAAGTTACGAGTGTTTCTTCGACCGAAGGTCAAAATCGTGCCCTGTTTTGAAAATTCTGCACATGACCTGTTTTCGACATCTGTTTTCACACTTGTAAAATTTGAATTTTTAATTTTTTTCTGCATAAAAAGTGTTCATTTGCATGTCTATATTCTTGTGTCAAAATTGGAGCAAGTTTAATTGAGTATCTTTGAAAATATGCATTGAAGAACGGACATTGGTTGAATTCAAAAGTTGACAGTTTTTGTGTAATGTTGTACTCCATGTTTAGATGCGTCTTTCGCATGGTATTTTTGTTAATTTATTTTTAAATTTTGTGTTGTGTTATATATTTATGCAAGTGTATGATTAGTTGTATACAAGTATTAGTATGTTTGTGCTCGGAATTTCAAACCAATGAACTCTTTGCCCATGTTCTCAAATTTTTCAACATTGAGGACAATGTCGAGTTTAGGTTTGGGGTGCGGACACTAGTGTCAAGTATGTGATATATGTGTTGTGAATATTGTGTTTTTGTGTTTTTGTCAAAATTTTAAAATTTTTACGGATTGAACTATCTTTGAACAAATTGTTTGAATGAGATGTTTTGAGTAGTGCCGTTGAGGAGTCTTTCGCATGTGTTAATTGTTGAGTCTTGGCTAACTTTTTGTCAGTCAAGGAATTTTTTTCACATGATGTGAATTTAGTCCCTTTCTCTTAGTGTCTAAGTGGACGAGACTCTGTACTCGATTGCTAGGATTAATAGTGGAGACTACCCATGTAATATATTTGTGTTTTAGCGTTCATTTCTGAGGGTAAATTATGTTTCTATTCTTAAACACTCTTCGAATATGCTTTTCATTGTGATCTCATTGCATCACTTGCATTGTTTGCCATAGAACATTCATAAAATGTGGATAACATGTTTGAATTTGTATTCACATGGCAGCCGGACTTCTAGAAATGATATTAAGGCCTTGTTAGTGTTTCACGATCAAATTGCCTAAACACGTCTGTTTCCCTTTATGTATGCTTCATTGCAAATATGGCCAAAACACTTACCTACACACATAAACCTACCCACATCACCATCACATACCACTAACCTAAACACTTAGCCTTACCATAGTGATGGTTTTGTCAAGGTGTAAAAATTAAAAGAATTCAATTGTAAAAGCTCTAAAATCTGTAAAAGCGTGTACTGAGGCGTATTTTATGATTGTGGTAAAAGAAAGGCTTTCAAAAATTAAATTTTAAAAATAAAACACTTAAAGCCTTTGTACTTCAATGCATGTTACTCAAACTAGAGTAACCACATAGCACAAGTGCAAATTAAAGTTGTAGCCTAGACGCTTGTTTTAAAATTAGTAAAATTATTGAGAGCTTAGTATTGTAAAGTTTAATGTATGTTTACCTTGGCTTGATTAGTAGCTTTCCATATCATATTCCTACCATTCCATCACCATAAATCACCCCTTGCCCAATTATATTAGGGGAGAACCCAATTGATCTTTTAGGAAGTCTATTTCGGGAATATGAATTTTAATATGCTCTACCACGTTCATGGAATTCAATTCCTTCATGAGATCAATTCACTTAAATGTGCTTTATTTCAAAATACTCATATGCGATATATATTTGATTTCCATTTACATAACTTCCAAATTGCATGTGTGTGATAGAGAGTGAGCCTAGGATACTGAGAGAAAAATCGAGTTAAATCCAGTGAGGATTTGAGTGAGTTGTATTTGATACTATGCCATTTTGAGTGTGGGATTTACTTTGTGTGTTGTATTCATTTGAATGACTTTAGGTTATCCTCCACTCAGCGGTTCTTACATGCATTACTCCTCATATGTACAACTCTTTTGATATCTCATTTTTGTATGGCTTTTCGCAAACCTTTTCGTGTTTTTCGTTTTGTTCTTATTTTGTAATTTTTAAGTCATGTTTTGTTTTGTTTTACAGTTTTGCTCAAGGACGAGCAAATGATAGGTTTGGGGGTATTTGATATCACTATTTTATACCTATTTTAGGGCCTTATTTCCTATTGTTTTATGCTTGTTTCTTAGGTAAAACCGGGGTTTTAATGAGCTTAAATGAGCATTTCAGGTAAACAGGGAAGTCCAGGGGCATTTTGGTAATTTTGGAGATATAAGGGCTAAATTGTAAAATTCTGGCCAAGATTGAAGATTCTGTGAATACTTGAGAGTATAGGGCTACATATTTTAATTCTCTAGCTCGTTTCTCTGCCAGTTTTTTGGCGTTTCTCCTCCCAGATCACCGGCGCGGTCTCCTCCGGTCACTTTGCCACTCTTTTCAGCGTCCTTCATGTCTGTTTTCACCTTGCCACCTTACCACCATTGAAGACCAAGCTTCAAGCTTCATTCTGCTAGCTCCAGCTCGCAGAAGTCCTCCAGAGGTGTATGCTACTTCAAACTGTGAGTTACAACACGCAGATTTTTGTTCGAGCTAGCAGAATTCCCATTTTCCGCCAAGGGAAAAATTGTCATTTCATGCTCATTTCATGCCCTACATTTTCCTCTATAAATATACCACTTTTCTTATCTTAAGATATATAGATATATACCTAGAAACCCAATCTTTCTCTTAGAAGTTCCTAGATAGTTTTTAGAGTAAATCTCCCTCCACATCCAATACACAAACACTTTCTCACACAATTATCTCACCAAGCCACCTTTGTTGCTCATTTGGATCTCTTGGAGTTGAAGATAGAGTTGGAACTCTTGAATACCTTCAAGCTTATTTCATTCTCTTTATTTTTCTCTTTGATTTCTATTAAAGTTTGTAACTAGTACTTATTGGGATTTTGTTTTATTTATATTATTGATCTATATAATTAGTTGATATACTAGTTTAGTTGAGCTCTTATTTACATGCTTTGTAGTTAATTGGATTTAGATTGGTTTAGTTGTAATGATTTTAGTGTAGTTTAATTGTAGTTTAAAATTGCTTTGCTCTTGATTTAGTTTAATTGTTGTTTTATAATGCCTTGCTTGATTTATTTTAATTGAATTTTCAAAATTTTGATTTAGTATAGTTTGATTTAGTTTTCGAAGGTTTCCGACTAACAACCGCTATTTTATGTTTCATGCATGTAATTAATGTAAATAGATTGTATATATAACTTCTAAGATCTAGAACTAGCTTTAAGGTACCATACCTCCTTGTGGGAACGAACTGTACTTGCTGCTACGCGATCGTCAAACGATTCGTGCACTTTCGGATAAACAAACACGCTCATATATATTTTAGAACCGTCTCAAGCGTGTAAGTTACTACCTAGTATGAACCATTCCCTGCTCCCAGATACCTAGCGGCATCGATACCGCGACCTTGGAAGAATCAATACCTAGTAGGACCAGAACCATGACTGCCCAATCTACCTATCTACCTAGGTAGAGCACCTGAGCTACGAGAAGAAGAACAAGTACCGCGTCGAACTTACACTTCTGATACCAAGTGAAGCCAGTACCTCGTATGTACCTGGTACCTCCTACCTAGCATCTAGGCACCACGACATGCACCTGGTACCCGAGTACCTCGATATCAGCCCAAAATCCAACCAAGATTGGCATCCTACCCGCCGAACGAGAAGGATGCCGCCGTGGAGATACTTGTATGATAGAACAAGCGCCACGTCAGTAAGATACAGAGCAAGCACCACGCCAGAAAAAGCAGACCAGTACACCAGTGTACCGTAACACCAGGATACAGATTCGGTTTCTCCTTCCAAGCACCTTAGGAGGGAAGACCTGACTTCATCGCCATTTAAAGAGCCATAAATGAGACCAAACAGTCAACCGAATCAGATTTTAAATGTGACAGTGATTGGAGGGATCAAATCTCACGCCTTTAGCCTCACTCAACGTCTTTCAATGCCTAAAGAAGGACTCAAAATAATCCTCATTAATATGACCAGATTCTTAGGGATATTGGTGTCTATAAATACGGTCATGAAGGACGAAGAGTGGTGGAGAGACCTGTTTCCAAAAACTTTCTTTAAGTTTTCTGAAGTCAGTAAGAGGTTGAGAACCACTACTGAGATGATTTTAGCCACTTATCGACACACACGATTTCACCATCACCAATCTGTGTAGAGAGAAAAGAGAGAGCGATATTATCATACTGTTATCAAAACCATTCTTCTTGTAAACAATTTTCTGATCAATAAAATAGTAAGATCCGTATTATTTCCACATATATCATTCTTTCATTGGATTTCTCTTATTCGAGAGTTTATTCCTTACCCTCCTATAAGGGAGATCCCGGTACCCACCCCGCTGCCACCTACCGGTAGCGAACGAGGGTGTTAATTGGAATTCTACTAGCTAAGAGAATTTCCCGTTAACAGTAATTAATGAGAATTACAAAGTTTTTACTCCTAAAAACTAATCCCATTAACTATAGCCAATTATTTGAATTACCCATTTTAATCAAATTAAAATTAAACACATAATATAGAAGGCTATAATGCATGTATGACATATCAACATATATATATATATATATATATATGTATAGGCACACCTAATCTAAATGATATGCATATGCATGGCAATGCTTTAATTATCTCATAATAAAAGCATACATGAGTTGACCGAGTACAATAGATTATTTAACTTTAAAAAATATCTAATTGCAAAAGTTATCAAAGGCATTCCTTGGTCTTCAAGTAATTCCTATATTCTTCAAGTCTTTAGGTTCTTTTTATTTTTGGGGCTTTTAACCAAGTCCAACTTGATAAAAAAAAAAAAATTAATGTCACCCATCCCATGAATCAAACCTAAAGGTCAAGTGTTACTATAACACTTATTGGAGGCCCAAGGCAAAAAATATATATATATATATATATATATAGCCTAAAATCTTTTGCAAATTCGGAAAACCTAACGTCTCAAATTTTCAGCCCATAACGCTTTTGTGCATAGCCGCCATTCATACCCGTAGGCTGCCCGCACTAGTATCGTGTGAATAGTACCGTGTGAACAGTGAACAGTGAACAGTGTCCGTGTGAACAGTGAACAGTGAACAGTGTCCGTGTGAACAATACCGCATGAACAGTGTCCAGTGAACTGTACCGCATGAACAGTGTCGGTCGCGCCTGTTTCCGATTTCGTTCTTTCGCCTTCCGTCTTCTTCGTCCGATTTCTTCATACATATTTTACAATAAAATACATAGCAGAAAAAATACAACAAAGAAAATACAGCTGAAAAAAAAATATTAAATTACATCTCGATATCAATATTACATAAAAAAATTACAACCTTTAATAAGAACCCTAAAACCCATGTACCATAAAAATTTACGATCAACCATGTTTAAATTAAAAGATTTAATTATAAACATTCATACAATCATAAAGACAGTGTCTACACATTCATACATGCCAGGAGCATCAAAATCGACTCTCCTTTTCAAAAAAATTGGCTCTGATACCAATTGTAGGGACCCCAGATTACCGATCGCGTAGCGGAAGAACTTTTTTTAAGAAAATTTATTTCAATGAAATACTGAAACTGCGACCAGTAAACCGTAGGATCTGTTTTTTGGAACAGTAAAAATAAAAAGAATCGAAATCAAAACATAAAAGAGAAGAGAAGAAACAATATTCTTCATAGCTACGTAGGAGGCTCCTTCTCTTTAATACAATATGCTCTTGGTTTGAACCACTTGATCTTCCTGACTATCTCCCAGAATTGGTAACGGCGTGTGGGTGTGTCACAGTACTCAGGAACAACAGGAGAATACAGAGAGAAGAAGAAAAAAAATTTGTTTTTGACCGAACCCTAGAACACTTCTAGGTTTTTTTTTCTTTTCTCTGAATACTGAAAACTCTTTTAATCGTATGTTTTTAGTGTTGTGTTATAGTTTCCAAAAACATATATATATATATATATATAACTAATTAATTAAATCTTTTAAGATATCTGATATCTTTAAAGATATTAATTATATTTTTGATTTGAACTCAAACTCTTTAAATTCAAAATTAAATATTTAATTTAATAAAATAAAATAATCATATTATCTTATTTTATTCAAAATCAAATATCAATTAACACCCTCCATTTAGTGATTACTAACATAGTTAAATAATCTTATTATTTAGTTTATTCAATCACCATTATTCATTAATTAAATCATCTCATTATTCAATTAATTCCTGAATAAATACGCGTCACTTTCGTAACACAATTAATAAGATAATCCATTTAATTAACCGTAACCCTTGTTACCTAAAACGACCGGGCTAGCAAGGAGACCTAATGAACCCACAGTATTTTGAGCTCTAATAATTCTTAGAAATAATTAATTAAACTCTTTAATTAATATTTCATGATTATTAACTCTGGTGTCATTCCACTAAAAACTCGAAGCTGCACTCTCTAAACTGTAGATGCTTTTACACAAACCAAAAACTTTCGGTGTCCATCGATATAGCTATTACATATGGTATAATTTTCCATAAGTATTCATAATTAGAGCTGGGTCATAATATCCATTATACCCCTCTAATTATATCTTTCCATTAAGTACCGATGATTCTCTAATGAACAATAAATCCTACATTCGTCAGGGAATTAAGAGAGCGCTCATATTGTTCAAGCCTCGAATCAACCCTTAAGGGAACTACCATCTACTTCTCGCAAGAAGGAGTGGATTCCACTATTGTGTAAAAACTTTTCCAGCCACAAGCAAAATCGCGATCCCAACATACGGAGCATATTGATCGGTAATGCAACTCCGACCTCACCCATGGTATATCAAAGACCACGATCTAACCTGAAGGAGTCGATAAGACACTTAGGATTAAGATCACCCACATATAGCCATCATTAGTTGATATATATGAATCTCATCGTTAAAGGGATTTTAGTGAGAGATTCATATAGATCATGGTCCAGTCCTATATGATCACATCATACACGGTGCTTCCATTTTCATATCTCCATATGAATGATCCAAGATAGGATCATCGTACACTATGAAATGGACTGTAGCTGTAGATTAACCACAAATAAAGTACCCAGCTTTATTTGCTATCTATGGACTCTTTAGATTGCACGTCTCTTACTGTATCCATCTGTATATGACATTCATATACACAGTTCGAGATTACATCCGGCAATCTTGAATGTTAAATGCACAAGTTATACACAATATATGACATAAGAAGAATGAATTAAACTATTATTTTATTTATGTTAACATTCCATTTACAAATTACAAGCTTTAGGACATAAACCCCAACAACTTCCTGCCGGTTCATGGTATCGAGTATCCCCGATATTTGGGTACCGGTCCCGATCAAGGTTCTACTAGGCTCTAGGCAGATGGAAAATTCTTCTTTGGACCCTTGCCAAAAAAGGCTGTTAACATTAGGTAATAGCACTAAAGTTTCTATTTGCAATTCAAACTGTAAGGACCTCTATTTTGTGATTGGCTTATTTCATGACATACCACATTGAGGATGATTTTGTAATGGGTAGCTTAGGTGTTCATTGGCAAGCTTCCAAGTATCTCCATGACTTAAAGAGCAGAAGCAAGAGCGAAATGTATATTCACTTGACTTTGTCTCTTTAAGAGCTTAAGTGCACAAACACACTTCATGCATGCTATTTTCATCTTGTATTTGTGTTCTAATTGTTTATATGTGTGCATCCATTACACATTTCACACTTGCACCTCATTGTTAGATCTAAGTGTGGTTTTATGTGGTGTAATTCGTTTCAGTTTTTGTGATCGGAAACGTCTGTGCTTGCACGATGGTGTGCATATCTTAGCGCGATGGTTGACCATTTGAGAAGGTCCCTTTCTTCTCTTGGATATGTGTTAGATTTGGTTTGGTTATTTGGAGTAAGTATCTAGTATCAAAAGATTAGTTTTCAATGGTTTAAATGTTGTTCAAAACTGACATTTGTATGATCATGTGACGATAACGTTTTATTCAAATATCCAATTTGTGTTTTGAAATTTTTGGACAAACTAGACACCCATACATTTTCAACGGTATATTATTCGTAATATTTTATGACCGTTTGGATTGGTTTTGAAATCTCCAAAGCGACCACTAAAACAAGGCATCTCTGCTGTTATCCAAATCTGACATTTGGTCACTCATATGACCTTACAGACATTGAAACCTCATTCCATAAAAAGTACTAGATAGTAGACATCCATATCTTTCCAACGGTATATTATTTGATAGATTTGGATGTCGTTTAGTCATGTTTTGAGCCATTTGAAAATCAGGTTGATATGTTGATTTGCTGGTGCGCGGGTCCCTACCAGTGCAGTCACCTGCGCAGTCACTTGCATAGTCTTCTCAGGTGTTTTTCACGGTCTCAGTGCACAAGTAACTGATTGTGTCTAAATTGTTGTATATTTCGGCCCTCATTTCCTATTCTTTTGTCTCGTTCTTGTGTGTATTTTCTGTATATTTTATGTCTAATAGGCTCATTGGTGCTAATTGCAGGCAATAGATGTAATTCTAGTGTTAAAAGCATTTTGCGGTGGTTCCGACAGAAAAGAGGCAAAAGGAAAGACAAAGGATCATAAGCAGCTCTACAGTGCGGGTCAAGTGCGGGTTGAAACCGCACTCCAACAGCACTCATACTCATAGCCGAGACCTGAAGCTAAAGAAGAGTTAAAGTGCGAGTACAATACGGGTACAATGCGGGTCATCCAACCGCACTCCACCCGCACTGCTGCCAAAGCCAGAGAAGCTGATTTGCACCTGACGTTAAAGTGCGGGTACAGTGTGGGTCATCCAACCGCACTCCACCCGCACTGTTGCCAAAGCCAGATAAGCTAATTTGTACCTGACAGATAAAGTGCAGGTCATCCAACCGCACTCCACCCGCACTGTTGCTCAAGACAGAGGAGTGGATTTGCACCTGACATTAAAGTGCGGGTCAAGTGCGGGTAATTCAACCGCACTCCACCCGCATTCTGCGCGCGACAACTTCTATTTTCAAGCTTCATTGACCTATTTTTCCATCCCCTATAAATAGAAAAGCATGGGAATGAACCAAAGGACTCCCATATCTCCCAACACTTGTATTTCCTATTTTCTTTACATAGTCTAAGCTAGAAACACATCTCCCTCTCATCCAAACCATCTCTACTCAATCAAAGGCAACTAAGGGACTTGATTCAAGCTTCAATGAAGGAGATCAATCTTCAAGGGTTTTCTCTCTACAGTCTCTCTTAGTTTATTGGTTTGTAATAGAACATGAGTAGCTAAAATACCCCAATATGGGGTTGATGTTATTTGTTTGATAGATATTTGGGCTTTGTAAATAAACTCTATGTGTTATATTTATTCTATCTCTATATTTTATTCCATTGCTTGAATTGATTTCCATTATTGATTTGCTTGGATACACCCTCTTTGTATGTTGATTTGGATTACTTGAGTAGGCAATTAGGTTGTCTAATGCTCCATTGAATGGAAGGATTTCTGGAAATTTGGCTCTACACCCTAGGTAAGCCACTTGTGAGAAAATTAGAAGCCTCCACTATACACCCTAGGTTGGCTACTTTAGTGATTTTACGAGAACTAACCTTCGAGTAGAATTCGATTGATACCCTCGAGCCTCATCCAATCTCAAACAGGTGACCTTCATAATACACCCTAGGTCGGCCACTTGTGAGGGAATTGAAAGCCATCACTATACACCCTAGGATGGCTACATTAGTAATAGGTTGAGCCATAGCTAGATAGATGAGCATTCATGGAAAAAGTCCCGATTGAGTAACTAGCCATTGTTGGTTGCTTAGTTAATCGCTAGTAGGAGGTCTTCGCTATACACCTTAGGTTGACCGCTTGCTAGAGATATATACCAACACTATACACCCTAGGTTGGTTACATTTGTCAAAACGTGCTTAATTGAGAGTTTGTTGCAATTGCCCCAATATTCACTTACGAGTCCATCAACTCCGTAGTTCCATCATCATACATTCATCACTCCATTTTCATCCCATTTTATTTGCTTTCATGGTTTAGTTTATATTATATTTTCATTCACCATCACTTTTACTTTTATGCATACTAGTTATATTAATCATAATCTTATCACCACTACCCCGATCTCAGTGGACGACACCCGTGCTTACCGCTTTACTAGTATTTATACTTGTGAACGCATCGCATAGGTTTTATAAATTGTTTTGACAGACGGTTTTCTAACAGCGAAAATCTTCTCATCAATAACTTCGTTGGTCCTACCAGTGAAGTATACCCGCGCACTGTGTCGTTTTTGCCTAGAAAATTATGTTTTAAAATTTCTCAAAACGACGTAGTTTCACTTGGATCATATATATACTTCATCTTCTTCCCCATTTAGATCTAGAGCTCACAAATTTAGATCTTAGTAAGAGAAAGAGCTCCCCTAGTGAGAGAAAGCACCAAGATTGCTTCTTTAACTCCCCAAACCTGTCACAATTGTAACAAGTTAATTTTAGTTTTGTCCTTCCTCAATTCGTTATCCCTCAACTTCTTGCATATTCCAATCTAAGATTAGGTGACTATGACTAGATTCTCTTTCCTTTTTGGAAATGTCTATTTCCACTAATACGTTCAAAACTAAAAGTTTTGTATAAGTTGGAATCTTTCATATAAAATTGGCTAGAAGCCTAAGTCGCCTCTAAGCGCTCATCTACTACTACCGAAATGACGTGATTGATATGCATCATATTAATGTTATATATTCCAACTATCAGAAGAGATCATATCGATTAGTCAATGTATCATGTTTTATATCATTATTGGAGGCTGCCACTAATTTTGGCGTTTCTTATAAGTACTCAAAACCTGATACCGTACCTACTAAAATTTTAGTACTCAAAATACTACTAAAATTGCCCTTCAAGCCAAAATATCAAAGGCAATTCACTTCACCTAAATCCTATTGTACTTATAAAAAACATACATGTGAGACTACTATTTAATCTACTCTACAACATAATGTGAGTAATTTAATTTCTAGCTTAATAAGCCTTCACATCTTGTATGTCGAGTAAATAAGTATTATGCCAAGGTTCAATCATGATTCATGATTTAGTCTCAAGTATCTATTGCTCTCTAAAAATAGACTGAATTTTCTAGTGTTAAATCACACAGATTACACCTAAATTTAGCTTATCACTATCAAATTTGGCCACAATAATATAGATATATAATCTATATCTTATGCTAATCTATGTAGAGACATACAATCTACTATGCACGCATATTAACTTCCAAAAATACACACATTTTATTTTGCTGCAAACACGAACCGAATATATGATGAAACAATTTAAGGTACATAATCAAAATAGTCGTCAAAGTGCCTAATTACCATCTGTTTCCAAAAATTTAATCATCATAAATTTAGTACTTTGCTCAAAATTCTAATTCTAATATTGTACTCAATAATTTAGAATTCCCAAAATAGATCATATAAACAATAGAGGAATACAATGCACAAGTCCCTAGAAACCTTTTATGGGTCAAACAAATACTTACTACAAAGTAAATAAACCAAAATTATTTACTATAGAATGGTTTATTAAAATGTTAATGTTTCTAAAATACGAGACTTTGCATGCTATTCATTCTTTCGTCTTATAATCATAACGATCACTACTGAGAAAGACTCTCTAAGTCTTCATAACTCATTTAACTGTCATTTTCCGAATATTGGTCATCTATCCTGTGTGCAATAACTCATGTGTCTAGCACTATGAATATTCATTGCAGATGTAGTAGATAGCCTCACATTCCCAAGAATGTGGTGCTCCTCTACGATTTCTAGTTTACACGCTATCTGAACAAAAAAACATCGTGGTATCTTACTCTAGTTTTTCCAACCTTATAAATCTATTAACTCTTCGGGAAATTTCATTAAAAGACTATCCACTGCATCTCTCCACATAAAAAGGCACGAGTCCAAATTGACTGGGGCTATACGTCATTGATAAGATGCATCAAATCTTCTCCATTAAGATAAATGAGATGATGCAGATTTATACTTAAAATTTTCTAACTCACTTAGAAACATTTCTCTTTTAATAAACTTGCACATTTCTAATGCACATTCTAATGAAATTTCTTATTCCCAATTGCATAATTAATTACACGGAGAATTCTAATCGAAAGCTTCTCAATATATATGGCTCCCACTAAAGCTAAATTTCAGTGGCCAAATTTTCATAGGAAAATTCCATGACTATTAGAAAACAATGTTGAAATTCCTGTTGAAAAATTCCACGGTGGCCAAAAAACGCCGCTAGAAAATCCTGTAGCCGTCAGAAAATGCATCAAAATTTCCATTGGAAAATTACATGACGACATAAAAAATGCTGTCGTAATCCATTATTGGAATCCACACTGGAAACCGTCACTGGAAACCGTATCAAAAACTATAACCAAAAACTACACCGGAAACCGTCACTGGAAACCGTCACCAGAATTAGTGCCAAAAACCATCACCCTAAATCATATCAGAAACTGTCACTGGAATCCACATAGGAAACTGTCACTGGAATCCACACTGAAAACTGTCACCAAAAACCGCAGCAAAAACAATACAGAAAACCTTAACCAAAAACCACATCGAAAACTATCACCGAAGATCATGCCGAAAATCGTCATTGGAAGTTGCAAAAGAAATCGTCATCGAAAACCGTACCTAAATCCGTCTCTTGAAATCCTAGCTGTCACCTGTACCGGAGGCAGTCACCGGAATCTGTCTTGAAAACAGTAATCGGATGTCAAGCAGGATACTGTCATTGGAAATCGTGGCTAAATCCATCTTCGAAAATCTGAGCTGGTAATTTGCAGGGCATATATTCAGCTCCTAGTGGAACAAAACAAATCAATGGAATTAATAAATAAAAATACAAATAAAAATAAAAATAATATAATATTTCTCCAGAAAACCGCCACAGGGGCTGAAAAACCGCCTTTAGGTGGCCGAAAATCCACTTGTTGGACGTCGGAAAAATCTCCTGCAAAATTGACCGGTTGACAGGAAAACGGCATCGAAAACCGGTCCGATTGCAAGAAACAGTACTGGAAAATGGTCCGGCCACTGAACCGGTGCCAGAAAATGGTCTCACCGGTGAACCATGACCGGAAACTGGTCCGGTCGGTTATTGTAGGAACCCCGTTCACTGGTAATGCAGCAGAAATAGGTTTTAAAATTTTTTATACAAATCATAAACGATCTGGGACAAGTGAACTTAGGATCGCAATTCTTTTTCTGGAACTAATACATACAATATTAAAACACCGGAAATTGTAATCAATATATAAATATAAAAAAAATAAATTTAGAACCTTACCAACGTTTGGAGGCTCTTTCACTTTACGATATGCTCCTGGTCTGTACCATTGATCTTCCTAGCTATTCCCAAAACTGGTAACTGTGTGTGGGCGTGTCACGTACTCAGGAACTTGAATAGAGGATTCAGAGAGAATGAACAAGAAAAAACAATTTCTTTTTATTCACTGTGCAACACTTGCACCTTTTTAAATTTCCGTTGATCAATCTAAATCTATCTTGCACTTGATTTGCGTTGACCAATATATACATGCGTTGAACAAATAAAAATTATATGTCAGCCTTGATCAATACATATTTTTTTCATGCACATACTTATTGCATCTGATGCAATATTTTACTTCACAGAGCAAAAGCAAACTTTTTGTCTTTTTCTCCTTTGGTGTGTTTTTCTTGTGCGCACGCTAGCATGCGTATTCTGCTCTCTTTTTGTTTCGTTTGTTTTTTGTAATCGATTCACGCACAAATATCGTATTTGTATCCTATACCAACACTAATATATGTGCATGCATATCAGGTTAAGGTTTTTCATAAATATAAAACTCTTTTATATCTTTTTCAAATAACCACACCTTATCTTTTAAAATAAAATCTATATTTTATTTATCAAAAAAGATAATATGAATATTTAAATTTAAACAATTTAAATTCAAATATATTTCAATTTATTTTATTTAATAAATGAGATAATCTCATTATCTCACTATTCAAAAATAAATAACAAATGAAACCATCCATTCAGTGATTAATAACATAATTAAATAATCTTATTATTTAATTTATTTAATCACCATTATTCATTAATTAAATAATCTCATTATTCAATTAGGTCCCGAATAAATACGTGTCACTTTCATAACACAATTAATTGGACAATCCAATTAATTAATCGTGACCCTTGTTACCTAATTCGATCGGGCTAGCAAGGGGACCTAATGAACCTACAGTATTTTGAGCACCAATAATCCTCGAAATTATTAATTAAACTCTTTAATTAATATTCCTTGATTATTAACTCCGGTGTTATTCCACTAAAAACCCGAAGCTGCACTCTCTCAACTGCAAACGTTTTTTACACAGTCTGATACAACTCGGTGTCCATCGATATAGCTATTACACATGGTGTGATCCTCCATAGTAGTTCATAATTAGAGCTGGGTCATAATGTCCGTTATACCCCTCATATTACATATATCCTTTAAGTACCGTTGATTCTCTAATGAACAATAAATCATATTTCATCACGGAATTAGGAGAGCGCTCATATTGTCCATGACCCGAATCAACCCTTAAGGGAACTACCATCTACTTCTCACAAGAAGGAGTGGATTCCACTATTGTGTACATACCTTCCCAGTCACAAGCCAAACCGCAATCTCAACATACGGAGTATATTGATCAGGAATTGCATCTGACCTCACCCATGGTATATCAAAGACCACGATCTAACCTGAAGGAGTCGATAAGACACTCAGGATTAAGATCACCCACATATAGCCATCATTAGTTGATATATATGAATCTCATCGTTAAAGGGATTTTAGTGAGAGATTCATATAGATCATGGTCCAGTCCTATATGATCACATCATACAAGGTGCTTCCATTCTCATATCTCCATATGAATGATCCAAGATAGGATCACCTGTACACTATGAAATGGACTGCAGCTGTAGATTAACCACAAATAAAGTACCCAGCTTTATTTGCTATCTATGGACTCTTTAGATTGCACGTCTCTTACTGTATCCATCTGTATATGACATTCATATACACAGTTCGAGATTACATCCGGTAATCTAGGATGTTAATATATGCATAAGTTATAAAATAAACAACACAACAAGAATGAATTGAACTTTTCTTTTTATTTATTTCATAAATCCATTTACAAATTACATCTTTAGGGCATAAACCCCAACAATCCCCCACTTGCACTAAAGCATGTGAGGCATGTTTCGTAACCCTATACCATCTAGGTGACCCGAAAACACTTTAGTTGATAAGGTCTTTGTAAAATGATCAGCATGATTGTCTTGTGAGGCTATCTTGGTGACAATCACATCTCCTCTCTACATTATCTCTCTAATGAGATGATACTTTCTCTCTATATGCTTCCCTCTCTTGTGGCTTCTTGGTTCTTTGGAATTAGCCACAGCACCACTGTTATCACGATAAAGTGTGATGGGCTTATCCAGATCTGAAATAACTTTCAGATCACTCAAGAACTTACGGAGCCAAACAGCCTCTTTAGCAGCTTCACAAGTGGTACATATTTGGCTTCCGTGGTGGAGTTAGCAATAAAAGATTGCTTAATACTTCTCCACACAATGGCTCCACCACCCAGGGTGAAAACTGATCCAGATGTGGATTTCCTAGAATCCCTGTCTGACTGAAAATCAGAACTTGTGTATCCTAACGGGATCAAATCCTTTCCGGAATACACTAGCATATAGTTTCTCGTTCTTCGAAGATTCTTGAGAATAGTCCTGACAGCAACCCAATGATCCAATCCTGGGTTGGACTGGTACCTGCTGACTACTCCCACTGCATAGCATATGTCCGGTCTCATGCATAACATAGCATACATGAGACTACCTAATGCTGATGCATATGGTACACATCTCATATCCTCAATTTCTTGAGGTGTCTTAGGACACTGTTCCTTAGACAAATGAACTCCATGCCTAGAAGGTAAATTACCTTTCTTGGAGTTCTGCATCGAAAATCGCACAAGAATCTTGTCGATATACGATGCCTGAGACAGTGTTATGAGTTTGTTCTTATGATCCCTTATAAGTTGAATCCCTAGAACATAACTCGCCTCTCCCAAATCTTTCATTTGGAATTGGCTAGCCAGCCAGCCCTTTACATCAGATAACATTCCCAAATCATTCCCAATGAGTAGGATGCCGTCCACGTATAGGACTAAGAAAACTACCTTTTTTTTTTCTTTATCAGGATCTTCCATTGCATTCTTAAATGTCAATGGATCATCCACACTATCAGCAAAGACAACACTTTATCCCTCACCTATACCTAAATAGCGTTCAGGTTGTCTTACAACCCTCCCAATACGTCTAGGTGATAATGTATTCTGATCACGGATCATCTGACTCTCAGATGTTTGTGGATCAACAACACTTGTTGACGAAGCACTAGTCTCACCAAACTCCAACTCATTCAATACAATCTTAGAACGAGGTTTATGGTCACTAATACAATCAAGAAACGTTGCATCTGTCGATACAAATACTTTGTTATCTTCGGGACTATAGAAGTGTCCACCTCTGGTCTCCTTGGAGTATCCTACAAATAGGCAGACCACAGATTTGGGGTCTAACTTTCCACTTCTGTTCTTCAGGACGTGTGCTGGACACCCCTATACGTGGAAATGTCACAAACTAGCTTTACGACCATTCCACAACTTTATGGGAGTCTTAGGAACAGGTTTGGATGGCACTACATTCAAAATGTATGCCGCTATTTGTAACGCATATCCCTAGAAGAAATTTGGTAATGATGAGAAACTAATCATAGATCTCACCATTTCCATCAGGGTTCTATTTCTCCTCTCCGCTACACCATTTTGCTGAGGTGTACCAGGAGCTGTGAGTTGGGAAACTATCCCATGCTCGACCATGAAGTCTTCAAACTCTTGGTCAAGGTACTCACCTCCACGATCTGATCGTAATGACTTGATACTCCTACCTAATTGATTCTTAACTTCAGCTCGGAATTCTTTAAACTTTTCAAATGTTTCCGACTTTCGTTGCATCAGGTAGACATATCCATATCTTGAGTAGTCATCTATAAATGTGACATAATACTCATAGCCACCCCTAACTCTAACATCCATCGGTCTGCAGACGTCTGTATGTATAATTTCTAGTGGCTCTATAGCTCTAAGCCCTTTTCCAGTAAATGGTCTCTTAGTCATCTTACCTTCTAAACAGGATTCGCAAACAGGTAATGTGCTAACCTTTAACTCACTTAAAGGTCCGCTTTTTACTAGTCTGTCCATCTGGTCAAGGTTGATATGACCAAGCCTTAGATGACAGAGATACGTGTCATTATCTGGAGAAATCTTATGTCGTTTAGTTTTTGGTTTTTCAACCTTAAACATTTCAGTGTTAAGCAGTGTAGTATGTATTAACGGTCTTAACACATATAAATTGTTTTCATTAATTCCTGAAAAAATATTCAGACCATTCTTTTCAATAATAACAGATTTATTATTAAAAGAAACAGAATACGATTGTTCTAACAACTTAGAAACGGAAATCAAATTCCGTGTAAATCCAGGAATATAAAAAAAACGTTGTTCAATAATAAAAAACTATTATTATTACAAAATTGCAATCTTATTGCTCCCACTGCTTTGGCCGACACGACATCCCCCGACCCCACACGCATTGAGAAGGCTCCCTCCTCTAGCTGTGTCCAAGAATCAGTCCACTGCAAAGAAGAACAAACATGGTTATTGGCCCCTGAATCAACTATCCAGGGTGAAGAATCATCTTCCACTAAACAAGATTTAAGAACAAGTAAATCATATTTACCTTTCTTCTTCTTCTTGGCTACCTCCTCCAGGTACTGAGGACAGTTCCTCTTCCAGTGCCCGACCTTGTTGAAATGGAAACATTTTCATTTGCTTTGGTCGGTGGAGGTGCCCTTCTTTTTGCTCTTGGCTTTCTTGGGTTTGGGTTTACCCCGCACCTTCCCAGCAGACCTCTTCCTCTTCTTATTATTGGAGGAAGGTGGTTCAGCAACATTTGCCTCACCGGTCTTACTTTTACTGTCTTTAGTCAAGGACTCAAAAGTAGCAAGCTCATTGAGCAACTGTGTGAGACTGAACTTTAACTTGTTCATCCTGTAGTTGCTCTTAAATTGATCGAAACTCTTAGAAAGAGTCGTCAGTATGATGCTCACTTGACTGGGTTCATCAATGGCCCCGCCATTGACTTCTACCATGTTGAAGTAGGACATCCTACTCAAGACATGTTCCCGAACTGATGTACCTTGCTTCATGCGAGCGAGCATAGCGGAACGAACAACTTCGTGTCACTTTTGCTCAGAAGGCTGCCAGAACATAGCTTGCAATGACTCCATAATTTTGAATGCTGTAGTCATTGCTTCGTGCTTTGTGAAACGTCTGTCATAGAAGCCAACAGATATGTTCGGGCCTTCTCATTAGATGAGACCCATCGCTGGTATGCCTCACGAACAATTCGTGTGGCATTGGCAGTAGGCACCGGAGGACATTCCTCTGTAAGCACAAACTTGAGATCTTTGGTGACCAATATTGCATTAATATTAAGTTTCCACTTAGTGTAGTTATCGCCAGTTAATTTGTCGTTTGCGAGAATTTGAAGTAATGCATAAGACATAATTGCTGAAATAAATAAAACATTCATTCAGTTATTTATTAAAACAAGTGTGAGTGCTTTGGCATAAATTTAAACATGATGCATGAACATGTTTAACGAACTAGAAATACCTAAAAACAGTTACTATACCACGACAATCCAACATACCACAAAGATGTGCCGCCTTAGGGTTGGTCAAGTCTTTGCATGTTGGACCGAGACATTCTTAATCAAATGATATTATAGAATAACTCTTATTCCATATCATTCAATCATCATTTATTCAGTCAGGTTTTTAATTAACAAAACTTAATCAAAACCTTCTTGAGTGTAACCCACCATTTCAGATCTCATGAGCTTAACTCGAGAATTGCCGCCTTAGGGTCGGTCAATCCCGAAATACCCTCAGAAATCCTATCTGTTAGGAAGTCAACCTTGGTATCGATCTTTGTGGAAACCCTCCTTAGGGAGGATGAAAGCATAGCCGACACAAGGCCCCACTCGGATCTCACGGTGTTGAACTAATGATGGAGACTGCAGGATATATATGTCACATATCCCTCTCCCACTCACTATTTAAAAAGAAGGTTTTCTATTATCCGTTAATGCACCTAGACTCTACAGGATCAAACGGCTAACTTTAATCAAGTTATCTAGCGCATTAACAAATTCATTATTAGAAATAAATTCTAATTAACTAATAAATTATTAATGATTTTTAACAATTAAAAATATAATATATTAGTGAATAATCTAAGTCTTTGTAAACTTTTTACTAAGGTCAGATTATTATGTAAGCGTTTACCAAGTTTTAACTATTAAAACTCTAACACTTTATGCGGTTCATTTATTATTAGGTTATTAATCATATTAATCCTAATTACAAAAAATGACCCTATTAATCTAACTTATTAAACACTTTAATAACCAGATTAATATTAATGAGAATTAACAAGTTTTCTAACAATTAAAAAACTAATCTCATTTTCATAGCCAATAATGTATTTACTGATTTTAATCATATTAAAAAAAATACATAAAAATTAGGCTATGATACATGTATGACATATCAGATATATTTGTGTAGGCACATCTAATCTAAATGACATACGTATGCATGGCAATGTTCTTATCATCACATAATATAAAGCATACATGAATTGACTGAGTACTATGGATTATTTAACCTAAAAAAAATTGGAATCTAAAACTACAAAAATACGCCCAAGGCATTCCTTGGTCTTCTTGTAATTTCCGAGTCTTCTAGTCATTCCGATTAATCTCATGAATCCGAAATAGAAAATCCGCACGGACCGCTCTAGGCAACACTTGCCAACAGAACCGTGCAAGACGACGTGAATAGTGCCCGACAGTCCCGCATGAACAGTATTGTTAACGGAAATTTTGCTCGAGACGAGAAACCTCAATTAACACTCTCGAGACCACTACCACGTAGGTGGTGGCCAAGATTGATCGTATGTGTAACAATGATTTTCAAAAGGACAAGTAATACTGATACAATTTGTCACCCAAAAGAAAGGAAAAAAAAATATTTTCTTTATTGAACATGTATGGTATACAAATTTCTCTCAAATTGCTCTCAATTCTCTCTAGGGTATGGTCGGGTATTTGTCGTATGCCTGTCGAATAGTAGTCTCTTCTTTCTGAAGGAGGAAGTCCCTCCTTTATACAATGTCTTCATAGGTTTGAACTTATTCATTTCCCCTTCATTTTATCATCCCCCTTTTATTGGACGGGATTTTTACCTTTAAATGTAGTTGACTTTGAGTTAATTGCTCCGTTGAGGATATCTTGGAAATCAATTTGTTTCCCATTCAAACTCTATTACTTGTTCTACACTTGTATAATATATGTGGATGTGATACTGTGTATCTTCGGGTCTGGCATGATTTCCATAAGGGTCGCTGAATGTATCATGGTGTGGTGCATTTACTAATGAGGTCGATCAGTGTTTCGACCTTGATATCTGAGAAGTTTCGTCCAGCTAGGAGCCAGATTTGGCTTCCCTTGACCTTTCGAAGCTAGGTGCGGCTTCGTAGGGATATCCCCCTGTATCAGCGAGGTATAGGTGAGTTTCTGGAGGAATTGTGAGGTGACCTCGGCTTCGGGGAAGAAAGTGTTTTCAGTTGTGGTGATGCGGGCTATATCTGATCGTTCCGAGCTTTATCCCGGATGTTTCTGGAGCCCGTCCTTGTTCCTGCGGGGTGGTATCATAGCTCGACTTTGTGTAGAATGGTTTCCTGGCGGGAACCTTCAGGCATGGAGCCAGGTCTGGAAGGTGGAAAATTTTCCTTTGGTCCTTAGCCAGTTTTGGCTATTAACAGAAGTCCCATCTGACTTGAACACCAAACGTCGAGCTTGGGGTTGGGGTCAGATTTTTACTTTATTTGGGAAATCTTCCCTTTTTTACCGATACCAGAATATAGGGGAAATCTCCTCATTAAAGCGATGTGATGTGAACTTACTAATTTATCTCTGAATTAATCTGACTGCGTTACGGAAGTCCCTGAGATTTTTTACCGTTACCAGAATCTTTGGGAGATCTCCCTCTTAACTGCGTAAGTGACGTGTCGTGAGCTGATTAGCCTGCTTTGAGTTAATCCGGTTACGTTACGGTAGTTCCTGAGATTCTTTACCGTTACCACCCGAGGATCTTGATAGCTGGCGTTGTTGCCCTCTTGCCTATATATATATATATATATCTATTTATCTCCACGTCTTCCTCACTTCTCTCGAACTAAAATTTTTTGCTAAGAAATATTTTCTCTCATAGCCTTTTTTCCAAGCTTGCCTTTTTCTTCATTCTTCATCCTTATTAACTTTTACTATGTCAAAAACTAGTCGCGATTCAGTTGACTCCATAGTTGAAGGCGAGGAGATCGTCAATCTTGCTCTAGGGAAACAGGCTAGGAGAAGTTCAGACGGCGACGATTCCCTGCCTAACCCGCAACGTCGGCGGTCAAGTAGGAATGTATCCATTGGGTCTGGGTTCTCCAACCATCCTGAACATCCTTTGGATATCGCCGATGAAGATTCCGATAAAGAAGTGGGCGGTGACACCGCAGGAGAACACCGGGTCTCGGCTTCTGGCCCCCTTTTGGAGAGGCTCCCTCCCTATGATTTCCGGGTTGTCCTAGATTCCACTGTCGATCCAGTCTCGATTGACAGCTTGAGGTCGAAGTTTGGCGTCCCCGATAGCGTATCCATCTTGGTGCCTACCAAAAATTACGAGTTCTTCAACCCCTCCGAAGGCGTGCTTCCGATTCATGTGGCAGCTATCAAGAATGGGGTCAGGCTTCCCCTTCATCCGACTCTTCGGCGGGCTCTTAACTCCATCCAGCTCGCTCCCCTCCAGTTGACGCCTGGCTTCTAGAGGCATCTGATTGGTTTCCTCGTACTATGGAGGGAACAATTTCAGTTGAGCAAGGTGACGAGGGAGCCGGGTGCAGAGGAGTTGACCTATCTTTTCCAGATTGGGAGTCTGTTTGGCGCTCATCGAGGCCAGTTCTATGCTAAGGCCAATAACAAGCTCAATTTCATCATTCCTGGTGCTTCGAAAAAGGACCCCGCTTGGAAAGAAGAATGGATCCTGGCGGGGAAGGACTGGGGGAGCTCGATTTTCATTGGAGGGCAAGAATTCGAGTTTCCCACGGCCTTCAGTGACAAACCCTCGTGGGACTGGGACTCCCTGCCTTCTGAGTCTGAAGCCATCTTGAAGGCTATTTTAGCCCGGAATTATTTGAACCTGAAGTTCCCTACTGCTGAAGCCTTCGATCCTTGTAGGGTAAACCAATACTTACGGATCTCAGACTCTACTCCTCGTAAGTGTCATTGAGTTGCCTTGCCTTGCCTTGCCTTTTTATTCAGCTTGGTTCTAACATTTTCCTTTTTAATTTGCTTATTCATAGTTTCTGTCGTTGAACCGGCTACCCACCACGTCTCACGCTCTCCTCAAGGTAGAGTTTATCTTCCCTTCACTGAGGTCGAAACTGCTCTTGCTCCCTCTATTTCTCTAGCTGGGTCCAAGATGGCCACTCTTGCTTCGAGTGCTTTTTGGGCTTTGGGTAAAACTCCCCAGGTTGTCGGTCTGACTGCTTCTGTTCCTTCAGCTGAGGTCGCTAAAGTTGCTACCCCCTCTACTCAACCTTCTGATTCCGCTGCGCTTCCAACAACCAAAGCTTCGGAGGTTTCTGGGAAGGGTGTCACAGGGGTTCCTTCCAGCCGTTCCCGGCCTCAGTCGAGCTCAGCAGGGCGGGATGAAGTCCTGGAATAATTCATCGAGTCTTGTCCGGGCGGTGGGATCTCCAGGATGGCTTCCATGCCTGTGGACGTCCTGATTACCAAGGGGTCTGCTATTTTACCTAAGGTAATTGTATTTCCTTTGTGCTACTCTTGTTAATTTGTTCAGTGTCTAACTCGGGTTCTGTCCTTTGTAGGCCTTCAAGTTTAATAAAGCGATGTGCCAGCAGGTAGCCCTCCTCCGTGACCGGGCTGCCAAAGCCGAAGCTGAAGCCGAGAAAGCCAGGGAATTGCTCAAGCAGGCTCAGTCTTTAGTGGAAGAGATGACTTCTAACCAAGGAAAGGTCGAGGTCGAGATGGCTGAGCTTCGCTGTGACCATGAGAGGATGAAGCAATCTTATGATCAGGAGCGTCTTCAATCTCTCCGACGGGCTAGATAGAGGGATTCCTGGAGGTCAGAGGCTAAAAAGTTGGACCTCGAGAATCAGTCTCTGATTACTCAGGTGACCAAGCTGCAAGCTGACGCGGAGACCTCCTTCAGCGATGGATATTTCTACGCTTCCTTTCAGGCCGCAGAAGCTCATCCTCCTCCCTTTGATTTGTCATCTATTGCCGGCTGGGATAGACAGGAAATAATGCTTAAGGCTGCCGAGTTATCTCGCCGTGAAGGCGACGAGATGGTTCCTTCGAGCCAAGCAGGAGCTGGAAAACATCCTGCCCAGACATATCCTTCATTCCCTCCTCCTACCTTTACTACCTTAGGTCCTGGGGAATCTTCCAGTAAAGTTTTTTCCACTCAATCCGAGGAGGACCAGTCGGGAGCTGGTGAAGAGGTTAGGATCCCATCTGACGAGCCTCCCTTAATAGAGATGGAGGTCGACAGAAGCCAGATGGGGTCCATGGCTTCCCTTCTTGATGCGGCTATCCCACCTGAGGTTATGGACGTGATTAATGAAGTCCTGGAGGAAGATCCTGCTGATCAGCAGATCGAGCCTCTAAATTGAGGGGCGGTCGGCGAGGATAACCAAGATGAACAGCTACCTGAAAAGGGGCGCGATGGCCAAGATCAGCAAGAAGGAAGAGGACCGGCGGAGGAGAGCCGAGAGAGTCCCAAAGCTTGAAGTAGTTCATTCATGGTTTGTTTTTTATTGCCCGAAAAAAAGGCGGTGGGCACCTCGTTTTTCCTTTATTAGCTTTCTTCACCTTTTTTTTTTTAGCCCGAGCTCGGGGGTTGGGCTCCCTGTTGGACGGATGTAGCCTTACCGGGGGATAGGCTTCCTTTATCTTTAATGAGAAATCAAATTCCTTTGAGAATTCTTGTTTCACTTCTGGTCTTGAATGGGAACCAGGGTTGCATCCGTAGTAGCAATTAAAACTTGGGTAGGGAATTATGATGATCTTGATCCTGCACACGAAAAAAAACATTTTATTTATTTATTTATTTTCTTTTATCTTGGGGGCGGTAGCCCGACCAAGGCATCTGGAGGGCTATTTAGCTATTTCCTGGTCTCGAGATCTGGAAGGCAACTATGCTCTTACACTCAGACCCTTCTTGAGGGTGGTAGCCCGACCAAGGCACCAAGAGGGCTATTGAGCTATTTCCTGGTCTCAAGATCTGGAAGGCAACTATGCTCTTACACTCAGACCCTTCTTGGGGGTGGTAGCCCGACCAAGGCATCAAGAGGGCTATTGAGCTATTTCCTGGTCTCGAGATCTGGAAGGTAACTATGCTCTTACACTCAGACCCTTCTTGGGGGTAGTAGCCCGACCAAGGCATCATGAGGGCTATTGAGCTATTTCCTGGCCTTGAAGTGTTTATGTTGAGTTTCCCACACAAGGGTGTAGTTACTAATGTTGGAGATAAAGACGGAAGAGAAAAAAGAAAATGGCTTTATTGATGATCGAGATGTAGTACATCTTTATTAGGGTCCGTAATGAAAACGAAATGGGGGTAGTCTGCTTGAGAATTTCCTTCTCAAGGGTAGAATTTCCTCAAATGATCTGCATTCCAAGTGTGGTCGATGGATCGTCTGTCCATGTCTTCAAGTTTATAAACTCCATTGTGAACAACTAGCTTTATCAAATATGGCTCTTCCCAATTGGGACTTAAGACTCCATCCGACCTTTTCCGAGTGTTCAGGGTCACTTTCCTAAGTACTAGATCCCCTTCTTTGAAATTCTGGGCTCTGACCTTTTGGTTGAAGTATCTAGCAATCTTACACTGGTAGATCGCTACTTTCTCTGCTACCTGGTCTTGTTTTTCTTCTAAGAGGTCTAGATTAGCCCGGAGCTTGACTTCGTTACTTTCGGGCTCAAAGTGATATACCCTGAATGAGGTCAATTTATGCTCGATGGGGATAACTGCTTCAATCCCGAAAGCCAGGGAGTAAGGTGTCTCCCCGGTAGCTGTTCTCTTTGTAGTCCGGTATGCCCAGAGGACTTCCGGTAGCTCTTCGGCCCATTTACCTTTCCTCTGCTATAGCTTTTTCTTTAAGAGTTTCTTGATAGTTTTGTTGGTGGATTCTACCAGCCCGTTAGTCTAAGGATGAGCCACTGAAGCGAGCCTGAGGTCGATCCCCAATCCCTTGCAGAAGTATTTGAACCGGGCGTTGTCGAACTGCTTCCCTAGGTCAGCTATAATGATGAGAGGGGTCTCAAATCTGCATACCACGTTGGTCTTGATGAACTTGGTCGTTTTCTTTTCTGATATCCGAGAAAGAGGTCCTGCCTCGACCCATCTTGTGAAGTAGTCGATAGCCATGATAGCATGTTTCATCTGTCCATGAGCGGTCGGGAGTGGCCCAATTAGGTCGATTCCCCACATGGCAAAGGGGTAAGGTGAACTGAGGGACGACAGTCGCTTGGGTGGCTGGTGGTTCAAGTTTGAAGTTTTTTGACAAGGCTCGCAAAATTGCACAAAACTCTTTACGTCTTGGTGGATGGTCGGCCAATAGTACCCCATACGAAGCACCTGATAGGCTAGAGCTTCCCCACCTATGTGGTTTCCACTGTCCCCAGAGTGGACCTCTCTCAATGCCTATTTAGCATCATCGGGATGCAAGCACCTAAGTAAAGGGAGGGATCTGCCCCTCCTGTAGAGGTACCCGTCTACCATACAGTAACGGACTAAGAGCCTTTTAATTCTTCTGCTTGGTCAGGCCATTCGGGAAGCTCTCCTTCAAGGAGGTAGGTAACAATTGGGTCCATCCAGCAAGGCAGGCGATCCAGGGAGCAGATTTCTCCATTTGTGGCTATGCTGGGTTGGGTGATCACTTGGAGGGGAATTCCCCGTTGTAGGGATTGGCCTCCGTTCGCCGCTATTTTAGCCAGAACATCTGCCCGATGGTTTTGGTGTCGAGGCACTTGATCGATCTTGAGCCCCTTAAATTTACTTTTTAGCAGCTGAGCTAGCTTTAGGTAGGTAGCCATATTATCTCCCTTTGCCTGGTAGACCCCAGTCACCTGATTTACAACAAGCAATGAATCGCTCTTGATTTGTAGGTAATCGGCCTTTAGTTCGATGGCTACCTTCATCCCGGCTAGGAAGGCTTCATACTCTGCTTCATTATTGGTAGCTTTAAACTCGAATCTAAAACAGTGACAGAATTCAGTCCCTTCCGGATCTATTAAAACTATGCCAGCTCCTCCCCCGGCTTGCCCGGACGCTCCATCTATAAAGAGGGTCCATGGCCTGCAGCCTTCCGGCCAATTGTCGACCTCAGATATCCTTTCAGGGACCTCATTTGACACTGAGGGGTCATCTTGATCTGGGATTGCTGAAAATTCTGCCACGAAGTCAGCCAAAGCCTGTGCCTTAATCGTAGTCCAGGGCTTATACTTTAAATCGAACTGAGTGAGCTCTAGGGCCCATAAGACTAGCCTTCCAGATACGTCTGGTCTTTGCAAGAATTGGCGGAGGGGCTGGTCCATCACCACTGCTATTGTGTGAGCTTGAAAATAGGGACGGAGCTTCCTCGCTGAGATTACCAGAGCATAAGCGAGCTTTTCCAGGAGAATGTAATTCCTTTCTGATTTGGTTAAAGCATGACTCACATAGTATATGGGTCTTTGAAAACCGTCGCTACACTCCTTGGCCAAAGCCCCGCTTATTGCAGTTTCTGATACGGCCAGGTAGATCTGCAACTCATCTACGTGAACCGGCTTGACTAACAATGGGGGGCTTGTTAGGTACTCTTTCAAAGCTTGGAAAGCCCGTTCGCTCTCCTGGCTCCACTTCATGTTTTTCCCTTGTTTGACGGCTTTGAAGAAAGGGAGACATTTATCGGTGGAGCGAGAAATAAACCTGTTGAGTGCCGCCACGCGTCCAGTCAGAATATGTACTTGCGTGAGTGAGGTTGGAGATTCCAGGTCCAAGATAGCCTTGATTTTTTCTGGGTTGGCTTCTATACCTCTCTCATGAACCATGAAGCCCAGAAACTTCCCCGCTGTTACCCCAAAGGCACATTTGGAGGGGTTCAACCGCATCTGGTTTTCCCTCACTATAAGGAAGGTTTTGTGAAGGTTTTCCTAATGTCCTTTTACGGTTGGGGATTTCGTGATCATGTCGACGATATATACTTCCATCGTCCTTCCTATCTCGGGCTTGAACAGTTTGTTAACCAGCCGTTGGTATGTAGCCCCCGCATTCTTCAAACCAAACGGCATCACCTTGTAGCAGTATAAGCCCTGCCCAGTAATGAAACTTGTTTTATCTTGGTCAGCCGGGTGCATTTTAATTTGGTTGTATCCGGAGAATGCGTCCATAAAACTCAAAAGTGTATTTCTGGACGTGGAGTCAACCAGCTGGTCGATCTTTGGTAAAGGAAAAATGTCTTTTGGACAAGCCCGGTTGAGGTCGGTGTAATCGACACACATACACCACTTCCTATTTGCCTTCGTGACCATGACCATGTTGGCGATCCATTCGGGGTAGCGTATTTCTTTGACAAACCCTGTCTTGATCAATTTATCAACCTCTTTCTGTACCGCAACGTTCCTATCAGCGTTGAAGTGATGCCTCTTCTGCTCGACGGGCTTGACTGTTGGATCTACCGCTAGTCGGTGGGCGGCCAATAACGCCGGGATTCTAGGCATTTCATCATGGTTCCAAGTGAAGATGTCGCTGAACTCCCTGAGAAGGTCAATTAGTCCTATTTTCACTTCTGGATCAAGCATGGCCCCGACCTTAACGACCTTGGATGGATCGTCATTTATGATGGGTATCTCTTCTAGTTTATCTACAGGATGCCCGCTGGCCCACTCCTTACTCCGTTCTTCCTCCTAAGGCATAATAGGTTCACTCTCCGGATGCCCAGGATGTTCCGCAGGCTCCTTCTCCTCCTGGATTATCTGGGATGTATCCATGTCTTCCTGGATTAATGTCACCTGTACACACTGTTTTGCTACGGCTGTAGGATTGGCAGATACTGCGTAGCATTTCCTGGCTGCCTGCTGGTCCCCGCGTACCTCTCCTACTTTGGTTCCAACGGGGAATTTCAGGACGTTGTGGTATATGGACAAGACTCCCTTCAAGGAGGACAGGAAAGGTCTCCCTAGGATGGCATTGTAGGCCGATGGGGTGTCAACCACAACAAAATCGGTCATAACATTCTGTTGGAGAAACGTGATTCCGATGATTACTAGGAGGATCATCGACCCCACTGGTATGATCGAATCCCCAGTGAACCCATAAAGCGGAGTGGTACAGCTGTTGTAACAACGTTGCTTCAGGTTTAATTTTTCTAGGGTATCCTTGAAGAGGATATCTACGCTACTACCTGTATCCACGAGCACGCGATGGACCAGACAGTTGGCGATCTGTATCGTGATTACCATGGGATCATCATGAGGTTGCACGGTGTTGAAGACATCTGCTTCAGTGAAAACGATCTGCGCTGACTGGGAGGGCTCTGTCGAGCTCTGGCTGACTTCGAAGATCCCCCGGCTTTCTCTGATGCGGGGAATCTTTCTTGCATGGTTTTTTCGGGAGTTGTTGGAAACGCCAGCCAGTGTAGGACCTCCGCTGATAGTGTGTATCACCTGGATATGTTGCATTAAGTCAGCCTGTCCCCCTTTCCTCTTTTCTGTGTCTTCACGGATTTCAGTTTGTACCTCCCTTCTGTAGGGAAAAATTAACTAAAACCGCAGCGGAAGGTGAAAAGTAGATTTTCGTATAGTTTAAAATTTTTCTAAAGATTTGAACCTTAAACCTTTAATTAATTAAGCACAAATATACGGTTAGAGTTAAATACCTCTTGTTGCGTGATCCGATTGACTAACGTCGATGGTAATCCGTAAGATCTTCAATCCTAGCACGTACGTGAATCACCTAGGAGCGTGGTCTCCCTATTTTCTTTGAATTGCTTACCTGAGAATGGATGTATGGAATTTCTAATCCTGATCTTCAATCCCAAAACACCAAGAGCC
The DNA here is from genome assembly GCA_033220585.1 of Dipteronia sinensis. Classification (NCBI taxonomy): domain Eukaryota; kingdom Viridiplantae; phylum Streptophyta; class Magnoliopsida; order Sapindales; family Sapindaceae; genus Dipteronia; species Dipteronia sinensis. Next base: position 44,423,598 of record CM065638.1, on the reverse strand, counting down.
TAGCAAAATAGTTCCGGTCACTTTTGAATTCACAATCGATATGATTGGAACTCGCGTAACCCTAAATCGAAAGTGTGCACAAAACCTTTTGATGTTAAAGGCTTGCAAGTGCACTATCGAATGAGAACTTATTTTTCTTTTTCTCTCTTGGCCGAAATTCTATGTGTATTGAGTAAGATTTTTATTTTTCAAAGCAAACAAAAATCTCTCTCACTCAAGCTTCCTTTTCGTGGCCGAAATTTATCACCTTATATTTATAAGGTGACCGAAATTTCTCCTTCTCAAAATAGGGTTGGCCGAATTCTTTGTGTAAGAAATCTAGGGTTGGCCAATTTCCTTACTTGAAAAGGAATTGTGCTCTTCCCTAATTCCTATCAATTTAAGAATCCTAACCCTTATAGGACTAGGGTGGCAGAATTCTTTGTGTGGTATAGAGTGTATGTGGACTTAATCCTTACCACATTAGGACTCCTATCACTTAAAAGAATTCTAACCCTAATCCAATACATAGTATTTTATTTACTGATCAGGAAAAGATTTTGATTTAAACTATTAATTAATTAAATAATTAATTAATTTCCATTTAATCAAAACAATAAAATAAAATAATATCTTGGGCTATTTTATTAGCCTTGCCGCCCACACCATATATATATGGGTCTAATATTATTTTTCTTATTTTATTTAATCCATTAGACTTTAAATAAAAGCCCACATGTGAACCAGACTTATTCTTACTAAAAGAAACAAGCCCACATGTCTCCTTTTAATATATTAATATAATAGAGCAGCCCATTAAATAAATAATAGACATATTATAGTCTTAATATATTAAATGCAATTCTAGATGGACCCATAAATGTGTCCGGTAGAATATATCAAGTGATCCATGCAAGTACGTGTGGATTGTGGATCTTGGCGGGCTATCTAAATTTAAGCTTCAATAGACATAACCTAATCACAATCAACAAATGATTCACTTAGGTCCAATCTATTAATTTTAACTCATTCCACTAAAGAGTTAAAATTGAACTCTTAAATAAAGATAGAATAAGGATATGTTTCTCATTCATACCCTAGACAATCTTATAGGAGATGGTGTATCCTCGTGAATAATATCAGTAACCGCCAAGAGCTCATAGACCGCCTATAGCTCTCCAAGTTACCATATTTCCTCATATGACCACATTTTGAACTTGGATATTTTGACTTGTCCAGAAGCCATGTCTTCAATAATAATTATTGAAAACTCAACGTTGAGATTTAATATCCAATACCTCAAAACATCCATATGATGATATTATACTCTCATTTAATAAAGGGAGCCACGATGTCCATATCTATAAATGAAGTCCTCTATCGATTAACAAATGAATACCACCAAACTATCGAGGATAGACTATGCTATATAATCGTACTCATTGATAGCTCAAATGATAACACTTGCAACCATAAGTCCATCATTTATCTCAGGATTAAGATCGACTCTCTGATTATCCTAATAATGAAAAGACTTATATCTAGTGACAATTCTAGATAAAGTATTTCATTGTGATCATGTTCAATGCACCCAGTGCACTAGATTCTTTTACTCGAAAACCTTTCGAAGATTTTAGACTCATCATAATTCATTTGATCCCACGCAAATGCTAGTAAAAGAATTCTACAACTTTATCAAGATAGAGGTGCCCAACCTTTAACTTAAGTTGTGAACGTTATTCAAGACTAACTAAAGAATTGTGTCTACCTCACACATATCCGGATGTATGAACAATTCTTCATATCTCAAAGTCTTTTGACCTTATGATTATTTACCTTGACAATTATAATAATAAATGCTATAAGTAGTTGTAAGAATCAGAAAACAATTTATTAATATGAAAAGATTGTCAATTACAATATTACACTCTTGCTATTGAGCATAATCCTAACACCTTCCAGTCCGAATGTTATCTCTGACATGTTGTAAGAACTCAATCAAGCATCCCCCCCTTATCAGGGCTTCAATCTAGTTGCCAAATTATAGCACTCTGAGGTGTTGTGGCCCACGTCTTCATGGAAGTCGCAGTACTTGTACCGGTTTCTCCTGTCAGCTGGGGCCTTCATGGGAGCGGGCTTCTGGAGCAACCCTTCATCTCGTATAGCAAGGTAGACCATTTCCTTGGAAGCATTCGAAGGGGTGTAGTAGTCATACCCTTTTTCCCCTTGCATTACGGGAGCCACGGTCCTAGGAGGTGGCGAAGCCCGGGGAGGGGTTCGTTTTGCTGGATATCTTTCTGGCCTATGCTGAGGAGTAGGGATGCGGTAAGTCGACCTGTTGGGAGGTTTATTCTGAGTTTTCTGTACTGGCTAAAATTTGGGGGCTTCTTTTTTCAGACGTTTTGCCGTTCTCATGTCGTCGTGTTCCATCTTGACCTTGAGTTGTTCGTCGATCTCGACCTGCTCAAGAGCCTGGTCGTAGGCCTCCTGGTAAGTCTCGGGAGGTCTCTTGGTGAAGGAATGGAAAAGCTTTCCCGCCCATAGGTTCCGCCTGAAGTTGGCAAGGGTTTCTTTTTCGGTGAAAACTCCAATTTGTATGACCTCCTTGTGAAAACGTTTCACGTACGACCGAAGGGTCTCACTCTGCTCCTGAATCACATATTGGAGGTGTATAGGATCTTTCGGACGAGGTTTGACCCCTTGGATTTGGGAGCAAAAATCTATTGATAATTTCGTGAAAGAATCCACGCTGCCAACGGGCAGTTTCCTGAACCAGGTTTTCGTATAGTCGGTTAAGGTCGTTGGAAACATTCTGCATATAGTTGCTCTGGTAGTGTTCTGGACCTTCATCTGTTGAACGAAACTCTCTAGGTGGCTTAGAGGATCTTCCGTTCCGGAGAACTTATCTGCTGGCATTTTGAATTTTGGGGGGAGCTCCGCTTCCCGGATCCTCCTAGTAAAGGGAGCGTTCATCTCACTCAGGGGATCCTTTTTGTCCTCCTTATTCTTTCCATTTCTTATCTGCTGGACCTCTTTTTGTAGCTTTGCCAGCTGATCCCTCAGTCGCTTGTTCCCAGGTCTCTTCGAGTTAACCTCAGATTCTTCACTGTCGAGTCTTTCCGATGAACTGGAAATGTCTATCTGGTCCTCCTCATGGATAGGATCCATTCAGGGAGTTTGTCTACTTTCCTCTTCAGGGCCCGGTCAGTCCTCCTAGATGTAATCGGATGAGATAGCTCTCGTGGCTTCCGGGTAAAAGCATCTGCGGCAGACTTAACTCGCCTGGGTTGATATTGTGAAGGTCTTTTCGAAACTGGGGGCATGGGTCCTAGCCTATCCCGGATCGAACGTTGGGGCCCTGACCTCTCTCGAATCGGCTCTGGAAGAGGAGGTCCCAGGCAATCGAAAGCAGGTGGCCTAACTCCGAGCCTGCTCGGCTATCCCTGATCATTCAAGTTGGTTGGCTGGATTGTGATGCCTTCAGCGAGCAAGCGGACGCAGATGGTTTCTACGAAGGCTGCCGCTTGTTGGTCGAGCGCAGCCTGGCTCACTATAGGGTGGCCAGAAGCCCGCGCATTGGTTGTTTGGACCGGAACTTGACTACCATATCTAAATTTTCTCCCCTTTCTTGGGGCCTTTCGTGTTGGCCTCGCAGGAGGTTGCTCCGAAACTCTTTGTTGGCCTTGGGAAGAGCGGAACCTCATAGTTCCTGTAAAACAAAATATGTAAATGCAAGTAATTTATTAATTGGGTGTAAGGCCCCTTCCCACAGACAGGGCCAGAAAGAGTTAACGGAAATTTTGCTCGAGACAAGAAACCTCAGTTAACACCCTCGAGACCACTACCACGTAGGTGGTGGCCAAGATTGGTCGTATGTGTAACAATGCTTTTCAAAATGACAGTAAAACTGATACAATTTGTCACCCAAAAGAAAGCAAAAAAAAATATTTTCTTTATTGAACATGTATGGTATACAAATTTCTCTCAAATTGCTCTCAATTCTCTCTAGGGTATGGTCGGGTCTTTGTCGTATGCCTATCGAATAGTAGTCTCTTCTTTCTGAAGGAGGAAGTCCCTCATTTATACAATGTCTTCATAGGTTTGAACTCATTCATTTCCCCTTCATTTTCTCATCCCTTTTTTATCGGACGGGATTTTTACCTTTAAATGTAGTTGACTTTGAGTTAATTGCTCCGTTGAGGATATCTTGGAAATCAATTTGTTTCCCATTCAAACTCTATTACTTGTTCTGCACGTGTATAATATATGTGGATGTGATACTGTGTATCTTCGGGTCTGGCATGATTTCCATAAGGGTCGCTGAATGTATCATGGTGTGGTGCATCAACTAATGAGGTCGATCAGTGTTTCGACCTTTATATCTGAGAAGTTTCGTCCAGCTAGGAGCCAGATCTGGCTTCCCTTGACCTTTTGAAGCTAGGTGCGGCTTGTTGGGGTTTATGCCCTAAAGATGTATTTTGTAAATGGATTTATGAAATAAATAAAAAGAAAAGTTCAATTCATTCTTATTGTGTTGTTTATTTTATAACTTGTGCATATATTAACATCTTGGATTGCCGGATGTAATCTCGAACTGTGTATATGAGTGTCATATGCAGATGGATACAGTAAGAGACGTGCAATCTAAAGAGTCCATAGATAGCAAATAAAGCTGGGTACTTTATTTGTGGTTAATCTATAGCTGTAGTCCATTTCGTAATGTACGATGATTCTATCCTGAATCATTCATATGAGATATGGGAATAGAGACACCTTGTATGATGTGATCATATAGGACTGGGCCATGATCTATATGAATCTCTCACCAAGATCCGTTTACAGATGAGATTCATATATATCAACTAATGATGGCTATATGTGGGTGATCTTAATCTTGAGTGTCTTATCGACTCTTTCAGGTTAGATCGTGGTCTTTGATATACCATGGGTGAGGTCAGATGCAATTCCTGATCATTATACTCCGTATGTTGTGTTGGGATTGCGTTTTGGCTTGTGGTTGGGAAGATATGTACACAATAGTGGAATTCACTCCTTCTTGTGAGAAGTAGATGGCTGTTCCCTTAAGAGTTGATTCGGGGCTTGGACAATATGAGCGCTCTCCTAATTCCGTGAGGAAATAGGATTTATTGTTCATTAGAGAATCAATGGTACTTAAAGGATATATGTAATTAGAGGGGTATAACGGACATTATGACCCAGCTCTAATTATGAACTACTGTGGAGGATCACACCATGTGTAATAGCTATATCGATGGACACCGAGTTGTATCGGACTGTGTAAAAAATGTCTGCAGTTGAGAGAGTGCAGCTTCGGGTTTTTAGTGGAATAACACCAGAGTTAATAATCAAAGAATATTAATTAAAGAGTTTAATTAATGATTCCAATGATTATTGGAGCTCAAAATACTGTGGGTCCATTAGGTCCCCTTGCTAGTCCGATCGATTTAGGTAACAAGGGTCACGGTTAATTAATTGGATTGTCCAATTAATTGTGTTACGAAAGTGAGACGTATTTATTCGGAAAATAGTTGAATAATGAGATTATTTAATTAATGAATAATGGTGCTTAAATAAATTAAATAATAAGATTATTTAATTTTGTTATTAATCACTAAATAGAGGATGTTAGTTGATATCTTATTTTAAATAGAATAAAATAATATGATTATTTTATTTTATTAAACTAAATATTTGAAATTGAATTTAAAATGTTTAAATTCAAAATAAATATTTAATTATCTTTTAAAATCTAAAGAGATATCAATTAAAGAGTTTTAGTTATAATAATATATATATGATATATATTGATAACAAAAATATAGCACACAAAGGATATACATAAGTGTTTGTATATGATACAAACTCATATTGTATGTAACACAAAAAAGAGAAACAAGAGAGATAGTGTGTGTGTGATATTTTCCAAAAGAGAAAGAAGTGCAATTGTTGCACTATTGAAACAAAACAATTATTATAAAAAAATACCCATACTGTGCGTGAGTTTTTTGAAAAGAATTAGTGCTGTGCACTATTAAAATTAAAAGAGGAAAAACGCACAGGGGTGCGTGAAAAGGAAAAAGGAAATTTTGATATTTGTTATATTTTTCTTTTGAACAACTAGAATTGTTCTAGTTTGTGTATTCTCTTGGAAGAAAAAGTTTCTTCTTCGTTTCTCTACATCCTCCTAAGTTCCTGAGTACGTGACGCGCCCATACGCAGTTACCAGTTCCGGGAATAGCTAGGAAGATCAGTGGTACAGGCCAGGAGCATATCGTAAAGTGAAGGAGCCTCCAAACGTTGGTAAGGTTCTAAATTTTTTTTAATATATTGATTACAATTTCCTGTGTTTACATATTGTATGTATTAGTTCTGGAAAAAGAATTGCGATCCTAAGTTCACTGGTCCCAGATCGTTTATGATCTGTATAAAAATTTTAAAACCTATTTCCGCTGCATTACCAGTGAACGGGGTTCTAACACGGCTTCCCCTGACCTTTCGGAGCTAGGGTGCGGCTTCCTAGGGATATCCCCCTGTATCAGTGAGGTATAGGTGAGTTTCTGGAGGAATTGTGAGGTGACCTCAACTTCGAGGAAGAAAGTGTTTTCAGTTTTGGTGATGCAGGCTATATCTGATCGTTTCGGGCTCTATCCCGGATGTTTTCGGAGCCTGTCCTTATTCCTGCGGGGTGGTATCGTAGCTCGGCTTTGGGTAGAATGGTTTCCAGGCGGGAACTTTCGGGCATGGAGCCAGGTCTAGAAGGTGGAAAATTTTCCTTTGGTCCTTAGCCAGTTTTGGCTATTAACAAGTACCACGCATGAACAGTCCCCCCGTATGAACAGTACCACACATGAACAGTACCAGTAACAGTATGTGTGAATAGTACCCGTCACGCGTATTTCCGATTTCGCCCTTCCGACTTCGCGATTTTTCCAGATCTTCAATATAGGTTACATTTTTTTTTACATTACAATAACAGGAAAAAAAATAATAAAAAAAATATATAATACAACCCATGAACCCTAAATCCACAGTACCATATAATTGACGATCAATCATGTTTTTATAAATTAACAAATTTAATATACATACAAAAAACAACATACAGTCAATTTAAATAGTGCCTACACAATTATACATACAGGAGCATCGAAAACAATTTCCTGTTCGAAAAAAAAAAATTGGCTCCGATACCAATTGTTAGAACCCCGTTTACTGGTAACGCAGCGGAAATAGGTTTTAAAATTTTTTATACAAATCATAAACGATATGGGACCAGTGAACTTAGGATCGCAATTCTTTTTCCGGAACTAATACATACAATATGTAAACATAGGAAATTGTAATCAATATATAAATATAAAAAAATAAATTTAGAACCTTACCAACGTTGGAGGCTCCTTCACTTTACGATATGCTCCTGGTCTGTACCACTGATCTTCCTAGCTATTCCCGGAACTGGTAAATGCGTGTGGGCGCGTCAAGTACTCAGGAACTTGAATGGAGGATTCAGAGAGAATGAACAAGAAAAAACAATTTCCATTTGTGCACTGTGCAACACTTGCACCATACACACTTGCAGGGACGGACCCCTGTGGAGGCCAGCAGGGGCCGTGGCCCCTACATTGTTTTGAAAAAAAGGTTTTAATTATTAGTATATTTTCTTGTTTATCTTTCTTATCTTTAGCTTCGGTTGATTTAGTCGTTTAGTACTGTGGAACCGAAGATTTGTTATCTTTTACTTGTGTTCTTTGACTTGTGGATAGCTTCGTTATGTCACACTTGTTTTTTTTATGGATAACTCAAGTCAAAGAGCACATGACTACAACAATATTTCTGTTTTTGAATATACTTTAATAAGTTAAAAAAAATTAAGTATACTTTAATGATAATATTATTTGTGTCATGGAGCACATGGTACTAAATCATGGTACAAATATATGATCCCTTTTGTTGTTTTTTTTTCTTGGTTTTTTTTTTTGTATCGAGGATCTCAAACTTCGCCCGGGCACATATTTGTCTTTCAACTGCGTGACACTCGTCTGTATATTGGATTCATGGAGTAAGACAAATAAAAAACCTCGTCCCGCACCATTGACCTTTATGTTGTGGCTCTGTTCTTTTTGCTGTTTGGGCGGCTTTTGTGCATTCTTTTTGGTGGAATACAATCTACGGTTAAAAAAAAAAACAATAGTACTGGTCTATATTCTATGCACATTTTACAAGGGCTCTAATCGTTATAGATTATTTTTAGGGTAAATTACACTGAACCCCTTGAGGTTTGGACAAGTTACACTTAGATGGATAAGTTTCTTTATTATACACTAACACCCCCAAAATTTAAAATTGACTTTAAAAATACCTAAAATGCCCCTAGTTATATTATTTTACATTTTATTTTTTTTACCTTTTAATCAAACACTTTATAAACTTTAATAAAATAAAAAAATTAAATAAAAGATATGATTCATTAAATAAATAAATAGTTTTAAAAAAATAAATAGTTTTAAAAATTAAATAAATAGTTTTAAAATATTAAATATATAAATATTTTTTAAAACATTAAGTAAATAAATAATTTAAAACATTAAATAATTTTTTAAAAAAAATCAAATGAATAAATAGTTAAAAAAATGAGTGAAAAAATTAAAAAAAATTAATTTTTTTAAGAATATCTATTAATAGGGAAAATATAAGCTCTAAATATCTAAGGAGTGTCGGGAACTTTGAAGCTTCTCTCACCATCATCTTTACAATAAAAGTTTAGATATTTAAAGTTTTTCTTATCCCTATTAATGAATATCCTTAAAAAATTTAATGTTTTTAAGTTTTTCACTTATTTATTTATATTTTAAATTTATTTATTTATTTATTTTAAACTAATTATTTATTTTTAAAAAAATTATTTATGTATTTTATTTTTAAAAACTATTCATTTATTTATTTATTTTAAAATTGTTTATTTATTCAAAATATTTATTTATTTAATTAAAAAAACTATTTATTATTTAAACTATTTATTTATTTAATGAATCATATCTTTTATTAATTTTTTTATTATATTAAAGTTTATAAAGTGTGTGTTTGATTAAAAGGTAAAAAAAATAAAGTGTAAAATAATATAACTAAGGGCATTTTAGGTATTTTTAAAAGTCAAATTTAAATTTTTGGGGTGTTAGTGTATAATAAAGAAACGTATCCATCTAAGTGTAACTTATCCAAACCTTAAGGGGTTCAGTGTAATTTGCCCTTATTTTTATAATATAAATAATTATAAAATTCTCACCTCTCATGTTTTTCAATTTTCATTGAACTCAAAGTCCACCCTCAATTTTTGTATCGGTCTAAAATCCACCCTCAATTTCCAACCCTAAGAAAACTTTCCACCCCAGCCTAATCTCTCTACCCAGCCCCCCCCCCCCCCCCCCCCCCCCCCCCCCACTCTAAGAAAATATTAATTTGATTGTTTATGTCATCATCGTACATAATATGGCCCCCCAACATCCAACTTCTAGTTCCGTCCCTGCACACTTGCACCATTTTAAATTTTCGTTGATCAATCTAAATCTATCATGCACTTGATTTGCATTGACCAATATATACATGCGTTGAACAAATAAAAATTATATGTCAGCCTTGATCAATACATATTTTTTTCATGCACATACTTATTGCATCTGATGCAATATTTTTACTTCACAGAGCAAAAGCAAACTTTTTGTCTTTTTCTCCTTTGGTGTGTTTTTCTTGTGCGCACGCTTGCATGTGTATTCTTCTCTCTTTTTGTTTCGTTTGTTTTTTGTAAATGATTCACGCACAATTATCGTATTTGTATCCTATACCAACACTAATATATGTGCATGCATATCAGGTTAAGGTTTTTAAAAAATATAAAACTCTTTTATAACTTTTTCAAATAACCACACCTTATCTTTTAAAATAAAATCTATATTTTATTTCTCAAAAAAGATAATATGTATATTTAAATTTAAACAATTTAAATTCAAATATATTTAAATTTATTTTATTTAATAAATGAGATAATCTCATTATCTTACTATTCAAAAATAAATAACAAATGAAACCATCCATTTAGTGATTAATAACATAATTAAATAATCTTATTATTTAATTTATTTAATCACCATTATTCATTAATTAAATAATCTCATTATTCAATTAGTTCCCGAATAAATACGTGTCACTTTCATAACACAATTAATTGGACAATCCAATTAATTAATCGTGACCCTTGTTACCTAATTCAATCGGGCTAGCAAAGGGACCTAATGGACCTACAGTATTTTGAGCTCCAATAATCCTCGGAATTATTAATTAAACTCTTTAATTAATATTCTTTGATTATTAACTCCGGTGTTATTCCACTAAAAATCCGAAGCTGCACTCTCTCAACTGCAGACGTTTTTTACACAGACCGATACAACTCAGTGTCCATCGATATAGCTATTATACATGGTGTGATCCTCCACAGTAGTTCATAATTAGAGCTGGGTCATAATATCCGTTATACCCCTCTTATTACATATATCCTTTAAGTACCGTTGATTCTCTAATGAACAATAAATCCTATTTCCTCACGGAATTAGGAGAGGACTCATATTGTCCAAGACCCGAATCAACCCTTAAGGGAACTACCATCTACTTCTCACAAGAAGGAGTGGATTCCACTATTGTGTACATACTTTCCCAGCCACAAGCCAAACCGCAATCCCAACATACGGAGTATATTGATCAGGAATTGCATCTGACCTCACTCATGGTATATCAAAGACCACGATCTAACCTGAAAGAGTCGATAAGACACTCAGGATTAAGGTCACCCACGTATAGCCATCATTAGTTGATATATATGAATTTCATCAGTAAACGGATCTTGGTGAGAGATTCATATAGATCATGGCCCAGTCCTATATGATCACATCATACAAGGTGCCTCTATTCCCATATCTCATATGAATGATTCAGGATAGAATCACCGTACATTACGGAATGGACCGCAGCTATAGATTAATCACAAATAAAGTACCCAGCTTTATTTGCTATCTATGGACTCTTTAGATTGCACTTCTTTTACTGTATCCATCTGTATATGACACTTATATACACAGATCGAGATTACATCCGGCAATCTAGGATGTTAATATATGCACAAGTTATAAAATAAACAACACAACAAGAATGAATTGAACTTTTCTTTTTATTTATTTCATAAATCCATTTACAAATTATATCTTTATGGCATAAACCCCAACAGTTATGTGGCAGCGGTGATGATGTGGCAACCAGAGACCACTCTTGTGACTAGACTTTCATCGGAAACCGCTGCTATCGCTGGAACCTCGGTCGGAAACCGTTCCGGTAACCAAAAATCATTGACTGTTTTCTCGACCAACACGTCTATGCCACTTATCTTTGTGGGACTGGGCCATGTCTCACAAATGAAACATCTTTTCCACGTGTCATAATCTGATAGAAGCACGTGTCAACTGTAGAACAAATCTGGTTTGCTATGCGCGTTTCCCATACGCACCGATGGTGCGTGCACCTCACGCGCCGTCTTCCCATCCATTCCTGATCACTAGACCACTATCATCCGACTCCAAATTTAATTTTAATTCCATTTATGCCATTAGTTTTGACGTTTGGGTCTAGGGTGAAGTGCAATCGCAATCAAAAGCGCTTGACATTTGTTCTTCATGTTCTTCACTAAAGTTCAATAACAAAACTAGTTTCCAGATTTGATTTCGAACCGAAAAATTCAAACAATCATTTTTCTCCCTCCATACTAGTCCAAATTTTGCAAATGACCTATCGTTGGAAAGCTCTCAGCAGGCTATAACTAATGGTACTATGATCGCAGAAAAATAAAAAAAATGGCAGTGAGTTTTAGACCCTACAAAGTTATGGGTTTCATATGCAATTCTTCAAAATTCTCTTAATTTTTGCTAATAACCTATCGTTGGAAAGCTCTCAGAAGGCTATAACTAATGGTACCATGATCACAGAGAAACCGAAAAAATGGCAGTGAGTTTTAGACCCTACAAAGTTACGGGTTTCATATGCAATTCTTCAAAATTCTCTTAATTTTGAAGTTTATACTTGGCATGCATTTCCAGAACATCATATAACATCATCATATATATATATATATATATATATGTATGTATGTATACATACATGCCACAAAAAATGAAATATAACAAGTGTGTGGTGTTATGCCATTATTGAATTGTGAAGCAAACTTTAAAAACAATTCCTAAACATGGCATTTCTACTAGAATACATTCCCAAGCATGCTCTGATACCAATGAAAGTTAATTCATTCGAATAAACAAAAAACGAATTCGGATCATTATCGTTCACCATACGGAAATCTGAATTCTAGTGGAAACGGATCGAACAACTAGAACTGTATCACCGATCAGAGGACGATCACAGAATTGAAAAGTCCCTTCTGCTCACAATACAAATACCCATACTCTTGATTTTGGATGGGAGAAAATTCACCAGATTTTCTCCACAAATCTATGTGTTTCTCTCTTACACCAGCACACACACACTCTCTCTCTGTTATGCTTATTTGCTCTGTATTGCACATGCATACATTCACTTTTATACATGCTCTGTTTTGCACACAATACACTAGACAACTCCCATCTATTGCCTGTTGTATATGACACATAATGCCAGACCTTCCTAGAAATACACACAACATTATAATGCTAATTCACGTATTATCTTGTTGGTGTAATAACTGCCAATGCAGTTTCTTGCAAGTTCATTTTGAACTACTCATGGGCTTATGCATGGGACATGTTTACATGGACTTAGGGGTCGTTTGTTTTTTCCACTTAAAACTTAATTGGTCTGAATCATAATTATTAAGTTGTTTTGTTTGTTTTTTTAAGTGGTCAAACAACTTAAAAATATCTAAAAACAACTAAAAATAAAAAGTAAAAAATCTCGACTTTTCACTTAATTGCAAATCACTGAATTGCATTAAATGCAATTCAAAATCTTTTCTTCCAATATTATCCCCCATATATAATATATTTCCAATTTCATTATAATTATATATGGTAAAGAAATCTTTATTTTAATATATTGCTTATTTTAAATAGCTTTAAAAATAAAAAAGAACCCTAATCATTTCTTATATTGGTGTTTAATATCAATACTTTATTATGATATTAGGGTGATGTATATATATATATATATATATATATATAATTTTTTTAAAGTGTTTTGTGTGACTTTTCCTATTGTCCTTTTTATTTCTTGGAAAGAAAAAAACATTTTCTTTTGTTAGTAAAAATGAAGTTTATATGTAATCGAAGAAGAAGATCATAATCATATGTGTTCATATATAATTTTTATTTTTGGATTGTTTTTATTCTAGATTATATGTACAATTGTTTAACATGGATATAAATGTAAAATTACTTAGTTTTAGACAATTTAACTTTTAAAAACAAATGTGTTGATAATACATTCAGATGTGAGGAAAAAAAACCATGTCATTCAAGTTCAGATTTCAGTCCCTATTCAGTCTTCAGACAAAAACCCAAACGACCCCTTAGACTTGACCGTATTTGGGTGTCCAAACCCAAATATACCAATAGAGAGGCACAAGACCAAAAACATTTAAAAGTTTTAGGTCTCTTTTATAATTTGTATTTCAATAAGTTTAGAAATCTTAGGGTGTTTTCATAATTTACTAAAGTTTAATTATTAATTGCGGTGTAAAAAGATATGTTTAGCATTGAATCAATTAGTCAACGAATTCCTAGGGATGTTTGTACAATTATGACAAAAATGGCCACTAAGTTCAATATTGCCTTAACGTGGGAGAAGTTTGACGATTTGGCCTTATTTAAATAATGAAAAATGGATGGATTTCTTCCAAGAACTTGATGGAGGAGATTGGATATTTGGATCTCATCCATCATTTAATAAATAACCAAATGTAGTGATCTAAAAATCGCTGCATGCATCTCATATAGCATGCTGTCAGATGGAACACGTGTTACATTTTTATTTTGTATTTTTGAATTATTTTTAATTGATTTTATTTTATTTTATTGGAATAATTTTAGTTAGATTCGTGTTTTGTTTTGGTTTGTTTTTGTTGGATTGGGATGAAGTTTTTAATTTTTGTTTAGTTTTAATATAAATAACAAATAACAAATAAATATATTTTGAAGGTTGTGTCAAAGGCAAATTTATCTTTTCATAAATTTGGTTGGACATCACTTTTTTTTTATATATATAAATATTACGATAGAAATGCTTACTATCAAAATCAAACAATACATAAGATAAAACTCCCTTTCCTACGATACGGAAAAAGAGTGCACTACAACATGTGCTGACATGTGATGTGCAGAAAAGTTGATGACTTAATTAATAAAAAAACGGAAAAAGAGTGCACTACAACATGTGCTGACAAGTGATGTGCAGAAAAGTTGATGACTTAATTAATAAAAAATATCGTAAGTTTATTATAAAAATCTAAGATAATGACTATTCTTATTCAAAGATTGTACAATTAACATAAAATAAACATCATTAGTTTTGTCCTATTGATAAATGAGATTATTACTCGAACCATAAAACCAAGGAAACTTGATCATTGCGAGAAAATGTATATTCGTGGTATTACAAGCTTTTAATATTATTACAAACATCCTTTGAAGAAGATTTAATGAATGTAAAACACTACATTTTATGTACACACCATTCCTTTTCAAGAAATGTGTAAAGAAACACCTTCTTCTTTGGATAAAAGTAAAAACTAAGAAGCCTTCTTTGACTTGTACTTCTTGGCACAGACAATATAAACCAACATGTTAAGGAAGCTAAGCCCAGCTAAAAGCCAGAAAAAGTAATCAAGATGACCTTCGTTCAAGTTATCAGGAATCCATCCTGCTTCCCCGCCCCGAGTTGATAAGTAAGATACCACTGTCAGAATAAAAGAGCTCAGGTAATTACCTAATGATGTTGTTAGAAGTGACAATGCACTGCACAAGCTCCGCATCGCATCAGGAGATTGGTCATAGAAGAACTCAAGCTGCCCAATGAACGTAAATATCTCAGCAGCACCCAGCAAGAAATATTGGGGTATTTGCCAAAAGATACTAATTGGCACTGCAACTCCTTTTTCAACCAGCCCAAGCTCTCTTGCAATCTGCAATCGGTTGATCTCCACCACAGCAGCTGCAGACATGCACAGAACTGAAAGAAAGAGGCCAATTCCCATTCGCTGCAACTCTGAGAAGCCTCTCTCCTTGCCGGTGAACTTCCTTGCAATAGGGACAATGACCCGATCATAGATAGGGACCCAGAAAATAACACTGATAACGTCAAAAGTTGAGAGAGAGGCAGGAGGAATGGTGAAAGAACCGATAGATGTGTCCATCATCATTCCTTGCTCTACAAACATTGTAGACATCTGAGCATATACAGCAGAAAAGACGATTCCTGTAGCCCAGATGGGAAACATTCGAATCAAAATTTTCAATTCCTCCACCTGCGTCACAGTGCAAAGCTTCCATGAATTGGAGAAATCCCCACTTTTAATCTCAGCATCTGAAAGTACAGCAGCTTTATCAAGGCACCTGCAGCAAAGTGGGATTTAGATTTTTCTTCCCTTTTTTTCAGGAAAAGAGTTGTATTGCTTTTGAGCAATTCAAGAAAATGTAAGTTGCAACTTCCATGGAAGTTCTGTAAAATGAACATGAAGTCGATAAAAAAAGATTACCATTCAAATAAGGTAATTCTAATCTAAAAACAATGATAATTTCATTATACTGAGATATATAACAGATATGACAGTTTCCTGTGCTTGTTTAGCAAACTGGTGTCGATAAACACTAAAATATAGAAGATTTCAGAAGCATGTATTCATGTTCATTTCTTCCAAGAAAAAGTTTTGAAAGCAAACAAAATATACATCAATCGACAACCTGGGCCAAAATTCCGCTAATTCCTTCTCCTCCTAGATAGATCACAAACACAGAATAAAACTTCCACTTAGTAACACGGGGTGAGGACACTTGCACAATAGTACACTCCAGATAAGATAAAGCATATTCGTATAATCTTATGCATTGATATAATGACTAGCTCTTTATGCATGTAATATGATGAGGATGTAAAACAAACAGATTCTGTAATTTAGAAAGTTTTTTGTGTGAAACACTGCAATAAGCTTATTAAGCAACACGAAAGTAAACTACATATAAACAAGAATTCAATTGCTAAAAAATTTGACTATTGTGTAGCAATACAAAAGAGCACCCATCATATCCCCAGGGAAATTACATAAGTTTATTCAATGTGTTGATAACCGCAATAAATAAGTCAATCTAAGGAATTACAAAGACAGCTTCCTTTTTTCAATTACCACATTAGTGATCCATGTACAATTTCTAGCCTTCAATGTAAAACAAAAGGTTGAAAGATTTAATTCTTGTGGGATGTATATGACCCACCCAATATGTACTGTGATGTTTCTATTTGTAACTTAGCAAAATAAGCTTTCGTTATGAGAAAATGAAACTGCTAACAGATCAGAAAACATGGTTCAGAATACAGAAAAGTAAAACACAGGGGAAAAACAAAAGAGAGAAAATATTTACTTCAGTTCATCACTGTGCTCTATCTTCCGACTTCCTTCAATGGCAGAGGTTTGAGTTTCATAGAGGAGACTACTGTCTCCTGGTACCTCCATATTCCACTTACGGAATGAAGCAGCCAAAACCTGACACATTCTTGTAAGAGGGCTACCCCCTGGTTTTTGAAATCTATAGAGCGGAGTGCCTGCAAAGAAACTTGCAATGGCAATGCCCATAAATAAAGTGGGAATTCCAAATCCTAAGCCCCACCCAGCATTGTCTTGGATCCACACAATTAGACTACTTGATACCAGGGAACCAATATTTATAGAAAGATAAAACCAGTTGAAAAACGATCCCTTCTTAACTCTCTCTTTAGGATCAGTATCATCAAACTGATCTGCTCCAAAGGATGAAACACAAGGTTTAATCCCACCAGTCCCAAGTGCAATCAGATAAAGCCCAAACAAGAATACCGCGTACTGAGCTGGAGTAGCAGAGGGGCATGCAGAACCCACACATTCAGCAGGCATAAAGGCAGGAATTGATGCTGAGAGAGTTAATGTGCACATTCCCTATAACAATAACAACTTCATGTCATTGAAGATATCAATGAAGTATTGCAAAAAAACACTTACACAAAATAACTCTCTTCAGATTAAGAAAGAAGAATTACAATTAAGTAAATCGTGGAGAAAGCAGCAATTGTCCAATATCTTCCCCAGTAAGCGTCTGCTAAAACAGCTCCGATAAGAGGTGTAAGATAGCAGGTGCCTGACCAGGTGGTGACATTTCTTGCAGCAGAGACATTTCCTTCGTGTAGTTTGTTGGTAAGATAAGACACAAGATTAGTGGCAATCCCATAGTAGGCCAATCTTTCACAACATTCAGTACCTGGATTTCAGATTACAAATTTCAGAAATAAGAACTACTCAAGGAAAAACACTACAAAGAATAATGATAAATCACCTAAGATGAAAGGGCATGCTCTCCAATTCCCAGTGTTCTCCTTCAGAACAGGTTTCCCACTGATGTCAACTGAACCATCTCCTGTGTACAGTTCACTGCTTTTGTTCTAAAGATATAACACAAGAATCATATCAATAAGATAACACCGGATCCTTTTTCATTCAAAAAAATAAAGAAAAAAAAGATAACACCAGATCCTAAAGTGTGGTGATGTGTATTAGTATGCTATAGATATGCCTAAATTGTATGCCTATCAGAGAAAAATTGCTATTCAAGTGATGATAGAGAGAGAGCTCTGCAAGGGAAAATTTCTCACTAAAATTTTATGATAATACACGAAACACACACAGATAGATGCACGTTAATTTAAATGTTCTATTTTGCAGTTCCAGGTTCAACTCAAATCCAATTGAAATCAAGTTGATGGTATGTAAACACATGATGTAAATGTTAGAGTGACCCATGGCTGCTTTTCACCTCCATACTTATTCTTGCGGTCTGTAAATACCCAATATGGTCTACTTAACCCTGTATGCAGCCTGAGACTCCTCTGCTTAGGCCTGGAGTCCAATTAGTGCCCTCAGCCAAATGCATCATTTGAGACAGTGCATAAACAAAGAACAACCTTTACACAATATTGAGGCACCCATGCCCATCTTGTTGCATTTAACATTTTTTTTATGAAACAATATTGCAATTATTATTAAAACCTAAAAAAGACTGTTCAATGTGCAAGAGTACAGAATACCTATTCAAAGACCAATCCGAACGCAGTCCATATAATTCAGGACTTTGAAACAGTGACGAGCTGCTTGTATTTCACTTTTGATAATCCTAACATGCTTAATCAATAGTGCACAGATAGTGAAAAAGAACAATAACAGCAAAAGATCATGACAATGTTAACATCAATAGATGTAGAATTTGGAGTATGATTTATAATTATTTTAAACAATGAGTTCTGATTTCTCAAGTATCATTTATAGTTATTAACAGTCATGTCATCTCATTTAAACATAAACATAATTGAGAAAACCAAGTCTAGTGTGGCAATAAAAGTATCCTCAGATCAAACTTTTTTTTTTGTTCATAAGCCTGATACCTACGGTTTTTGAAATGCTTGAATTTAAATCGGAAAATATATAGTAGATGCATCAATAATTATAAGAACTAGATGCATTTATATACAATCCTAGACTCCTAGTATTTGAACTTATCCATTAATGTAAGTACTAATTTGAATCCTCAATACAATACAGCAACTACTTTTTATCTTCAGTTTTTCCCCCTAAACATAAATAAATATATATATAGAGAGAGAGAGAGAGACAGAGAGAGAGAGAGAGAAAGAGAGAGAGAGAGAGAGAGAAGAGAAAGAATGTATTTTTCTTTCAAGGTGGGAACAGGAAAAAAAAAATA
Organism: Dipteronia sinensis; assembly: GCA_033220585.1. NCBI lineage: Eukaryota > Viridiplantae > Streptophyta > Magnoliopsida > Sapindales > Sapindaceae > Dipteronia > Dipteronia sinensis. Next base: position 44,404,576 of record CM065638.1, on the reverse strand, counting down.
AACACACAAAAAAAAATTACATCATAAAGAAAGCATGAATTTTAGATAAATTTATCAAAGACATCATCACTATCAACTCAGATAATGACAGGGGTAAAGAATTCATAAGCTTTGGCTGATTGATTTTCTAAGTCATGGAGTAACTTCAATAACTCCAGCATCCAGCAGTAACTGACTATGTCTATTTGAATTGAAATAGTCAACAACAAAAAGTTCAAACAAAAGCTTTCATTATACATAGAACCTTACTGTAACGGCAATAATATAAACTACCAAGGCCAATAACCACCAGATCTTTTACAAAAGCATGTAAGTTACAATAACAATCAAGGAAAGTATGGGTAGATCCCACATATTCACCAAGCTAAAGAAGCTTGATTATTAACAACCACAATTCATTCCAAACATCATGCAAGCATTAAATGAAACCCAATCAATGTATGACAAATATCATGAAGTCAAATTACTGAATAATAAAAGAAACCATGTCTCTTAGTCCACATTTCATGATTCTAGCTTTCTTACAAGAACATTTTATTAGAGATAAAACGAAATAAAAAAAAGAAAAGAAAAAAGCATATACCATGAACGAATGCATCAACATGAGTCCTCAAACTAAATGCCAACTCCTTGATAACTCATAAAGGAAAATAAGAAGATAATAAACTTAAATTTTTAGCCTATATATAAACAGTCGAGCATTCCGGAGAGTAGACCAGCAAATTCTAGTTCACATAATCATAATAATGTTCCATGTTATACTTAGGATGAAGTGGTAGGTTTTATACTAGCAAAAACAATGGTTTGCACTCTATCAAGTTCAATTCAATACAATGTTTTTGTTTATCAAACTCTACATTTAAAAAAAAAAAAAATTAAGCAGAATAAACCAAATCCCCTGAAACTGTGAAATACTGATTAATCTTTGTTATAAACTGTGTAGAATTCGATCTCAAGACCTCTTCATAAAATGAAACTCTGGCATGATTTTGTAAAAGACAAAATACTGATTATTTTCCAGTAAATCGAATACAAACCCAACAACTCGTTGCTTCAAATTCTATACAAAACCAAAATATATCTATATACAATTAACAATGAACCAAACAAAATTAACTAAATTTTGTCAATCAATAAATGAATCCCATAAGCTTATAACACGATAATTATTGAATTTGTTTAGTTTCCCAGAAAACCTAAATTTGTACAAACAGAAAAGAAAGTTTTGAAGCATCTAGGAAAGGCATGAATTTAGGTAAGAACCTGTGTGAGTCCTTCCTCCAAGAGCGATCTCTCTTCTTCGACGGAACCCATGATTATGAATGATGTCTCTCTGTTTTCTTCCTTTCTTCTTTGAGGGTTTGAAGATTCAAAGGTCAAAGTTGTTGCTTGTTGATTGGAAGATAACGCAAGAAAGAAGCGATAAAGATGAAGATACTTTATTAAACAAATAATAAAGTATGGACCACAGAATCTTTGCTTTTTTTATTTTTCATAACAGTAACGCTGAACATCTAACCTAAAATCCCGTATTTTTCATCTCAAGACATTTGAAATGTCAAATGGTTAATGGATACATGTGGTAGGTGAGATAAATCATCATTAATGTGTATCCATTCACAATTTGACACCTCACATGTCACATATTTTGAAATGAAAAAAGTGAGATTTTAGATGAGATATTTTAGTTAACTTATTTCATAAAGGGCAATTTGCAAAAACAAACCCAATAAAAGTATTGGAATTTGTTTTTAACCCCTGTTTAATATTTTTAATCACATTAAGTTTCGAATGTTCAAACTATCCCTATATCTATATCTATTACTCTATCTTCTATATAAAACCCGCTTCCTTGTGAAGTGTGCCAATTATATAGACCCTACATTTTGTGTGTGCAGGTAAAAGTGCCCTTCAAATGTTTCCTAATTACTAAATAACATGAGTGAGGTATAAAAAAGTTAGGGTAAACTCATTTTGTTATTATGTTTTCAGTACTTTTATCTTCATAAAATTCGAAGGAAAAAAAAATAGCTCTTGCACTAAAAAAATCACTTTTTTTAAGCATTATATAAATTCAAGGTTTTTTTTTGGAAGGGAGGAGGACTCGAACCCATAACCTCGTGGTGTAGGTGTGAGTAGTTAACCACCAGACCAACCTTTGCATTCCATTCTTCGTATCATTCAAGCAATCTCGTCCAAAAACTCCGAATTTATGTAATTGTGTAATGCTTATGAAAAAACGATCTCATCAAAATTTATTCTTGTGTTGATGTTGTTTGTGTTTTAAGATGTGTACATTATTATACCTAAGTTTCTTCTTTCTTTTTATTTACATGTTTTTTTATTGTTTATTATTGTGCACAAACACTTTTAAATGGGTGCAAATATTAATTGCCACGAATATAATTTAGTTATGATATGCTTTTTTGAAGCTCTTATTTTGTTACTCTAAATATTCATCAGCTGAATTGGGGTTTATTCCATTTCCATGTCAGTGAAACACTATCCAACCTCAATAAATTCAATTAAAACACTAAGAATACAATTCAAAATTTGTATCATATCCATAGTTTTTGAAAATTGTTTTTGAATTGTGAATCAAATATCTCTATTAATTTATAATATGTTTTCTCCTCCTGCTTTTACGTTAAATTGTCATATTTTGATTTGCATTAATAATTTAAGATGGATGATATAAGAAAGATTTTATAGTATTTATAAATTGAATGATCAAATGAATTTTGAATTTTTGACCGTGATTTTTGGATCGTTGTAAAGTCAACATGTCAACAATGATACGTGGATCTGAACACTACTTGACTGGTTAAAGGTTGCGCAAGCAAACCTTCGTTTCCATGTGGATTTGATGAGTTTGCTGAGTTGTTCTGGTCTGCTGGCTAGCCTGGCGAACTAGATCATCTCTAGTGCAAAAACCTGCAATGATAACCTGCAAAACAGAAACTGGTGGTCAGGAGCACTGGTGCTGGTGATTGGTGTGGGCACTCTGACTCTCAAGTCAGCCAATTGTTACTCAAGAAAAAAGTATGTATTTCACAAGAGAACAAGGCAGAGTTTCTGATAAGTAAAAAGCTATAAATTATGTATTTTAACTTTCGATAATACATGGTATTTATAAGTGTGCTAGGGTGTTGCCCTAATCCTTATTGTGTAAGTAAAAGATTGATGAAATTGTATCCTTGTATGATTCTGATATTTATGTCTGTTTGGGAATTAGTTTCTTAACAGGGGTCAATCTCCTTGATTCTAGGGATTGTTTTCTGTATAGGAGTCTTTGATTTGATAATGACCGAGTTCCCTTGTGTAGAGAAAAATCCATGTTGAAAAACAAATGTATACGCGGAACTAAAAAAAAATTTCTTTTCAAAACCTCACCGGATCGTATTCTAAACATAATATAAATTGAATAAATTTTGAGATTACCTTTGTAGTTTAGTCTCCGCAAATCTTCAACACTTAGCACAAGTTTGAATCACTTAGGAGTGTGGATTCCTTTTTTTCTTTGAACCAATGTGTAAATCATCCTACAAGACTTAAAGAAAGAGATTAAAAGCTCAAATAAAATTTGAAACATAAATCTTACTTTCAAGCTTGTTTCAACGCCAATGAGTCTGACAAGCTTGGTGTGTCCATTTATTTATTCTCTTAAGCCACATATTTTAAGTTTAGAAAGAATAATTTGTTTCCTCAGATGATACAAGACTCGCAATCCTATTGTGATTCTGTAATCCAAATCTTATTAAGAATCTTTTTCCTTTTAGATGATCCAATTTAACTTGTAAAGTTTGAGGGTCCACGGGTTATTAATTTAAGTTTAGTCCACTAAAAACTGAAATTACACTCTTGAATTAAAATAGAATATAGTAAATATTTTTACCCTTAACAATTGTGTGAAATATGTATACTCATGAAAAATATCAAGAATTAAAATGCCTTTTGACCGTTGCATTTTTAATTTTTTTATTCCATAGAACCGTCCTTACGTCTAAATGGATAATTTGATTTATCATAAATAATGATTTAATAACTGCTTATTAAATACTTAGTACCAAGACTTACTATCCAAGCCCTCGTAAGACCTATAAGGTGGTGTTTACTCTTATTTAATTATAATAGTCATGATGTTCATATCTATAAATAAATGTTCGCTATGACATATGAATCAATAATACCACACTATCAAGATTAAAACGTTATTCTGTGGTCGTACCCATTGATAGCTCAAATGTTACAACTCATAGTACATATGGTATATTATTTATCTCAAGATTAAGATAGATATTTCAATTGCTCTATTATGAATGTATTATTCCATTAACGGTAAAATAGAAATATATTACTCACGTGATCTGTTCAATACATCATATGTACTATGTCTTTAGTTCAAAGTCTTTCACTTTGGTGATTCTAAACTCTTCACTTCCCAATTGAAAACAAAAGACCTACAACTTTAATCAAGATAAGGTGACCAACATGTATCTTAATTTGTGAACAATATTTTTTAGACTAAATAAGGAATTATGTCTACCACACATAAACTTCTTTATATGAATAATTCTTTATTTTTCTGTTAGTCATGGAACCTTATAATATTTTACTTTTGACATATATAATAAACGATTTATACATGTTATATAATTTATTTGTAAAAAATGACTTTTATTGATATCAAACGATTTATTACAAAAAAAAAAAACCTTGCTTTAGGGCATACTTCCTAACAATCTCCCACTTGCACTAAAATAGGTGGGTCATATCCCTCTTCCTAAATCCTTCTAGATGACTGTCAAAACTCTTTTGCGTTAAAGTCTTTGTGAACAGATCTGCTAGGTTATTTGCTGACGATATCTTACATACCTTCACATCCCCTCTTTATACCATTTTCTAATTAAATAATATTTTCTTTCTATGTGCTTTCCTTTATTGAGACTTCTCAGCTCATTTACATTAGCCACAACCCCACTGTTATCACAGTAAAGTGTGATATGCTTTTCTACACTAGGGACAACCTCAAGGTCTATCAAGAATTTTCGAAGCCATGCAGCCTTTTTGGCTGCTTCGCGAGCAGCTATATACTCAATTTCCATGATAGAATCAGCAATGCAAGATTGCCTGATACTTCTCCATATTATAGATCATTCATCAAGTGTGAACACAGAACCTGGTGTAGACCTTCTGGAGTCTAGATTTGATTTTAAATCGGAATTCGTATAGCCTATGGGTACTGGTTCCTTTCCATAGTATACAAGCATATAATTCCTAGTCATTCTCAAGTACTTGAATATATGCTTGACTGCCATCTAGTGATCCGGTCCTGGTATAAACCGGTATCTGCTAACAACTCTAACTGTGAAGTATATATCTGGTCTCGTACAGAGCATTTCATACATAAGACTTTCAACTATGGATGAGTATGGAATTCTACACATGTATTGCTCTTCTTGCTCATTCTTAGGAGCTTGCTCCTTAGAGAGTTTAATTCTATGCTTGGGCACAAAATTCTATGCTTGCACATAAGAGTTTGATTCAGGATAACTCTACTCTTTGGCACAAAATTATTCATATAATCTTTTTCTAAGAAGGTTGCATTTGTCGAAACAAATACCTTATTATCTGAGGGACTATAGAAATAATATCTCTTAGTTCCTTTTGGATATCCAACAAACAAGCACATCTCCGAACATGATTCCATCTTTTCTGTATTTCCCATTAACATGTGTGCAAGACATCCAAATATCCTCATGTGTCGTAGAATAGGCTTTCGCCCACTCCATAACTCATGTGGTGTTTTAGGAACAGATTTAGTTGGTACTTTGTTCAAGATGTATATAGTTGTTTGTAAGGCATGTCCTTAAAAGGATTTTGGTATTGTTGAATAGATGAGCATAGATCTAACCATATTCAAGAGAGTTATATTTCTTCTTTCTGCCACACCATTTTGCTAAGGCATTCCTGGCACAGAAAGTTGAATAGAATTCCATTGTCTATAAGATATTGTTGAAACTCACCAAAGAAATACTCCCCACCATGATCTAATCTCAAGATTTTAGTGTGTTTCTCAAATTGATATTTAGTTTCAGTTTTAAATGCTTTGAACATTTCAAAAGCATCCGACTTGTGTCGTATGAGATACACATATCCAAATCTCAAGTAATCATCTGTGAAGTGATGAAGTACTCGTATCCTCCCTTTGTTTGTTATCAGACCATATACATCTGTATTTATGAGTCCTAGACATTCAGTGGACCTTTGCTCCTTTTGCTATAAATGGGTTTTTTAACATCTTACCCTCTAAACAAGATTCACATGTTAAAGCTCTTGGATTTTGAACCCGCTTAAAATTTCATCGCTTACCAATCTTTTCATCCTATTTACATTAATATGTCATAGTCTAAAGTATCACAAGTATGTGTGAGTTCCTCATATCTTGACTATCTTATTTCGTTGACAAACCATATTGCGGTTTATTATGCAAGGGTAGATTATGCTCTTCATTGTTCTTGATCATGCTACAATGTGTTTGGGTTTTTACCCTAAAGCTTGTAATTTATAAATGTGAATTGAACATAAATAAAAGAAGTAGTTTATTCATTCAAACGGTTTCATACTTTTATATAACATGTGCATTTAACATCCATGATTGCCGGATGTAATTTCGAACCGAGTATATGAATGTCATATACAGATGGATTCAGTTTGAAACGAGCAATCTAAAGAGTCCGTAGATAGCAAATAAAGCTGGGTACTTTATTTGTGGTTAATCTACAGCTGCGGTCCATTCTGTAATGTACGGTGATCCTATCCTAGATCATTCATATGGTGATATGAGAATGAAGGCACCTTTTATGATATGATCATATAGACTGAACCACGATTTATATGAATCTCTCACTAAGATCCGTATATGTTGAGATTCATATATATCGACAAATGATGGCTATAAATGGGTGATCTTAATCCTGAGTGTCTTATTGACTCCTTCAGGTTAGATCGTGATTTTTGATGTACCATGGGTGAGGTCGGAGTTGCATTCCCAATCAAAATGCTCCGTATGTTGGGATGGCGGTTTGGCTTATGGCTGGGAAGGTTTGTACACAATAGTGGAATCCACTCCTTCTTGTGAGAAGTAGATATTAGTTTCCTTAAGGATTGATTCGGGGCTTGAACATTATGAGCGCTCTCCTAATTCCATGAGGAATGTAGGATTTATTGTTCATTAGAGAATCAATGGTACTTAATGGAAAAGATGTAATTATAGGGGTATAACAGACATTATGACACAACTCTAATTATGAACTACTTGTGGAGGATTATACCATATGTAATAGTTATATCGATGGACACCGAAAGTTATGGGTTTGTGTAAAAATATCTACAGTTGAGAGAATGCAGCTTCGAGTTTTTAGTGGAATAACACTGAAGTTAATAATCATGAAATATTAATTAAAGAATTTAATTAATTATTTCTACGGATTATTGGAGCTCGAAATACTGTGGGTCTATTAGGTCCCCTTGCTAGCCCGATTGATTAAAGGTAACAAGGGTTACGGTTGATTAATTGGATTGTTCAATTAATTGTGTTACGAAAGTGACACGTATCTATTTGAGAATTAATTGAATAATGAGATTATTTAATTAAAGAATATTAGTGATTAAATTGAATAAATAATAAGATTAATTAATTATGCGATTAATCATTAGTTAGAGGGTGTTGATTGATATTTGTGTTCAAATGAAGATAAAATAATTTAATTATTTTATTTTTATTAAATTAAATATCAAATTTGAATTTAAAAAGTTTAAATTCAAAGTTATTAATTATCCTTATAAATATTAGATGTTTTAAAGGATTAATTAATGAAAAGTTATTAGTTAAAAAAAAGAAAGATATATATTGTTTTTGAAAACTGATACACGCAGAGAAGAGAAGATATCAGTTCTCTTAATTGCATTGCATGCAATAGTTGCGTGAAACTAAAAGAAGAAAAACGAGAGGTGTGCGACCAGGTAAAACAATATATATATATATATATATATATATATATTTGTCTTTAATTTATGGTGGCCGAATTCCACATATAGAAAACAAGAGTTGTTTTCGTAAGTCTCTTCTAGCTCCATTCAAGCTCCTAAAACATGTGACGCGCCCACAAGCTGTTGCGAATCGCGAGACATAGCCAAAAAGATCTTGTAGTTCAAATCAGGAAGCATATCGAAAAAAAAAAAGAATGAGCCTTCAAACGCTGGTATGAAATCGTTTCACCTTCTTTGTTGTTTTCCATTATTACTGTACAATTCGGTTTACTTGATGATTTCATAAAAATTTTAAAACCCCATTCTGCTGGGCAATCCAAAAAACTAGAACCTACATAATGGCCTCCCCAAAACCTTAAGCTGAATAGCACTTCAAAGGTATAACACTTGTTCTTGACTCTTTGAAGAGATCTAGTTGCACATACTCACACATTCATGCATTGTACTCTTTCTTCTTAATGTTGTGCATTCATTACACATACACACTTGCACTTCATTTCTAGCATTAAGTGTGTTGTAATTCGTTTCCGTTTGTGTGGTCAGAAACGTCTCCGTGTGCATGATTGTGTCCTTCTTTTACGTGAAGATCAATCATTTGAGAAGGCATCTTCTTCTCTTGATTTTCCATGAAAGATGGAATTCGATAGTTAGGGGGCCCTGACAAATGCCGTTTTGTGTGTAGAAAAGTGTTTGTCAAAAGAATTTGTAAAAAACTCAAATGTGCTCACAATGCTTTCAAAATAAGTATAATGGCAAGTGAGGTATCGTCCACGGAGATCGGGGGATAGCAATGACCAAATTGAATGCTCTAGTACTAATTATGCAATAAAAGTAAACGCGATAAAAGTAAAGTAATTGATTGGTTTGGAAAATGTAAGCTAAAATGCAACCACAACTACAATATTGCGAAATGGAAAGATAGAGTATGAGATGGTTGTTGGGATTTATGTCCTAAAGCTTGTAATTTGTAAATGTGAAGGAAACATTAATAAAAGAAATAGTTTATTCATTCTATAAATCTGTAGGGAAAAATACGAAAACGCAGCGGAAGCAAGACTAAAAACAAATTTAGTACAGTTTAAATTTTTTCCACTATTTGAACCTTAACCCTTTAATTAATTAAACATACATATATTCAAAAGATATCATACCTCTTGTCGCGTGATCTGATTGACTTAGCGTCGATGGTAATCCGCAAGATCTTCCAATCCGATCACGAACGTGAATCACCTAGAAGCGTGGTCTTCCTATTCTTTGAATTGTGTACCTGAGAATGGAAAAACGAAATCTTCTTTCCTGATCGTTAATCACAAAAACTCCACGAGCCTAGAAAGATCGTTCCGGTCACTTTTGAATTCACAATCATTATGATTGAAACTCGCGTGAACCTAAGTTGAAAGTGTGCACAAAACCTTTTTTTGTAAAGGCTTGCAAGTGCACTATCGAATTTAGAACTATCTCTCTCTTCCTCTTGGCCAAATTTTCACTATGTTCTAGAGTTGGAAATTTTTTTTATTCAAAAGCAAAAGAATACAAAATTCTTTCTCTAAAAAAAAAAACTTTTTTTTCTTCCTTTCACTATTAATTCCGAAATTAATAATATATATAGGTATACAAATCCTTTCCTAAAGAGGATTTACTTGGTGGGCAAGAATCCTATCTCTAGGTGGATTAACTTGGTGACAAGGAATCCTTTTTCAGAAAAAGATTTCTTTTCCACACCAAGACTCCTAATCCAACCCAAATAGTGTATTTGTGATTATATTAAAGACTTCCTTATTTGATTAGATAAATAAATTCTTTATTTATCTACTTACCAAATTAAGTCTTTTATATTTATTATACTACTATAATAGTATACTACTAGGAAACATAATTCCTAGTCAGAAAAAGATTTTGATTTTTAATTAAATAATTAATTAATCAATTAATTAATTTCCATTTAATCAAACAATAAAATAAAATAATATTTTAGGCTATTATTATAGCCTTGCCGCCCACACACAAAAATATGGGACAAATATTATTTTCTTATTTTATTTAATCCATTCAGGCTTTAAATAAAAGCCCTGAATGGATTAAATAAAAACCCACATGTGAACCAGACCCATTCTTACTAAAAGAAACAAGCCAACATGCCTCTCATTAATATATTAATATAATTTGAGCAGCCCATTAAATAATTCTTAATCTATTAAATACAATTCTTGATGGACCCATAAATTAGTCCGGTAGAATATATCAAGTGATCCATACAAATCCGTGTGGATTGGGGATCTTGGCGGGCTATCTAAATTTAAGCTTCAATAAACATAACCTAATCACAATCAACAAATGATCCACTTAGGTCCGATCTATTAATTTTAGCTCATTCCACTAAAGAGCTAAAATTGAACTTTTAAATAAAGATAGAATAAGAAGATGTTTCTCATTCATACCCTAGACAATCTTATTGGAGATAGTGTATCCTCGTGTATAATATCAGTAATCGCCAAGAGCTTATAGACCGCCTATAGCTCTCCTAGTTACCATATTTACTCATATGACCATGTTTTGAACTTGGATATTTTGACTTGTCCAGAAGCCATGTTTTCAATAGACATTATCGAAAACTCAACGTTGAGATTTAATATCCAATACCTTAAAATATCCTTATGATAATATTATACTCTCATTCAATAAATTGAGCCACGATGTCCGTATCTATAAATGAAGTCCTCTATCGATTAACAAATGAATACCACCAAACTATCGAGGATAGACTATGCTATATAATAGTACTCATTGATAGCTCAAATGATTACACATGCAATCATAAGTCCATCATTTATCTCAGGATTAAGATAGACTCCCCGATTGTCCTCATAATGAAAAGACTTGTATCTATTGACGGTTCTAGATAAAATATTTCATTGTGATCCTGTTCAATGCACCAAGTGCACTAGATTCTTTTACTCGAAGACCCTTTCGATGATTTTAGACTCATCATACCTCATTTGATCTCACTCAAATGCCAGCAAAAGAATTCTACAACTTTATCAAGATAAAGGTGCCCAACCTTTAACTTAAGTTGTGAACGTTTATTCAAGACTAACTAAAGAATTATGTCTACCTCATACATATCCAGATGTACGAACAATTCTTCCCCTCTCATAGTCTTTTGACCTTTTGATTATTTACTTTAACAATTATCATTATAAATGCTATAAGATTTTGTAAAACCAGAAATCACTTTACTAATATGAAAAGATTGTCAATTACAATATTACACTCTTGCTATGGAGCATAATCCTAACAATCTCCCACTTGCGCTATAGTAAGTGTGTCATATCTCTCATTCCCATGTTCTCTAGGTGCCCATCAAAACTCTTCTGAGGTAGAGCCTTTGTGAAAGGATCCGCTAGATTTTCTGCTGAAGCGATTTTGGTAATTGTCACGTCACCCCTATGCACAATCTCCCTTAAAAGATGATACTTCCTTTCAATGTGTTTATCTCTCTTATGACTTCTTGGTTCTCTCGTTTAAGTTCCTCATATTTTGATTGGCTTATTTCGTTGACAAACCACATTGGGGATTAATTTTGTAAGGGTAAATTAGGCCTCATTGGGTGTGATCAAGCTTCAAGGACATCATCTCTCTCGAGAGCACTTCAAAGGTATATCACATGCTTAATTCTCTTTGAAAAGGTTTTAGTTGCACACACTCATATCAAATGCATTTGTATTGACATGCATGTATGGTTGCACACACACACACACACACACACACACACACACACACATTTCTTGCATTTTGGAGTTGATGGGTTGCACAGTGGGTTAGGCGACATGCAAGGCCACTTGTGCATGTCGCCTTAGACTTGAATTTTTCCCACAGTGTGTTAGGCAACATGCAAGGCCACTTGTGCATGTCACCCCTAATGTCGCCTTAGTTTTGATATTTTCTCACAGTGTGTTAGGCGACTTCATAGGCGACTTGGGCATGTCGCCTTACATGTCGCCTTAGGCAACGTGTTTTCTTTCCAGTGTGTTAGGTGACTTACAAGGCGACTTGGTCATGTCGCCTTGCATGTCGCCTCTGTCACCCGAACTGAGCATTTCAGGTATTTCACACCAGCTCATTTTTGGTCTCTATAAATACATCATCTTCTCCACCATTTAAACCTAGAGCTCTGAATATTAAACCCTTAAGAGAGAGAAAGTAAATCCAAGAGAGAAAGAGCTCCAAGAACCAATCTTTTTACTCAACCAAACTCATACCCATGTGCATTTAGCTCCATTCTTGCATCTATTCTTCATGGGTCTTCATGCTTTTCTTGACTAGGTAATTATCTATGAACTAGAACTTCTTGTTTCATCTCTATGTTCTTAGTGTACCTAGGGTTAGCAATTATTAGTTGATTAATTGCATGTTTAATTTGTGTAGCATGATTTGAGTATGTTTGTGACTTTGTTTGTTGGTTGAGATTGCATGTTCATTGATAGCTATCGTTTAGGACCATTTTGCCCTTTAGCTAAATATTCATGCATTTGCATTTAGATATTGATATATGAGATTTAGACTCATTGACATCTTTAAATCCCTAGATAAGCATTTAATGTTGCCTAGAATTAATTGCATGATAGGATATTTTTACATATTCACATAGGTTGTTTAACCTCTTCATTGATTGTTAAGCCTTGTGACTAAGTGGATTAGTGCACAAGCTTGTTGGTCTATGATCACTATTAAAGGCCCGTTGGGTAAAGTGAAAGGGTTAGTGACCAAGTATGGTGTGACTTGAGGTCAACCTAGGTTGTAAAATTTCATTCAAATAGTGGATTTGAGGACCGTGTGTGGCTAGAAGGATAGCCCATGAGTTTTGCCCAGTTGGAGGGTTTCTCACGTAAATCAATCCTTGTGTTTTTATTGTTTTCCGCATGTTTATTTTTGGATTGGTTGATTGCTAATATGAGGTAGCATTATTAAAATTGAATAAGTCAAAAAGTTGGTAATAAATCAACTAAAACCTATTCACCCCCCCCCCCCCCCTCTAGGTTAGTAGACACGTTTTATAGTATTTTCATCTTGAATTAGCCACTGCTCCACTGTTGTCACAGTAAATAGTGATCTGCTTATTCGCATTAGGAACTATTTCCAAGTCAATCAAGAATTGGCAGAGCCAAACAGCCTCTTTGGCGGCTTTGCATGCAGCAACATACTCAGCTTCCATGGTGGAATCAGCAATACATGATTGCTTGATACTCCTCCATATGACTGTTCCTCCTCCTATAGTAAACACAGATCCTGATGTGGATTTTCTAGAGTTAGAATCCGACTCAAAATCAGAATCTGTATACCCAATGGGAATTAAATCCCCTCTAGAGTATACAAGCATATAATCTCTTGTTCTCTTGAGCTACTTGAAAATATGCTTGACTGCCGTCCAGTGATCAGGACCAGGTTTCGATTGAAACCTGCTAACTATGCCAATAGCAAAACAAATGTCTGGTCTAGTGCAGAGCATTGCATACATGAGACTTCCAACTACCGAGGCATATGGAACTCTACTCATGAATTGCTCTTCATGCTAATTCTTAGGAACTTGTTCCTTAGAAAGTTTGATTCCATGTCTGAAAGGTAACATACCTTTCTTGGAATCCTGCATGGAAAACCTAGACAATATTTTGTCTATGTATGAAGCTTGGGATAATGTAATTGTTTTATTCTTTCTATCCCTTATTACTTGGATACCTAGAATAAAACTAGCTTCTCCTAAGTCCTTCATATCAAATTGTTTTGCTAACCATTCTTTTACTGATGTCAATACACCTACATCATTTCCAATGAGTAGTATATCATCAACATAAAGAATTAGGAAAACTAACTTGTCGCCCTTTATCCTTTTATATACACAAGGTTCGTCAGGATTCTGAATAAATCCAAAACCTTTCACAGCTTGATCGAACCTTATGTTCCAGGATCTGGATGCCTGTTTTAATCCATATATGGATTTTTGCAACTTGCATACCTTTTCCATTTGGCTCTTTTCAATGAATCCTTCTGGTTACATCATATTGATGCTTTCGTCAAGACTTCCATTAAGGAAAGCTGTCTTGACGTCCATTTGCCAAATCTCTAGATCTAAAGATGCTGCAATGGATAAGAGTATCCTAATGGATTTAAGCATGGCCACAGAAGAGAAGGTTTCCTCGTAATCGATACCTTCTTTCTCTATGTAACCTTTAACTACCAATCTAGCTTTAAAAGTTTCCACCCTTCCATCCATACCTCTTTTCCTCTTGTATACCCACTTGCACCCAATGGGTTTTATCTTTTTAGGCAAGTCTACAAGGGACCAGACTTTGTTATCAAACATGGATTCAATCTCATATTGCATTGCCTTTTGCCAATGACGACAATCAACATCCTCTATTGCTTCCTTATAAGTGTAGGGATCATCGTCGTCCAGGAGATTCTCCACTGATTCTCCCAAACCGATGTATCTCTCGGGTTGTTTACTGACCCTCCCACTACGACGAGGAATGGTAGGTTGTTGATTTTGTGTTGGAGTGGAACTTACAATTGGGCTAGGTTGTAAAACCTCTTGTGGAATTGTATCTCCTGATATCTCATTCAGGACAATTATACTTTTAGGCACAAAATTATTCATATAGTCCTTTTCTAGAAATGAAGCATTTGTCGAAACAAATACTTTTAGATCTGAAGGACTATAGAAATAATATCCTTTAGTTCCTTTTGGATACCCCACAAATATACATGTTTCCAAACGGGACTCCATCTTTTCTGTCTTTCCTTTTAACACATGTGCAGGACAACCAAATATCCTCAAGTGTTGTAAACTAGGCTTTCGCCTAGTTGATAGCTTGCTTTTTGTGTCGTTACCAAATTACGGATATCAAAAGATATTTATAAAATTGTTCCCACGCAATGTGCTCTAAAGTTTTGAAAATGTAGTAAAGCGGTAAGAGAGGGTATCGTCCACATGGAGGTGTGATCCGTTAATTGTCTCTCATTTTAGTGATTATTGAAAGCAAGGTAAATAAGAACATGGAAAGGGTAAGAGTGATGTGTGTGAAGTGTAGCATTTGAGTGTGTGTTAGAAAATAGCATAAAAATAAAGATGATAAAAATAAGAGAACATGTAGAGATGAGAATGGTGATTAAAGTGATAAATATAAAATGGCGGATAGGAGAGATGCAAGTAAGTGGATACATATGGTACTCATGTCCACCAAAACATTCGCGCCACCTACAAAAACTAACATGCAAAGACACTCTTATATTGGGTTCAACCAAGCCTTAAGTACGACATCTAGATATGGAAATGGGAGAGTCGACTAGTCCTCTAAAGCTACTCATCGAGGATATATTGCATGAGCAACTACTAAGGATTGCGTTTAAGCATATAAAAGAGATAAACACAAGATCGGCCACCGATTGCTACTCACATGTCACGTGTAAGCAACAACCAATGGAGGCATTAAGCATAAATGGACTCTCGACCACTACTCGCCAAGGGTGTATCGCACGAGCAATGACCAAGAGTCGCGACCCGAGTGCTACTCGCCGAGGGTGTATCGTACGAGCAACGCTCAAGGGTCGCGTAAGCATGTAGGTTTATAGAACCGAAACGCACAAAGGCATCATGTATACACTTCATGAATTCCACCCAAACAAACAAAAATACTCAATTCAATCCAAAACATGCATTTCGAATAATCCATCGACATATGAGCAATCATGGGACGCTTAATTAATCTACTCCTAATCCCATTAATGAACACATACCAATTTCTACTCTACATGCCATGAATGTAAAGATAAGAGCTATCCCTAACATGCATCAAGAGTTGGGTTGTCAATCCTACTTAATACAAGTCAAGTGTCAAATTAAGTGTAATTGAATGGGACAATACAAGAAGAAATCAAATACAAATCAATTAAATAAATGGAACTAGTATTAGGGGTTACATATTTCCCAAAATGGGGATACACATCAAATAAAGAAAATACAAGAGAAGAGTAGATAGAAGAAACCCAAGGTTGTCAATCCTGGATCTCTAAACTCTGAAAGTGGCCCAATTGTCATCTCGGATCTCCAAGCTCTATTGAAGCTCATCCTCCTCATAGACAAGGTAGGGTGCTCTTTCCTCATGAATCTCCTCCAAAGATGGGTGGCTGTAGGTAGAGAGTGATGATGGGGAGGCAATCCATGGAGGAAAACCTCCATGGATGCCTTTGGAAGCTTCTCTCTCTCTTGATTTGGTGGAGAAGATGAAGTGTGAAATGGATGGATTAATTGAATGAATGGGGATCAATGAATACCCTAGTCTTGTGGCAAAGTGATGTATTTATATGTTTGAGAGGCTAGGGCACGAAATAGGCATGAAAGGACGACTTTGCCCTCCTTAAAATGGCTGAAAACGTGACTTTTGCCTAGCTGGAACAAGTAGTGCACGGGTTAGTGCACGGGTAGGGTACCCGTGCTACACCAGTGCTATCTCTTCTGGCTTTTTGGCCTGGGCATGTGCATGGGTGAGTGCATGGGTAGGGTACCCGTGCTATACCCGTGCACTGAGCTCTTCTTGATTTCCATCCTTCGGTGCACGGGTCATATCACGGGTAGTGCACGGGTAAGTTACCAGTGCACTATTGCCTTCAAGCATCCTTTTTGCACCATTTGACTTGTTTTTCTATAAAAAGTCACGGCTTCCGCCTCCAGCACCTGAAATCCATTGAATGCCTGTAATCACTACAAAACGAGCCATTAGACACCAAAATATGCTAGAAAACAAGCTAAAGAATATGGAATTGAGGGCCAAAATATATGACAATTTTGGCTCGATCCAACACCTCCAAAACAAACCTTTGCTCGTCCTCGAGCAAACAAAAAGACAAACCAAAAAAACACAAGACAAAACAAACATGACTCTATCTAGAAATTTCCTAACACAAACAAAACATTCTGCAAAGCCAACTATTAGAGAGATAAGCAAAAGAGAGTGGAAGTGAGGAATAGGTTCATACAAAATGTTCTAAATAACTCCAAGGCACCACAAGGGGAAACTCGCACGACACGAATCCCACACATTAAGCACCCTTGACTTGGGAACTACTCACTTTCATACCTTGAGCATAATTCACTTCGATTCTAGGTTCTCACATGGGATCTCTCTTCTTTTTCCTCTCGGAACCTAGGTTCACACTCATGCAAGATGTATACAAATGAAGTTATGTATTTGAATCAAATTAATTGCATACATTTAATATAGAATAAACGCTCTTTTAAGTAATTAAGTCTCATGAAAGAATCAAGTGCCATGAACGTGGAAAGAGCATGCCTCGACTCGTATTCCCAAACTAGACTTCCTTAAGGATCAACAAGGTCTTTCCCTTAGGTAGTAATGGGGCCATGGGGTTTAATGAGGTGAACAAAGAATAGGAAATGGAATTCAAAAGTTACCATCATGCTGAGATACTTACATTACACACCCATACTAGCTCTACTTGACAACTTAAAACACTAGCGTTTAGGCTTAACTTTCATTACATTGTGCAACAATTATGTACTCTACTTTATGAGTACTTTACATTTAATATTCAAGAATCTATGTGCATTTGTTTTCTTTTTTTTTTCTTTTGTCTTTCTTTTGCACATTTTACATTTTGACAATTTAAGCTCATAAGTGCACATTTTTCACACTTTTACATTTGTGAGCCATTTGCTTTGCACATTTACAAATATTGCCTAAGCATATGCTATCTTTACATATTAGAGCTTTTTTTCTTTTGACTTCCACAACTACACATCCTCACATGATTGAAAACAAAGGTAAGGCATGTGTTTAAGCTATATGGTTATGTTGTGGGTATGAAATGAACGGTTAGTGTTTGGCCACAAACTTGGCAATGAAGCACATATATAGGGGCATGGAAATGTGTTTAGGCTATTTTAGTAGTTATGCACACACATTGCCTAGGATCATTTCCAAAATTCCATCTAAAAAGGGAATATAAGCTTTGGTAAGCAGTCCACATATATGATGCATGTTCTATGACACATGATGATTTTGTGATGTAATGAGACTATGCATGGTGTTTGAATAGTGTTTAAAGATTTAAAAACATTTTCCCTCGTATTTGTACGCTTTTAGCTCGTGTTTGTGAACTCACAAGGGTATCTCCACTATTAGAACAAGGCGCTTGAGCACCGAGTCCCCTCAATTTGGACACCAAAAGATGGGACTAACCCATGAAGTGCAAGTGAGACCCCTAAAATGACTAAGAGCTATGAACAAGCACACAAAGCATACACAAATTCGCCACAAACACTATGCTCAAGGTATCTCACCAAGCTAAATTAAGCTCGAAAATTTTGGCAAAGCAGCAAATTTTTGAAAAATTGACACAAACAATACTCAAGACACTAAAAGACGACTCACATAGGCGTCTACGCCCCCAAACCAAAACCCAACATTGTCCTCAATGTTGAAGATAAGAGAGTCCGATCTAGCAGCGCGCATTTGACGAGAGTGTTTTTGTCATTAGAAAATGCCCGTCAAAAGTAATTTAAAAAAACCTTAAATGCCCTTAAAATGTTACAAACAATTGTAATGGCAAGTAAAGGTATCGTCCACAGGGATTAGGGGTAGCGATGGCTAGATTAGGATTAATAGTACTAAAATGATAAAAGTAAAAATGGCATGGGTTGTTTGGAAAGGTTAATCTAAAATGCAATTAAGTTAAACTAGACTAAATGCAATGAGGTTAGAATGATATTAGTGAGAACGAAGGAATTAATGGATCCACAAGTGAATAGTGGGCAAATCATGAACTTGATATAATGATCATTAATCGAATGTAACCAATCAAATCATGTATAGGATTGGTTATATACCACTTATGAATGTCCAACCCATCATGTATAGTATTGGCCACCCACAAATGGTTGTGCAATGAATGAATATCTATCAAATAAGGGACTAATCTCTTAGTTTAAATTCACCAACCCATCATGTATGGTGTTGATGCTTAATCTCTCACAAGCAACCAATTAAATCATGTATATGATCGATTACCTATTTGAGATTAGATAGAAATTGAGATTAATTTGTCCGGATTTCACTTGGGTCATGTACCCTTGTTCAATCCTTCCATTAAAGTGAGCTTAAGAGAACCTAGCATCATGTATACCAAGTTCTCTACTCTAATCATTTCTCAAACAACTTGTAAAGAGAGTCATGTACAATCAAAGACAAATCATTCTAGAAATCAATTAAGAACAATGAATGAAACATAATTGATAGATTTAATATAAAATATAAAGTTCATTACAAGCCCAACATCCAATAGTGTCTCACATCAATCCCTTAGTGGGATATCTAGCTACTCATGACAAATACATGTAAATAAATTGGAGAAGAGAGATAGAGAAGACCCATGTTGAGAAACTCCTCCTTTCTTGAAGCTTGATTCCAATCTCCAATGTCTTTCAGTAGATGAGGATGATGGTTAGCTTTTGTGGGGTTGGTGGTTAGGGTTAAAAATGGAAGAGAATTCGTTCTAAGAAGAGGGTGAAAGTTTTAAAGTGTGGAAGATAGTGTTTTCAATAAGAAAATGGTGTATTTATATGCTTGGGAGGTTAGGGCATGATCTGAGCATGAAAAGATATCATTACCCCTCTCAAAATTGCTTAAAACTCGTCATTTTTGCTGCTGGAAAATGCATTGCACGGGTATAGCATGGGTAGTGCACGGGTAGGTTACCCGTGAAGTTCCCATTGACAGGCGCGCAACAGTTACTAAAATGTCCATAATTTTCTCTAGACAACTAGGAATCCCAATCTGTAAAAATTGCTGGAAACTAGACCCCATGGGGCTTTCCGAATATATATAATTCAAAACATGGTTCAATTCGAGGAGGGAGATATGATCCTTTGAAGTTGGATGATCTGCACACACACTTTTACAATTTCTGCTCTTTTTCCACCAATTCTCACTTTCTGTGTCTTCTGGTCTGGGCAATGTGCACGGGTGAATGCACAGGTGATACCCGTGTAGTTACCCATGCACTGAGATCTTCTCCAATTTCTTCTTTCGGTGCACGAGTAATTGCATGGGTGGTGCACGGGTATGCTACCCGTGCACTTTGGCCGCCTTTAATACCCCTATTTTTGTACCACTTGTCTTCTTTTGATCCCGCTTCTTGATTTTTCACCTAATGTCTGTAATATCAACAAAAGAGCCATAAATACACATAAAAATACCCAAGAACAAGACAAAGAGAAAGGATATGAGGGCCAAAATGTATGACATTTTTGGCTCGATCAAATACCACCAAACCAAACATTTGCTCGTCCTCGAGCAAACTCAAAACAAAACAAAGACATAAGACTGAACAAACATGACTCGATCTAAAAATTCCTAGACTCAAACAAACAATTCAAACTGCCGCATGTCCAACTGGTGATGAGATGCAAGGATGTGTGATAGAGAGAAGTAGACATATGCAATATAATCTAAAGCAACTCGAAGGCACTAAAGGGAAACTCGCATAACACGAATCCTACATCTAAGAGCTCTCTCGTATCGAGAACTACTCACTCTCACACTTTGAGCGTAATTCGCTTCTACTATATCCTCACGTGGAGTCTCTCTTTTCTTTATGCTCCGAGTCCTAAGTTCATACTCAAACAAGGTATGCAAGATGGAATTTGTGCATTGAAATCTAATGCATTGCATACCTGTAAATTGAAAGACCGATAATGTCTATGAACTATCCTAGGAAGGATTCACTATGCCATGAACGTGGAATATCAAGCTTCAGCATCCATTCCAAATCAAGACTCATTATGGATCAAAAAGGACTTTCCCTTTGGTTATAATAGGGCCATAGGGTTTAATTTGGTTAAACAAAGAAAATAGGAAAAATTTAGAGTTCAAAGATCACCAATCATGTTTACATTTTCTCACACACACCCCAAACAAAGCTTTACTTAACAATTGCACTTAAGCGACTAGGCATTACTTTCATACTCATTTGTGCTTAACAAATGTACTCAATTTTGAGTACTTAACCATTACACTTCAAGGCTTTTTTTTTCTTTTGCATTGCTACTTTTTTCTTCTTCTTCTTTCTTTGCTTTTCTTTATTTTATTTTATTTTATTTTATTTTATTTTGCACAATATCGTTTTGACAATTCGGCTCTAAGTACACTTTTTACCACTTTAATATTTTTGAGCCATTTCTTGCACAATTTACATAACTGCCTAATTACATGTTATTTCCACATTAGAGTTTACACCTTTCCCACCACTTAACACACACACAACCCACATGATTGGCAATTAAAGGGTTGGTTTGTGTTCGGTCTATGGCTATATGGTTTATTGTGGTTCCAAAAGAAAGGATAAGTGTTTGGCCTCAAAATTGGCTATGGAGCACACATAAGGGACATATGAATGTGTTCAGGCTTAATTTAGTAGCTAATTGCACACACATTGCCTAAAATCATTTCCACAACATGTCTATTAAGGGAATGAATACATCCATCATGCAATCCATTATATGTATGAGTTGTATGTTCTATGGCATATGACACATATGACGAGAACAGTGTTTAAAGAGTAGAAAAATTGTACACTAAATGCGCTTTTTATTTTTAAAGGCTTGTGTTTGTGAACTCATAGGTGTCTCCACTGTTAGAACAAGGTGCAAGAGCACCAAGTCCCCTCAACTTAAGCACAAAAAGGATGGGACTAGCCCATGATGTGCAAGTGAGACCCTAGAGTGACAACTAGCTACTACACAAGCTCAACATGCATATATACACTCGCCAAAAGCACACGCTCAAAGCATCACAACCAAGCTAATCAAAGCTCGAAAAATTTGGCCTTTGCGACAATTTTGAAAATTTTGGACCAAAAAGATAACAAAAATGACTCGAGAACAAAAAGACGACTCAACAAGGCGTGTACATCCCTAAACCAAAACCCAACATTGTCCTCAATGTTGAAGACAAGTGAGTCCGGCCTAGCGGCGTGCACCTAACTTGACTCAAAACACAACAACCTAGGCACTATTCATGCACAATCAATACCCAACAAAATAAAAGACTAAAAAATAGGCTCATAATTAAAATAAGGTATTCATGAAATTTCATCAATTAAGCATAAATCAACACCAAGCATTTCTTTTAACAAAAATGATGGAGTGGGGGCATGATGACCCCAAACCGAGTATCACTATATGGACAAAACCTATAAAAAATGTGAGCAATCAAAACCACCCCCAAACCGAGTGGGGATATATATGTGCAATATGAACCTGTACACTAACATATGTATCCACAAGAGTCTTTGGCTTAATTCAACAAGAATGAAAAAATCAATTAATGCAAAAATTCAAGTATATGATCAATATGTTCACAAAAATATATCATCCAAATATCTCTCAACACAATTATCCCATCATCACAAAAACTATTCAATGAAAACAAGTAAACTAAAAGCAATAAAGGTTTAGAATTCTAAAACCGATGGTGGTTGCATCCTAGCAATTCTCCTATGAAGGTGTGACTCTCGCTCTTTTTATGAGCACTCTTGGCCTGCTTGTCCCTCGAAGACGCACATGTTGTCATTGTTTCCTACCAAGAGATGAAGAGCCTCGCATTGAAACACAAGCTGCAAAAATTGGCTTCCTCCAGAAGCTGTAGATTATCTGCCACACTAAAACACATATTAAAAAGTTCAGGCAAGCAAGATTTTCCTTAATAGATTCCCTTGCCCAACAACAACATGCAACACCACTCATTATTACAAAGAAACAATCTAAACAGGCTAAATACATCCCACAATAAATTTTACCCCTAAACCTAGTTCTTCCTCTCTTCACAATTAATAAGCACAAATTCACACACAAGGGAGAGAGAAATAATAGATTAAAGAAGGAAAAATAGATTGTGCAATTTTAAAACAAAAGAAAACATTAAAATATGATGCACAAAGAATTTTCTATATTATGTACTTGTGCTAGGGGTGTTATCAACTAAAGAAGGCTTTACTAAGTTTGGAAATTGGTTCTTTTTCACAACCCAAACAAGTTGAGTTGACTTCCCCTTTTCCATGGCTTTGGGTCTAACTTGGTCAACCAAGTCTTTCCTTACCCAACTCTTCTTAACCCTAGGTGGAGTCTTCCTATTCCTAGGTTTCTCTACCCATTTCTTCCTAACATTCCTATATCTCTCTCTATGTTTAACACTCCTTCAAGTGCCTTGTCTTTAATATTCTTGGCCAAATGGTCAAATGTGACCTATCTTACGGCAATGGTGGCAAACGGAGATATGGTTAAGAATGATACCTTTTTGGTGGGTCATTTTTAGAGGTGGAGAATGCATCCTCTTCTTGTTGGCTTTCCTCCTCTTTGCTATGCTAGGGTTTGGCTTTTTAACATTGGCATTTGGATTTTCTTGACTCATGGCAATCTTCTCTTCTTTTGGAAGTCTAACCGCTTCTTGCATTGCCTCAATTTCTTGCTTAGCTTGTGAAAGCTTCGCAAGGTGGTCAAGTTCCTTCTTCTTCATTATCTCCAAGGCCTTGTCCCTTGTTTCAAGTTCTGCTTGCATTAGTCGCATCCTCTTGGCAAAGTCCTCATTGATCTCAATAAAATCCTTTAGGGGTATACTATCATCAGCTTCAAGGGTTTCAATATATGCTTCAAACTCCTTGTTCTTGTTAGAGATCTCCCCTATCATCTTTTGGAGTGTACCATTCTCCGTCTTAAGTAAGTTTACTTCAAGAGTGAGCTTCTTATTTTGCATTCCAAGCTCCTCCACTTTCACCTTTCCTAAGGCCTCCTTGTCTTCAAACTCCTTTTTCATGAGCTGTATCTTTCTTTCAAACTCTTCCCATATTTCTTCTTTCTCTTGGGAGGTTTTCACCAATTTCTCTTGAAGTACAAACAACCTCTCTTCTAATTTCTTACTTCTCTCTTTATTCTTCTGTTTTTCTTCAAAGGTTCCCACATCCTTCTCAAATGCTTGTACAAGAGCACGTACACGGTTGCTTGTCTTCCCTTGTGTGGGAATATTTACTGCGAAACAACTCTCACGACCATATCTTTCCTCTGGGCTATTTGAGGATTCCACCAATTTGTTCACTTTGAACTGGTCGTCATGCTCATTGGATGAGTTGTTGAGGTACTTGTTCATGGCGGACTCCATTGATTGGTCTGACCAGCTTGGCAACATATGGTTATTGATCTTCTGCTCACATGTTTGTTGTGCGGATTGGAGTATTTGCATGGTTCTACGTTGAAAAGCTTGAATTTCCTCGTTTTCTCGATGCATTTTCTTGATCAACTCTCTTAGCTCATTTTCCAATGAGATAAAGCCTTGGTTATGACTCCAATCCATATTGCACATATTCTCATAAGGTGCAAAGCTTGGCCCTGGATTGTCATAATACCTACATGGTCCGCTCATAGGTCCCGAATATTGTCTAAAGAAGTCCATAGTACCAGAAACAAAGAAGAACAACAACAACCAAAGCGTAAAAAAGAACAAGAAAAACTAAAGATAACTAAGAAATTACGTAGAAAACTAGGATTAGCCACTCAATTGACACCTTTCCTCGGCAGCGGCGCCATTTTGATAGCTCACTTTTTGTGTCATTACCAAATTGCGGATATCAAAAGATATTTATAAAATTGTTCCCACACAATGTGCTCTAAAGTTTTGAAAATGTACTAAAGCGGTAAGCGAGGGTATCATCCACAGGGAGGTGTCATCCGTTAATTGTCTCTCGTTTTAGTGATTATTGAAAGCAAGGTAAATAAGAACATGGCAAGGGTGAGAGTGATATGTGTGAAGTGTAGCAAATGAGTGTGTGTGTATGTGAGAGAGAGAAAAGAGCATAAAAGTAAAGATGATAAAAATAAAAGAGCATGTAGAGATGAGAATGGTGATTAAAATGATAAATATAAAATGGCGGATAGGAGAGATGCAAGTAAGTGGATACATATGGTACTCATGTCCACCAAAACATTCACGCCACCTACAAAAACTAACATGCAAAGACACTTCTATATTGGGTTCAACCTAGCTTTAAGTACGACCTCTAGATATGGAAATGGGAGAGTCGACTAGTCCTCTAAAGCTACTCATCGAGGATGTATCGCATGAGCAACTACTAAGGATTGCGTTTAAGCATATAAAAGAGATAAACACAAGATCGGCCACCGATCGCTACTCATATGTCACGTGTAAGCAACAACCAGTGGAGGCATTAAGCATAAATGGACCCTCGACCACTACTCACCGAGGGTGTATCGCACGAGCAATGACCAAGAGTTACGACCCGAGTGCTACTCGCCGAGGGTGTATCGTATGAGCAACGCTCAAGGGTCGCGTAAGCATGTAGGTTTATAGAACCGAAACGCACAAAGGCATCATGTATACACTTCATGAATTCCACCCAAACAAACAAAAATACTCAATTCAATCCAAAACATGCATTTCGAATAATCCATCGACATATGAGCAATCATGGGACGCTTAATTAATCTACTCCTAAATTACATTAATCTACTCCTAATCCCAATCCACCCATTCCTCTCTTTAGTCATAATATGTTGGATTGGTATGCTCACAACACATACCTTCTATTCAAGATAGCTAGTTTAGTCACTAAATGTGTGTATCTCAACTTGAATTGAGAGTTAGTAAGCCTACTTAAGCCATTGATATATTTAATCCAATTTTAAAAACATTCAATAAATTTAACATCAAACAATGAATCAAGAGTTGGTATGCCTACTTAATCCAAAGAGACATTAAATACATTAAGATCGATGAATGGAAATAATAGATCAAATACTAGATAAGTGGTAGAAAGCCCACAATTCGTGGCAAATTACATCAACTCCCACAAAGGGGATTTAATTACTCATAATAAATACACATGAGAGAATTAAAGAGACAAGAATTGGTATGTTGTGATCTCTTCAAGTCTTCAAGCTTCTTTTCTCCTCCTAAGTGTAGATTTCGTGCTCCTTGAGTGTGGGTTTTGAGTTTGGGTGGAATTGGAGTGAAAATGGAGATATGGGAAGTGATTTGGTGAAGGAATCGATGGAGAAATGGTTTGGATTTTTATGGGAGGATATTCTTGGATCTAAAAAGAATAAAAAATGATGGTGAAGGTTGTAGAGGGCGTGTGGGAATAATCAGATAAGAATCTATTTATAGGATTGCCAAAAATAGATCTGAAATGCCGATGTAAGCGTGTTTTCTGGTGTTGTGCGCATGTCTGAATTCCTGATGTGCGCGGGTGGGACCTGTGCAGTGACCCGCGTACTAGGAAAAATTGGAAATCTTCAGCTTCCTATGAGCTGGTAGTGCGCTGGTGCAGACTCGCGCATTGGGAAATCTTCATTTCTTCATTTGCCTGTGCGCGGATGATGCGCTGGTGCAGACCTGTGCACTGGGCATCTTCAGTCCTCATCCCTTTGTACGCGAGTAATGCGCTGGTGCAGACCCGCGCACTAGGCATTTTTCTTTGATCTTTGGCCTATTTTCCGCATGAACTTCCCGATTTCCGTCTCCAGTACCCGAATTGCACTAATGCATGTAATCATTATAAAATAGCCTATTAGACACACAAATACACGTGAAACCGAGACAAAGGACATGGATATGAGGGCCATAATATAGTGCAATATTGGCACGATCAAATACGCCTAAACCAAACCATTGCTCGTTCTCGAGCAAACTAAAAACAAAACAAACAAAAACACATGACATAAAAAATACGACTCTTTCTAAAAATCTCATAGACACAAAAAAAACAACAGCCCCATTTCTAACCAGTAGTGAGATGCAAGGAAGTGTGATAGAAGGGAGTAGACACATGCAAAACGTTCTAAAGCAACTCGAAGGCACTACCAGGACACTCATACAATCATTAATCCCACACCTAAAAGTGCTCTCATATTGGGAATTACTCACTCTCACACCTCGAGTGTAATTCACTTCGACTCTAAGCTTACATAGAGTCTCTTTATTCTTTCCGCTCGAAGTCCTAAGTTCACACTCATGCAAGGTATGCAAATATAAAGTGTATGCATGTGAATCTAATGTATTGCATAAAATATAACAATGAAAGACCGCTAATATCTTTGGTGAACTGGCCTAGGAATGGACTCAAATGCCATTGACGTGGAGGATCATGCTTTAACAAACATTCCCAATCTAGATTTCATCGTTGATCAAAAAGGACTTCCCTTTGGTTGTAATGGGGCCATGGGGTGAAATGTGGTGAACAAAAGAATAGGAAAATTGGATTCAAAGGTCACCAATCTTGCTAAGACTCACTAAATTACACACCCTCTACATAAGCTCTACTTGCTTGCAAACTTTGAATTCTAGCGTCTAGGCTTAACTTTCACACACTTTGTGCTACACATTGTACAATACTTTTATGAGTACTTTATATTGACATTCAAGGCTCTTTATGCTTTTCTTTTGTTTTCTTCTTTTCTTTTGCATTGTTTCTTTTTTTTTCTTTTGCACACTTTACATTTGACAATTAGGCTCCTAAGTGCAAATTTTAGGCACTTTTACATTTGAGCCTTTTTCTTGCATATTTGCAATATTGCCTAAGTACACGATATTTAAACATACTAGAGCTTTTTCACCTTTCAACCACAAAATCAACACCTCCTAGCATGATTGGCAATAAGGGTAGGCATGAGTTTACTCTACATGCTATATGGTTATATGTGGTACTGAATGAAAGGGTAAGTGTTTGGCCTCAAGTTTGGCTTTGGAGCAAGCAAAAGGGACTTGGAATGTGTTTAGGCTTGTTTAAGTGGTTAAATGCACACACATAAGCCTTAGATCATGTCAACAATTCCATATATCAAGGTAATGGAAGCATCCTTCAAGCAGTACAAAAAATATGATGTGCATGTCCTATGGCAAATGATGCGTGTGACGAGAAAATGTTTAAGATTGAACAATGGTAACACTCAGATGCACTTTTTGAAGGCTTGCGTTTGTGAACTCACTAGGCAGTCTCTACTATTAGAACAAGGTGCAAGAGCATCGAGTCCCCTCAATTTAAGCACAAAAAGGATGGGACTAGCCTATGAAGTGCAAGTGAGACCCTAGAGTGACAAAGAGTTACTACATTAAGCACATCAAACATAATAAACTCACCACAAGCACATGCTTAAGGCATCACACCCAAGCTATTTAAAGCTCACAAATTTTGGCCATGAGACTAATTTTGAAAAATTAGCAATATTTGACTAAAAAATGACGCAAGACAGAAAAAGACGACCCAACAAGGCGTCTACACCCCCAAACCAAAACTCAACATTGTCCCCAATGTTGGAAACAAGAGAGCCCGGCCTAGCGACGCGCACCTAACATGACACAAAACAGACCTAGGCACTAATCAAACACAACCAATGTCTACAAAAATGACTCAAACAAGGCTCAATATAAAATAGGCAAACAATGCAATATTGCAATATGCACAAAGCACACAAGCTTATCCAATCCAAGCTTAATATCAAGTATTCACCCAAAATGGCGAAATGGGGACATAACGTCCCCCAAATCGAATCAAAGTATAAGCTCAAAATCTTGTACAATAATGCATGTAATCAAACCCGCAAACTGGGTTGGGCTATATATCTGCAAATTGTAAACTTGAATATTCACATGCATAACAAGAGCCTTCAGCTCATCCATCCACACAAAAGAATAAATCAATAATATCCAAAATGATCATCAAATATCCACAAAATAGTATATCCATCAATGAAAGTGTCCATCCACACAATATGCATAAAATATTCAATAAATCAATGAAACTTTTAGAATTTCATGAATGAGATAAAGCAATGGAAACTGAGGTGGTTCCTCTGTTGCATCTTTACTGAAGATAAGATTCTTTCTCTTTTTATGAGCACTCTTGACTTTCTTGTCCCTCCAAGACTTGCAAGTTGTTGTTGTTTCTTCCCAAGAGATAAAGAACCTTGCTTTAACACAATATCCTTAAAATAAATTCATTAACAACCACCAATTAAAGTATCTCAACAAATGAAATCATTCCACAATCAAAAATATCTATCAAAGTAAATCAAACATCCACAAACCTAAAAATCCATCAAAGATATTAAACTAAACAAGCAAACTAAAAGCAAAAAATTAAAGTGCAGAAAATTAAAAGAGTTCAATCCTAGAAAAAAAATACGAATAAAAAACAGTTCAAATATCAAAATTAAATGGCAAGATAAAGTGATGTGAAGTGAAATGATCAATCATCTTCCTCCTCAGACTTGACTCCAATGTCCACCTAAGTGCTCTTTCCCATCAGATCTAGCTCTTCTATAGCTTTCTCCTCAGCCTCCCTCCTGGATATCTCCACGGCTGCCTGGATCTCAGCTGTATTGAGTTCGATCTCTGTGTAAGGAAAAACACGCGGCGAAAGCGAAAAATTAGGTTTGTATATTTCAAAAAAATTTCCTTCAAAAGAAAGAATCGTAACCCTTGATTAATTAACATATAATAAAAGTATCATACCTTTTTCACGTGATG
Organism: Dipteronia sinensis; assembly: GCA_033220585.1. Taxonomy (NCBI): domain Eukaryota; kingdom Viridiplantae; phylum Streptophyta; class Magnoliopsida; order Sapindales; family Sapindaceae; genus Dipteronia; species Dipteronia sinensis. The sequence goes on along the minus strand of CM065638.1, from coordinate 44,374,919 downwards.
ATTGAAATTGCATCTAATTGAATCCGCTTGCTTCGAATTGAATCCACAAGATCTTCCAATCCAATTACGAACGTGAATCACCTAGGAGTGTGGGCTCCCTTTTCTTTAAATTGTAAACCTGAGGATGGAAAAACAAACATTTTCTTTTGTTAGTCACAATTATCCTCCTAGAGATAATAAAGAACATTTGGTCACTTGTGTATTCTTAATCTTTTTAATCAAGAACTCGCGTGAACCCTAATTCGATCTTGTGCATAAAGCCTTTTGATGTAAAAGCTTCTAGTGCACTATCGAAAATAAAATGCTCCTTATTCTTATTCTCTTTGGCCGAATTCTACACCCCTTTCTTGAGTTGGAAGTTTTTTTTTATTCAAAAGCAAGAGAAAAAAAATATTCTAAAAAAAAGCTTATTCTTTGAACTACTCATCAAAAAATGAATTTTATGATATATATATATATATATATATATATAGGGTGGCCAAAATTCTCCTACAATGTGGACGATTTGATTTCACCAAAACCTTATCAACTTACTAGTTCAAACCTACTCTAACTCATGAGTATATTTATTCAATAATAAATTATTGAATATCAATTAAAAATTGTGACTTTATCCATAACTTCCTAATTGATTATCAATTAGAGTTTTGATAGATATCAAATACTTCCTAATTCGACTAGATAAATAAAAACTCTTTTTAATTTATCTACTTATCAAATAAAGTATTTGATACTTAATATACTACTAACAATAGTATGACACTAAGAGTCCTTCTCCTAGTATACTACTATCAATAGTTATGATACTAAGAGTCATTCTCCTAGTAAACTACTTATAATAGTATGACACTAGGAATCCTTCTCCTAGTTAGAAAAAGATTTTGACTTTTAATCAAACAATTAATTAATTAATTAATTAATTTCCATTTGATTAATTAATAAAATAAAACAATATTTTAAGCTAATATTATTAGCCTTGCCGCCCAAGTATATATATTTGGGTAATATATTGTTTTTCCATTTTATTAAATCCATTTGACTTTAATAAAAGCCTCAGATGTGAACTAGACTCATTCTTACTGCAAAAGAAACAAGTCTACATGCCTTAAATTAATACATTAATATAATTTAACAGCCCATTTAATTAAAATGTGCAAATTATATTCTTAATGTATTAATGGAATGCTAAACCTACCCCATTATGCCCCCCCCCCCCCCCCCCCCCCCACGGATTCCTACGTCCTTGGCCGCCCATTCCAAGCATTTGAAGAGTTACCGCATGTCTTAATCATACATGACCGCACCTCTCCAAAACTTTTGGATTCTGAAATCCAAAAACAATTCTAGATGGACCAAGAAATTGGTCCGGTAGAATATATCAAGTGATCCATGCAAGTGCGTGCGGATTGGGGATCTTGGCGGGCTATCTAAATATAAGCTTCAATAGACATAATCTAATCACAATCAACAAATGATTCACTTAGGTTCAATCTATTAATTTCAACTCATTCCACTAAAGAGCTAAAATTGAACTCTTAAATAAAGATAGAATAAGTGAATGTTACTCATTCGTACCCTAGACAACCTTGTTGGAGATAGTGTATCCTCATGAAAAATATCAGTAATCGCCAAGAGCTCATAGACCGCCTATAGCTCTTCTAGTTACCATATTTACTCATATGACTATATTTTGAACTTGGATATTTGGACTTGTCCAGAAGCCATATTTTAATAGACACTATCGAAAACTTAACGTTAAGATTTAATATCCAATACCTCAAAATATGCATATGATGATATTCTACTCTCATTTAATAAATTGAGCCACAATGTCCATATCTATAAATGAAGTTCTCTATCGATTAACAAATGAATACCACCAAACTATCGAGGATAGACTATGCTATATAATCGTACTCATTGATAGCTCAAATGATAACACTTGTAACCATAAGTCCATCATTTATCTCAGGAATGAGATAGATTCTCCGATTGTCCTCAAGTGAAAACTTTTATCCACTGACGGTTTTGGATAAAGTATTTCACTGTGATCTTATTCAATGCATCTAGTGCACTAGATTCTTTTGCCAAAAGACACTACACTTTGATGGTTTTAGACTCATCATAACACATTTAAGCCCACTCAAATGCTAGCAAAAAAATCTACAACTTTAACAAGGTAAATGCGCTCAACCTTTATCTTAAGTTGTGAATATTGTTTAAGACTAACTAAAGTATTGTGTCTACCTCATATATATCTAGATGTACAAACAATACTTCATTTCTCTTAGTCTTTTGACCTTATGATTATTTACTTTTGACAATAATAATAATTAAACTATAAATGCTATAAGATTTATTAAACTAGAAATCACTTTATTTATATGAAAAGATTGTCAAATACATTATTACACTCTGCTATTGAGCATAATCCTAACAATCTCCCACTTGCGCTATAGCAAGTGTGTCATATCTCTCATTCAAATGTTCTGCAGGTGCCTATCAAAACTCTTCTGTGGTAGAGCCTTTGTGATGGGATCCGCTAGATTTTCTACTGACATGATCTTGGTTATCGTCATGTCACCCCTGTGCACAATTTCCCTCAGAAGATGATACTATTAATAGAGTTTTTTGGCAAGGGTCCAAAGGAGAATTTTCCACCAAGTCACTACCTGGCAGGAACCCGTCCCAGCTCCCACATACCTAGCGGGATCGATACCGCTACTTTGAAGGGATCAACACCCGGTAAGGCCAGAACCTTGACTATCTATCTACCCAGATAAGGCACCAGAGATACAAACCAGGAAGAGCGATTACCACGCTATGTTTATATTCTGACACCTGGTGAAGCCAGTACCGCGATACCACGTACCCAGCATCTCGTATGTATACGAAACCTCCTGCCTGACACCCAGATGCCGTGACATGTACCTGGTACCCCGGGGTACCTCGACATCAACCTAGAATCCACCTCAGATCGGTATCCTGCCCGCCATGAAGAATGTTGCCATGAAGATACCAGCATGCTAGAACAAGTGCCACGCTAGCAAGAAGGGACTGATACGTTAGTGTACTATCCAAGCAACACAAGCAGAGAAAGTTGACTCATTCACCATTTAAAACGCCATAAATGAGATAAGTTGGTCAAGCAAATCGGAGTTTAAATACGATAGTGATTAAATGGATCAAATCCTGCGCCTTTAGCCTCACTCAACGTCTTTCAACGCCCAAAAAAGGACTCCAAATAATCCTCATTAATACAACCAGATTTTCAAGAATGTTGGATGTGGATAAATACGGCCATGAAAGACAAAGAGGGGGAGAGGAACACTAGAGATAGGGATTTTTTATCCCAGAAAAATGACTCTTGCATTCTTAGAAGCTAGCGAGAGTTTAGAGACAATCACTGGGAGGACATATAGCCACTTATCGACATAAACATGTTCTCCACCGCCTCCTTGTATAAAACAAGAGAAAAGAGTGTATTGTAATATCCATGCAAATAAATAGTCAATAAAACAGTGTCTTTCATACTCATTCTTATCCTTTCAATTCTACTATCTTGACCTCTTACATAAAAATATCCCGGTACAGAAGGTATCTACCTCGCTGCCACCTACCGGTAGTGGATGAGGGTGTTAACTGGAATTTTGCTCCCCGAGTGGATTTTCTTGTTAACCCTTTTTGGTGCCGTCTGTGGGAAAATTTTCACACCCCAAAAAGAAAGCCTATGAATATCGTTTTCTTGTAGCATTACCAGTATGAGACTCCGGCCTTCCCAGGATCATCCCGATCCGTCAGAGCACCAATCAAACGCTTCAACCCGGATGGGCCAAAAGCAAAAGAAGATGGGGGGGAGGTCGCAACCCCGCTCCAAAACCATTAGCTACCACGCTGGCTACCCCCAGATACTTGCCACCCCGGCTGTTAACCCTGCCAGTTTGGACCAATAAGTCACAACCTTCATAGAGAGCATCCGCCTCCAAATGGTCACGGAAGGTGGTACCAGTCTTCCTACGGTACCAAATACCAAGGGAGACACAAGTCGACAAGGTACGAGGGTACCCCCCTTCGACAGGTTGGGACCACCACCTCCAGTACCGGTCCATGACAGGCTCAGGCCTATGCTCCCGATACTCTTTTAGACAGCCCCGACTAGAAGCGACCAGGAGGCTACCTCTATCAATGACATGAGGTAGCAATAGAAGTGCCCAAGAAAACCCTCCTAGGGGGAGAACCAAGACGTAACCTCAGTGGCATTAGAGGGGTCTGATGATGGAGGCTCAGAGGTAGAGTCCGGGAACGATGGTAACAAGCGCCTCCGGGACCAAGTAGCTAGAATGGCGAGAGAAATCCAGGAGCTGAAGAAGGGCAAACACTGAGAGAACCAGAAGGATCCCTTGGGAGAGATGAACACCCTATTCTCTAGAAGGATCAGGGAAGCAGATCTACCTCACAAATTCAAAATGCCAACCGATAAGTACTTCGGGATAGAGGATCCCCTGAGTCACCTTGAGAGCTTCGTTCAACAAATGGAGGTCCAGAATGCTACCAGGGTAGCCATGTGTAGGATGTTCTCTACCACGCTAACTAACTATGCCAAGACATGGTTCAGGAAGCTGCCAGCGGGAAGTGTTGACTCATTCACCAAGTTGACTACCGATTTTTGCACCCAGTTCCTAGGCATCAAACCTCGCCACAATGATCCCATTCATCTTCAATACGTGATCTAGGAGCAGGATGAATCACTCAGAGCCTACATAGAGAGATTCCACAAGGAGGTAATTTAGATGAGAGTCTTCACCGAGAATGAGACCCTAGCCAATTTCAGGAGGAACTTATGGGCTAGCAGATTGTTTTGATCCTTCTCCAAGCATCCCCTAGAGACATACCCGGAGGCTTATGACAGGGCTCTTAAACAGGTAGAGATAGATGAGCACCTCAGAGTCAAGATGAAGCACGACGATATGAGATCTGCCAAGCGTCAAAAGAAGAAGGCGCCCAAACCCGCTCTAGTACAGAAGAACTAGAGCAAACCTCCCAACAAGTCGACATACCGGTTACCACCTTACCAGCCTTAGCAAAACCGGTATCTGGCTAGGCGGAGTCCTTCCAGAGCGACACCTCCACCCAGGGAAGTTAAGCGGATAGCCAAGGAGGAAGAGGGGTACACACATTACACCCCCTCTTAATGCATCTCGTGAGACTATCTACCTCGCCATCCGTAATAAAGGGCTACTCAAGAAACCTAGCCCGATGAAAGCGCCAGCAGATAAGAAGGTATAAATATGACAAAGCTCTCTCTAAGAAAGGGGTTCCAAGTTGAAGTTCGGAGCTGAAATCCAAAAATAAAGGAGAGAGAAATATATATAGAGTATTCGCCATCACCAAGAGAGAGTTTTTCGCCATCATCTTAGAGGAATCATCCACTTCTCCACTAGAAATACCATTGTATCGACTACTACACATTGATTTTCTCCATAATTATATCGGTACCACGTGGTACCTTTCCAAACTGTGGCCTACCATGTTGCAGTCTATATTTGTATAAGCTTATCGGAGCATACTTCTAATGTAAGCTCTCTGGTGCACCTCTCGTGATATATAAAATATAGAGAAGGGTCTTCTCCTTCCTCTGGATACTGCCTGAGGGTTTTTCAGTATATGATCATTCGTGATGCTTTTTCCCCCTGGGTCAGTCCAATTCTATCAAAGAATTGTCACTCTCCTGTCTCTCTCCTTATTATGCATGTATGGAAGCTAGTTTCCGACCCCACTCGTCCTAGCCCTTACCTAGAAGATCCACATAACCAACTAGAAGAGAACGGGTACCGGGACTAGGTATCGCATCCTGGTACTAGGACTAGGCATCATGGACCAGGTATTACAGACCAGGACCAGCCTCTCATACCAGCAAAGGGACATCAAGCACCATCTTTTCTACCTATCTCCAAAGCCTAGTCGGACAGGATAATTGTTCTCCTACCTCCAGCACCTACTGGTTCACCTTACCAAAACCACGGTACGAAGTACCTACCCCCGCTGCTACCTCTGGGTAGCTGGTTGAGTGTGTTGATCGAAAGTTTCACCCAGAGTGAATTTTCGATTAACAACAACTTTCTCCAAAAATATGGAATTCAACTTGAAAAATAAAGACGAAAACCATATATGATAAAAGGACGGAAAGTTTCTTAACTACCTAGTTTGAACTTGAAATTTAATGAATAAGTAACCGAAACAATAGGAACTCAATGAGACATAAAATAAGCTCAAAATCAAGTTCAATAATATAAAACACAAACAAACAAACACATGAACACACAAGTATGCCATTTCCTAGATATAGTCCTAGAACATGCAAGTTTACAAAAATTGTCAAATTAAGTCTAATGCATGTGCATACTTCAACAAGTGTGTGAATGTGTTATACCAAATTTTGCACAACGATGCAGGGACACATTAATGCAATCTATATGTGTGCCTTAAATTTAGTACAACGATGCAGGGACACAAATGTTATGAAATGTGTGTGTGCACTAACGCCTTGCAAGAGGAAGAAAGATCTCGATACCTTAGCAACCAAGAATGCAGCTTTCCTCTTGAAGTCGAGCTTTGCATGTGAAGTTACTTTTCTTCTTTGAAGCTTGTTCTAATCACAAACCACCTAAGAAACTAAACATTACAAAGAAAGAGAGTTTTGTTATGGAATCAAGCCAACACAAATCTAAAACCTAACAATCTCCCCCTTTGGCTATTCCATGAAAAACATCTCAACCTCACCATACAATTATCTCTCAATAATCACATGGTTGATTGCATTCTCACATCCTCACATTACAAAGAGATCCCTAAACTAAAATGTCTTCATGAATCTTCAATAACCTCTTCTTTAAGCACCAATGTTTCTTGTGAGACAATCACAACCAAACCAACAAGAAATATTCTACAAAGAAGATTGGTGAGATATATTCATAAAAATAAGCAAGAAACAAGACTCCCACTATCTCTTATAAACAAGAATTCTTTTCTCCCCCTTAAGACAAGATCATGCATGATACATTTCTACATGAATGGTGAGGGAAACACTTATCCCCCTTTTTGACAAGGAATAGACAAAAGATGCATGATAGAAGTATGAGATATTATGCAAACAAGTCATAAAAAGAACGAAGTTAAACAGCACTAAGCTCCCCCTTAACATATGCTCCACATTATGATCACCAAGTAAACTTGTTCACAAGGGAATCACACATATCAAGCAATAAGAGAAATTATATTATAACTTTCCAAGTTCAAAGAAAGAATCATAGATTTTCATTAATCTCTCTACAATAATCTCTCATTGCTAATGAATCAAGCACATTAAGCAAAAACATGTGTGTGTGTGTGTGTGTGTGTGTGTGTGTGTGTGTGTGTGTGTGTGTGTGTGTGTGTGAAATGCTTATAGCATATATAAAAAATGAGTAATTGCGATATCAACATGCAAACCACTTCACCACCTATCCATCTAAAGCATTTCTAATCAAGGTCAAACCGATTATCATCCATAATTTTTGCTTTAAAAAGAATAGATTTCAACATATGAGCGTGTGTGTGCATGTGGCTCATTTTCCCATTTCTGTTTTTCAACCCGAGCAATCACAATTTTCAACTATACTCCTTTAAGCCTCAAATTATTTTATTTTATTTTTTTATAGGCTTTGAATCAAAGATTTTTTTTATTGATTCTTTTCAATAAATCTTTGATTTTTCTAACAAAAAACATATACTCCTCATGACGGCTTTCACTCATCACAATTGTGTAGCCCTTTCCTACATTGGGCGGCTTCACAACCAAGGTGTGTAGCCCTTTATGGATACTAACTATAGGTCATCTATCATGTACTAAGCAATAAACTTTTAGATGCATCCATAATCTACACATTTTCAAACTCAATTACTCAAGCTTAAACATATAAGAGAAGCATTAGTGCACATTTGTAAAATACAAGATTTTAAAGCTCAAATGCATGATCTAGAAACAATAAAAGTTATTTTCTCAAGATCATTACTTCTCAAGTTAGTAGCTCTCAAAGAAATTTATATTCAAAATAAGTTTTGCTTATCAAGCCACTCACAAACACACATAGACATCAATCAACACAAATCATGCCAATGGATCTTCTAAGAGATTTAAATCTCTCTTTGTCCAAAGGCTTAGTGAACAAATTCGCAAGTTGATTTTTAGTAGGCATATGCTCAAGAGAGACAATAGAATGTTCAACAAGTTCCCTTATGAAATGATGCCTAATATCTATGTGCTTTGTGCATGACTGTTGTACTGGATTCTTAGAGATATTAATGACACTCATATTATCACAATAGAGAGTGATTTTATCTTGTCCAATCTCATTATCCTTGAGGATTTGCTTCATCCAAAGAAGTTGTGTGCATGCACTTCTGGCCGCAATGTACTCGGCTTCGGAAGAAGAGAGAGAGACCGAATTTTCTTTCTTACTTTGCCAAGAAACCAAGTTATTCCCCAAGTAAAAACAACCGCCCGATGTGCTTTTACGATCTTCAATGTTTCCCGCCCAATCCGCATCACAATAGCCAACAAGAATATCATTAGTATCAAAGGAATAAAATAAGCCAAGATTATGTGTTCCTTTTATATACCTAATGATTCGTTTAACGGCTTTCAAGTGAGACTCCTTAGATTAGCTTGAAACCTAGCACACAAATCAACACTAAAACAAATATCCGGCCTACTAGCCGTTAGGTAGAGAAGACTATCTATCATGCTCCTATAGAGACTTTCTTTGTCAAGTTTTAGAGTGGTACTCATGGGTAATTCAAAATCTTTTCCATTTTCAAGCCCAAACTTCTTAACAAGATTTCTAGCATATTTGGATTGTGACAACATAATACCATCACTAGATTGTTTCACTTGCATACAAGAAAGTAATTGAGCTCACTCGCCATACTTATTTGAAATTCACTTGACATGACATTCACAAACTCATTAACCTTGGTTTTACATATAGACCCAAAAACAATGTCATCAACATATATTTGTGCAACAAAAATATCATTATCATGATGCTTGACAAACAATGTTCTATCAATGCCACCTCTCCTATAGTTGTTCTCAACAAGATATTGAGTCAACCTATCATACCAAGCTCTAGGAGCTTGCTTAAGAGTGTGGTTGTTCAATATACATTTCTTCTTGAAGGTATCCATTGAGAAAAGCACTTTTGACATCCATTTGAAACAATTTGAATTTTTTTAAGACATGCAATGGACAACAAAAGTCTAATGGACTCAAGACGTGCAACGGGTGCAAATGTCTCATCATTCAAACAAACAATTCACACATCATGTTCAAGACCTTTGTGAACAACATCACCAAAAGATATTTAGAAAGAAAATGTCAATTTGAACCATATGAAAAATATACTAAGCTCTCTAAAATGACATGCTTCATGATATAGTGCAAATAATGAGTTGAGAGATGAAAAACCAAGAATGCAAGCATTAGGATATAGAAATACCTTGGCAAGCATTTTTCATCAAATGCAAAGTCTTTGCCCTTTTTATGAGCTCCCTTGTCTTGTTTGTCCCCATGACAACAAGTTATTGGTGTGTCATCCTGAGAGAATAAAAACTTAGCATTTCAACTCAGACACATAAAAATGACTTTCACTAAAAGTCCTAACAAACAATCAACATCATATAGATTCCAAAAATGAACTTCTCATAAAGTCAATCAATAGATTTCGACAATCATAGCAAATATGTGAGGTAGCTAAGTTCATGTCAAGTTATAGAGAAACAAAACTAGCTAGCTAAATCTTTCAACAAATTGACACTAATCTTGAAACTAACTCACATAAGCATCTTACATTAACGGTAAGAGTACTCACCCTTGACCAATTTGGTCTTGGGTGCATTAACACAAAAATCATTGATACTCATCTCCCCAATATTGCTTGTAATACATGTTTTGTCAAGTTTCACATGATTAACATTCTTCTTCACCCAATTCTTTTTAACATGCTTTGAAACAACATCATTCTTATCAACTTCTAACACCTTAACATGCTTCAATTTAAGGTTAATCTCCTTATCTCTAAATGCATTTCCTATTTTGCAATACTCATTATACTTATAACATTTCGGCTTAATATGACCAACAGTATTGTAAAAATGATAAATAGGAATACATGTAGAGATAACACCTTTAGGATGAGAAGAAATATTAGTGGGAGTTTGAGAAGATACCTTGCTTTTGTTTTTACTATTGGCTCTAGGTGCACATTGTGCAACAAGACATTGTGTTGCGTCTTTCCTAACCTATACTTTCTTGACAAGTTTCTCACTCTTACTTCTATTAACATGCTTTGACTTGTTATTAGGCACATTGACTCTATTGGTCACATTTTCAAACAAATCAAACAAAGCATTATCAATTTTCTTATGCATAGTAGAGTGAGGCACAACACAAGCTTTTTCAAGCAAATCATCAACAACAATCTTCTCAACATGCTTTTCCAAGGTCTTCTTAGGTCTAGTTCTAAATCAATATATGGATGATTGCCTAGGACCATTCAACCAAGACATATCATACAAATCATTGGCTTGTTTACACTTGCGAATGTATTCAAAACATCTAGGTCTTATATGTCCTACCATATTGCAATAATGACAAATAGGTATGAATTTGAGAAGTTTACCATTAGCTTGAGCATCCAATGCAATTTGCCTTCTCACAAATTTACCTCTTTGGTGAACAACCCTTGATGCTTTGCCCTTTGCATTTAAAGATGATGAATATTGTCTTTGGCCTTATTGAGTCTTTTCTTTGACCTTCAGTGTTGATGTTGATGTTGAGGCACCTCTGGTAGCATCCATAGCTTTACCGTTAGAGAGTTTACCTACATTCAATTTGCTACTTGCTTTGACAAAAGTAGGTTTGTTAGTAGAAGGAGTAACCTTCTCATTAACATATCCTAAACCTCTTTTGTCACTCAGATGCTTTCCAATCTTAATGAGAGTTTTTACTTTGTTAGAACTAGATGACATTTTGTTTATCACCTTATTAACCTCATTAAGTTTGTCATTAAGCACTCTCTCTTGATTCTCATGCTCACTAAGTTTGACTCTAAGCACATTTTCAAGTTTCTTAGCACAATCAAGAGTATTATCTCTTAGCTTAATTTCATGTTTCAAAACTCCTAGTCTTTCATTACTATCTTTCAAGTTATTCTCAAGACTAAGGATTTTTTTCTTTAAGCTCTTTATTCTCTTTTAAGCCAAGTTCATGAATACTTTCTAGTTCCTCATTAAGAGACCTATTCATTCTAGAGATTCTCTCATTCATTTGAAAAAGATCTTCATCTTTTGATCTCCTAGGTTAATAGGCTTATTTTCAAAACTAGAAGACATAAAGGAGAAAACTTCCTTAAACATGATTCTATCACAAAACAAACAAACACTATAACAAGGATCTATCTAATTACCTCTAGACAACTGCTCTAATACCAATTGAAATTCCCTTAATGTTATAGTGTCAAATATACCTAGGGGGGTGAATAGGTATAGTCTCAAAATTCTTGCAAATTCTTTTTCTTCACAAGATATACAAAGGCACAAAGAAGCTTTAACAAATATATTGATTGAACAAAACAATATGTATTCAATAAAGCAATGAATGAATCAATATAAAGTAAAGACAATAAAACAAAAACAACACAAGATGTTTTTATGTGGTAGAACCTCAAAATGAGGAAACATCCACGGGTTGATTCCACAACCACCGGCAAACAATTCACTATGACAAATAGGTGTTACACACTCAAGAGGCAATCAACACAAGATTCACTCTCTAAGCTATCAACACCTACTTTACCCTCGGGCATAGTGAACTTACTATGCCAATTGCTCAACTATCCGAATCACCCTAATCCTATTCCAGACTTCCATGCACAAGTTGAAGATCCACTCTCTAAACATGTGACTTCAGCTACTTGGCTATTAGGATCACCCCAATCCTAGCCAAGTCTTACAATGCTAAACTATCCAAGTCTGTCTGACTCTAGTTACGACTTCCAATGCACAAATTGAAGATCCCATCTCCAAAATGTGACTTCCAATGCTCAAGTTAAAGCTTCACTCACTTCAACAAGAGACTTCCGACCTCTTAACAAGGCAAATGATCTAAGTGGATGCAAATGATACAAACAAAAGAAAATAGAGCAAGTTGATCAAACACACTCTATGAAGAATTAGTATATATGCACAAATCAAGCTCACAAGCAAATGTAACTAATTCTTATGAACATGTGATTAGAGATCTAGATTAGGCAATTAAAATCATCCACAAAATGTCTAGAAACCTAAACATGTCAATCAAAGCCAGAACAACAAGTTTTCAATAGAAGTCACAAGACTAGCTTTGAAATCAAGTGAACAAGTTAACACTTGAAGTTTTCACCATATTCAACAAACAAAAAACCGAAAATCAAGAACTAGGTTATGAGAAAACAAAATCACAATCAAAAGATTCTAGTTCTTAAAACATGTGATCAAATCTAGAAATCAACAATTAAGATCAAATACACAAAATAGATTCTAGATTTAACTTCATGTTCTTTAAGATTATCAAAATGATATTCAATCAAAGAATGAACTAATATTGAAACTAAATCAAACAAATCCTAACAATGGAATCAAAATCATTCTAAATAATTCTTTCAACTCATATAATAAGAATCATTAAGAAGATCTTGAAAGAAAATGAAAAGAATTGATTCACTTACAAACAATGACTCACGAATTGAAATCAGGTCATCACGAAAACTATGAGCATATTTTGACTCTGAAAATGCTTGGGATTTGTTCCTCTCTTCAAGACCAAAAATTTCGGCATTTGAAAATCTAAAATCGGAGTTGATTTGAGAGAGTTATGGTGTTTGGAAGATGAGAAAAGTTTGAGAGAAAATTCTGCAAAAGTTTTTCACCAACACCATTGTCTGAAAAATGAGAGGGAAAGTGCTATTTAAAGAAGAGGGAAAGAGAGGCAATTTGGCCAACCAATAGGAGGCAGTCACCTCTTCTTCTCATGGAGGTGCATGGCATCCACGGGGACAGAAGGCAGCCCTTCCCATGGAGGCCACGCAGCTCCACGGGGAGAGTTGTTTGGCTTCCCCGTTTTGCCTTATAAAACTCTCCTCGAGCACTGAAATGTTCTTCAACCGTTCTCTGGCTTCCGAACTCCGAATTTGAATCCATTTTTTGATTACAAACCAAGACTCCCTCATGTACAAAAGACATCAAGACAACTTTCTCAAAAAATATAGAAATTCAACTTGAAAAACAAGGAAGAAAACCATGTATGATAAAAGAACGGAAAGTTTCTTAACTACCTAGTTTGAACTTGACATTTAATGAATGAGTAACCGAAACAACCGGAACTCAATGAGACATAATATAAGCTCAAAATAAATTTTAATAATATAAAAAAATAAGCAAACAAACACATGAACACATAAGTATTCCGTTTCCTAGATATAGTCCTAGAACACACAAGTTTACAAAAATTGTCAAATTAAGTCTAATGCATGTGCATACTTCAACAAGTGTGTGAATGTGTTATACCAAATTTTGCACAACGATGCAGATATACATATGAATGTAATGAATGTTTGTGCCTTTAAATTTAATACAATGACGCAGGGACACAAATGTTATGAAATGTGTGTGTGTGCACTAATGCCTTGCAAGAGGAAGAAAGATCTCGATACCTTAGAAACCAAGAATGCACATTTCCTCTTGAAGACCAGCTTTGCATGTGAAGTTACTTTTCTTCTTTGAAGATTTTTCTAATCACGAACAACTTAAACAACTAAACATTACAAAGAAAGAGAGTTTTGTTATGGAATCAAGCTAACACAAATCTAAAACCTAACTTCATCATGTGATCTTTCACAGCCTGTCCAGGTTTCATCCTAAGATTCATAAAAGCAGTAACTGCCTCTCTCTTAGTCATCCTGGACCTCATAGTAAACATCTCCTTTAGAGACAATATTATATCAGTAGCAGAACTCATTCCTTCATGTTGCTGTTGCAACACGTCGGAGATGGTGGCCATAATGTAACATTTAGCCATCTCATCTGAGGCCTCCCACTGCTTATACTTGTCTCTTTGAGCCTCAATAGATTCATTAGTAGGAGCAGGTGGTTTAGGGGTAGACAAAACGAATTTATTCTTTTTAGATTGCAACAACAACCCAATTTTCCTTTTCCATGTGACATAATTATCTCCAGTTAAAGTATTATCTTTTAGGATGTTAATTAGGGATAGGGTCATGATTTCTAAATAAAACAAATATTATATAAGTAAATAATCATGATAAAGCACTTTCGAATATTTATCTTGAATTAAATGAAATAATTCAATCATAAAATTCAACGGTGATCCAATATCCATAAATGTCATGCCTCCTTTGGGAGTTCGCACCATTTATTAGTTGGACTAGGTCCCACCTAATTGTTAAAATAACAACCAATGTTTTCAATTTTATCCTTACAATTTTTATTGACAAGAACTCTTGGGAGGATATCAATAAAACCACATTGAGTGTAATACCAAGTTATCGACCTTCAATATTGTTAACAACCTTTTTTGGCATGGGTTCAAAGAAGAATTTTCCACCAAGTTGCTACCTGGTAGGAACCATTCCCAGGTGTGCAGAAGCATCGATACCGATATCTAGGAAGAACCGATAACTGGTAAGGCCGGAACCGCTACTTCCTTGCCCACCTATCTACCTAGTCAAAGCACTAGAACCACGACTCAAGAAAGGGCAGGTACATCGATACCATATGTTCAGTACCTCTCAGGTACCCAGCATCTCCTATTTGACACCTAGGTACTATGGACATCTACCCGGTACCTGATCGGGCCAAATATGTAGTATATTTAGGCCCTCAAATCCTTACCTTGTGTTCTGTTTTCGTGCATTTTTGTATCTCTGATGGGTTGTTTTGTGCGTATTTGTAGAAAATGGTGCAATGAGGGGTTGTAAGTGTGTTACAGTGGTTCTGGTAGAGAAAGGGAAAAATGAAAGACAATGGACCATAAATAACTTAGAGTGCGGGTCAAGTGTGGGTCGCAACCGAACTCCAGCCGCACTCATGCTCACACCCGGGACCTGATGCAAAGCGAAGAGTTAAAGTGAGGGTATAGTACGGGTCATCCAACCGCACTACACCCGTACTAATGCCAAACCAGAGAAGTTGAAGTTGCACCTGACGTTAAAGTGCGGGTACTGTGCGGGTCATCCAACCGCACTACACCCGCACTAATGCCAAACCAGAGAAGTTGAAGTTGCACCTGACATTAAAGTGTGGGTACTGTACGGGTCATCCAACCGCACTCTACCCACACTAATGCAAAACCAGAGAAGTTGAAGTTGCACCCGACATTAGAGTGCGAGTACTGTGCGTGTCATCCAACCACACTCTACCCGTACAATTGCAAAACCAGAGAAGTTAAAGTTGCACCTGACATTAGAGTGCGGGTAAAGTGCGGGTCATCCAACCGTACTCTGCCTGCACTGTTGCTCAAGACAGAAGGTAGATTTTACACCTGACAGTGAAGTGCGACTCAAGTGCTATCACAGTGCGGTTCCAAGTGCGAGTCAAGTGCGGGTAATCCAACCGCACTCCACCCGTACTAGTTCCAGATCTGAGAGCTGAAGATGAAGACAACCCATACAGTACGGGTAATTCACCCGCACTCCACCCGCACTCCGCGCGCGCCAGATAGATTTTTGAAGCTTAAGTGACCTATTTTTGTATGTTGTATAAATAGAATAGTATGGAAATGTTTTGAGCAGCCTTTAACTCTGTTTTTCAGAGGTTTTAGACACTTAGATCTAGAATCTCTCTCTCTCTCACATCCTTACATTCTCTACTCAACTTCAAGGAAGTTAGGAGATTGAAGCCACTTCAAGGAAGGAGATGTTCTCCAAGGGTTCTTTCTCTTTCCTTTCTCTTATTTTCCTAGTTGTAATGAGTAGCTAAATCCCCTCTAAGGGGTTGATGGAGTAGTTAGTTGAATATTGGGCTTGTACATAAACTTGATGTTATATTGATATTCATGTCTATCTTTCATTGATCTATTCTTGTTATGAATGTTTACCATTGATTTCTTGTTTAGATACATCCTCTTTGCAAGATCTCTTTGTATTATGTATGAGTATTGCATCTAGATATACATCCTATTTAGTTGTTTATTGCTCTAATGAATGGACAGAACGTCATGAATTCCGAATCTTAAACCGCGGTCTTAATCTAACCTCGATCGAGTTTCCGGCACTATACATCCTAGGTCGGATCTCGTGAAAGGATTTGAAGTCATCACTATACATCCTAGGTTGACTTCATTTACAATCAGTTGAGTCATTGATAGGTAGATGAGCTTCATTTTCAGAATCCGACGAACCACCAACACTATACATCCTAGGTTGGTAGTTTTCGACGGATTAATCCCTACTAGGTGGTTTGCACTATACATCCTAGGTTGGCCACTTTCTAGGGATAAATAACCGACTCTATACATCCTAGGTCGGTTGCCTTGAATAGCCGTGCTATTGACAAGTTTGTTGCATTGCCCAGTATTTACTTTCGTATCCATTAACTCCTTAGTCTCCATCATCTATATATATCCTTCATTCCATTTTCCCCTCACTTTAGTTTGCATAATTAATTTAGTGTTATTAATAGGATAATTCACCATCTACATCTTCACCATTTTATGTTTCATTTATTATATATATACATTAACATTACTTTAGCAATAACTAATTTTAGCTAACTCCGCTCCCTGTGGACGACACCCACTTGCCACCATATTTGTGTTTTCAAACTATTTTAGGCTTCGTGAGGTTTTAACAAATATTGTTGATGGATTGCTCTTTTAAAACGACACTAGAAATACGTCCAGTCAGTACCCGAGTACCTCGACATCTATCTGGTACCCAATACCTTGATATCAGCCCAGAATCCAACCAAGAGATACCAGCATGATAGAACAAGTGCCACACCAGTAAGATATGGAGCAAGCGCCATGCCAGCAAAATCAGACCGGTACACTAGTGTTCTGCGATAGCAGGATACAGAGTCAGTTTCTCTTTCCAAGCAAGATAGGAGGGAAGAATTGACTTCATTGCCATTTAAAGCGCCATAAATGAGACCAAAAAGTTAACCGAATCAGGGTTTAAATACAACAGTAATTAGAGGGATCAAATCCTACGCCTTTAGCCTCACTATCGTCTTTCAACGCCTAAAGAAGGACTCCAAATAATCCTCATTAATATGACCGGATTCTGAGGAATATTGATGTCTATAAATACGGCCATGAAGGGCGAAAAAGGGGGATCTTTTTTCAGAAGCTTTCTTTTGAGTTTTTCGAAGTCAGTAAAAGGTTCAGAACCATAACTGAGAGGATTTTTAGCCACTTATCAACATAAACAAATGCTCCATCACCAGCCTGTGTAAAGTAGAGAAAAGAGAGTGTATTGTAATACCTGTATAAACATATATCCAATAAACAGTACCTATCTTGTTTATTTTCTTTCCTTACATTCTCTTATCTCGATCTCCAACGTAAGAAAAATCCCGGTACCGAAGGTACCTACCCCGCTGCCACCTATAGGTAGTGGTTGAGGGTGCTAACTGGAATTCTGCTCCCTGAGTGGATTTTCCTGTTAACAAATATATTCCTTCACGAAAATCCCTCATTTGAGAGTAGATATCGCTTAAGTCAATTGTGTAGTCTATCCTTGTAAGGAAGTATCTTGCTAAATTCCATTCATGGATACCCTTTAGGGGCTTATCACATGAAACATAAAGCTCAACTTATCTTGGAGGCCATAGGTGTTTAAAACACATTCTCCCACTCAATTATTTAAGGCATGTGATAGAATTCCATAGAATGATTTACCAAGTTATCTAGATGCCAATTAGATACCTAAACCATTCAATGCATGTTCACACCAAAAAGATATATGAGTGGCACTCCTATTCTTTATGACATGTTATCAAACAATGATAAACATTGTAATATTTACAAAAAATAAATAGCTACAATTTTGGTCCATCATAGAAAAGCAAGTAAATTACATTTGTTTGAAATACAAGAAACCCTAACTTGGTGAACAAGTCATCAAGCTTCGGTCTGTCAAAACTCTTGTGCACCAAAATCCATATGCGGCCGCCCTATGCGCAACACGAGCGCTCAGAACCATACGCGCGCAGACCCGTGTGCAGCACCGTGCACTATATGCGCGTTGCCCCTTGCACGGCTGTAGCAGAATGCTACCTACCATCAGCGTACATGTGCACAACACTTTTGGTAGGCTGCGCGCTGCTGCCTTGGTGTGCACGAGTTGCCGCGGCCTTCCTCCGTTGCTTCTTTTTCTGCTCCCAATTCTTCAATTCTTCGAATCTTCGAAACTTGAATATATTACACCAGTTTTTTTTATATATAACAATAAAATAAAATAAAAACTTAACAACTATCAAGAAGGAAATTATGGCGATGATATACCACCCTTCTTGTTACAACTTTAAACAAAAATAACATTGAAATTCTAGGACCAAAATCGAGCAATAACAAACCATATTATAAAACATATATATCCATACATTCTCATGTAATTATATATGCGAATACCTAGAGTGTCATCTCTTTCTAAAACATGCATATTTACAATAAAAAGAAATTGATCCACGTATATATACATCAATTAATCAAGGGTACAACCTGGCTTCGATACCAATTGTAAGTAAAACACGTGGCGGAAGTGAAAAATTAGGTTTGTATATTAAAAAAAATTTCCTTTAAAAGAAAGAACCTTAACCCTTGATTAATTAACATATAATAAAAGTATCATACCTTTTTCATGTGACGATTGATATTGCGTCGAATTGAATCCACTTGCTTCGAATTGAATCCGCAAGATCTTCCATCCAATCACGAACGTGAATTGCCTAGGAGTGTGGGCTCCATTTTCTTTGAATTGTAAACCTGAGGATGGAAAAACAAACCTTTTTCTTTTGTTAGTCACAATAATCCTCCTAGAGATAATAAAGAACGTTTGGTCACTTGTGAATTCTTAATCTTTTTAATCAAGAACTCGTGTGAACCCTAATTCGATCTTGTGCATAAAGCCTTTTGATGTAAAAGCTTTTGGTGAACTATTGAAAATAAAACGCTCCTTATTCTTCTTCTCTTTGGCTAAATTCTACATCATTTTCTTGAGTTGAAAGTTTTTTTTTTATATATATTCAATAGCAAGAGAATAAAAATTTTCTCAAAAAAAAAAACTTCTTCTTTGAACTACTTATCAAAAATGAATTTTATGATATATATATATATAGGGTGGCCAAAATTCTCCTACAATGTGAAGGATTTGATTTCACCAAAACCTTATCATCTTAGTAGTTCATACCTATTCCAACTCATGAGTATATTTATCCAATAATAAATTATTGAATATCAGTTAAAATTGTGACTTTATCAATAACTTCCTAATTGATTATCAATTAGAGTTTTGATATATATCAAATACTTCCTAATTTGACTAGATAAATAAAAACTCTTTTTAATTTATCTACTTATCAAATAAAGTATTTGATACTTAATATACTACTAACAATAGTATGACACTAAGAGTCCTTCTCCTAGTATACTACTATCAATAGTTATGATACTAAGAGTCATTCTCCTAGTAAACTAAGGGTGGCGGTGGAGAAAATGTTTATATAGATAACTGGATATATTCTTCCAACGATCGTCAGTGGACTTTCACTGGCTTCGGAGAATTTTCAGAGGAAATTCTACCGGAAATGAATCTCTTTGTCTTAGGTGATAAAAAACACTCCAAATCCCCCTTTCTTTACCCTTCAAGACCGTATATATAGTTCTCCCAAGAATCCCCTCAAAATCCGATCGTATTAATGAGGATTACTGAGAGTCCTATTTTAGGCGTTGAAAGGCATCATGTGGGGTTGAAGGCGCAGGATTTGATCCCGTTAATTACTGTCGTATTCAAGTTCGGATTTGGTTGACCATTAGGTCTCATTAATGGCGCTTTATTTTGATGATGGAGTCAACTTTCCTTTTTCGTGGAACTTGGAGGGAAATTCTGGACTCTGGCAGAATCAGGTGCTAGTATATCAGTCTGATGGAGCTTGTTCTATTTCTTGATGGAATGGTGCTTGTGTCTTCACGATCTTCTTTGTATTGCTTGGTAGGTAAGGTATCTACCTTGGAGAGGCTCCGTATATACATCGAGGTACTAGGTAACATGTGGAAGTCGAGGTAGTACCAAGGCGGGTATCAAGGTACTGGGTGCCTTGATTGATGTCGGGGTGCTTGCGGGGTACTGGGTGTGCAAGTTTATCATCGTACTGGTCTTAAGTCGGTATTAGGAGCTTCAGTAGGACGAGGTACATGCCTTCGTTAGCTCACGGAGCTGATGTCCTATCTAGATAGATAGATAGTCGATGTCCTTATCTTGTCAAGTATCAGCTCCATCTAGGTAGTGGTACCAATCTCGCTGGTTACCTGGAATATCTGGATGAATCTTCCTAGGTAGCTCCTTGTTGGAAAATTCTCCTTTGGTCCCTTGCTAGAAAACCCTGTTAACAATTGTTTTCCCATTTTATTTAATCCATTGGACTTTAATAAAAAGTCCACATGTGAACTAGACCCATTCTTACTACAAAAGAAACAAGTCCACATGCCTTAAATTAATACATTAATATAATTTAACAGCCCATTTAATTAAAATGTGCAAATTATATTCTTAATGTATTAATGGAATGCCAAACGCACCCCATTAGGCCCCCAAGGATTCCTACATCCTTGGCCGCCCAATCTAAGCATTTGAAGAGTTACTGCGTGTCTTGATCACACATGACCGCACCTCTCCAAAACTTTTGGATTCCGAAATCCAAAAAAAATTCTATATGGATTCAGAAATTGGTTCGGTAGAATATATCAAGTGATCCATGCAAGTTCGTGAGGATTTGGGATCTTGGCGGGCTATCTAAATTTAAACTTTAATAGACATAACCTGATCACAATCAAAAAATGATTCACTTAGGTACAATCTATTACTTTTAACTCATTCCACTAAAGAACTAAAATTGAACTCTTAAATAAAGAAAGAATAAGTTAATGTTACTCATTCGTACCCTAGAAAGTATTATTGGAGATAGTGTATCCTCATGAAAAATATCA
This sequence comes from Dipteronia sinensis, assembly GCA_033220585.1. Lineage (NCBI taxonomy): Eukaryota > Viridiplantae > Streptophyta > Magnoliopsida > Sapindales > Sapindaceae > Dipteronia > Dipteronia sinensis. Next base: position 44,353,621 of record CM065638.1, on the reverse strand, counting down.
GTAATTGCCAAGAGCTCATAGACCGCCTATAGCTCTCCTAGTTACCATATTTACTCATATGACCATATTTTGAACTTGTATATTTTGAATTGTCCAGAAGCCATGTTTCAATAGACACTGTCGAAAACTTAACGTTAAGATTTAATATCCAATACCTCAAAATATACATAAGATGATATTCTACTCTTATTTAATAAATGGAGCCACGGTGTCCATATCTATAAATGAAATCATCTATCGATTAACAAATGAATACCACCAAACTATCAAGGATAGACTATGCTATATGATCGTACTAATTAATAGCTTAAATGATAACACTTGTAACCATAAGTCCATCATTTATCTTAGGATTGAGATAGACTCTCCGATTGTCCTCAAGTGAAAACTTTTATCCACTGACGGTTCTGGATAAAGTATTTCAATGTGATCCTATTCAATGCACCTAGTGCATTAGATTCTTTTGCCCAAAGACACTACACTTTGATGATTTTAGACTCATCATAATGTTAGGATTATGCTCAATAGCAAGAGTGTAATATTGTAATTGACAATCTTTTCATATAAATAAAGTGATTTCTGATTCTGCAAAATCTTATAGCATTTATAAATATAATTGTCAAGGTAAATAATCATAAGGTCAAAAGACTATAAGATATGAAGAATTGTTTGTACATCCGGATATGTATGAGGTAGACACAATTCTCTAGTTAGTCTTGAATAACATTCACAACTTAAGTTAAAGGTTGGGCACCTCTATCTTGATAAAGTTGTAGAATTCTTTTACTAGCATTTGACTGGGATCAAATGAGTTATGATGATTCTAAAATCATCGAAAGGTTTTCGAGTAAAAGAATCTAGTGCACTGGGTGCATTGAACCGGATCACAATGAAATACTTTATCTAGAACCGTCACTAGATATAAGTCTTTTCATTATCAGGACAATCAGAGAGTCTATCTAAATCCTGAGATAAATGATGGACTTATGGTTGCAAGTGTTATCATTTGAGCTACCAATGAGTACGATTATATAGCATAGTCTATCCTCGATAGTTTGGTGGTATTCATTTGTTAATCGATAGAGGACTTCATTTATAGATATGGACATTGTGGCTCCATTTATTAAATTAGAGTATAGTATCATCATATGGATGTTTTGAGGTATTGGATATTAAATCTCAACGTTGAGTTTTCAATAATGATTATTGAAGACATGGCTTCTGGACAAGTCAAAATATCCAAGTTCAAAATGTGGTCATATGAGGAAATATGGTAACTTGGAGAGCTATAGGCGGTCTATGAGCTCTTGGCGATTACTGATATTATTCACGAGGATACACCATCTCCTATAAGATTGTCTAGGGTATGGATGAGAAACATCTCCTTATTCTATCTTTATTTAAGAGTTCAATTTTAGCTCTTTAGTGGAATGAGTTAAAATTAATAGATCGGACTTAAGTGAATCATTTGTTGATTGTGATTAGGTTATGTCTATTGAAGCTTAAATTTAGATAGCCCGCCAAGATCCACAATCCACACGTACTTGCATGGATCACTTGATATATTCTACCGGACCAATTTATGGGTCCATCTAGAATTGCATTTAATATATTAAGAATATAATATGTCTATTATTTATTTAATGGGCTGCACTATTATATTAATATATTAAAAGGAGACATGTAGGCTTGTTTCTTTTAGTAAGAATAAGTCTGGTTCACATGTGGGCTTTTATTTAAAGTCTAATAGATTAAATAAAATAAGAAAAATAATATTGGGCCCATATAAACATGGTGTGGGCAGCAAGGCTAAATAAAATAGCCCAAGATATTATTTTATTTTATTGTTTTGATTAAATGGGAATTAATTAATTATTTAATTAATTAATAGTTTAAATCAAAATCTTTTCCTGATCAATAAATTAAATACTATGTGTTGGATTAGGGTTGGAATTCTTTTAAGTGATAGGAGTCCTAATGTGGTAAGGATTAAGTCCACATACACTCCTTATTATACAAAGAATTCGGCCACCACTAGTCCTACAAGGGTTAGGATTCTTGAATTGATAGGAATTAGGGAAAAGGACAATTCCTTTTCAAGTAAGGAAATTAACCAACCCTAGATTTCCTATTCAATGAATTCAGCCAACCCTACTTGGTGAAGGAGAAAATTCGGCCAACCTATAAATATAAGATTATGAATTTTCGGCCACCATGGAAGCAAAATAGAGAGAGATTTTTGTTTGTTTTGAAAATAAAAAATCCTACTCTATACACATAGATTTTCGGCCAAGAGAGAAAAAGAAAATAAGTTCTCATTCGATAGTGCACTTACAAGCCTTTAACATCAAAAGGTTTTGTGCACACTTTCGATTTAGGGTTACGCGAGTTTCAATCATATTGATTGTGAATTCAAAAGTGACCGGAACTATTTTTTTAGGCTCTTGGTGTTTTACTATTGAAGATCAAGATCAGAAGTTCCATACATCCATTCTAAGGTAAGCAATTCAAAGAAAAAGGGAGACCACTCTTCTAGGTGATTCACGTACGTGCTAGGATTGAAGATCTTGCGGATTACCATCGACGTAAGTCAATCGGATCACGCAACAAGAGGTATTTAACTCTAACCGTATATTTGAGTTTAATTAATTAAAGGGTTAAGGTTCAAATCTTTAGGAAAATTTTAAACTATACGAAAATTATTTTTTCGCCTTCCGCTGCGGTTTTAAGCAATTTTTCCCTACACATAACACATTTGATCCTACTCAAATGCTAGCAAAATAATCTACAACTTTAACATGGTAAATGCGCCCACCCTTTATCTTAAGTTGTGAATATTGTTCAAGATTAACTAAAGTATTGTGTCTACCTCATACATATCCAGACGTACAAACAATAGTACATTTCTCATAGTTTTTTGACCTTATGATTATTTACTTTTGACAATTATAATAATTAAACTATAAATGCTATAAGATTTGATAAACTAGAAATCACTTTATTAATATGAAAAGATTGTCAAATACATTGTTACACTCTTGCTATTGAGCATAATCCTAACACTCTGGACCTGATGAAATTGATGCTGGCGCTACCCTTTTCTTCTTCCTTACATAGGAAGCTAATCTTAACTCCTCCCTCATGCTAGTGATGTTGTTCCACACCTCATCAATGCAGCCCATGGCATCTATGCCGAGTTCCCTGATCTCTTTCATATTCTCTCTGATCTCAGCAGTGAAACCTGAGCCCATCTTGGTCATAGAGACCTGGAGGTTCTCTATCCCTATGATAAGCTGTTGCCATGATGCTTTATCATCACTGACATCGTCTGGAATTGGAGGGCTCCGGATCAAAGTCCATCTCATCAATATTTTCATATGGCAACCTGCTTGAGCTTACCTCTGATCTAGTCTTATTCTCTCCTATTTTCCTCTTCCCATTAGTGGAATCCCTCTTCATCTCCAAAGTTGTCTAAGTGGACGCTTCGATGTCTGCAGGGGGAGGTTCAAATGGATCGTGTCCAAAATCCACCCAGGCTCACCTGTATAACGTAGTGATAAGTCACTGGAACAGGAGTGGCTGCTTCTCATTCCTCATCTGCCCCACTGTAAGGATCTCAATCCTCACCAGGTCTCTCACATTGATTAAATGATTATACTGGATGCAATGTAGAATGGTGGCCACCTCAATAGGGACTGTGGTCTTGTGTTTGCATGGTCTCAAAGGATGTGAACTGGAACTCTATCTTCAAATTTATGTACTTGATATGGTAGTTTGGGGCCCCCAAAAAAGTAATAGGCTCTATCACTAGATCATTAGCGAAGTCTACATTTTGACGGATGAACAACTCACTATCCCAAGTGACACCCTCTGAGAAAATGGATTGTGTAATCTAATCGTGCATCTAGATGTTCGATTCATGTATTCAAAGTGGGATTAGGATCAACTAAGGGTAGTGTTAATCACAAAGTGGAAAAGGGGTGGATTTCCAATTAACACTTTTGACCGCGACCTTGGTAGGTCTCTGCCGGAGAGGTACCACCTGGTACCTGGTAAACTTACTGTAAAAATAGGGGGGATGACTGGAATTATAAAAAATAGGACATAATATGTAAAAGCTTCATCTCATATTCTATGGGACGATGTAACATATTACAGTACATGGTAAAATAATATGATGGTAGATAAGAGGGATTTTTTTTTTTTGGACAAATAGGCGATGGCGAACTCGAGATAGTCGATATGTGGAACTTGGCTTTCTAGGCGAAGGTGTCTATGTTTTCTATGTCGAAAAGTAGATGAAATCTGGATCTCTTCTCCTAAGAGAGTTCTGTCATATTTATAGGTCCTAATTCTTGATGTCCAATTTTGTTTATTATGTCAATCAATTAGCAATCATAGGGACATTGATTTAGCGTTAATGTAGGCTATATTTAAGTGCAAGGATTCATTCCTTGAATCAAGTAACAGCTTCCATTCTGGTAAGATTTGATGAAGTTGAAAATCTCCACTAATGGCGCCTATGAGTGGCGGGAGAGGTCAACTTCCTCTTTTTTCTAATTGGAGGATACTGCAGGTTTTGGACACTTGACATGGTCTGATTCTAGGTTGATTCTTCAGTGCATCAATTCCTCTTTCCATGCGTTGTTTCCATCGACATGTTGGGACTGTCTTACTGCCGTTTTCCATACTAGGAAGATGGTCGATACTTGGTGGACCAGTCTAGGACATGTACTGCGATATTGGGCTACCAAGTAGACATGGACGCGGTGCCAGTATTCTTTAATATCAGTGAACCAGTATGTGGCGACGTCGGGACTCTCTAGACCATGGTATCAATGTCTCTTGTTAACGGGGAACTAGTATAACCTTGGTCCTGGTCTCGGTTTGTACGCGGTCATTGAGGTGTGCCAATTCTTATTCTGTCAGAGACCGGCTTGAAGCTCTTCCTATAGCAACCCTTTACTCTAAGTAGCTTTGGTATTGAGGAAAAATTCTTCTTTGGACCCTTGCCTTTTTAGGCGATTAATAGAAGTCCCCTCTAACATAAACACCTATACCTGGTTGGGGTTGGAGTTAAGATACCTACAGCACTTGAAGGATTTTTGCTCATCTTCTTTGTTGGAAAACACTATTTAGAAAGAAATATGCTTTTAGCACGCTGCAATTGATGAGTCTTTCATGTGTTAAACCAGGGGAGTTTCATTTTTTCAAACAAGAGGTTTTTTGGCGGCATGTGTTTTTATCAAAACTGTCACATCCATGTTTCCAGTTATCTCGCTCCATTTAGTGCCCCTTTCCTTTTCTGTTTTGGTAACCATCTTCTTTCTTTATAAATACCTGACCCCACCCGTTCTTCACTCACACTATTTCCTTTCAGAGCAGTTTTTTCAGCACCCAAAAAACCCTATTTCTCTTTTCTTTTTTTCTCTGTCAAATTTTTGACAATGTCGACTAACAGCCTTACGAAGATCTTCGAATATGGTGATGGTGAATCGGTCGATAGCTCGAACTTCTCTCTCAAAAGGAGAAGGAAGAGGGGTCGAGGAGGTGGTGATGGCGTCGAGAGCTCTGTTCTAACTCAATGACGCCGATCCAATAAGAATACTGCCATTAGGGTGGGTTTTAGCAACAATCTTGACTCTCCGGTCGACGTCCTTGATGAGGACTCAATCGTTGTGAACGATGAAGTTGGAGGAGGAATCCGTTCTACCGGGGGCGCAACAGCAGTAGCGGGTGGGGTTCTTACTCTTCATAGCTAATTTCACTGAATCCTTGACTCCACCAGCACATACTATCGAGTGTTTGAAGAGGGACTACAAGATCCCTTCAAATATCTCTCTCATTGTTTCATACCAGGGGTACGATATCTTCTCCCCTTCCCGAGATCAGCTTCCAATTCATGTGGTTGCCTTCTAGTGCGGGGTCAGGCTACCCCTCTATCCTACTCTTCGTAGGGCGCTATATGCCCTGCATCTTACTCCGCTCCAATTGACACCAGGTTTCTGGAGGAACCTGGTAGGATTCTTGATGCTCTGGAGAGAGCAATGGTAGATAGACAAGGTTGCCAGGGAACCGAGCATTGAAGCGCTTCGGTATGTGTTCCAGATAGCATCCATGGCGTCTGGTCCCAAGGGCCAGTTCTACATGAGGCCTAACAATCCTTTAAAATTCACAGTTCTTGGAGCCAAGAAGAAAGATGGTTCGTGGCATAGTGTATGGGTTATCATAGGAGGTGATTGGAGCAGCTCGCTCCATATTAGGGGGGTCAGAATTACATGTCCCCACTCAATTCAGTGGGAGGATTGAGTGGGAGAAAAGGGACTATCTCTATTGAGACAGAGGGTATTTTGAGGAATATCATTGCTCGGTCCTACCTGAACATTAAGTTCCCTACTTCTAATCCCTTCGAGCCTGATAGGGTAGACTGATACCTCTGGATCTCTCACGCCTACCCAGGTACCTAGTGTTCTCTTCTTTTCCCTTACTTTTTTCTACTTTGAGGACCTCCCTCATTGGTTATAATCTCTCTTTTAAAAGTTTCTGTAGTACCCCTACCGGTCCAGGGTTCGCCTTCTCATTTTAGGGATCCTCGTCATCCCTCGTCTAAACATGCCTCTCATACTATACCTTTTCCCTTCTCTGATCCTACTTCTGGGGCCAGCACCTCTTTTAGACCACCTCGATCTGTAGCTAAGTCGGGGTTGGACTCATCTAGGTCTCCTCTTTGTCCTCCATCGGCTCGCTCTAATCTGGCTGATATGACAGCTAGGCTTGCAAGGATTAGGAGTTCTCCCGGTCAGGTCCAGGCACAAGCCCCTCCTGTTCCCATTAGCGGATCTCCCTAACCCGCTCCCCTTCAGCCTCCTGCTATGCTTGTTGATCATCCAAGCAAGGTGGATGAGAAACCTCCAAGCTTGACCAAGTTTGAGGTCTAGGAGTACTAGTAAGGATGAGGTCTTGTCCCGGTTCAAGATGGCGTGCCCCGGTGGTGGCCTACGTACAATGTCCTAGATGCTTGTTGACGTCCTGATTACCAAGGGGTCTGCCCTTCTAGCTGAAGTATGGTTTCTGACCTTCATTCTTGCCTAGTTTGATTCTAAGGGAGGTACTCACTTTCATACCTTTCTTTGTATTTTGTAGGCTTTCAAATTCATGGTGGTGCTAGGCCAGCAGGCAACAGCTTTATAGGAAGATGCTAGTGCTGCCAAGGCTGTACTGGAGGAAGCCATAGAGGATGTGAGCAGGATAGTATAGAGTGTGGACTCATTAAATAAGGTTGTGGCTGAAGCTAAAGAGACCGCATCACAAGCGCAGGTGGACATGAAGCGATTGAAGCATGGCTAAGATGTGGAGTGGATAAATTCTGCGCGCCGTGCCACAGAGAGAAACACCTTGAGGAAAAAGAAGGAACTAGGGAGAACCAAACCTTGCGCGATAGCATGACCGCTCTGGTAGCCAATGTAGATGCCTTTTTTAAAGAATGCTACTTCTTTGCTGCTCTTCAAGTTGCTCAAGCACTTCCCCCTCCCTTCGACCTATTCTCAATCAACAGATGGGATCGTGACAAAATTATGGCTAAATCTTCCCAGCTTTCAAATACCGCTCTGGTCGAGGTGAGGCCCTCCCAGATCGATAGCGTCCCTATAGATAATACCGGTACATTGCATATCCCAAACTCGCTATAGGATCAGACCGGGAAGGAGCCAAGCCCACTGATCTTAGCTGATCCAGAAGGTGCAAATGAGGGAGCGCTTCCTGATACCCCTGCTTCTCAAGGTGATCTGGTGAAAGAGGTAGAGGTTGCAACTGAATCGGAGACATCAAGGGCTGAGGATGTTTTTACTGATCCAGATGTAGCAGGGATTGAAAATGATGAAACTGGTGCTGATGGCAATGCCAATTAGAAGGAGGGACTCGGAGGAGGGAGGAGAGAAGGTCATTGATCCTTCTGTATGACAAATTTCTTCATCTTTTTTTTATGTATCCCAGAAACAGGGTTTGGGCTCCCTACCTAGTTGTTTGAAATTCATCTCCTTTTTTGTTATGTGACCGCCCATAAACGGTGTTTGTGCATCCCTTTATGATTTAATGAAAACAATTCTTCTTTCTTTTATTGTTTCCTGTTCACATGTTGTATCATGATAGGTTTCTAGTGATTTGATGATAACTTGCAACCATTATTAAGATTACTCTAAATGTTAATCCCAATAGTCACATAGTGTTTGCTTCATTCTGGAACAGTCTGGGAGATAGTCCCCTCAGTGAATCCAACCTAGGAAATCTCCATAAATTGTCATGGGACTGTGGTTAAACGGTCCTTGCCCGGTACGGGATTCCCCCATTAGAGGGTTTATGCATAAGTTCTTCCTTAGAGATGGTCACTAGTATTGGGTATGCCTGTACCAGAAACCCAGGTTCTTAGGCAAAAAAGTCATGTTAGGCGACTAGGGCCTTTTAAGCACCAGGTCTCCACGTATAGGTGAATCAAGGGACCATGCATCCCTACTTTTGGAATCCCGGTCCTTAGGCGAATAGATTCTGGTAGGCAACTAAGGCCACTTAAGCACCAGATCCTTCCTGGAGAGATCGTGTTCCGTCTAGGGCAGCAGGAGTGCCATGTGGCTTTCCTAGTCTTGAGGATGGGTAGGAAACCAGGGCCTAAGAATCTTGATCCTTGGTCTGGTAAGCAACTAAGGCCATTTGTGCACCAAATCCTTCCTAAAGAGATTGGGTTCCGTCCAGGGCAGCATGAGCGCCATATGGCTTTCCTGGTCTTGAGGATGCGGCGGGCAACCAGGGCCATGAATCCAGATCCTTGGTCTAGTAGGCTATTAAGGCTACTTGTGCACCAGACCCTTCATGGAGAGATTGGGTCCTGTCCAGGGCATCAGGAGTGTCATTTGACTCTCTCCTGGTCTTGAGAATGCGGTGGGCAACTAGGACCACGAATCTGGATCCTTGGTCTGGTAGGCAACTAAGGCCACTTATGCACCAGACCCTTCTTGGAGGAGTTAGGTCATGTCCAAGGCATCAGGAGTGTCATTCGACTCTTTCCTGGTCTCGAGGCGATCATAGGCAAAAAACATATCATCTAGGCGATCACAAGCAGAACTTGTAGGAGAAAAAGAAAACTTCTTTAGTAATTGGGTTCTAGCGATACAAGCAAGCTTAAGACCATACAACTCAAGGCGATACCGGTCGGTGATCAATCCTGCTTCTGTAGACTTCATGGGTAGAATTGTTTGAGATGATCTACGTTCCAGGTATTGACAATGGGGCAACCTTCCATAACCTCTAGCTTGTAAGCCCCGCTTCGAACTACCATCTTTATCAAATAGGGTCCTTCCCAATTTGGGGCCAGTACCCCATCAGATCTCTTCCGGGTATTCTGGGTACCTTTCTAAGAACCAAGTCCCCCTCTTTGAAGTTTCGGACTTTGACCCTTCTGTTAAAGTACCAGGTGATTATGCTTTGGTAGACCGCAACCCTTTCTGTAACTCTGTCTTACTTCTCCTATAGGAGGTCCAGGTTGGCTCTTAGTTTGGTTTCGTTATTCTCCGGTTCAAAATGTTAACTCGGAAAGATGACATCTTGTGTTCAATGGTAGAAATGCCTCTACTCCGAAAGTTAGTGAGTATGGGGTATCTTCAGTAGTGGTCCTTTTTGTGGTTAGATAAGCCCATAATACATCAAGAAGCTCTTCAGCCCGCTTTCCCTTCTTCTGTTAGAGCTTCTTCTTAACGAGCCTGTTAAAAGCCAAAATTGGCTAAGGATCAAAGGGAAATTTTCCACCCTCCAGACCTTGCTCCATGCCCAAGATTTTCCACCGAGAGACCATGTTACCCAAAGCCGAGCTACGATACCGCCCCGCAGGAATAAGTGCAGGCTCCAGAAACATCCGGAATAGAGCCCGGAATGGTCAGATCAAGCCAGCGTCACCGAACCTGAAAACAGGAAAACCCCCCGAAGTCAAGGTTACCTCGTAATTTCTCCAGAAGCTTGCCTATACCTCGCTGATACATGAAGGTGTCCATAAGGGGCCCTGCCTAGCTTTGAAAGGTCAAGGGAGGCCAGACCTAGCTCATAACTGGACGAAACTTCTCAATATCGGGGCCAGAACACTGATCGACCTCACTAAACTGATGTACCACACCGTGTTACATTCAACGACCCCCATGGAATCATGCTAGACCCGAAGATACACAGGATCACATATAAAGATGTTACATACATATAGAACAAGTAATAGAGTCTAAGTAGGAAACAAATTGATTTCCACCAAGATATCCTCAACTGAGCAATTAACTCAAAGTCAATGACATTTAAAAATAAAAATCTCTTCTGATAAGGAGGGGAGAGATGGAGAAACTCAAGGGGAGAATCAATTAGATTAACCTATGAAGACATTGTATAAAGGAAGGACTTCCTCCTTCTGAAGAGAGGAGACTACTATTCGACAGGCACACAACAAGTACCCAACAATCCCCCAGAGAAAAGTGAGAGCAATTTGAAAGAGAAAGAGAGATGTATACCATATGTTATCAATAAAAGAAGACTTTTATTTCTTTCGAGTAGCTAACAATATCATTGTCTCCTTGTCATTTCATTAGGCATTGTCATATACATATACATTCTACCTTGGGCATCGCCTACGTGGTAATGATCTTGAGGATGCTAACTGAGATTTATTGCCCTGAGAAAAATTTCTGTTAACAGAGCCTTTTAATGGCCTTGTTCGTGGCTTCTACCAATCTGTTTGTCTGAGGGTGCGCTATCGATGCCAAACGGAGGTCAATGCCTAGATTCTCACAAAAGTCTCTGAACCGGGCATTGTCGAACTACTTTCCTAGATCGATGATTATGGCCATAGGAGCACCGAACCGATAATATTTTTCTTGATGAAGCTTGTGGTGTTCTCCTCAGTTATCCGGGTGAGGGATTCAGCATCTACCCACCGAGTAAAGTAGTCTATAGCCACTACAGTATGCTTAGCTTGATCGGGCAAGATTGGGAGTGGTCCGATGAGATCCACCCCCCAAATGGCGAATAGGGAAGGTGAACTAATGGAGAAAAGCCATTCTGGAGGTAAGTGGTTGAGATTTGCTGTCTTCTGGTAAGTTTCGCAGGATCGTGCAAACTGCCTCGCATCCTAATGTAGGGTGGGCCAATAGTAACCCATACGGAGCACCCGGTATGCCTGAGTTTCACCTCATAAATGGTTCCCGTAGTCCTCTAAGTGTACCACCTTAAGTTCCCATTTAGCATCATCGGGGTGCAGGCATCTTAATAGTGGAAGAGATTTTCCCCTGTGGTAAAGGTACTCATCGACTAAGCAGTATCGGGCAACGGCTCTTTTGAGCTTGCGTGCCTGAGCTAGATTTTCTAGGAGCCTTTCGTTTTGGAGGTAATCAAAGATGGGATCCATTTAGCGGGGGAGCCAGTCTACTAGGCTTACCTCCTCTTCTTTGGCTATGCTAGACCGGGGAATCAGTTGGAGCGGTACCCCCCTTTGGTAGCGCCTGTCCTCCAGTAGCGGCGATTTTAGCCAGGATATCATCCCGGTGGTTCTGCCTCCAAGGAATATATTCTATCCTTACTCCTTTGAACCTTGTCATGGTCTCTTGAACCTTCGCGAGGTATGCTGCCATGTTCTCACCCTTGGCCTGGTACTGCCCGGTTACTTGGTTGACTACCAGCAGTGAATCAATTTTGATGAAGAGGAAATCTGCTCCAAGCTTTCTTGCCACCTTCATTCCTGCAAGTAAGGCTTCATATTCTGCTTCATTGTTAGTGGCGTTAAATTCAAACCTGAAGCAGTGGCGACACTCAATTCCTTAAGATCGGTCAAGACAATCCCCGTTCCACTACTTGCCTGGTTCGACGCTTCATCTGTATAAAGTATCCATACTTCGCAATCGGTAGGCCATCCTTGGGGTTCTTTTTCCAGGCAAGGGGGCGGGTCCGGATCCGGGGTAGCATCCAGATCTGATGTTACTCTGAATTCTGCCATGAAATCGGCTAAAGTTTAATCTTTAATGGTGGTTATGGCCTTGTACTTGATATCATATTGGGTGAACTCTAAGGCCCACATAACCAATCGGACTGATCCATCCGGCCTCTAGAGGAACTACCTCAAAGGCTGATCTGTGACTACCGCGATAGAGTGTGCTTGGAAGTATGGTCAGAGCTTTCTAGCGGTGGTCACAAACGCATAGGTGAGCTTTTCTAGAAGCGTGTAGTTCTTTTCGGGCTTGGTTAAGGTGCGGCTCACATAGTAGATAGGTCTCTGGACTCTGTCCCCGCATTTCTATACCAAGGCTCTGCTAGTGGTAGTTTTTGATACAGCTAAGTACAGTTGCAATTCTTCTCATGGCATAGGCTTTACTAGTAGTGGTGGGCTAGCTAGATAATCCTTCAAGGACTGGAAGGCCCGTTCGCTTTCCTGGTCTCATTTCATCTTCTTTCCCTGCTTAATAACTTTAAAGAAAGGAATACACTTATCTGTGGACCGCGATATGAAGCGGTTCAAAGCTGCTATCCTACCAGTTAGCCTCTGTACCTATTTGAGAGTTGTAGAAGATTCGAGGTCTATGATGTCCTTGATCTTCGTCGAGTTGGCCTCAATCACTCTCTCATGTACCATGAAACCGAGAAATTTCCATGCTGCTAATCCAAATACGCACTCATCTGGTTCTCCTTAATCACCAGAAAGGTTTGGCGTAAGTGATTATGGTGCTGGCTCGCTACTTAGGACTTGGTGATCATGTCGTCTAAGTACACTTCCATGGTTCTTCATATCTACTCCTTGAACAGTCTATTCTCCAACCGCTGGTAAATGGCACCTGCATTTTTATGACCAAACTGCTTTACCTTGTAGCACTAGAGGCCTTGTCCGGTGATAAAACTAGTATTGTCTTGGTCAGCGGGATGCATCATGATCTGATTATATCCCGAAAAGGCATCCATAAAACCCAGAAGCTTGTTTTCAGCTGTGGAATCAGCCAGTTGGTCTATCTTGGGTAGGGGGAAGCTATCTTTTGGGCATGCCTGGTTGAGGTCTGTATAGTGCACGCACATGCGCCACTTTCCGTTCGCTTTTGTTACCTTGACCATATTTGCTATCTATTCTGGGTACCGGGACTCCTAATGAACTTGGCTTTTAGGAGCTTGTCCACCTCCTCTTGTACTGTAACATTTCATTCGGGGTTTAAATGCCTCCGTTTCTGCTTGACCGACTTGAAGGTAGCATTCACTGCCAATCTATGAGCAGCCAATGTAAGTGGAATTCCGGGTATCTCATCATGACTCCAGACGAATATGTTATTGTATTCTCGAAAGAGTTTAATTAAATCATCCTTGATTTTCTTCTCCAGTGCTGCTCGTACCTTCACTACTTTTGAGAGATCGTCCCCCTGATAGGTACCTCTTATTGGTCTTCTACTAGGTGTCCACTAGCCCACTCTCGATCTTCTTCTTTAGGTTCTTCTTCAGTCACACCCGGTACTTCTACTTCTTCCAGGCTATCGCGGTCTTCCTCTGATACCTCCTTGCTCAGTACCACGGTCATATATGCATATTGCTTAGGCCAACGCCGAGGGATTGGTGGACACCGCGTTACAATTGAGCGTTGCTTGTTGGTCTCCTAGAACTTCTCCTACTCTGTTTCCTGCCAGGAACTTTAGGTCGTTGTGATAGATGGATATCACCCCTCTGATTCCTGACAGGAAAGGCCTCCCCAGTATGACATTATAAGCGGATGGGGTATCGATAACCACAAAATCTGTCATTATATTCTGCTAGAGAGGAGCTTCCCTAATTATTACTGGGAGGATCATAAATCCTGTAGGCATTAGTGAGTCCTCAGTGAATCTGTATAAATGTGTGGTACAGCTGTTGTAGTAGGGGTGCTTCAAGTTGAACTTCTCAAGTGCACCCTTAAAAAGGATATCAACACTACTCCCGGTATTGACCAGGACGTGGTGAACCTGGCAGTTGGCTATCTGCACCGTGATAACCATTGGGTCATTAAGTGGCTGCAACATGTTATAATCATTTTCCTCTGTAAATATGATCTAGCTTGAACCAGGGGTTTCCTGTTATCCTTTGACGATTCTGAGAACATCATGACCTGTGGTGAGCTGGGGTATCTTCCTAGCATGGTTCTTTTTGGAGTTGTGAGAGGTTCCTGCTAAAGTGCGACCTCTGCTGATGGTGTGGATGATCTGGATCTATTGTATGAGATCCTTCCCATTGTCATTTCATCTCTCTTCTTCTTCTCGAAGCTCCTTTTGGACCTCTTTTCCTTCTCTGATGTTGTCTCATACCTGCTATAAAAATTCTGTTAAAAGACCACCCCTTACCAATCTTTCAATCTGGTTGCGGAGGCTATAACATTTTGACTTGTTATGCCTTACATCTTCATGGAAGTGGCAGTATTTATAGTAGTTTCTTCTGTCTATAGGGATCTTTATGGATCTAGGTTTCTTGAGCAGACTTTTATCGCGGATTCCAAGGTATATGGTTTCCATGGAGGTGTTAAGAGGATTATAACCGTTGTACTCCTCCTCATCTCTTGCTATCCATGCTACTTCCATTGGTGAGGGGGTTATTCTAGAAGAGATCCTTTTCACTGAGTACCGCTCTTGCTATGAAGAAAAGGGAGGTGACTTGTAAGTGGACCAGTTAGGGGGTCGATTCTGGGTCTTCTGGACCGGTCATGGCTTTGGGACTTCTTTATTTGAACGCTTGACAAACCTAGCTTCATCAGGCTCGATCTTGATTCTGAGCTGTTCATCTCTCTCCACCTATTCTAAGGCCCTGGTGTAGGCCTCCTGGTATGTCTCGGGCGGGTGTTTGGCAAGTGACTGGAATAGTCTACCGACCCGTAGGTTTCTTCAGAAGTTTGCCAAGGTCTCCTTCTTGGAAAACACTCTCATATGGATCACTTCTTTGTGGAATTTCTCTACATATGATTTAAATGTCTCTCCCCACTCCTAGACCACGTATTGGAGTAGGATGGGGTCCTTCAGACGAAGTTTGATTCCTTGGAACTGAGCACAGAATTCCTTGGTAAGCTGTGTGAATGAGTCTAAACTACTAGGGAGTATTTTCCTGAACCAAGTCTTGGCACAATCGGTCAGAGTAGAGGGGAGCATTCTATACATAGCCGATTGGGTAGTGTTCTGAATTTCCATTTGGTGCACGAAGCTCTTTAGGTGGCTTAAGGGGTCCTCTGATCCAGAATGCTTCTCGATTGGCATTTAGAACTTAGGTGGCAACTTTGCCTCCCTGATCCTCCTAGAGAACATTGCGTTCATTTCTCCCAGGGGATCCTGAAAATACTATAAAATGTGTGTCTAATTAACCTAGAGGGGGGGGGGATAGGTTTTAATCAAGTTAATTACCATTTTTTCTAGATTAGTCAACATTAAAAATTCACCCCATAAACAAACTAACAAAAATCAAGTAAAAAGTACAGAAATATAAAGAACACTTTATTTTTACGTGGGAACCCTTCAACAAGGGAAAAACCATGGGACATCCTTCTAACCACACACGATCACAGAAAATCCACTATATAAATAAAAGGTTACACCCTCAAGTGAGACTCGGACTCTCACTCTCGACAACCTCAGGCTATGGACACTATCACTCGCCACTCTTGGTTCAATCCCTAATGATATCCCCTGATCCACTACTCTTGGCGTGAGCACCTCCTACTCTACCCCACGTGCCTTTTACAGTGGCACTTGACCAATGCTTGCCAACCACACCTTGGTTGCAAGACTTTACTTGCTTGTACAACTTCACGTAGAAGCCACAAGTCTTTGACTCTATAAAGAGTTTATGGTCTAAGTGTATATATGACACTATGCTCAAATGCAATAATGTGCAAGACTAAACAAAAAACAATACTTAACTAGATGTTATAATGCAATTAAACGACCTAGTTATCAAACAATGCCTACATGCCCATAATTAAGGACTCAATTAGATGCAAAGGGTTTCTAGCAACCTAATTGTCAAATAAAGTCCAACCAACACAAGTTGTCACAATATATAACAAGGGCAATAAATATGCAATCAACAAATGCAATCAATGAGGCATAAATATCAAGGTCTAGATGCAAGGCACAAAGACTTAGTTAGAAGGGAAAAATGGTCCTAAATTCTAGATATCACAAACAATCCCCAAACATGTCATAACTTCAAATGATATACAATAAACATGAAGATTTGATAACCTAAGCAATAAATGACATGTCTCGATAAGCTAGAACAATAAATGAGTAAGGATGTTAGTTCACATTAATGAAGACCTATGCTTGAATGATGCTTGAAATGCAAGATGAAGATAGGTTTTGGGGTTTGGAGAGTCAAGGAACAAAGCTTGAAGCTTCTCTCTCTATATGAGCTCTTTCTCTGACTACATTATGATTTTTGAGTTCTTAAGACGAAGTGAGGAAGAGGAGAACATATATAATGAAGACCTAGACAAAACTACGTCGTTTTGAAAAGTTAGGCACAAAACAGGGCACTACGCGGGTCCGGTGAGCGGGTAAGGGACCCGTGCAAAAGGGAAACCCAATAAGCACATCCTCAGTGCATGGGTACTACATGCGTAGGGTACCCATGCAAAAACAGACCCAAGAAAGCTCAAGGGCACTGCTCGGGTATGGGACCCACGCACAACTTGAACATTGGAGAAACCTTAGGACACTCAGGCTCAGTGCGCGGGTACTGGATGGGTAAGGAACTCGCGCACAACCTGTACATTTAGAGATCTTTAGAGAGGTCATTCATCGCGCTGAGAAAAACACTCCATCGTGCATGCGCAGACGTTTCTGATCAAACATACAGAAACGAATTACAGCACACAAAACCACACTTAAATCTAGAAATGAAGTGCATGTGTGATTGTGAAAAGGATGCACACATATAAACAAACGGAACACAAATGCAAGATGAAACAAAGCATGCATGAAGTGTGTGTGTGCACCTAAACTCTTCAAGAGACAAAGTCAAGTGAGTATACCTTTTGCTCTTGAAGTCATGGAGATGCTTGGAAGCTTGCCATCGAGGACCTAAGCTACCCATTACAAAATCATCCCCAATATGGTGTGGTTTGTTATGAAATAAGCCAATCATAAAATAGAGGTCCTTACAATCTCCCTCTTTGGATATTTTATGACAAAACAACGACTCACAAATACTTCCTCACAAAAACAAAAACATCTAGCTATTGTCCATGAGAGTCCATTCTACATTACAAAAAGAGATACCTAATATTCTAAGTCTTCAAGGTCTTCATTCTCTTTGTAGATCATCATACCTACACATAATAGCAAGAAAGCACTTTCCAAGAATAAGTGCACGTGAGGTGCACGAATATAAACAGTAATTGCACTCAATAAAGCAATATAAAAAAATTCATGTGCAATGCTCCCTCTAAATAGGTTAATCTCTCTCTAGGCTTCTCCCCCAAAGCATAAACAATGCACTCCCTATATCTCTTAAGACTTCTCCTTTTTTTTTCATGAGATAGGCAAAGGAGCTCCCCCTATCAGGTTGCTTTAGCAAAGAGAGCTATTCGCACTAATACATTACATAATCATATACACAAACTTTACATAACTTAAGTAATTGAGAGAGATTCAAGGAGTTTTATTTAATGAAAAAAGATGTGTGAAATTGTTGCTTTGCATGCAAGACATATAGCATTCAAGTTCAAGCAATGGTATTTGGCAAAGCAAACATCAAAAGGGTTTCCAAAAGAATTCAAAGCAATTTGTACCCTTTTGCCATGAGCAAATAAGATATAGTTTTTCAAAAGATATTTTGGAGTTAAGAGCAACTATATCAATCCTTAAAGGCAAACCAAGACATTGGATCAAGAGATCCTATTAGATTTTTTTTGAATAAATATCTGTATGATAGTAGTATTGTTTAACCATTAAGAAGAGAGATAAGACTAATTTGGATATGAAATCCTTATTAATTGAATGGATACTAGATTCTTATTGATTTTAGTCTTTTCATTTGCTTTCACACATATTTTGCATATTAAGCAATCAAAAACATTTCATGCATATCATTTTAAGCATGTCATAAAAAATCAAGTTCACATGCCATGGAGATAAATTATAGGTCATTCAACGCAATCAAATCTCATAGTCCAAAAATGCATTGTTGAACAAAAATATGACATGGATTACAAACAAAGCAATGTTGCTCACTTATTAAAAAAAATACCATATAAGCATATATGTACAACCATGAATCTCAAGCAATTAGAAAAGCGCATAAAATTAATCAACTTTTTTTGCATATAGCAAATCATGCAAGTCCGCTCTCTTTGCTCTGCTCCCATCATGGGTTTAATTCCAGCCAAGTCAATTGGAGGCATGAGCCCCTATAGACCTACCAAGGCCAATGGACCTAGTCGCATCTACGGGTGTCACATGGTCACTAAAGCAAGTGGGTTCATTCTTTCTAACCCACCTAGGTTCCACCTTATCATTTTTAGTAGTCATAGACATGTTTCTAAATTCCCTAGGTTCATGTAAACTTGCCCAAATTTTCAACTGTTTTTCTTTCATGCTCTATAACCTGCACCTCTTAATGTATTTAAAGCAATTTGGTCTTAAGTGACCAATCATACCACAAAAATAACAAGTAGGTGCAAAGGAAGAATTTATACCATTAGATTGAGGTCTCATCAAGGCATCGCCATGTTGATGAGGTTGTCTTTGATGGTGCATCGGTTTGCTTCTCTTGGAGCTTGAACCGATTTGTGGCACCTTTGTTGTCTAGCTTGTTGAGGTGGTTGATCCTGTTGATCTTACCTCCTTGGTTGAGTATGCCACTTATGGTCACATCCTTTCTTGATAGTTGACTTGTTGGAGGAGGTGATTGGCTTCTTAAGGACTTGTCATTTCTTCTTGGATTGCCTAGGCTTTGGTTGAGTTGCCAAGGCTTGTGTACACATTTCTTAAGTGGAAGGTTGCTTGAATGAAGCTTTGCCCTTACCTTGAGCTTGAGGTTGTTAGACCTTGGCCTTCTTTAATTCTTCAAGGCACCTCATCTCTCTTTCATTAACAATTTTCATGGAGTTTACTTTGTTGGCAAGCTCTTCTTTCATGGCCTTCATCCGTTGGTGGCAATCTTCAATCTCCTTCTCATATTCGGACACATCAATCACGTTCGTTTTCAAGGAGTCATTCAACTTGGTCCTTAGTTGAAGGTTTTCCTTCTTCAACTTCTTGATTTCTTCATTTTTCTTCTTTAAGGACCTTTGAAAACTTTCAATGAAGTCTTCATAACTAAAACCTTTATCACTTAAGTTTTTGGAACTTGAACTCTCTTTATCAAAGCTTCTACCACTTTTGCTCTTGTGGCAATCATCATCTAAACTAGCTTCTTTGTTGTTGACTTTAAGTGATGAGTGTATTTTGGCTGCTTTTAAGTTGTCATCATGTAAGGCATGTAAGGCGGGAAAGGATATGTGATTCCTTTCACATCTCTCGGAACCCGAAGAGCTTTCTTCACTTTCACTACAAGAGTAGGCCTTTGGTTTGCCTCTTCGACTCTTGGTCTTTGAGTTTCCACAATCCGTGGAGATGTGCCTATAGCCGCCATAATCATAACATTGTTAACCAGAAATTACACTCATTGAGTAAAATTCCAATCAACACCCTCAACCACTACCAATAGGTGGCAGTGGGGTAGGTACCTTCGGTACCAGAATTTTTTTGCTGGAGAAAGAGAGGTAAATTTGTAATGAGAGAAAGTGCCAAAGGAGATGTATGTGGATATAATGACGTTATTTTATTAATCACAGGATTGCTCTATAATGAAGAATAAGGTTTCGATTACAATACGAAAACACTCGCTCTCTTATCTCTCTTTACATAGAATGTTGATAACGAAATCGTTCTTGTCGATAAGTGGCTAGAACTCTCTCAATGGTGGTTTCAAACCTCTCACTGCTATCAGAAAAACTCAAGGAAAAGCTTCTGAAGAAAAGGTCCCCCTCCTCGTCCTCCATGGCAATATTTATGGACCTCTTTTATTCTTGAGAATCTGGTCATTTATTAAGGAATATTTGGAATCCTTTTTTAGGCATTGAAAGATGTTGAGTGAGGCTAAAGGTGCGGGATTTGATCCCTCGAATAACTATAGCATATAAAATCTGATTCGGTTGACCATTTGGTCTCATTTATGGCGCTTTAAATGGTGGAGAAGTCAACTTTTCCCTCCTACGTTGCCTAGAGGAAAATACTGGCTCTATATCCTGATAGTGTGGTACACTAGTGTACCGGTCTACTTTTGCTGGTGTGGCGATTGTTCTACTCTCTTGCTAGCATGGTGCTTGTCCTAACATAATGGTATCTTCATGGCGACGTTATCCTCGCTTGGAGGGCATGATGCCTATCTTGGTTGGATTATGGGCTGATGTCGAGGTACTCAGGTATTAGGTTGATGTCGGAGTACCTAGGTGCCAGGTAGGAGGTACCGGGTACATGCGAGGTACTGGTTACGTGGTATTGCGGTACCAGATTCACTCAGTATCAGGTGTAATGGCACAGTGTGGTACCTATTCTTCTTGGATCGTAGTTTTGCTACTTTATCTGGTACCAAGGTTCCTCAGTCTCTTAGGATCCTGGTACATAGGAAGATTCTGGCGAAAGGATCTAGGTACCTAGGTTCCTCAGTCTCTTGGGATCTTGGTACTTAGGGACTTCCGATGTAGATAGGCGCACGAGTGGACCCAGGTACCAGGCATTCCCTTGTACGTGGTACCCCGATGCTTAGTAGATATCACGATCGGGGTTGCTAGTCCCCCTATATCAGTGATCCTGGTACTTAAGTGAAAAATCTGTAGGCGAATTCGTGTCCTCATCGTTCCTGTTATAGGAATCATGGTACATAGGTGAAAAACATGGCGAATCACGGTACCTAGCCTTCCTATTTCAAGGAACCTCAGTACTTAGGCAAAAATGATCCTAGTAGGAAACTATGCCATCCAGATCCTTCCTGGTAGGGTCTTATACTCAGCCAAGGCAGTAGGAGGGCCATTTGGCTTGTCTTGGTCTTGAGGAAGCGACGGGAAACTAGGGCCACAATCTTACAACCTTTGTCTGGCATGCAACTATGCTCTTACAAACCAGACCCTTCTTAGTAGCGGGTGGTGCCTGGCCAAGGTTTCGATATGTCAGGCAACTATGCTCTTACGAACCAGATCCTTCCTGGGGGGGGTGGTGCCCGGTCAGGGAAGCAAGAATGCCATGTGGCCTTTTCTAGTCTTGAGGCGATCATGGAGAACTCTTTGTGGTGAATACTGGCGATAGAATGTAGACAAATGTAGATTGGAGAAAAAAAATCTTCTTTATTTATAGATTAAATGGCTATACAATTAGTTGTGGGGTACAAGCATCCGGTAGTATTTATCCTAGGTGATACTGGTAGATCCTTCCTTGAAATTTCTTCTCTTCTATGGGTAGAACCTCTTCAGGTGATCTGCATTCCAGGTGTGGTCAATATGACGTCCTTCCATATCTTTCAATTTGTGGGCTCCATCCTCGGATTACCATCCTAACCAGGTAGGGACCCTCCCAATAAGGGGCTAGAACCCCGTCTGACCTCTTACGGGTGTTCTGGGTTACTTTCCTGAGGACCACGCCCCCTTCTTTGAAACTTTAATTCCTGCCTTTCTTATTAAATTATCGGGCAATCTGGCTCTGGTAAACTGCTACCCTTCCCGTAACCTTATCTTATATTTAGTCCAGGAGGTCTAAGTTGGCCTTTAACCTGTCTTCGTTACCTTCGGGCTCAAAATGTTGAACCCTGAAGGAGGTGAGTTTATGCTTGATTGGGAGGACAACTTCTACCTCGAAAGCCAATGAGTAGGGGGTTTCTCCAGTAGCAGTTCTTTTGGTGGTGCGATAGGCCCATAGCACATCTGTGAGCTCTTCTGCCTATCCACCCTTCTTCTGCTGGGGTTTCTTCTCTATGAGTCTCTTGATGGTCTTGTTCATGGCTTCTACCAGGCCATTAGTTTGAGGATATGCCACTTATGCGAAGCGAAGCTCGATTCCCAGGTTCTGGTAGAAATCTTGGAAGCTAGCATTATCAAACTGTTTACCCAGATCTGTAATAATGACCATCGGGGTAACGAAACGGCAGACCACGTTCTTCTTGATGAATTCAGTTATGTTTGCCTCAGTGATATTGGAGAGGGGTTCTGCCTCTACCCACCTAGTAAAATAATCGATGGCTACAATAGCGTGCTTCGCTTATTCAGGTGTGATCGGAAGCGGTCTGATCAAATCTACTCCCCAAAAGTCAAACGGATACAGTGAGCTAATAGAGGACAGCCGCTCTGGTGGAAGATGATTTAGGTTACCTGTCTTTTGGCATGGTTCACAAGACTACACGAACTGTTTTGCATCGTGGTGCAAGATTGGCCAGTAGTATCCCATGCGAAGTACCTGGTAAGCTAGCGCCTCACTTCCGGTATGATTTCCACAATTCCCTGAATGCACTTCTCTGAGTGCCTAGCTAGCATCATCAGGGTGTAAGCATCTAAGTAGGGGGGATGGACCTTCCCCTGCTGTAGAGGTGCCCTTCTAACAGGCAGTATCAAACTGAAATCCTTTTGAGTTTATGAGCTCGATCAGTATCTTCAGAAAGTTTTTCTTCTTGGAGGTAGTCAGCTATCAGATCCATCTAGCACGGGAGGCACTCCACAAGGTTGACCTCTTTTCTTCTAATATGCTTGATTGGAAGATTATTTGGAGTGGTACCCCTCTGGGCAATGCCTGTCCTCCGCTTGCAGCTATCTTAGCAAGGACATCGGCTCGGCGGTTCTGTTGCCTAGGTATCTGCTCGATCTTGAAACCCTTGAATCTAGCCCTAAGTTGCAGGACCTTTTCGAGGTAGGCTGCCATGTTATCTCCTTTGGCATGGTATACACCTGTTATCTGGTTGACAACCAGCTATGAATCGTACTTAACAAGGAGGTAACTAGCTTCAACCTCTGTAGCTAGCCTCATCCCTGCTAGCAAAGCTTCGTACTCTACTTCATTATTGGTGGTGTTGAACTCGAATCTGAAACAATGGCAACATTTGACTTTCTTAGGGTCGGTTAGGACTATTCCTCCCCCGCTTCCTGCCTGACTAGACGCCACATCTGTATATAAGACCTAGATCTCTTGACCAGTGGGCAAGTCTGCAAGTTTCTATTCCTTCTAGGGGATGAGGTCTGAACTCGGGGTGGTATCTAGAACGGGTTTTACGTTGAACTCAGCCACGAAATCTGCTAGAGCTTGGGCTTTAATGGTGGTTCTAACCTTCTACCTGATATCATACTGGGTGAGTTCAAGGGCCCATAGTACCAGTCTCCCTGATATGTCTGGCCTTTAGAGAAATTGGCAAAGAGGTTGATCGGTGACCACCACAATTGAATGGGCTTGGAAGTAGGGGCGAAGCTTCCTAGCGGTGGTTACTAGTGATAATGCAAGCTTTACCAAGTGAGTGTAATTCTTCTTCGATTTGATCAGAGCGCGGCTTACAAAGTAGACGGTGTTGGGGTTTATGCCCTAAAGATGTAATTTGGAAATGGATTTATGAAATAAATAAAAAGAAAAGTTCAATTCATTCTTGTTGTGTTGTTTATTTTATAACTTGTGCATATTAACATCCTAGATTGCCAGATGTACTCTCGAACTGTGTATATGAGTGTCATATACGGATGGATACAGTTAGAGACTTGCAATCTAAATAGTCTATAGATAGCAAATAAAGCTGGGTACTTTATTTGTGGTTAATCTATAGCTGCGGTCCATTCCGTAGTGTACCTTGATTCTATCCTGAATCATTCATATGAAGATATGGGTATGAAGGCATCTTGTATGATGTGAACATATAGAACTGGGCCATGATCTATTTGAATCACTCACCAAGATCAGTTTACCGATGAGATTCATATATCAACTAATGATGGCTATATGTGGGTGATCTTAATCCTGAGTGTCATATCGACTCCTTCAAGTTATATTGTGGTCTTTGATATACCATTGGTGAGGTCGGATGTAGTTCCTGATCAATATGCTCCGTATGTTGGGATTGCGGTTTGGCTTGTGGCTGGGAAGGTTTGTACACAATAGTGGAATCCACTCCTTCTTGTGAGAAGTAGATGGTGGTTCCCTTAAGGGTTGATTCGGGGCTTGGACAATATGAGCGCTCTCTTAATTCCGTGAGGAAATAAGATTTATTTTCCATTAGAGAATCAACGGTACTTAAAGGATATATGTTATTAGCGGGATATAACAGACATTATGACCCAGCTCTAATTATGAACTATCGTGGAGGATCACACCATGTGTAATAGCTATCGATGGACACCGAGTTGTATCGATCTGTGTAAAAGCGTCTGCAGTTGAGAGAGTGCAGCTTCAGATTTTTAGTGGAATAACACCGGAGTTAATAATCGGGGAATATTAATTAAAGAGTTTGATTAATGATTCCAAGGATTGTTGGAGCTCAAAATACTGTGGGTCCATTAGGTCCTCTTGCTAGCCCGATCGGTTTAGGTAACAAGGGTCATGGTTAATTAATTGGATTGTCCAATTAATTATGTTACAAAAGTGACACGTATTTATTCGGGAATTAATTGAATAATGAGATTATTTGATTAATGAATAATGGTGATTAAATAATTTGTTAACGGAAATTTTACTCGGGGTGAGAAATCTCAATTAACACCCTCAAAACCACTACCACAGAGGTGGTGGTCAAGGTAGAATGTATTCTAGTCAGTGCTAGTTAAAAATGACAAAGAAAAATACTATTATCAGTACATTTAAAAGAGAATTAACCAAAGAGAATGAAAATGTTTTCTTTATTCTTATTAATGGTGTATTGTTTACAAATATTTCTCAATCGCACTCAATCTCTCTAGGGTGTAGTAGGGTTGTTGTCGTATGCCTGTCGAAAAGTAGTCCCCTCCTTCTGAAGGCCGAAGTCCTTCTTTTATACATTGTCTTCATAGGTTAAACTAATTGATTCTCCCCTTGATTTTCTCCATCCCTTCCCTCCTTATCAGATGGGATTTTACATTTAAATGTCATTGACTTTGAGTTGCTGAGTTGAGAATATCTTGGTGGAGATCAATTTGTTTCCTCCTTGGACTCTATTACTTGTTCTGTACGTATGTAACGTCTTAAGATATGATCCTGTGTGTCTTCAGGTTTAGCATGATCCCTCACAGGGGTCGTTGAATATGGTGTATATTATGGTGAGGTACATCAGATAGTGAGGTCGATCAGTGTCTTAGCCCCGATATTCAGGAGTTTAGTCTAGCCAGGAGCTAGGTCTGGCCTCCACTGACCTTTTCAAGCTAGGTGTGGCCTCCTACGGACACCCCATTATGTCAGCGAGGTATAGGCAAGCTTCTGGGGAGATTGCGAGGTAATCCCGACTTCGGGGGATTTCCTGGGTTCGGTGATACCGGCTCGATCTGACCGAGCCGGGCTCTACTCCGGGTGTTTCTGGAGCCTGTCCTTATTCATGTGGGATGGTATCGTAGCTCGGCTTTAGGTAACATGGTCTCCTGGTGGATGACCTCGGGCATGGAGACAGGTTTAGAGGGAGAAAAATTTCCCTTTGGTCCCTAGCCAAATTTGGCTATTAACAGAAGTCCCCTCTGACTTGAACATCGGTTTTCGAGCTTGGGGTTGGGGTCAGATTTTTTATTTTATTTGGGAAATCTTTCCTTCTTTACCGTTACCAGAATCTTATGGAAATCTTCTCATTAACTGCGCAAGTGACATGGCGTGAGCTGACTGACTTATTTTCGAGTTAATCCGGTTGCGTTACGGCAGTCTCTGAGATTCCTTACCGTTACCAGAATCTTGGGGAAATCTTCTCAATAATTGTGCAAGTGACGTGGCGTGAGCTGACTGACTTATTTTCGAGTTAATCCTGATGCGTTACGGTAGTCTCCGAGATTCTTTGTGATCTTAACCGAAGATCTCGACAGCTCGTGCTGCTGCCCTCTTGCATATATATATATATATACTTGTTTATCTCAACGTCTTCCTCATATCTCTCAAATTTCAAATTTTTCCCAAAATAAACTTTCTCTCAAGCATATCTTTTTCTTCATTCCTCATCCTCACCGACTTTATCATGTCGAAAACCAGTCGCGATTCCGTTGATTCCATGGTTGACGACGAAGAGGTCTTTAGCCTTGCCCCTAGAAAACGGGCAAGGTGGAGCTTAGACAGAGATGATTCTCCACCCAACCCGCAACGTCGATGGTCAAACAGGAATGTGTCCATTGGAACCGGGTTTTCTAACCATCCCGACCATCCTCTAGATATAGCCGATAAAGACTCTGATAAAGAGGTTGACGGTGACGCCGCAGGGGAGCATCGAGTCCCGGCTTCTGGCCCCCCTTTGGAGAGGCTTCCTCCCTATGAATTTAGGGTTGTCCTTGATTCCACCATTGATTCAAACGTGATTGATCGTTTGAGGTCTAAGTACGACATTCCCGACAGCGTTTCTATCTCAGTACCTCCCAAGGGTTATGAGTTCTTCAACCCCCCTAAAGGCGTGCTTCCAATTCATGTGACGGCTCTCAAGAATGGGGTTAGGCTTCCCCTTCATCCTACTCTTGGGCGAGCTCTCAACGCCATACAGCTTGCTCCCCTCCAGTTGACGCCCGACTTCTAGAGGCATTTGACTGGCTTCCTTGTGCTGTGGAGGGAACAATGCCAGCTGAGCAAGGTGACGATAGAGCCCGGAGCAGAGGAGTTGGCATATCTTTTCCAAATCGGGAGCCTATCTGGTGCTCCCAGAGGTCAGTTTTATGCTAAGGCCAAGAACAAGCTCAACTTTGTTATTCCCGGTGCTTCGAAGAAGGACCCCGCCTGGAAGGAAGAATGGTCGTAAAGCTCGTTTGTGACATTTCCGCGTCTGGGGGTGTCCAGTACACATACTGAAGAACAGAACTGGAAAGCTAGATCCCAAGTCTGTGGTCTGCTTATTTGTAGGATACTCCAAGGATACCAGAGGATGACACTTCTATAGTCCCGAAGATAACAAAGTATTTGTATCGATAAATGCAACGTTTCTTGAGGACAATTATATTAGTGACCATAAACCTCGTTCTAAGATTGTATTGAATGAGTTGGAGCCTGGTGAGACTAGTGCTTCATCAACAAGAGTTATTGAACCACAAACATCTGAGAGTCAGTTCGGGGAGAGCTTAGAGGCTTTCTACATGTGCTGAGGCCTCCTACATGCCAAAGCAAGCCTCTGGAGCAGCAGCACTGCTGCAAGATCAGTGATTCCTCATTTTTTTTACTGGGCCCCTTCACAACGCCCATGTGAACTACCTAGATCAAAGCTGCAAGATTAGCGGTTCCTAACTTTTTATACCAGGGTACCCAACGCCCTAGCGAGCTTCCAAGATCCAGGTTCTTTCAAACAGAGTCTCGAGCACCATTATTGTTAAAGACTCTCAACCACTCCAAGCAGGCTCCTTAACTGGTTAACCCACTTGGGGACTAGAAGCTTACCATTATCCCTAGACTCCTGTGGGAAGGGTAGTGACCTCAACATGAGAAAATCTATCCTAATGACTGGTCCACGATAAAAGCTCATTTACGGAAGCTCGCTCTATTACTTATACCCAGAATGCGGACCACCTCAGAAGGATTACCAATGAAGCCTGCGGGGTGAGCATTGACCAGTATCGCCTTGAGTATGATTGCATTGGTAGTTCTCTTGTGATCACCTTGGTAGTTCTCATATGATTGCCTTTTGCCTATGATCGAAACCAGGAAAGCCATATGACATTCCTAATGCCTTGGCCGGGCACCACCCTCCGCCAAGAAAGACTTGGTACTAAAGTGGCCTTAGTTGCCTATCAAGACCATCACTTGAAGATCAGGATTCCTTGCACAGGAATGTCTGATGCACTGGACTGGGACTACATCTTCTCTAAGAAATGATTATGGTGTTAAAGTGGCCTTAGTTGCCTACCATGATCATCGCCTTAAAGCCAGAAGACGAACACAGCACTCCTGATGCCCTGAACCAGATTAATCCCTCCAGGAGGATCGCCTCAAGACCAGGAAAGGCCACATGGCATTCCTGCAGCCTTGGCTGGGCACCACCCCCCGTTAGGAAGGATCTGGATCGTAAGAGCATAGTTGCCTGACATATCAAGGCCTTGGCCGGGCACCACCCCCAACTAAGAAGGGTCTGGTTCGTAAGAGCATAGTTGCCTACCAGATCAAGGCCTTGGACGGGCACCACCCCCCTCCAAGAAAGACCTGGTGCTAATATGGCCTTAGTTGCCTACCAGGATCTTTTCGCCAATGTGTTCGCCTTGTTTACGCCAAAGTACCAAGATTCCTAGAACATGAATGCTAGGTACCTAGATTCGCCAATGTGTTTGCCTACGTGTTTTCTCCTAAAGACCAGGACAATAAAATCACTCATGCTGCCTTGGCCGGGCACCACCCCCCGTCAAGAAGGACCTGGTATCTAAACGACATAGTTGCCTACCAGGATCATTTTCGCCTAAGTACCTAGATTCCAAAAAAATGGAAGGCTAGGTACCATGATTCACCTGTATTATCGCCTGAGTACCGAGATTCCTGGAAAATGGAAGGCTAGGTACCATGATTCGCCATATTTTTCGTCTATGAACCGGGATTCCTAAAACAAGAATAGCAGGTACCTAGTTTCACCTGTGAATTTTCGCCTATGTACCAACAGGAATGCCAGGTACCCAGATTCGCCAGTGTGTTCGCCTAAGGACCAAGATCCCTTGAACAGGATGCATGGTATCCAGATTCACTGAAGCCAAAAGTGTTGGGAGCATTTTGTCGTTTCAAGTAATGGCTACCAGTAAGAAACGACGAGAAAAATTCTTCATGCAGTACAAGATCCTGACTTCAACCCCAACTTAATACCGGTGTTCAAGTCGGGGGGGACTTCTGTTAACAGCCTTTTTTGGCAGAGGTCCAAAGAATAATTTTCCATCTGCTTAGAGCCTGGTAGAACCTAGATCAAGACCGATACCGGTACCAAGATACCGGAGATACCCGATACCGTGAACCGAAAAGAGGTTAGTACCACATCTCACATTCTACCAGGTACCTCGGAGGGCCAACATAGCAGTACCTCTTATCTGGTACCTAGGTATCGCGACATCTACCCAATACCTAGGTACCCCGATATCTACCATGTACCCAAGTACCGCGACACCAATCCAAAATCACACTGGAATATGTATCCCACCTATCAAGCAAGAAGGATGGAACTAAAATTCTGCTCCCCGAATGGATTTTTTCGTTAACAATATGTAATTTGACTCGATACACAAAGACGAAAACCATGTATGATAAAGACACACAAAGTTTTGTAACTTCCAATTCGGAACATGAAACTTAATGAATGAGTAACCGAAACAACCAGAACTCAATAAGGAATAATATAGGAACAAATTCAAGTCCGATAATACAAACACACAAACAAATAAGCACAAGAGCACACAAGTATGCCGCTTCCTAGAAATAGTCCTAGAACGTGCAATTTTACAAAAATTGTCAAATTAAATCAAATACATGTGCATAGTTCAACAAGTATATGTATGTGCTATACCATTTGAGCACAATGATGCAGGGACACAAATGGATGCAATGTGTGTTTGTGCACTTAAGGCCTTGCAAGAGGAAAGAGGTCTTAAAATACCTTGTTATGCATTAAAACTTTGTTCCTCTTGAGGCCATCACTTTGCTTGCATTGTTATCCTTCCTTGAAGCTTGATAACTGAAAATCCTAGACAACTAATAAAATACAAAGAAAAATGTCATTTTGATATGGAACTAATGCTAACACAAATCATAAACCTAACAGAAACAATGACAGGAAGGCTTCAACATGTCAAGGGAAAGACCGCCCAGAAAGAAGGAACTAGCGCGCTAGGGAGCCAACCTAGAACAAGACCGCGTCCAAAGGAACGAAGCCTGCAGTACCCTCCAACCTTATTAATAGAGATAGTCAACCATATTAATGGAGATAATCAACCTCATTAATGAAGATAGTCAAACCTATTAATGGAGATGATCAACCCCATTAATGAAAATAGTCAACTCTTTAATAGTCATTCTCAATGCCATTAATGAGAAATCAGTTAACTCTTTGATGGTCATTCACAACGACATTAATGAGAAATCAGTCAACTCTTCAATGGTCATTCATACCGCCATTAATGAGAAAATAGTCAACTCCATCAATGCCAAATCAACATTGCAAATTGATTAACTAAATTAAAAGAGTGGGCGACAAGAATGAGGATCTATAAATATGACAAAGCTTTCTCTTGAAGAGGGATCCACGAATGGACAAAAAAGAATGAGATCGACTCAACTACTATTTTAAGCTCTCAAGAGCACCTATGTTGTACTACTTTACTATTTGTGTAAGCTCCCCGAAGCATGCTACTTGTGTAAGCTCTTCCAAAGCATTTCTTATGATATATATATATATAAAGGATGGACTTTCTTCCTCCTCTAGATAATGCCTAAGGGTTTTTCAGCATATGATCACTCGTGATGATTTTCCCTCTTAGATCAGCCCAATTCTATTAATTGTGTTAACGGAAAAATTCACTCGGGATGAAAATCTCAGTTAACACCCTTGCCCACTACCGGTTGTAGTAGCGGGGTAGGTACCTTCGGTACCGGGGTCCCTTTCTATGATCAGGGGCAAGAGATCAAGTAATGAAGAAAGATCACTAGGGACAGCGAAATGTAAAAGAACACTGTTTTATTTAATAAATCAGTATCAGAGGATTACAATAAGTATACACACACTCTTCTCTCTATTTTCACTCTTTTACACAGGATGGAGATGGAGAAAGCGTTCGTGTCGATAAGTTTATATTTTCCTGCAGTGATTGTCAATGGACTCTCACTGGCTTCAGGGAATTTTTTAGAGATAATTCTCCCGGAGTCTCTCTCGTTATGGCGATCTAGAATGCTTTCCGCCTCCTCTCTTTGTCTTTCAATACCGTATATGTAGTATTCTCAGAAATCCTCTTGAAATCTGGTTGTCATAATGAAGATCAGTTGAGAATCATATTTCAGGCATTGAAAGGCATTTGAGTGGAGCTGAAGGCACGAGATTTGATCCCGTTAATCAATGACGAATTAAAATTCTAATTCGGTTGACCATTGGGTTATTAATGGCGCTTTATTTTGGCGATGGAGTCAACTTTCCTTCTTCATTGGAGATTGGTGGCGATGGAGTGTAACGCATGTACCTCATTTGGATGAGCCTGTTCTGCATCCTGCTGGAAGGGTGCTTGTGTTTTCGTGCTCCCTATCCTATTGCCTGGAAGGACTTGCCTTGGAGGAGCTCCAGATAGGCATACTAAGTACCAGGTGGGAGTCAGGGTGACACCAAGGCAGATATCGGGGTAGTACCAAGGTAGTGTCGAGGTAGGTATCGAGGTACCAGACGTCTTGATTAATGTCGAGATCCTTGCAGGATGCAAGTTATCATCGTACTAGTCTTGAGCCGATATAAGGAGCTTCAGTAGGGTGAGGTACAAGCTTTCGGAGCTGATGTCCTATCTGGATAGACGTATAGTCGAGGCTCCCACCTCGTTGGATATCGGTTCCATCTAGGTGGTGGTACCCATCTCGATGGCTTCCTAAAGTATCTGGATGAGTCTTCCTGGATAGGTCCCTGTTGGAAAATTCTCCATTGGTCCTTTGCTAGAAAAACCTGTTAACAGAAGTCCCCCCTGACTTGAACACCGGTATCAGGTTGGGGTTGGAGTCAGGATAGATAGCACTTGGAGAATTTTTCGCAACGTCTCATAGGAAGGAATCTTCTCTTTACACGCTGATTTAAATGAAAATTCTACGTGGCTGACTAGGGTAGGCCAAATTTAAAACAGGAAAAATGAAAATTTTGGGGGCGCACGTTTCCCAAAACCATTCCCTCCACTGTTGCCGATTATCCCGTGACATTAATTACCCTCTCTTCCCGTTACAAGCATATAACTCTATAAAAGTGAACCTTGCTCCTCCACCATGACTTACTTCTTCTTTCATTTAGCTTTCCCAATCTACACGTGCATCAAAAAGATCTTAGCTTTTCTTCTCGCCTTCAACCCTTTAAGTTATCTTCTTCCAGAAACTGAAACCTGAGTCTGTTATCATGTCTTCACCCGGTGGCGATAGCATTGAGCAGCTGTTCGACGGTGACGCGGTGGCTTGTGGGAGTCTTGCCCCTAGAAAAATGGCATGCGATAGTAGCGACAGCGGGGACGACGTTCCCATTCAACGTTGTCGTTCCAATCGGAACATTACAATCGGGACGGGCTTCGTGAACAATCCCGAGACTCCAGTTGATGTCAACCAGGAGTCAAGTGAAGAAGCAGGTGCCGTCGGGATTGGTGGGAACCGGGTTGGTGAAGTTTCTGATACCGCGGGAATGGTACTTGCCCTCCCCTACGATATAGATGCATCCCTGATTAGTCCAGTACCTTGGACACTGTGGCGCGCTTGCGGAGGGATTTCAAAATCCCTAAGGATATCAGGATCGATATACCTCCAAAAGGGTATGATGTATATACCCCCAATCCCGACGAGCTCCCAATTTATAAGGCGGCCTTTGACAGTGGGGTCAGGCTACCTCTCCATCTGACCTTGCATAGGGCATTGTATGCTCTGCAGCTTGCCCCTCTTCAACTGACGCCAGGGTTTTGGAGGCACCTGGTGGGTTTTATGGTGTTGTGGAGAGAGCAATGCGACAGGGACAAAATCGACCGGGAGCTAGGGGCGGAAGAGCTCGGGTACGTGTTCCAAATTGCTGCCAACGCCCCAGGCCCGAAGGGGCAATTTTATGCTCGTGCTAAAAATAATATGCAGTTTATAGATTCCAGGGGCCACGAAGAAAGAAAATTCTTGGAAGGAGGAGTGGGTCGTCGTCGGAGGCGAATGGGGCAATTCAGTACACATTGGAGGGACCGAGTTCAAGGTTCCTACTGCTTTAGTGGGAAGCCAGCTTTGGAGAAGAGCAGACTCTCTGCCGAGTCAGAGAGAATCTTTAAGGCCATTATGGCCCGCAACTACACCAATCTAAGGTATCCTGTTACAGATGCCTTTGAAGCAGGAAGGGTGGAGTTCTACCTTCGTTTCTCTAGCGCTCTTCCAGGTAATAAGCTTTCTTGATTATGCTTCTATTATCTGATTATATTGATCATATGGATATTGAATCTGGTTGTCTTGGTAGTTTCAGTAGTGTCCCATTCGGTTCCTAGGGGAGATCTCAACCAGGCTGGTACTAATGACTCACTGCCAACTTCTCCCATCAGGCTCCCAGCCAGTTATGATTTCGATATAGGGGCTGGCGCATCTGCTGGATCGGGTAAGACCCCGGTCGGGACATCGGGATAACCAGCTCCCCCTCCCAGGCAGTTATGATTTCGATATAGGTCGTTGGATACTTTTACAGCTAGAGTGGGGAGGTGCCGGGGTGCTTCTCGTCGGGTGCGTCGGGTGCAGGATACGTCGCCCTAACAAAACAATCGGAGCTGCAGCTGTTACTGATGCTGGTGCTTCAGCTCCTCCGGCCTCGCCTACTATGGTAACTGACCACGATAACTTGGTCGAGAAGGGTTCTGACCCTGCTATGGGTAAGCGGGTGGTACCTCGGGATAAGTCGTGATCGAGGTCCGGGGACAGCATCGGGGACGAAGTCTTGGCCCGCTTCTTCGATTCCTACCCAGGTGGGAGTCTGAACGCCATGACAGCCATGCCCACTGAGCTTTTGATTTGAAGGGGATCTGCCCTTCTGGCTGAGGTAAGCTGTTTCACTTTAATCTTCTATTCCAGGTAGTTGGTTGGAAATATCCTGACAAGTATTTTATTCTTGGCAGGCCTTTAATTTCAATGTAGCATTAAGCCAGCAGGTCGGTTCCCTCTTGGAGTGAGCTGAAAGAGCTACCACCGAGCTGGAGAAAACCAATGAGGAACCCGATAAGGCTTCCAGAGGCATGGTAGCTTTGAACGAGTCTCTGAACAGCTCGAAGAAAGAAACAGGCGAAGCAAAAGCCGATCGGGAGTGGATATAATTTGAATATAACATCGAGAGGCTCAGGTCCATCCACCGTAAAGAAGAGAGGGAGATTGCAAAGGAAAGAATAGCGGAGCTAGAGAAGGATGTTCAGTCCCTTCGCGATCATGTGGCCAATTTGGATGCTCAAGTGGATACTGCCTTTGGGGACAGCTACTTCTTCGTAGGCTACCAAGTGGCGTTAGCCTTCCCTCCTCCGTTTGACTTGGGGGTTATTGCGGGATGGAACCGAGAGGAAATCATGGTGAAAGCTGCTGAACTCTCGGGAGCAGCACCTTCTGATGTGGCCAGGAACTTCCCAAGTTGCTGGAGCCAATGGACTGGCAGGAGGTGAGGGCCAGAATTCTGTCTCCCTTCCTTCCCCTAGCCAAGTTGTAGGAGATCCCAGTTTGATGGCCCCTGCACTTGGAGCGGCTCAAGCTGAAGGAGGGGTTTTTGCCCCTTCTGTTTCTCTGTCAGAGCTCACCGAGGCTGTAAGGGATCTGTCTGCTGTTGATGGTGGAGAATCCGCCCTGCCTACCCCATCTTCTAATCCTGCCTAGGAAGTGGAAGGTCAGGCTGCTTCGATCACGGATGTCGAAGAAAATTCTGATCAGGTAGCCGCAGGAGAGCCTCCGGTTGCGGGAGGTACCCAAGAGGCAGGCAGGGCTCCATCCAGTATCGAAGAAGAAAAATCCATAACTGGTGAAGCCGGTGAGGAGATGGCCACTCAGGAGCAGGAGGATGCATGATCCAGCTTCATCCCTCATTCAGTAGTACCGTTCCAGTCTTATTTTTATTTTATTTTATTTTTTTGTAGCCCGTGATCGGGGAATGGGCTCCCCAGTTTTAGAAATGAGAACCTTCTAGTTTTTTCCTTAGCTTCATATATATATGTAGTTTAAACTCTTGATCGAACCTTGCTTAATCTGAAATGAGATTTCCAATGCGATTTCGATTTCTATTTCATAGATGCTCATCCTTGGATGAATCCTGATACCTAGGTATAGACTCGGCGAGCCATCCTCTATTTGATCCTGATTTGATCAATGAAAGGAAAAACTCATTTCCATATGTATTTGTCGATTTAATTTAGTCACACGCTTCCGATTGTAGCATAAACTCGGGCAAGAGTCCCCAGCACAAACTTGACTTAATCAAAACTTGGTAACTCGTAAAACCTGATGAGAATAAAGTAGAGGAATAGCAGTTGATCGGTTCCATGGTACCTCACACTCTAGTTCTGAGAGTATCGGCAATATGGCGAGTAGTTTGGCGAAACTAGAAACCTTGTCGAATGATTGAGTACCTAGCTTTCCTATTTCATGGAACCTAAGTCTCCAGGTGAGTATTCTGGCGAAACTAGGCACCTCGCACCTCTGTTTGTAGGAGCTTTGGTGCCTTGGAGAACAAATTTGATGAATCTCGGTACCTAGCCTTCCTGCAGTAGGAATCTTGGTACCCTGGCGAAAATAATGATGAGTATATACTAGTAGCAAGATACAGGTAATCGATTAAGGCCACTTTAGCACCTGGTCTTTCTTACCGGGGGGTGGTACCCGGCCAAGGCCTTGATCTGGCTGGCAATTATGCTCTTATTATCCAGATTCTTCCCGACGGGGGGGGGGGGGGGGGGGGGGGGGGGCGACACCCAGCCAAGGCAGCAGGAAGGCTGTATGGTCCTTGCTCAGCTGGTTCGAGCAAAGGACTGAAAATCCTTGTGTCAGTGGTTTGAATCCACGTCTTGAGGCGATACTTGGGTACCTCGAATTCTGTTTACAAGAATCTTGGTACTCTGGCGAAATAATACTGGCAGCAAGATCCAGGTAGGCGACTAAGGCCACTAATACTGGCAGCAAGATCCAGGTAGGCGACTAAGGTCTTTCTTAGCGGGGGGTGGTACCCGGCTAAGGCCTTGATCTTGCTGGCAACTATGTTCTTACTATCCAGATCCTTCTTAGCGGGGGGTGGTGCCCGGCCAAGGTCTTATCCATCGGGCAACTATGCTCTTACGTACTGGATCTTTCCTAGCGGGGGGTGGTGCCCGGCCAGGGTAGCAGGAAAGCCATACAGTCCTTTCTAGTCTTAAGGCGATCATACTTGGGTACCTCACATTCCTGTTTGCAGCAATCTTGGCACTTTGGCGAAAACAATGGTGAAATAATACTTGCAGCAAGATCCAGGTAGGCGACTAAGGCCACTTTAGCACCTGGTCTTTCCTAGCGGGGAGTGGTACCCGGCCAAGGCCTTGATCTGGCTGGCAACTATGCTCTTACTATCCAGATCCTTCTTAGCGGGGGGTGGTACCCGGCCAAGGTCTGATCCATCGGGCAACTATGCTCTTACGTACTGGATCCTTCCTAGCGGGGGGTGGTGCCCGGCTAGGGCAACAGAAGTGCCATGTGGATTTTCCTGGTCTCGGGGAGATCCTCCTAGATGGATTAATCCGATCTAGGGAATCAGGAGTGCTGCGTAGCTTTCCTGGATTCATGGTGAGCCTCCTAAAGGGATCTACCTGGTCCAGGGCATCAGGATTGCTATGTAGCTTTCCTGGATTCATGACGAGCCTCCTGGAGGGATCTACCTAGTCCAGGGAATCAGGATTGCTATGTAACTTTCTTGAATTCATGGCAAGCCTCCTGAAGGGATCTACCCGGTCTAAGGCATCAGGATTGCTATGTAGCTTTCCAAGATTCATGGCGGATTCAATTGGCGACATAAAGCAGATAGATGTAGACAAATGTAGGCAAGGACAGATGGAGAACAAAATCTTCTTTATTGATGACCAAAGAAAAATGAATACAAGTACTCATGATTATTAACGTCTTCTAACATTCGTTTCGGAGTAATCCTGGCCGATTTCCATTGCATGACTTATGGGTAGAACCTCTTGAGATGATCAACATTCCAAGTGTGGTCTACTGGATGTCTGTTTTACCTTCGAAATCTTCTTCTGAGAACTGGTGATCTTGGTTGATGGTTATCTGCGCGCATTGCTTAGCCAGCGCTGCTAGGTTGGTTGACACTGCATAGCACTTACGAGCAGCCTGTTGATCCCCCCGTATTTCGCCCACTTTGTCTCCCACTAAGAATTTTAGGACGTTATGGTATATTGACAGGACCCCTTTGAGGGCAGACAAGTAGGGCCTTCCCAGTATAGCATTATAGGTGGACGGGGTATCTACCACAACGAAGTCTGTCATTAGGTTCTGCTGGAGTGGCGTTGTTCCCACTATCACTGGTAGGATCATAGACCCGGTGGGAATCAATGAGTCCCTTGTGAGCCCGTACAATGGGGTAGTTCAGCTGTTGTAGCAAGGTCTCTTCAGGTTGAATTGCTCCAAAGCACTTTTGAAGAGGATATCAACGCTGCTACCTGTGTCAATCAAGACACGATGGACCAAGTTGTTGGCTATTTGCACAGAAATGACCATGGGGTCATCGTGAGGCTGGACGGTGTTGAATACGTCCTCTTCTGTGAAGACGATTTGTGCAGTATGAGGAGACTGAGGTGACCCCCTAGTAACTTTGAAGACATTCTGGCTTGCTTCCACTCTAGGAATTTTCCTGGCTTGGTTCTTTCGAGCATTGTTGGAAGTTCCTGCCAGGGTGGGACCTCCACTGATGATATTGACAATGTGGATCTGCTCCATCAGATCCTTCCCTTTTGATTTCCTTCCTTCTCCATACGCTTTGATATCGGCTTGCACCTCTTTTCCAGTACGTATGTTATCGCGTACCTGTTGGAGGAATTCCTCCAAGAAACCTCCCCTAACCAAGGCTTCAATCTGGTTCCGCAGACTATAGCACTTCGAGGTATTATGACCTACATCCTCATGAAAGTCACAATACTTGTAGCGGTTCCGCTGATCAGCTGGTACCTTTATTGGACCCGGCTTTCTGAGCAATCCCTTGTCGCGGATGGAGAGGTAGATTGTCTAGCGGGATGCATTCAAGGGGTTATAGTGGGAGTACCCTCTTTCATCTCTATCGTTCCATGCTACTTCCTTGGGTGGAGGTGTGGCTCTAGGTGGAGTCCGCCTGAAAGGGTACCGGTTCCGCAGGAGCTGGTAGTGCGGCGACTGATATGTAGATTTGTTAGGAGGTATGTTCTGACTTTTCTGAACTGGTGCCGGCTTGAGCGCCTCCCTCTTCTGGCGCTTGGCAATTCTCATATCATCATGCTCCATTTTGACTCGGAGTTGTTCCTCTATTTCAACCTCCTCTAGAGCTCTATTGTAGGCTTCCTGGTAAGTCTCCGGGATCTGAATAGCCTACCTGCCCATAGGTTCCTTCTGAAATTGGCCAAGGTCTCCTTTTCCGTGGAGACCCTCATCTGGATCACTTCCGTGTGGAATCTCTCTACATAAGCTCTGAGCGTTTCACCCCGCTCCTGGATCACGTATTGGAGGTGAATAGGATCCTTGGGGCGAGGTTTGATGCCCTGAAACTGAGCACAGAAGTCAGTAGTCAACCTGGTGAATGAATCAACACTCCCTGCTGGTAGCTTCTGTTAGGATTATGCTCAATAGCAAGAGTGTAATATTGTAATTGACAATCTTTTCATATAAATAAAGTGATTTCTGATTCTACAAAATCTTATAGCATTTATAATTATAATTGTCAAGGTAAATAATCATAAGGTCAAAAGACTATGAGATATGAAGAATTGTTTGTACATCCGGATATGTATGAGGTAGACACAATTCTTTAGTTAGTCTTGAATAACGTTCACGACTTAAGTTAAAGGTTGGGCACCTCTATCTTGATAAAGTTGTAGAATTCTTTTACTAGCATTTGAGTGGGATCAAATGAGTTATGATGAGTCTAAAATCATCGAAAGGTTTTCGAGTAAAAGAATATAGTGCACTGGGTGCATTGAACTGGATCACAATGAAATACTTTATCTAGAACCGTCACTAGATATAAGTCTTTTCATTATCAGGACAATCGGAGAGTCTATCTAAATCCTGAGATAAATGATGGACTTATGGTTGCAAGTGTTATCATTTGAGCTATCAATGAGTACCATTATATAGCATAGTCTATCCTCGATAGTTTGATGGTATTCATTTGTTAATCGATAGAGGACTTCATTTATAGATATGGACATCGTGGCTCCATTTATTAAATGAGAGTATAATATCATCATATGGATGTTTTGAGGTATTGGATATTAAATCTCAACGTTGAGTTTTCAATAATGATTATTGAAGACATGGCTTCTGGACAAGTCAAAATATTCAAGTTCAAAATGTGGTCATATGAGGAAATATGGTAACTTGGAGAGCTATAGGCGGTCTATGAGCTCTTGGAGATTACTGATATTATTCACGAGGATACACCATCTCCTATAAGATTGTCTAGGGTATGAATGAGAAACATCTCCTTATTCTATCTTTATTTAAGAGTTCAATTTTAGCTCTTTAGTGGAATGAGTTAAAATTAATAGATCGGACCTAAGTGAATCATTTGTTGATTGTGATTAGGTTATGTCTATTGAAGCTTAAATTTAGATAGCCCGCCAAGATCCACAATCCACACATACTTGCATGGATCACTTGATATATTCTACCGGACCAATTTATGGGTCCATCTAGAATTGCATTTAATATATTAAGAATATAATATGTCTATTATTTATTTAATGGGCTGCACTATTATATTAATATATTAAAAGGAGACATGTAGGCTTGTTTCTTTTAGTAAGAATAAGTTTGGTTCACATGTGGGCTTTTATTTAAAGTCTAATGGATTAAATAAAATAAGAAAAATAATATTGGGCCAATATATACATGGTGTGGGCGGCAAGGCTAAATAAAATAGCCCAATATATTATTTTATTTTATTGTTTTGATTAAATGGGAATTAATTAATAGTTTAAATCAAAATCTTTTCCTGATCAGTAAAATAAATACTATGTGTTGGATTAGGGTTGGAATTCTTTTAAGTGATAGGAGTCCTAATATGGTAAGGATTAAGTCCACATACACTCCTTATTATACAAAGAATTCGGCCACCACTAGTCCTACAAGGGTTAGGATTCTTGAATTGATAGGAACTAGGGAAAAGGACAACTCATTTTCAAGTAAGGAAATTAACCAACCCTAGATTTCCTATTCAATGAATTCGGCCAACCCTACTTGGTGAAGGAGAAAATTCGGCCAACCTATAAATATAAGGTTATGAATTTTCGGCCAGCAAGAAGCAAAATAGAGAGAGATTTTTGTTTGTTTTGAAAATAAAAAATCCTACTCTATACACATAGATTTTCGGCCAAGAGAGAAAAAGAAAATAAGTTCTCATTCGATAGTGCACTTACAAGCCTTTAACATCAAAAGGTTTTGTGCACACTTTCTATTTAGGGTTACGCGATTTTTAATCATATTGATTGCGAATTCAAAAGTGACCAGAACTATTTTTTTAGGCTCTTGGTGTTTTACTATTGAAGATCAAGATCAGAAATTCCATACATCCATTCTAAGGTAAGCAATTCAAAGAAAAAGGGAGACCACGGTCCTAGGTGATTCACGTACGTGCTAGGATTGAAGATCTTGCGGATTACCATCGACGTAAGTCAATCGGATCACGCGACAAGAGGTATTTAACTCTAACCGTATATTTGAGTTTAATTAATTAAAGGGTTAAGGTTCAAATCTTTAGAAAAGTTTTAAACAATACGAAAATTATTTTTTCGCCTTCCGCTGCGGTTTTAAGCAATATTTCCCTACAGCTTCCTGAACCATATTTTGGCATAGTCAGTCAGAGTGGTAGGGAACATTCTGTACATGGCGGCCCTGATAGCATTCTGGACCTCAATCTGGTGAACAAAGCTTTCTAGATGGCTCAGGGGATCCTCGGTCCCAGAAAATTTGTCGGTTGGCATCTTGAATTTAGGAGGTAGTTCTGCCTCCTTGATCCTCCTAGAGAAGGGAGCATTCATCTCTCCCAAAGGATCTTTCTGGTTTTCCCGGTGTTTACCCTTCTTTAGCTCCTAGATCTTCTTTGCCATTCTGGCGACCTGGTCCCAGATACGTTTGTTATCATCATTTTTTGATTCCATCTCAGAATCTCTGTCGTCAGACCTCTCCGATGTCGCAGAAGTTTCATCCTGCTTTTCTCCATGGGGAGGGTCTTCTCCGACGCCCGTGTTGCTATCTCCTGCCACTGAATGAGGGAGCCTCCTGGTCGCCTCCTGTTGAGGCTGTCTAGAGGAAGCTCCTGGTTGGACCAGATGGCGGCGCTCCTTAGGCGGGAGATCGATGGCGGATCTAGCGCGTCGGGGTTGATAACCTGTAAGATTCCCTGGAAACGGGGGTGCTGGTCCGAGTTTGTCATAGGACCGATGGTACTGGGGGCATGGGCCCGAGTCTATCATGGACAGGTACGGGAGGTGGTGGTCCCAACCTGTCGAATGGAGGTATCCTGGTAACTTACCGATTGGCATCTCCCCTGGAATCTGGTACCGTAGGTTGACTGGTACTGCCTTTGGCGACCATTCGGAGGCGAATGCTCTCTATAAAGGCCGCGACCTGTTGGTCTAGATTAGCAGGTCTAGCTGTTGGGGTAGCAGGTACCTGGGGGGTATTCCACACGGTAGCTGACGGCTTTGAGGCGGATTTGTGACCTTTTTCTCCCTTCTTCGGCTTCTGTCCCTTTCGGGTTGAAGCTGTTAAACTGATGTCCTGACGGGTCAGGATGATCCTGAGAGGAACAGAGCTTTATTCTGATTATCTAGCAAGAAAACTAGACACACAGGCTTTCTTTTGAAGGTGTGGTGTTCCCCGCAGACGGCGTCAAAAAGTGTTAATGGAAAAATTCACTCGGGATGAAAATCTCAGTTAACACCCTCGCCCACTACCGGTTGTAGTAGCGGGGTAGGTACCTTCGGTACCGGGGTCCCTTTCTATGATCAGGGGCAAGAGATCAAGTAATAGAGAAAGATCACTAGGGACCGCGAAATGTAAAAGAAAACTTTTTAATTTAATAAATCACTATCAGAGGATTACAATAAGTATACACACACTCTTCTCTCTATTTTCACTCTTTTACATAGGATGAAGATGGAGAAAGCGTTCGTGTCGATAAGTGGACATTTTCCTGCAGTGATTGTCAATGGACTCTCACTAGCTTCGGGGAATTTTTTAGAGATAATTCTCCCGGAGTCTCTCTCGTTATGGCGATCTAGAAGGCTTTCCGCCTCCTCTCTTTGTCTTTCAATACCGTATATGTAGTATTCTCAAAACTCCTCGTGAAATCCGGTTGTCATAATGAAGATCATTGAGAATCCTATTTTAGGCTTTGAAAGGCATTTGAGTGGAGCTGAAGGCGTGGGATTTGATCCTGTTAATCAATGGCGAATTAAAATTCTGATTCGGTTGACCATTGGGTCATTAATGGCGCTTTATTTTGGCGATGGAGTCAACTTTCCTTCTTCGTTGGAGCTTGGTGGCGATGGAGTGTAACGCTGGTACCTCATTTGGATGAGCCTGTTCTGCATCCTGCTGGAAGGGTGCTTGTGTCTTCTTGCTCCTTATCGTATTGCCTGGAAGGACTTGCCTTGGAAGAGCTCCGGATAAGCATACTAAGTACTAGGTGGGAGTTGGGTCGACACCAAGGCAGATATCGGGGTAGTACCAAGGTGGTGTCGAGGTAGGTATCGAGGTACCATGCGCCTTGATTGATCTCGAGAT
This sequence comes from Dipteronia sinensis, assembly GCA_033220585.1. Taxonomy (NCBI): domain Eukaryota; kingdom Viridiplantae; phylum Streptophyta; class Magnoliopsida; order Sapindales; family Sapindaceae; genus Dipteronia; species Dipteronia sinensis. Next base: position 44,310,779 of record CM065638.1, on the reverse strand, counting down.
CCTTGCAGGATGCAAGTTATCATCGTACTGGTCTTGAGCCGGTATCAGGAGCTTCAGTAGGGCGAGGTACAAGCTTTCGGAGCCGATGTCCTATCTGGATAGACGTATAGTCGAGGCTCCTACCTCGTTGGATATCGGTCCCATCTAGGTGGTGGTACCGATCTCGCTGGCTTCTTGGAGTATCTAGATGAGTCTTCCTGGATAGGTCCTTGTTGGAAAATTCTCCCTTGGTCCTTTGCCAGAAAAACATGTTAACAAAATAAATTGTCATTCTCCAATCTATCTCCTTATTATGCATGTATGGAAGCTAGACTTTGATCCCACTGGTCATAGCTCTCTTACCCACATATTTGCATGCCAAGTCACGTATAAAGATGGGGAAAAGTCATCTGAATCCGCTAGAAAGAAGTTGGGGAATCGGGGAGCCAAGGAGCTCCCCCCGTGCCCTCTCTAATGGAGCAAGCAGCTCTATCGAGGATCCAACATCGAAGCTAAAAGAGCTTGCTCAAGCGTACCATAGAAGAGCCATTGGACCAGTTAGAAGAATCGAAGTGGGTTTCGGCCCCGATCGGAATGACCTAGAGGTGAAGAATCACTACCGTATAGTCTCAACCTTCAAGACCATATCTATATCATTGAGGAGCACCAATCCCTCCTCTTTTCTTGTCGTTTGGGTCAGGGAACTACAGAGGATACCTAGAGAAGAGACCAGGTACTAGGACCGAGTACTAGGACCGGGTACCAGGATCAGAAACCAGAATTATGGACCAGGACCAGCCCTTCACACTAGTAAAGGAACCTCAAGCATCATATCTTCTCCTTATCTTCAAAGCCTCGACGGGAAGGGTACCTGTACTTCTCCCCCTCCGACTGTGGAGCACCGCTCCATCCATTCTAAATGTTGTACAGAAAAGTCTCCGCGATGAATTTTTCGGATAACATTTTGGCCCCGTCTGTGGGGAGCTCGCTTGACCAACGAGGCTTCCTTGTCTCTACATGAGCGTATATTTCTCTATCCCTTACATATCATCACTTTACATGTGACTTAACACATTCAACTGCTATATTCACTACATGTTTATGCCATGATGCTATGGTGCCATGATACTTTATTTCGCCTTACTAGTTCCTTATTACTAGGGTTATGACATAAGTTTGCATAGATCTTGTGATCTAAATGAACTCCTGCTATGATTGGTTGATATTTCACCTTATATATGTTGTTACTTAAATATATTGAACATATGGAATGCATCATGTCGTAGATCCTTAAGATCGGTCTAATTTGTTGCCATGCAAGCATGACTTTCTACTATTTAGGTGATTGATTCGTTATTCATGGCATATCATTCATTCTTTATGATGTCCTTTCTCCATATTTGTATATACTGCCTATGCACAACGTGTGGTGCTCATTTGTCATTTGACGAGTTTTGTTTGTTGTGGAGAAAATATGGTATGTGGGACTCCTAGTGGAGCTAGTCTACTGTGATGCCCCTATACATCACACCTGCTTATATACCTGTGGAGCTATACTATAGCAGCTCCGCGCCTGGAGGGCTCCTCTACAGCAGATCCGCTACGGTACATCTAAAGCTCCTATGCAGTAGACCAGCATTTCTCCTGCTTCCTTATAGAGGATTTACTCCGCTACCAGAAGATCTTCTATCCAGCAGATCCACTGGATCTGCACCTGTTCATATGGATCCCCTCATGTCACTGGATCCACTCTTCAAAAGCTCCTAGGTAGCAGGTCTACACATGTACCCGAGAATCCAACTCAACTGTATGATCATAGGAGCAGCACAGCCAGTAGATGCCCAGTGGCTCCTCACTTTTTATACCGAGGCATTCAATGCCTAAGTGATCCACTGGAGTTCCGATTCTTTCCAGGAGGGTCCACAGCCTCATTTCAATTGTTGGGGACTTCTAGGATCCTAAGCATGCCTCTGGACCAGTATCATGATGGTGGCTCCTCTCCATTTGTACTGGGCCCTTCAACGTCCTAGTGAGCCACCGAAGTCTCAATCCATTCGATGAGAGCCCAGAGGCTTCCCATATTTGCTGAGGCTTCCTACATGCCTAAGCAAGCCTCTGGAGCAGCAGCACTGCTGCAAGGTCAATGACTCCTCACTTTTTATATCGGGCCGGTCAACGCCCAAGTGAGCCACTGCGGTCCCGATCCATTCGAAGAGGGTCCATAACCTCATTTCAGTTACTGTGGACTTTAAGGATCACAAGCATGCCTCTGGACCAGTATCATGCCGGTGGCTCCTCTCTATTTGTATCAAGCCCTTCAACGCCCTAGTGAGCCACCGAAGTCTCGATCTATTCAAGGAAAGCCCAGAGGCTTCCCACATTTGCTAAGGCCTCCTACATGCCTAGGCAAGCGTTTTGAGCAGCAGCACCGCTACAAGGTCAATGGCTCCTCACTTTTTGTATCGGGTCTTTCAATGCCCAAGTGAGCCACTGCGGTCCCGATACATTCGAGGAGGGTTCAGAGCCTCATTTCAGTTGCTGGGGACTTTTAGGATTCCAAGCATGCCTCTGGACCAGTATTATGCTGATGGCTCCTCACTTTTTATACCGGGCCATTCAACGCCTTAGTGAGCCACTACGGTTCCGATTCTTTCCAAGAGGGTCCAGAGCCTCATTTCAATTGTTAGGGACTTCTAGGATCCCAAGCATGCCTCTGGACCTGTATCACATCGGTGGCTTCTCTCCATTTATATCGGGCTCTTCAACGCCGTAGTTAGCCACCGAAGTCCTGATCCATTCGAGGAGAGTCCAGAGGCTTCCCATATTTGTCGAGGCCTTCTGCATGCCCAAGCAAGCAAATGAAGCACCAACACCACCGTAAGACTAGTGGTTCCTCACTTATTATATTGGACCCCTCATCGCCCATGTGAGTTACCTAGGTCCCGGTTCATATGAGCGAAGTCTAGTGCCTCATTTTAGTTGCTAGGGTCTTTTTGAAGCCCAAGCATGCCTCTAGACAAGCACCATCAGAGGAGGACTAGCGGTTCTTGACTTTTTATACCGGGCCACTCAACGCCCCAACCAGCTACTGAGGTCCTGGTTCGTTCAAGTGGAGTCTCGTGCCCCATTATGATTGTTGAAGACTCTTATTTGCCCCCATCAGGCCTCTAAATCGGTTACATCACTTGGGGACTAGAAATTCTCTTTAGTACTCTTATGGGAGGGGTGGTGACCTCAACATGAGAAGATTTCTCCTAGTGACCGGTCCATAATAAAAAGCCCCTTTACGAAAGGTCGCTCTATTTCCTATACCCGGAACGCGGATCACCTCAAAAGGTGTTACCCATGAAGTCTACGGAAGAGGGGTGAGCATCGACTGGTATCGCATTGAGTTGTATCGCCTTGAGTTTGTTTCGCCTTTGGTTTCGATCGCCTTGGTAGTTCATCTATAATCGCCATGGAAATTTGCTTACGATCGCATTGAAACCAGGAAAGCCATATGACACTCCCAATGCCTTGGATAGGACCCACCCCTCTCTAGGAAGGGTCTGGTATATAAATGGCATAGTTGCATACTATACCAAGGATGCAAAGTTGTGGCTCTGGTTGCCCATCGGAGTCCTCAAGACCAGGATAGCCAAATGGCACTCCTGATGCCTTGGACGGAACCCAATCTCTCCAGGAAGGGTCTGGTACATAAATGTCATAGTTGCCTACCATACCAAGGATGCAAAGTTGTGGCCCTGGTTGCCCGCCGCAGTCTTCAAGACCAGGATACCCAAATGGCACTCCTGATGCCTTGAACGGAACTCAATCTCTCCAAGGAAAGGTTTGGTACATAAAAGGCATAGTTGCCTACCAGTATCATTTCGCCTAAGTACCAGGATTCCTGAAACAGAAATGCCAAGTATCCGGAGTCACCTAAGTAATAGGATTCCTGAAACAGGAATGCCAGGTACCCGGATTCGCCTATGTTTCGCCTGTGTAAAAAGACCTGGTATGAAAATGGCATTTGTAACCTACCAGGATCTTTTTGCCTAAGTACCAGGATTCCTGGAACAGGAATGCCAGGTACCCGAATTAGCCTATGTTTTGCCTTTGTAAAAAGACATGGTGTGAAAGTGGCCTTAGTTGCCTACCCAGATCTTTTCGCCTAAGTAACAGGACTCCTGATGCTGGAATGTCTAGTACTCAGATTCGCCTAAGCCAAATGTGTTGGAAACGGTTTTCGTTTCAAGTAATGGTTACCAGTAAGAAGCGATAAGCAAAATTCTTCAGACATTACATATACTGACTTACACCTCAACTAGGTACCGGTGTTCAAATCAGGGGAGACTTCTGTTAACAGCCTTTTTTAGTAGGGGTACAAAGAAGAATTTTTCATAAGGATAATTCCTGATAGGACCTGGATCGGGACTATCCCGGTTCCCTGGTATCGAGAAATACTAATGCCATATCTAGAGAGTCTTGATGCCACATCATGCCATTTCCCTGGTATCGAAAAGTACCGGTACCACTACACCAGTTACCTGATACTCTAGTACCACGGTACTTATCCTGGACCGATCCACCAAGCACCTTTCACCCATCCAGAATGGGAAACAATGGCAGGAAGGCTCCAACACGTTAAGGGAAAGACCACCCAGAAAGAATGAACCAGCGCGCTAGGGAGCCAACCTAGAACAAAACCGCATCTAAAGGAATGAAGCCTGCAGTACCCTTCAACCTTATTAATGGAGATAGTCAACCCTATTAATGGAGATAATCAACCTTATTAATGAAGATAGTCAACCCAATTAATGGAGATGATCAACCCCATTAATGAAGATAGTCAACTCTTTAATGGCCATTCACAACGCCATTAATGAGAAATCAGTTAACTCTGTAAGGGCCATTCACAACACTATTAATGAGAAATCATTCAACTCTTCAATGGTCATTCACAATGCCATTAATGAGAAAATAGTCAACTCCATCAACGCCAAATCAACATTGCAAATTGATTAACTAAAATAAGAGAGTGGGCGACAAGAATGAGGACCTATAAATATGACAAAGCTCTCTTTTGAAGAGGGATCCACGAATGGAGAAAAAAGAATGAAAGTCTCGACTACTATTTTAAGCTCTCCGGAGCATATATGTTGTACTACTTTGCTATTTGTGTAAGCTCCTCGGAGCATGCTACTTGTGTAAGCTCCCTAGAACATTTCTTGTGATATATATAAAGGATGGACTATCTTCCTCCTCTGGATAATGGCTAGGGGTTTTTTAACATATGATCACTCGTGATGAGTTTTCTCCCTAGGCCAGTCCAATTTTATTAAATGAATTGTCATTCTCTCATCTATCTCATTATTATGCATGTATGGAAGCTAGACTCTGACCCTGCTAGTCCTAGCTCTCTTACCCACCTATTTGCATGCCAAGTCACGTATAAAGATGGGGAAAAACCATCTGAATCTGCTAGAAAGAAGTTGGGGAACTAGGGAGCCAAGAAGCTCCCAAGTGCCCTCTTGTGGGAGCAACCAGCTCTCTTAAGGATCTGACGTCGGAGCTAACGGAGCTTGCTCAAGCACACCCTAGAAGAGCCATTAGACTAGTTAGAAGAATCGAGACGGGTTTCGGCCCCAATCGGAAGGACTTAGAGGTGAAGAATCACTACCGTGTAGTCTCATCCTTCACGATCACACCTATATCATTGATGAGCACCAATCCCTCCTCTTTGCTTACTATTTGGGTCGGGGAACTACAGAGGATACCTAGAGAAGAGACTGGGTACCAAGACCAGGTACCAGGATTAGGAACCAGAACTAGAGACCACGACCAGGACCAGCCCCTCACACCAGCAAGGGAACCTCAAGCACCATATCTTCTTCTCATCCTCGAAGCCCCGACGGGAAGGGTACCCGTACCTCTCCCCCTCCGACAATGGAGCACCGCTCCATCCGGTCTAAATGTTGTACGGAAAAGTCTCTGCTACGAATTTTTGGATAACAGAAGCCTTTCATCTCCATTGATGAAGGATTTTGAAAAAAAAAAACTAACAATGCACAAACCTAATAAAAGAAAGGGATGAGGGTATTTTAGTCTTTTGGTACCGTTTAAACTTAACTTATTAAAATGGTGATACTTTTAAAATTCAACCTAAAAAGAGTACTATTTAATAATATTTCATAACAAATCGTGCTACCTTAAAAGCTTGTGCAAGGTAGCGCAAGGGCAATGCAGTTTAAGTCTTTAAGTGACTGCGCTACTTTGAAGCTTGCGCAAAGTAGCATCGGTAGCTGCTACGCAACAATGACTTTTTTGAGTGTGCCAAAATTCAATAAAATGATATTGAAACCTATTAAATAATATATTATTGGAAATGTACGAATGTCTACTTTCTCTCTCTCTATATATATATATATATATATATTACAAAACATGATTTCAATGCATGTAGAAAAAGTTATGGCCGTTAAAGTAATGAAATGTAAGTTTGGAAAAACAATATTTCCAAAAGCACAAAGACCAAAACTTTGAGAACTTCGAAACCCAAACATCCGGGATCAAAACTTAATTTGATTTCTTGTATGCCAACAGAGACATAGCTCAGCTGGTAGATGAATGAATTTGGGACTTGGATAAATGACTCATAGGTCAACGGCTCGAATCATATCAATAGCGAAAACTTTAAAAAAAATACATGGTCCAGAATTAATAGATATTGTCAAAGAAAAATAAATTGAATCCTTATATAAAAAGTTATGATCACAAAACCTTACTAATGTCAATTTTGAAAAACCTTAAAACATTGAAAACCAATTTCGAAACTAGACAAATTATTTATTTTTTTGAAAGCTCGAAACTAGACAACTTAAACAAAATGAACAACACAATTTAAAACATATTTCCTAACATGCTTCAATAGCACAAATAATGAAATGCATGATCATGAATTGCGTGTGTGCACACATTTCTAAAATCTCTTAGCACTTACATTGTGAACCATCCTTTTGGAGACTTCAATTTGCTTAACGAGTTGCTAGACTTTGAAATACGAACATTATCGAACATCCTAAGCAACAGAAAAACAATACAAGCAAAAAATTATTAAGTTATAGAATCAAACCAACCAAAACTAAATAACCTAACCTAATAAATTAATAACAAAGTAAATAATAAACTTTTTTCCATTTTTTATTGAGAAAAAAGACTATATTGCCCCGTAGGTTTTGTGTTATATAACTTTTATAATTAATTAATTATAACTAATCTCGGGGTATGTGTATGCCATTGGCCCAAATAAAAATTTCAAACGTTGCGACTCTTTATTTCGCAGTACGACCGCGCGCGGCAGTCACTAGTCACCACTCACCAGTAGTCAGTAGTCAGGACTGAGGACTGAGGACTGAGGACTGAGGACTGAGGTCTGAGGTCTGAGGTCTGAGGACTGAGAGACTGAGGAGGAGTGAGTAGAGAAGAGAGAAATGGCGAAGAAACGGAGGGTTCCAGAGGTTCTATGGAGGCTATTCAGGGACCAACCTAAAACTCTTGCCCACACAATCATTTCCCTCATACCTCAATCATCGTCATCCAATCTCCACCGCACCGGTGATGAAAACCCCATGTCGTTTCTTCTACGACCAGATGACCCCTCTGATTATCGCTCACTCCTCGACAACTGCTTCGTTGTGGTTAACGACCGCTCGCCTCCTCTCCTAGACTTCTCTCCGGAGAACCGCTGGTCCCAGAAACAGGTTCTTTTTACATTTTTATAAGTTGAATATGATTTAAATTGAATGATTTTTGAGTAGCCAATGTGGGTTTTTTTTGAGTAGTTGTAATGTCTTCAGATTGTGGCAAGGACTATTGAAATGATAATGTCTGAGAAACCCATTTCTCCCAATGTAATATGCAGTGGTTTTGACCGGGTAAATATTGATTCTTATATGTAATGTAATATGCAGTGGTTTTATTGAAGTTTTCATGTCTTGATGGTTATGTGAAATTGTACTACTTGTTTTTTTTTTTTGGTGTACTTGTTTATAAACAATTTAGTCATCATTTAACAGGGAAAACAATCAAGCCGTGTTGTAGAGCTTTTAACTTGTTCAGCTTGGGATCTTCTCTTACAAAGGGTATTTTTATCTCTGAGTGTGTGTTTGTTACATTATTTCTGCAGTGATATATGGATAGTTATGCCATGTATTAATATTACAAATGGTGCAGGTTGGGGACAGTGTCATGGTTTATATACTAAAGTATACTTCGATATTTTTGCCCGTTTCCCCTACAAAACACCATCAAGTAGCTGGTCCTCCTATCACTGAAAAATCATTTAAGTTGTCCAAGCTCAGAGCAAACCCCCAAAGTCAACTTCCTTCATATGTTCAATTTGGTAATCAGTAGTCAATTTATATGCTTCATACTTCATTTATTTTAGGTTTGTAATACCATTTTTGTAACTCTTCACCAGGACCTCTCAAGAAGAGGAAGAGAGTTGATAATGTTAGTTCAATGTTAGAGAGACAGCAAGCCAGTTCATCTGCCTGCGTCAGTGTTAACTCAAGTACAATTGGTAGTGTTGGCTGTAATGGAAGAAGTTATTTAAGGCAATTCAGTGAGCATCCCAAGTGTAACTCTGGTCAAAAGATTTGCCTTGGAGCAGCTACTCCAACAACTGGTGCTGTTATTGATAAATATACAGATGGGGAACTTCAACAACGCTCCAATCAGGTTGCAGCTAATCCTAGAAAGCGGTTAAGATCATTTAGTTGGCAGCGCTGCAGAAATCGTAAGCAAAAATATACTGAAGGATCCAGTGATAGGACATCTTGCACAGACATTTTTACCCGAAACAAAAGTTTCAGGGGGATGCTTCAATATGACTTTAAAAACAGTGTAAGCTATTTCCTTGAAAAGATGATTTCCTTTGAAGAATTTTAGAATCAGTGACCTGGTTTTCGGTCTAAAATAATGGTTGTCATGATATTTTACCAAGTTGAAACAACTTTTTTGATGTTGCATGGCCTACGACATATTTTATGCATTTACACTATAATAATATTGGATAAGCATGTCTTCATGGTATTGTACTTTAGTGGATCGATTGGAATCTTCTATCGCCATTACATTTTATTTATTTCTATTCTGTGTTGATGTGTGTATCTCAAATTGTGATTTAACTGCAGATGCAAGAAAAATGCTCTTGCCTTCTAATGTTACAACCTTCCCAGTTAGTCTCGCAAAGGGATCATATTAATAGACATCCCATGTTTTATAGTTTGGAATGTTCTTCAACAGTTCTCCCACAAAAACGTATCCATTGAAGGCTTTTAAAAATATGGGCATTTCCTATGTGATCTTTCTCTTTTTTGATTTGCTTACTATTCTCATTGTTATCATCCTACTTTATGGATTCTATAATTAGCTATAAATTTGTATGTTATATGTTTGTAGAACTTCGCTTATGGTTTTTTTTTTTTTTTTTGGCCCATGAAACATTCTTTCAATTTAAACTTCTGATGTTATAGGGTACCGTTGCATGTCCTTTGCAGTAGTAGATAAGAGCTGTGTATTCCTTAAGGATCTTCAGATATACTAAATTCTCTAAAGCCCAATTATGCCGATTCACAGCTTCTTATTGGGAATATCTTTGGCTTATCTGATGAAAATGTAAATGCTCATTCAATGCCATGCTCCTGCGGCCGTGGCTTTTGCCTCATTGGATCTTCATGCCTGTAAGTTGAGCATTACACATTGAAGCAGTATGGGTTTACCATATATTCTTCAATTTTATGATATTTGTTTAGGATTTTATGATGTTTTGTGTGATATTTCCCTCTGGTAAAAGGAATAGGAGAGTTGTACTAATCATAGTCCCAATTAAGTTCAATGATGTTTGTGAAAGTTTATGCTTTATTTTCTTGAATTAAAATCTGTACAAAACAGCCCTATATATATATATATATACACACTAGGCATTAACAATTTGTTTAATCTAAGGAATCTGTTTCCTTTTTAAAGAAGGAAACTACTACCAAATCATCTAATAATAGGAAACCTAATATATACATCATAATTAAATATCTAGATCCCTAGAAAAACAGTAGCAATATCTCCAACACTCCCCCTTAAGCTGGGTTGTATATGTTTAACATACCCAGCTTGCTACACAGATCTTCAAAGCCGGTCCTCGAAAGTGCTTTTGTAAGTATATCTGCATTTTGTAATGATGAAGGAGTGTATGTAGGTTCAATGACACCCATTTCTATATTCTCTTTGATAAAATGTTTATCAATCTCGATATGCTTAGTCCTGTCATGTTGAACAGGATTTTTAGCAATACTGATAGCTGCTTGACTGTCACTCAGCAACTTTATACATCTATTAATAGGAACCTTCAATTCAGCTAACAAGCGTTTCGGCCAAATTCCTTCACAAATCCCTTGAGCCATGGCTCTAAATTCAGCTTCATCACTACTTCTTGCCACAACAGATTGCTTTTCACTCCTCTAGGTTGTCAAATTTCCCTAAATATAAGTACAGAAACCTAAAGTTGATCTTCTGTCAGTGACAGACCCAGCCCAGTCTGCATCTGAATATACCTCAACATCTCTTCTTGTATTCTTTTTAAAAAACAGTCCCTTTCCTGGAGTCATTTTTAGATATCTCAGAATCCTATGTACTGCTGTCATGTGTTCTTCAGTGGGATTGTTCATATACTGACTAACAACACTTACAGGAAAGGCAATGTCAGGTCTTGTATGAGAAAGATAGATTAATTTCCCTACAAGTCTCTGGTACCTCCCCTTTTCAACAGGAGCACTATCCTGAATTGACCCCAGTTTGGTGGTAGAGTCCATTATTGTATCAGCTGGTTTACAGTCGAGCATAGCAGTGTCATTGAGCAAATCTAACACATACTTCCTCTGTGAGACAGCAATACCTTTCTTCGATCTAGCAATCTCCATTCCTTGGAAGTACTTGAGGTCCCCTAAATCCTTGATTTCAAATTCTTTTGCAAGAACTCCTTTAATTCTAGGTATTTCCTCCTTAAAGTCTCATGTAAGCACAATATCATCTACATAGACAATCAAAACAGCCAACTTACCACTAGGAGAATGCTATGTGAACATTGTATAATCAGCTTGCCCTTGGATGTATCCTTGCTTTTCAACACCTTGGAGAATCTCTCAAACCATGCTCGGGGAGACTGCTTAAGACCATATAAGGACTTCCTTAGCCTGCATACCTTGCTGCCATTGGTTGCATTTTCAGTCCCAGGAGGAATTTCCATGTACACTTCTTCATCTAAGTCTCCATTCAAGAAAGCATTTTTGACATCTAATTGATAGAGTGGCCAATCAAGATTAGCAGCAAGAGATAATAGAACTCGGATGGAGTTTAACTTAGCCACAGGTGCAAAAGTCTCCTAGTAGTCAATACCATATGATTGGGTGAAGCCCTTGGCTACCAGTCTTGCTTTAAATCGTTCAATACTGCCATCAGCTTTTGTCTTCACAGTGAAGACCCATTTGCAGTCCACTGGTTTCTTCCTCCTAGGTAAGTCACAGATTTCCCATGTACTATTCTTTTCTAGAGCCCTAAGCTCCTCTTCTACAGTACTCTTCCACTCGGCTATAGACAAAGCTTTCTCCACTACTGTTAAAAATTTGCACTTTTGAAATTTTTGCAATAAACCCTCTGAATCTTTGAGACAGCCCTTTATAACTGACATATTTACCTATAGGGTACAACGGTCTGCTTCTGTATTCTCTTACCCCTTTCTGGACTGCTATTGGCAAATCACTATCATGTTGTTCACAGTCAAAGTCTGAATTGTTAGGGGAATTATTGTCTTCAACCTGTGCATTAATTTCTTGAATTTGAGGTTCGGGCTCAGATGATTGAACTGGTTGAGTGTGTGTTGGAACTATTACTTTTTTCTGTCTTTCCCGTCTCCTTGTGTAAACAATATCCTTTTGATCAACAACAGTTGGGACATGACACTTAGATGGTTCTTTAGGAGTTTCACTCAAAGACTGGCTGCTAGGAGGTTCATTAGAGTTCGGTTCAGGAGTATAAGGACTAACTGAGATATGAGGACTAACTGAGATATGAGGACTAACTGAAAGAATTTCAACCAAGCTAGGAGTCCAAAACACATCTAAGCTCTCAAGACTTTGTGGTGACAAACTAGGTCTCTCAAATTTACAAAACTGATATTCACCAGAATTCTCCCTCTGAATAACAATTTTGGTAAAAAATGATTTTGTTTTAAAAAAAGTAACATCCATACTGTAATAAAACTTATGATTAAGAGGACAAAAACACTTATAACCCTTATGAATTGAAGAATAGCCAAGAAAAATCCCCTTAACAGATCGCTTATCCAACTTACCTCGTGAGTGTTTATGAAGATGAATAAAAACTGTACACCTAAATATTTTCGATGGTAAATTAGATATTAGGCGACATTGGGGATAGAAGTGAAGGGTTTTACTAGGAGTTAAAAACTTCAAAGTCTTTGAGGGAAGCCTATTGATCAAATATGCTGCTGTAAGAACAGCATCTCCCCAAAACTTTTTAGAATGTTTGTGGAAAACAACAAGGATCGGGCACCTTCAAGGATGTGTCTATTTTTCCTCTCGGCAATACCATTTTGTTGTGGGGTATCAACACAAGAACTCTGGTGAATGATACCCTCACACAATAGGTAATTGCCAAGCTGAGAATTAAAAAATTCTCTGCCGTTGTCGGTCCTAAAAATTTGAATTGTGTGTATTGAATTGTGTTTTAATCATGGTATGAATGTTTTGAAAATCTGAGAGACCTCAGATTTGTGTTTCATAAGAAAAATCCAAGTAAATTTTGTGTGATCATCAATAAATGAAACAAACCATCTAGCACCAGTGACATTTGGGGTTTGTGATGGTCCCCAAACGTCACTATGTATCATGGAAAAAGGTTTAGATGATTTGTACGTTTGACTTGGAAAACTTGTGCGAGAGTGTTTAGAGAATTGGCATATTTCACACTGGAAAGACATAAGATTTTTATTATTGAACATTGAAGGAAATAGTTTAGCAAGATACACAAAACTTGGGTGTCATAAACGGTAATACCATAACATCACATCACTATCTAGACTAGATTCTCTAACGAGGTCATGTTTGCTAATACTATTAACACAATGCCTACTCACTGCTATTGATGTTTGTAGTTTATGAGAGGGTTGAACTTCCAGAAGATAAAGTCCTTCACAGCCTCTTGCACTGCCAATCATCCTCCCCGTAGTCAAATCCTGAAAAACACAAGTATTTGAACGAAATTCAGCCACACAGTTCATATCTTTAATAAGTTTACTCACTGATAATAAGTTGCAATTTAGTTTAGGCATATATGAAAGAGAATGCAAAGTCAAATTCTTAAAAGCAATCACAGTGCCAATGCCCAATACTTTAGATAGAGTTCCATCAGCAATCCGTACATGAGGGCTATTATCACAGGCTGTGAACTGATGAAAAATGCTTTTGTCTCCAGTCATGTGGTCTGAAGCTCCTGAATCAACTATCCATGATTGAGATTTTTCTAAGGTAGCAGCCAAAGCATCAAGAAAATTACCTTTTTGTGCAATAGAACCCGTACCAATTACAATTGGACTAGCAGACATCTGTATTTGGCTAAGGATCTTATACAGTGCATCCAACTGGTCTTTGCTAAAAGGTTCAGTTCTTGTGGTGGAAGACAGGTTTGCTCGACTCTCACGGTCCTTAGCTGGTTTCCCATAAATCTTCCAACATTTCTCCTTTAGATGTCCAGGTTTTCTACAGTGATCACACCACGGTCTACCTCCCCTGCGTGGTTCCTGATGATTACGGGCAGCCAAAACAGAAGCTTCACCTCCCGTTTCTTTTGTTTCTGTCCCAAGCATCAGAGTTCTGCGACTTTCCTCTCGTCTGACCTCAGAGAAAGCCTCATGAAGACTTGGCAGTGGCTTGGTACCGAAGATCCTTCCTCGCACAGCATCGAGATTGGAAGTTAAACCCAAGCAGAATTTGTAGACTCTCTTTGTCTCGATAATCTTCTTGTACTGTTGAGAGTCTTCGGGTGAACTCCACTTATATTTTTCAAATGCATCAAGCTGCTGCCAATAAGTCTAAAGTTTGTTGTAGTACTCAGTCACCGAGAGATCCCCTTGCCTTAAGTCATGAAGTGCTCCTTCAATTGTCACTAATTCAGGAGTGTTGTCCTTGTGAGAGTATGTCTCTTTCACTGCTTCCCAAACCTCGGCAGCTGTCTCATAAAGAAGAAAATTCTCACCGATATTGGGCATCATCGAATTCATCAACCAAGACATGACTTGGCTGTTATCTCTCTTCCAGACTCTATATCTAGCATTCTTCTTTTCGGGCTTGATAACTTTTTCTGTAAGATAGTCTTCCTTCTCTTTGCTGTATAGATAAAGTAGGACGGATTGAGACCACTGGAGGTAGTTTCGACCAGTAAGTTTGTAGGAAGTAATGGACATATGAGGGAAATTTTGAGGTTCTCCACCATTGCTGCCAAGAATGGTGGTTTCGGGAATTATAGACTCGGTTGAGATTGTTTCAGAACTGTTGGATTCAGTTTCTTTGGACATGATGAATGATGAGGATTGTTGCCGGAAAGAGCAACAAGAGGATAGGAGTTACTGCTGGAAAAAAGCAGTAAGGAATTCGGGATTCGGGATTCGGGATTCGGGATTCGGATTTCGGATTTCGGATTTCGGATTTCGGATTTCGGAATTCGGAATTCGGAATTGAGATCACTGCCGGAAAGAGCAGTAAGAAAAAAAAATTAGGGTTTTAAAGGAGGCTTTGATACCTTGTGAAAGTTTATGCTTTATTTTCTTGAATTAAAATTTGTACAAAACAACATTATATATATATATATATATATATATATATTTTTATATTTACACTAGACAGTAACAATCTGTTTAATCTAAGGAATCTGTTTCCTTTTTAAAGAAGGAAACAATACCAAATCATCTAATAATAGGAAACCTAATATATACATCATAATTAAATATCTAGATCCTTAGAAAAACAGTAGCAATATCTCCAACAATGTTAATATCCCTTGATGAGGCCCATGCATCAAATTGAAGCCTCTAAAATGGTCAAGATGAAAAGGAACAACAGTTGTGTCTTTAAAAGAGGATTTGAAGGCTTTTAGCACGGAACCTGTGGCTTTTGTCATATTGTTTTGAAAATAGTCAAGATGGTGATGCTATGATGCCTCTTTTAAAAAAAAATTAAAGCTATTTGGCGTCGGACAAAGTGAAACCTTATATTGAATTGTAAACCCGAGACCAAGAGAATAAATAGGGGTAATATGTTCATTTTCGGATCATAGACATTCACTTTAAGTCCACTAATCAATTTGCCTCTGTTTTTGGTTCTCCAGGTATCGATCACTGGTAAAATTGATGAAGATTCTCATACGCAGATCTCAACATTGTCAGCATATGAGATTGTTGGATAAGCATTGTGCTGTTCCATCATTGGATAAAAGAACTATGGAAAATTCAAGCTCTTTGTTGGAGGTTAGTAGTCATGGGATTTTAAAGCTCAAATTTTCAGGCATATGAGGTGCATGAAGGTGTAAGAGGCTTATTAATGATATACTGCACTGTAAGCCTTGTTGTTTACTGTTTTGGCATCCATTTCTACTCCTTCCTTTTCTTAAGGGTAAAATCTGGCAGCATGCAGCCATGCATAGGACCTCCTCTTTTCTCATTTTTTGCCTATCTTCTGTAACAAATAGAATAGATCTTTCATGAATATCTGCTCCATTACCCTGGTTGCTTATCTATCCTAGGCAGGCTAATGCTTATTTCTGTCTCAGGGCTACGTATCGCATATTTCATTTCCTTCTGATTCTTGTAATTAAACATGACTTTCTTTTCTTTTCTTTTCATTTTGCTTTTTCAGGGAAAAAAATTGGGGGAAATAGGGCGTGGGAAGTCTCATGGTTCCAGCACTAAACATTGCAACAAAATTCTGGAAGCTGGTGATTCTCATGTTGAGGCAATCAAGCCTTATTGCTCGAAAAATCAGGTGGTTTCATTTATCTGGGCTGTTTGCAGGAGTATAATTCCTGCTGATTTGCTAGGGACTCCTTCTAATTGGAGAATATTGAGGAGAAACATTTCCAAGTTTATGCGACTAAGAATATTTGAGAAATTCTCTACAAAGCACTGTATGCAGAATCTAAAAACTTCAGTGCTATCATTTTTATCAAATAAACACTCTTTATGCTTCTTGAATGCTCAGGTGTTAAAAGATGCAACAGGACAAGATGTAATAATGCAGAAAGAGTTTGGTAAATTGAAAAATGCCATGCACAATCTAAAATACAAACTTTTGACAAACTGGATTTTTTGGTTCTTTTCATGTCTAGTTGTGCCATTAGTGCAAGCCAACTTCTATGTCACTGAAAGTGAGCATGGGAAACAAGATATATATTATTATAGAAAGTCAGTTTGGGAAATGTTGACAAACAAAGCTATCACTTGCTTAAAAGATAAGAGCTATCACCACTTAGATGATGCAGACGTTAGATGTATCATAAGCAATAGACCATTTGGTTTCTCAAAGCTCAGACTTTGTCCAAAAGAAAATGGAGTAAGGATGCTAGCAAATCTTAAAGCATCATCAAAAATGCTGGCAGTAGATACATGTCCTGGAATGAAGAACACCTATATACGTTATAAAAGACTCAAATTTGACCACTTCAAGTCTGTGAATAGTGTTCTTCGTGATACACATGCCGTTCTAAAAGGTGTACTGTTGAAAGAACCTGATAAGTTAGGGTCATCGGTGTTTGATTATAATGATGTCTACAGAAAGTTATGCCCTTTTCTTATTGGTCTGAAGAATGGATTGACAAACATTCCTGATGTATTCATTGTGGTTTCTGATGTCTCAAAAGCATTTGATTCCATTGATCAAGATAAGCTGCTTGATGTAATGAAAGATGTTGTATTGAAGGATAGATATCTTCTTGAACGGTCTCATCAAGTTGTCTGCACGAAGAAATCTTTGAGTGTGCATGAGAATCTTATATTGATGGATCACAATATCTACCCTTGTTATACAAGATTCTCATCTTCTCTCACCTTTCCCTCATTGCATAGCATCCTTGTTAATCAGGTATCAATTTGATCACTTTATGCGGAAAGTAAATATTCTTCTTTATATTTTGTTAGAAGGTTTGTTATAGCGTCTATTCTCGTCTTGGTTATCGCTATCAGTTATAAAATGAAGTTACTTCTGCTAATTAGTATACCTGTATGACTTACGTATGCATTTTTTTTCTCATGTCTGATGCTGCTTGCAAGGTATAAAATATCTAAATATATGCAGCTTTGCCTTTTTTTGAAAGAACCTTTGCTTTTCTAAACTTCATTTCCTTGTTGATTTTTCCTGAATGGAAATCTCTAGAATTTAGTTCTCTCTCTCTCTCTCTCTCTTTCTCGCTCTCAAGACTGGGCAGTTTTATTTGTTCCATTGGTTTAGTTTGGGATACTGATGTCTTGGGATACAGAGCTTCTCTTCTCAGCAAGCCCATTTTCTGTTCATTTTTCCTATTTTCATGGGGTTAATGTTTCAGGTTCAGAACCGCAGTGTGAGGAGAGAGAAAATTTTGTTTCTTCTAAATGAGCTCGTGAAGCGCAATGTGATGCAGCTTAATAAGAAATTCTACCACCAAGGCATAGGTATACCTCAAGGAAGTGTTTTATCTTCTCTGCTTTGCTCATTATACTATGGAGATTTGGAAAGGAATGTGATCTATCCATTTCTTGAGAAAACCCGAAGGTCTGTTATTGAAGTTCCATCTGGAACTCATAATTCCGGAGAATATAGCAGGGAAAATACAATTATCTCATCTCCGAGTAATATGCTCCTTAGATTTATTGATGACTTTATTTTCATATCAACCTCAAAGGAGCAGGCCACTAGCTTCTTCTACAGATTGCATAGGGGATTTCAGGATTACAACTGCTACATGAATGAGGAAAAGTTCTGTGTAAATTTTGATATTGGAAACAAATCAAGGTTTCCGGCAAATAGATTGTATGTAGGTGAAGATGGTATCTCATTTCTTCAATGGAGTGGTTTGCTCGTCAACTCTAGCACTTTAGAAGTTCAGGGAGATTACACAAGGTTTGTTTTTCTATAAATATAGTTTCAGTTACCCTGAAATGCATACTCCTCACTCAGATGCTGTTAATGTTCATCTGAGTCATTAACTGCATATAGATTGATGGTTAGGAAATAACAGTGAGAAGTAATACCATCAGTTACTTTTAAGACTATACAACATGCATAATGTTCATTCAATATTGTCTTCTCAAAGTAACCTTTACAAAGTTTAAAACAGGTATTTGAACAACCATTTGCGTTCCACTCTTACTGTCTGCTGGCAAGGCAAACCAGATCATGATCTAAAGATGAAGTTACAATGTTTCGTGAGACCTAAATGCCATCCCATATTCTTCGATTCAAATATAAACTCAGCTGATGTCGTCAGATTGAACATCTACCAAGTTTTTCTGTTATGTGCAATGAAATTCCATTGTTATGTATCGGAGTTATCATCCATTTGGAAACTCAGCACAAGATCCTATCTGAAAATCATTAAAAGATCCTTGAGGTACAGATGTTATTCTCCGCTGTTATCTTGCAGAAGTAGTCTCATCAAACTTGAGCAGTGATCTTAGTTATAGAAGCCTTAGGTTAGTCGAATTTTTCTTTTCGTTTTTGTTTTCTACTTGCATTATCCTCCACTGTTTGAATTGTTAGGTATCTGCATTTGCTGATAAAGAAAAGAATGCAATCTGTGAATCTTGGTCCTAATTTTTACCCGGTTCTTCATTTGGAGGAGGGGGAAGTTGAATGGCTAGGATTAAATGCTTATTTCCAAGTGCTAAAGAGAAAACAATCGCGACATAAAGAGTTGCTGTCATTGTTGAGGTCTAAGCTATCAGCACATAGAATTACTGGGAATGTTTCATGTCCACTGAATTATGCAATTGATAAGACTCATTCCTCTTCGATCTGGAAAATCAAGTATTAGACTCCTATAGGTATGCAATTAAATGATTGACATGCTGACATGCTTATTCTCATTTTTCATATAGTTTCTTGTTATCCAAGAAATGTATTCACATAAATTTTTTTATATATATATACAGTTTTTCTATTGTCAGTTCGTCCTGATATAAAATATATCAGGACGAAGAATGTTGACCATTAGATTTACATACTTTGACTTAAAGTGTATGTACTTGTCAAAACTTCTTTTTAATCTGTGGTGCACATTCTTCGTCATAATATATTTTATATCATGATGAACTGATAGTAGAAAGACTATATATATATATATATATATATATATATATATTGTTAATTTTTCCTTGACTATCAACCGCAGGAGGAATGCTACTAAAGGAGCAAGCAAACGTGAGAAGTGCACTTACAAGTCCGAAATTATATTTGGTTTTGCCCGTTTATCCGAATTTATGATGATTTGTGTTTGATTATATCTTTTCTTTTTTCTGTCTTTCAAGTTTCAACTCATCTCATTTTTATCGGTGAGAATTATAAAACATGACCACAACTATTATGTAAAATTTGTTTCTAATAACATACAAAAGTTTTCCGTTAATAACCAAATGTTAAATTTAATTTCAGTCCTTAACCAAACTTAAAATCTCCTTGCTACTTTTTTATTTTGTTTCTTCCTTTTTACAAAAAAAAAAATAATTCTTGAAACCTTGATAAAACTTAAAAGCATGAAATCTGATTAAAAAGAACATGAAAAACGCGAAACCTTATATCTATTGAAAACAAAAATTATTGTAACACCTTTTAAAAACCATGTTTTAAAATTTTTTTATGAAAAATTATCGAAACATCCTTTTTGAAGGAATATTTCAATAAAACATGAAACATTTCATTTTTCAATGGCTTACCCTTTTTTTCGCATATAAAGAATAGTGTTGTCAGGAAGGGTCACCTCGGTGGTGTTGTTTCCGTACTTGGGAGCACAAGTGATGCATGCCTAGGTGGTACCTTCATTGCAAAGGTGCCATCGGTGAGAGATAAGAGCATCTCCAATGCTATTATGCATTTGGAGAAAATGGAGTGCTACATAGGATAGATACTAATGAAGTTAGAAAAGTTCTCTCCAATGCAATTATATAAGTTGAATATGGAGATAATGTGGCAAAAAAAAAAGTTAAAGAATATGGAGTTGAGTTTCTAATTCTAGAAACTCTTCTAGAAATGCTGATTAGGATTTCCAACTATTTCCACCAATAATACTAAAGTTTATTTAATTGTAAAATAAAAGAGGAGAGAGAATATCATAATTGTTTTATCATGATTGGCTAAAAAATAGATACATATTTGATTTTAGATAATTGCATTTGAGATGCGAATATGTATTTCTCTATAAAATTTTCAAAAGTGGGCCAATTTTGAATAGAAATGCTGATGTGGTACTATTTAGAAACTCAAAAATGCATAATAGTATTGTAGATGCTCTAAGAGAGGAGAGAAGAGATTGAGGAGTGTTTATTTTATATGGGAGTATTCAGTAATCGCTCAAAAACGTGATTATAATTTATAAATAGTTAAATTTCCTTAAAAACAAATCCCATGTTCTTAGGGGTTATTTATGATTTTTTTTTTCCACTTTTAATATTCTATGATTATGGTGGTGTTGTAAAACCAATCTAAGCTTTTAGGATATGAACAATATATCCATCTAACTCTCGGGTAATTAATAAATACAACAATACTCCAATCTCCCTATTATTGTTATTATTATTATTATTATTATTATTATTATTATTTGATATATCCATCTCCTTATTTGACAGCATTATAATTTTCTCTTTTCTTTTTAATCCCTCGTGAAGTTGGCCATTTGATCTCTATATAATTATCTCCCTTTCCAATTCTAGAGAACTTTTTATGTGACAATGTGGAATTTGATTCATAATCCAATTTTTTTTTTAATGTTATACAATTGATGTTTGTGAAATTGATCTGGAAAAACTGATTACATTTACATATAATATGGTATTTGAAATGGGATGGATCCAAGGGTGTACCTGTTGAAATTTTTTTCTCCGATGTGACCAAATTGATGGTCGAAGAAAAAAAGCACATATAGCTTATAGCTATGATAATGTTTTACAATAAAAGTATTCAAGGCAACTTTTTTCAGTGCTGAAGAAAGAACTTCACTTTATCATAAGGCGTTGTGCCTACCATGATCCATGAGTCCATCACTAAATATAATAGCAGCTCACTTTCTGACTGCTGCTTCACTTACAGTTCATGAATCATGAGTGACACAGAATATTAGGGATGGAATGGTGCACATGACATAATCTATTTTGTACTCATCACATGACACATCTACATGTTGCTTTTTTTTTTCTCTCTTAATTTCTCATATTATTTCACTGAACAATAATGCACATTATCCAAAACAATGAACAATAATGCAACTTCGTCGGTTTATCTACACACCCAAAAAAAAAAAAACAAATGTTTGGTAGCAAATTCATAAAAATCGGAATATGCATTTCCAACCAGAGAGAGTGTAATTAGAAAGATGAATAAAATGGATATGGTTTATCTCAAAAATATAATTAAAAAAGGAAGGAAAGGCATGCATATTGATATGGTGCAATCTGTATGGATCTCATCCCATCATATCATAATCATGATTGATGCTATGCCATCTCCTTCATGGACCCCCCCTATTGTCCATTTGTATATTCTTACTCATTTACTATTGAAGTATCGTTAATAATCAAAATGAAATGTTAGTTTTATACTTTTATGGGAAATGAAACTAGATTCTTTAAGTGGGAGTGAAATTAAATTTCTGATTTATTTGTGGGACTCACTCTCGTGTGTCATGATCTTCCAACATCCATATAGCATTATCATGTTGGACTCCTAATTGTTAAATATTTAAATCTAAAATTTGAAAAAGTTTCAAACACCGAAACCGTTTTTTCTCGATTTCGTTGAATACAAAGAATTAGAAAATTGGACTAAATTTTTTTATTTGAAAAAACAAATAGTTGTAGAATATGAAGATTTTTCAAATTTTGTTTACTAGATTAAATTGAGCTTGTCATCCAAGTAAAATTTTAGATCAAAATTAATTAAAATTGATGGATTTCATCAAAGTTCTTACTTTATATTAAAATAAATGATCTATTAAAAAAAACTAATATATATATATATATAAGAGTAGATAGTCTTACAACCCAAAAAACTAATCTATTGGTTTCGGCATTCATTAGTATATATATTATTCTCTTTCTATTTATTTATTTACTTAATCTATATGAGATTCATTTTAAGGTTCTCTAAGCTAATAAGTAATAACATATTAGTTAATTACAAAATTTACAACAGTACTTCGTATATATAATTGGAAACTTTGTAATTGTCACCGCCCCTATATAATTCACCCTTACTTGTTTTTAATAATTAACTATCACTCTACGTCTCTACCCATTTATAAATTCTTGCTATATATATTTATTGGAGTTGAAGCCCCACGAAAACAATGTCCAAGTTTAATATACGTTCTCTCTTTTGTGCATTCATCGGCTGAGGCTTCTCTCTTCCATTACCATGGCTTCTCTGTGGACCAAAACCATGATTATAGCAAATCTTATTGTTTTTATGCTGAGATGGTGTGTTGTTCCCTCCACGGCTGAGCTTCCACGATTCGATCACACCCCCACCAAAGCCGATGGATCTCTTAGCTTTCTGGTTATCGGAGATTGGGGAAGAAAAGGAGGTTACAATCAAACTGAAGTTGCATATCAGGTAAATTAATTATTAATTACTAACTCTTAATTAAGTAATTAATGCATATCATCTTTTGATGCATATGTTTGCATTTCATTTAACACTTATGTTAATTGTACATGTTGTGTACGTAAAAGCTTATGTTTCAAAGCTAGTGTTTCTTCATTATACTCCATTATGTCATAAAACTTGTTTATACAAATCTTTTCTTCTAAATTTCATTAGTTACTAAAAATTTACTACTACTTTAATTTGGAACATCGATCATTCACTATTAATCTATTATATATTATTTCTTGATTTCTTGATTTCAGAAAATAAAAATTTAATTAGATGATAGAATTCTTCTTAAAACACCATAGCTAGGTTATATTTTTGTTTATGTATATAAAATTCTTCTACTTAAAGTGACACATATATGTACAACATCCATCTAAGAATTATATTATATTTTTTATATATTTTTTTTAAAATAAAAATAGTAACTGACCGGAACATAACATTCTGGGGGGAATATGGACTGCTTGGTATCAAAGCGAATGTTTATGGTAAGTAGCATCCAATGAAATTCAAAGATTATAATATTATATATAATATATTTGTTTAATCTCTTATTTTGTAATTTGTAAATTGTAAGGGAGTATAATTCCATATTTCCATGCAGATGCCATGTCCCATTTCTCATTTCTGGTCTGTTAATTTCAGGCCATACAGTGGGGCATATTACATGGAATGGAATGTCACCATTTCCTTCATCATTGGCTATAAGACAAATCATTTTATATCCTATTCAAAACCAAAGTTGGTGCACAAAATATAAACCAAACAAGACTTTTTGTTTTATAGAAAGCTTATATTTCTTTTATCTTTTTTCTAGGTGAACAAAAATTAGCAATTTAAAAATAATTGGGGTTGATCAATTTAATTTATATCCATGTAATTTATTCATATTTTGAGTTGATTGATTTACTAATCACCTTACATTTTTTATATATTGATCAGATGGGAATAATTGGAGAGAAGTTGGAGATTGATTTCATAATCTCCACTGGAGATAACTTTTATGATGATGGATTGACCGGCTTGGATGATGATGCATTTTTTGAATCATTTGTCAATATCTATACAGCACCTGCCTTGCAAAAACAGTGGTATAATGGTAATATTATATCTAAACCATCAAATTATTCCATTATAATGACGACATTGAAATTTAACATTCAAAACAACCTATAGATCAACAATGTTAAGGTTGCAATCAAAGTTATCTTGATTAAGATATTCATGAACATGACCATAACAACTTTGATTACGAATATTTCTGTATTATTGATCTTATCTCAATCTGGATTTTTAAAAAATGTATGTGTTTGAATAAAATATGATTATAAAGGGTTATATTATAAACATGCAGTCAAAGGACCCATGTTAACAAAATTAACCTTTTTAATTTTCTTTTCTAAAATCATATTAACATTTTACTAATTGAAATAAAAGAAGAGAAATGAAAGCAATAATATTGCTGAATGTGTGGCAGTACTTGGCAACCATGATTATAGAGGTGATGTGGAGGCTCAGTTGAGTCGTATGCTAAGAGAAATAGATAGCAGATGGGTTTGCTTGAGGTCCTTCATTGTTAATGCTGGTAATTAAACCAACACGATTTTCCCAATTTCCAATTTCAATTCTTAATTAAAAGCAACACCCATCCAATGTCTCTGACAATGTAGCAATATATTCTTGTTTTATTTTCGCAGAAATTGCAGAATTCATCTTCGTGGATACAACTCCTTTTGTTGATAAGTACTTCACTGAGCCAGAGGACCATGTCTATGATTGGAGTGGCATTGAGCCCCGACACAATTACCTTGCACAACTCCTAAACGTAATTTAATTTCCTTTTTTACAGTAATAATATTATTTCAAATCATTTCTGTTAATTTTCTATAATACAAATATTTGTAATAGGCTGTGGATTCAGCTTTAAGAGAATCAACAGCAAAATGGAAGATAGTAGTGGGTCCTCATACAATCAAAAGCGCTGGTCATCATGGTAACACACAAGAACTTGCACGCCAACTTCTCCCGATTCTTCAAGTAAATTATTACACGTTTAAATTAAACTATTAAAGTTGGTTTTGCTTGACGCAGTAAATTAATTATAAAAATAATTAAATTATATTATAACATTGTTTTCAATCTTCAGGCAAATGAGGTTGATCTTTACATTAATGGCCATGACCATTGCTTGGAACACATTAGTAGCTCTGAGAGGTAATTGATCTACATAATTAACTTAATATAAGAAAATAATCAATTGTGAATTGAAGCAATTAATTTCTTATTAATTATTGTAAAATTATGATGATGTGCAGTGGAATTCAATATTTAACAAGTGGAGGAGGGTCAAAGGCATGGAGGGGTGATGTGAGTTGGTGGAAGCCACATGAAATGAAATTTTATTATGATGGACAAGGCTTCATGTCGATCCAAATAACTCAAACAGAAGTTGATATAGCCTTTTATGATGATTTTGGCAATGTTTTGCATAAATGGAGCACTTCAAAACACCTTTACGTCTCTGCTATTTAATGCAGTCTATCCAACTTTACATTATTCAACCATTCTGTTGAAATTAGTAGGGTCACCACCCTTGTAATGTTGTATCAATTTGTAAGATTTTTCATTCAACAAAATTGAAAAGAAAAAAAGAAGAAGAATTTTCCGGTCACTTGTTGGTTTTTTTTAATACAAATATGAAGAAACAAAACAAACAGAAAACACACTACAGAGGCATGTCACCATTCTGGTAACGCAACAAGGATACTCTTCCATCCAAAATCTATCATCAGTTAGTAGAAGGGCATTTTTGGCTAGCAATTGAGCAACCTGGTTGGCCTGTCTAGGAATATAGTTGAAACACAAACCAATCATTTCAGAAGAAATGAGAATAATATCAGCAAGTATTGCGCCACACAATGAATCCAGGTGGCTACTCTCATTGATCCACCTTACCACTACTTCAGCATCAGACTTAACATAACAAGGAGATAAACCACAGTCTTTGCTAAATTGGATTCCCCTAAGGATGGCAATTGCCTCAGTAGCTTGGGCATTGAAATACCAGGCCATCACTTGAGAGCTAGAAGCCATGACACCACCTGTTGAATCTCTGATAACCAACCAAACCTAATTCGACCTTCCCTAACATCAGTCGCAGCATCACGGTTTACCTTGTAAAAACCTTGAGATGGAGGACACCACAACACATTCCTACGGCTGACCAAACTATTGTTCGTTGCCACCCCCATGTTACACTCCTTATATTCCAGCAAGAAGCATTTCGCCCACACAAACACATCACACACATCCGCATAAGGGGCTCTATGAGTTTTTGCATTGCTTAAAGACCAAACTCTCCAGACTATTGTACAGAACACCTCCAAATCCTCCTCACCCAAAGAGCTGGAGCAATCAAGAAGGAGGTCAAAGAAGTTTTTATACTGGCCTCTAATCTGAGTGTTGCTGGGAATCCATTGTTTTCGAGCATGCTTGAAAATTTTACAGTCCCATATGTTGACCAAATTCTAACTCCGTCGGGCGGATGGAAAAACACATTGATTGAGCAATCTTTTACTAAAGATGATGTTATGGCCATTCAGAGTATCCTTATTGGCTCAAGAAGCTGTGGTGATTCATTGGTTTGGCATTATGCAGATAATGGGCCTTCAATGTTAAAAGTGGTTATTGGGTCGCTAGAAACATGATGGTGCAGGTTAGTTCCACTTATTCGGCTTCCAGCATCAGTACTGATTGGTGGAAAAAACTATGGAATCTAAAACTTCCCCAAAGAATTATAGTGTCAAATCATTGCATTAGTTTGTAAAACATTATTGATTATAGGTGAGGGGCTAACCATTGGGACCGGCCTTGTCTGGGCCCATGAAATTGAATCATCATTAGTTGGCTGTTATACCTATATATAGACGAATATATATATTCATAATTTCCTTATATTATAAAAGAAAATTATAAATTTAGCAATCCCCAATAAGTTTAATGTTTTTGTCTACGTTTCCGTTTTGTGGAGAAAAAAAGCCCTTGAATAAGTTGTGGGTTTTTTGTCGTGTTAAATAGAGAGATAAAGAGAGAAAATGACAAAAATATCAACAGAGAGAAATAGAGAAAGTTAATGCGAGAATTGGGAGAGAAAAAGTTACCAAAAGAATAAGAAGAGAGGAAAGTTATAGGTGAAAAAACGAAACTCAATTTCGATTTCTAACAATTTTACACGCTGGATTTTACTTGTTAATTTTGTACACTAATACACACTGGTTATAAGTGAAATTTTACACACACCAGTTATAAATGGAATTTTACAGTCATTTATAATTGGTATTTTATACAATAGTTATTGATTGAAAGATTACACGCCAATATAAATTTTCTAGGAATTAAAACGAACAGATTTCTCAATTTTCTCTAACTTCTAACTTTCCATCTCTTCTAATTCTTTTTGTAATTTTATCTCTTTTACACCATTTCTCACTCAACTAATACTATGCCACAAGAAAACAGAAATGCTTGGGGTGTGAAAATATAGAAAATGCAGAGAGAATTAGGAAAAGAGAGAAGAGAGAGTAAAAACATAAGAGGAGTATTTTGGTCACACAATGGCTAAAGTTGACAAAAAAATTTGTTAGGGGTGTAAAATTTTCCATAATTTATAGGCAAAAAGTTGTATTTCCTCTTATATATACACTTACAAGTGTTAATATTAAGATATATTATCTATTTGCATAGGTGGCAATGCATCTCTTCTTACACGTAGTTAGGGGCGAAGGCAAAAGGGGGCTGCTAGGGGCCATGGCCTCCCAGCCAATCAAAAATTCAAAATTTTTACTTATATTTATATTATAAAATTATAATATGTAAATGATAATTTTAACTAGCTCCTCTATGTTATTGATAAATTAATTTCTTCCATATTTAGTTATTTATTTTATAGAGACAAAATCAATCCCTTTTGGCATTTTAATTTTTTTTTTTATGATTTCATACATTATTTCCTAATCTAATCTATGTATGGGTTCAACAACTACACATTTACCATATAGTTACAAGACTAATTTTCAATCATTGTATTTCAATCCAAAGATCTTAAGAATTAAAGATTTGAAAATTAAAAAAAATAAAACTAAAAGGAAATAACCTATACATGAACTATATAGTAGTTAACATAGTTTATTTACTCATAGTTTTTCGATTTGAACGTTAAGGTTATTTATATGAACTTCCAAGATTTTAGGTTTGAGATAATAAATTAATAAATATTTTAATTTTATTTTTCAAGCTTGTGTTATTATATATCTATTATTTTGTTAGGTAGTTACTATAGTGTAAGAACCTCACTTCTATAATTGGCTTATTTTATGACAAATTACATTGGGGATGTTTATGTAACGGGTAGCATAGGTTCTCCAAGTGTGGTTCTCCAAAAGACATGCTTCTGGTCATCCCAAAGAGCTTCAAGAGAGGTAGTTCACTTGTTCTTAACTCTTGAAGAGATTTAGTTGTACACACTCACATCTTATGCATTTGTATTGACATGCATTGATTGTTGCACACTCACACACTTACGTGCATTTGAATTGTTATGCATTTGTTTCATGATTGCTCATGTGTGCATTCTTTCACAATCACACTTGCACTTCATTTTTAGATTTAAGTGTGGTTGTTGCATTCACGCTCGCACGTCTTGTAGTGCTTGTTTTTTAGCGTTGATAGGCCATATGTGCGGGTCACTGTGAGCGGGTAAATACCCGCGCACCCACCAGCGCAGTTGTCCTGGTGTGGTTTTTGGACCCCGGTTTGCTGGTCTGTTCGCCTGTCCTAAACCAACGAAGTCCTTGTGTGCGGGTCAGTGCGCGGGTCTGTACCCGCGCAGTAGACCAGTGCAGTTGGTGTTGAGGCATTTTGATCCCCGGTTCGCTGGTGAGTTCGCTGGTCTCGAACCAGCGGGTAGGTACCCAAGCACTACGTCAGTTTTACTTGTCCTCTTGCAAACTTTTCCAAAACGATGTAGTGTTGTCTAGGGCTTCTTTATATATGTTCTTATCTCTCCCATTTCGTCCTTAGAGCTTCAGAAATTGATTTTTAGGGAGAGGAAGTGTTTCCTTAGTGAGAGAAGCACCAAGAGTGTTCTTTAACTCTCCAAACCTAAAACCCATCATCCTTTATGCATCATTAAGCTTCATTAAGGCATGGGTCTTCATCTTTAATTGACTTGGTAAGTTAAACAAAAACTCTATCTTTGTTATTTGCTTAAACTATCTAAGAAGATGTTTTTATTGCATTTATTAGTTGATTAAATGCTAGGACTTCATTTATTACATCTTGTTATAAGTTCATTTGCATGATTGAGTTTGTATTGTGATAGTTTGCATTTAGGACATATTTTCCATCTAGCTAATTAGGACTCATTGATTGCATTTGTTAATTGCATTTATTGTCCTTGCCATTTTATGTGACAACATGTGTTGATATGACTTTGTTTGATGATTAGATTTTAAACTTGCATATCTATATCTAGTTAGGTCTTTATGAACATTCATATAGACATTGATATCTATGATTTATACTTAGTGTCATCTTTAATTCCTAGATAAGCATTTAGTGTTGCCTAGCATTATTTGCATTTTGAATATTCATATATTCACTTAGTTGTTGATCTCTTCTTTGAGAGTTAAGTCTTGTGACTACCGGTGTATAATGCACAAGCAAGTGAAATCTTGCAACCAAGGTGTGGTTGGCAAGCAAAGTGATCAAAGAGTCACTATAAAAGCCCGTTGGGTAGTAGTGGTGGATTAGTGACAGAGAATGGTGTGACTAGAAGTCAACCTAGGTTGTAAGCATCATTACAATAGTGGATTTGAGGATCGGTGTGGCTAGAAGGATAGCCTGTGGTTTTTCCCTTGTTGAAGGGTTTCCACGTAAAAAATCAAGTGTCTTTTAATTTCCGCATTTATACTTGATTTTATATTGTTTATTTATTGAGTGAATTTTAAATATTGACTAATCTAAGTGTCTTTTAATTTCCGCATTTATACTTGATTTTATATTGTTTATTATTGAGTGAATTTTAAATATTGACTAATCAAGGAAAATTGGTAATTAACTTGATTAAAACCTATTGACCCCCTCGGTTAGTAGACACACGTTAAGTATTATTTTCATATAGTTTTGATAAATTTATTTTACTCATTTGTTATTTAAATTTGTTCACAAATATTTATAAGTTAATTTGGTTTGACATGAATGTTATAAAGTTAAATCATAAGTGTATAAATAATCATTTTTTTCTCATAAATTCTTTGATTAAGGAACTATCGGAAGAGATATTTCATCTATACAACAAGATAAAAGATTATTTTCTCACAAATTCTTGGATTATATATATTTAAATGGAAATCGTAAAGAAATTTAAATAAATTTTATTATATATGATTTTTGAAAAACAAAATAGAGTCAAGTTCCATTTTGATTCATAAAGTTAGTGGGATTATTATTATTATTATTATTTTGTATCATTACTTTAAAGATTAAACTATTACGTTTTGGTATATTAATATATTTTTCTTAGATATCCTTTAATATTAGTGTCTATCTTGGTTCCTCAAAAACTAAAATCATGGCTTCGCCCCTGCACATAGCGGTGGGGTCAAGTCTCTTCATATATATTCTTACAAATATTTATGAGAGTTCCTCTCAAGTATTATAGGAACCTTGACCGAATTCTCTCTTTTATATATATATATATATATATATATATATATATATATATATAGAGAGAGAGAGATAGAGGGTGTTTTTGTAATCCGGCCTTCTTGTACTACTTAAAAATAAAAATAAAAATGTATTCATAACAGTCGTTAACTTAACAATTTACCTTATTATATTATTAAAATATTCGTCTAATGAGATTCTGAACTGTAACGATTTAGTTGAAGATGGCATTGGAACACTAATGTGTGGATTGATGATGTACAACCGAATATAATACGTGATCTTATCAAAATATACCTATTATACGTTGGATCAATGAAAAAGCAGCAGATCATATATATTAAGTAATAACTTTCATGACTGATGTCATTGCTGATAATAATTCAACTTGTCTAATTGAATATGTATGTGATACGTTGAGATGCCTAGACTCACCAACTTGTCTATTGCATCTTATATAATAATTCAGAAATTAAACCTTATATAAGATGAGATTGGCCCCTCACATCCATACCACGATTTTATGGATTTGAGTCTCACTCTTTTCTATATCCCTAATTATTTTAATATTTAAAATAAATAAATAAAAAACAATCACCCATTTTCCCTCTCTGTTTTCATTTTACAGTAGAACCTCTGTAAATTAATCTCCTATAAATTAATATCCTTGTTAAATTAATAAAAAATCATGGCTCAGACTCGGGCTAGTGTAAAAAATTAATAAACCCCTCTATCATAATAATTAATAACTTATTTTTGAAACCATATGTAAAATTTCGGTCCCGACTGTCGTATAAATTAATAATTCTATAAAAGTACAAATATAGTAAATAATAATTAAGAACTGAAAAATTACTTCAAGATGCTAGTTTGTACAAAATCATTATGTTTTATATTTTTGACTTCATCCTTCATCTTTTGAATTGTCCTCTTGTTATAACTTATCACAAAGAAGATTAAAAAAAGGAGAATTTTTAGGAGCCGTTAGGAATAAATTTTTTAAGTATATCTTGAGATCTCTCTTCTTATGTACAACCAAAGAATAAGCCAAAGAATAAGCCTCAATCATATTCCTAAAAGGAATTGGAAAATTTCTTAATAAATCTTTTCTAAACAAGAAATCATGAAGAAAAAAAAGGAAATTTCCCTGAATTAGAAAACCGACTAAATAAGGAATCCCGAAAATGAACCTTCCTTAAACAAGAAAACCGACT
Organism: Dipteronia sinensis; assembly: GCA_033220585.1. Lineage (NCBI taxonomy): Eukaryota > Viridiplantae > Streptophyta > Magnoliopsida > Sapindales > Sapindaceae > Dipteronia > Dipteronia sinensis. Next base: position 44,278,915 of record CM065638.1, on the reverse strand, counting down.
TCCATATATTTTCTAAGACAATAATATTTTACAGTGTAAAACCCTTCAAATTAATAAACCATCTAAATTAATACTCAATGATTGGTTTCAAAAATATTAATTTAGAGAGGTTCTACTGTAATTTGTCATCTCATCGATCCCCAGCAAAGCTGAAAGGAAAAATGCTCTTAGTCATCATGTCACTCACTTGCATGCTGGTTGAATGGTTGCTTTGAATTGACATAAAAATAGAAACTTTTGATTAAATGCATGGTGGAGAGACTCACAATTAATTTGGTACAATAAATTGATTTGTCACAGACTAAACTAGGGACATTATTAAGTGCATTATCACTTCATTGTTGAATGTTGATAGCTACTTCCTGTTCCTATATATAAATTATTAATGTATTATTGATGGTATATTCTCTGCATATCCCAAACGCATCTTTTCATTTTGCAACTTCAATATTCATCCAAGTAAAGTATATTCTTATATTGATTTTGTTGTAATAACCCTGAAAGGGATGTACTTAGCCTACATTTTTTACATAAAATTCATCTTAAATAATTAATGGTGAATGATTTCTAATTACAATATTATTTATCACATCATCTCATTATCTATATATGAATTTTCAAGTAGAACTTTTTATACTAAACACACACTTAAACAGTAGCAATCTCTCTAAATGAATATATAATAATTAGTTGAGTGTCAATTGAAATTTTAATATGTATCAATTAATTTGTATAATTAAAAGTCGAGTATAATAACATAAGTAAACATTAACTTGTCTAAGTGATGGACATAATGAATTTTCTAAAACTCCTTCTCCGATAAAAATTCAATTTTGAAAAACATGAAAGGAATTGAATTAAATCCAAAATAGGAAAAGTTAATATTCAAAGTAGGAAAACCCAAAATATTGAAAAAAAAAAAAAAACAAATTTACAGCATGCCAAGCGTCGATGCTAGCCAGCAAGCGCTCAGGTTGGCACTGTAGCACTAGCAAGCGCCAAGGCCAACGTTCAACACATAGTGCTTAGTCATGACCCCGATCCGATTTGGTTCAGGTTTTCGCTTTTGAACCGGTGGTTTCGGTTCCCTGGTTCTGGTCTGGTTCGGTTCTATTTTTATATTTTTTATATTATTATTAATTTAACAAAAAAAAAATCATTAGACATGTAAAATTATAAATACACTTTATTTGGTAACCCGAAATTAAAATAAAATAATTACCAATTTTTCTTGATTAATCAATATTAAAAATTTACCCCATAGACAAACATACAAAATCAAGTGTAAAGTGCGAAATTAAATGACACTTGATTTTTTACGTGGAAACCCTTCAACAAGGGAAAAACCACGGGCTATCCTTCTAGCCACAACGATTCTCAAATCCACTATTGTAATGATGTTTACAACCTAGATTGACCTCTAGTCACACCATTTTTGGTCACTAACCCACCACTACTACCCAACGGACCTTTATAGTGAATCTTTGATCACTTTGCTTGCTAACCACACATTGGTTGCAAGACTTCACTTGCTTGTGCACTACACACCGGTAGTCACAAGACTTAAATCTCAAGAAGAGATTGACAACTTAAGTGAATATATGAATATTCAAAATGCAATTAATGCTAAGCAACACTAAATGTTTATCTAGAATTATATGATGGCAATAAATGCAATCCTAGATATCAATGTCTATATGCATGCTCATAAAGACCTAACTAGATATAGATATACAAGTCTAAAATCTAGTCATCAAACAAAGCCATATCAACACATGTTGTCACACAAAATGGTTAGGACAATACATGCAATCAACAAATGCAATCAATGAGTCATAAACAATAATATATAAATGCAAAGCATAAAGACTTAGCTAGAGGGAAATAGTGTTCTAAATGCTAGCTATCACAAATAAACTCAATCAAATATTCATGAACATTAACTAGTTGATTAAAAACAATTTCTTAACCTAGTTTTCAATAAATCACACATGAATATTTATGACATAGTTTTTAGACAAAAATGACCTAATCAATTAAGTTATCACAAAGCAAACCCAATCATGTTATCAATTAACACAATAATGTATTCAAAAATGATTTTTAAATATCCTATACATTAAAAATGAAATCTTAGATTTAAAGAACAATAAATGAAGATGAGATGCTTATTCTTACTTATCAAGTCAAGATTGATGAAGACCCATGTGTGATTGATGGAATGGATGTCATATATGCATGAGTTTTGTGTTTGATTTGGTAAAAATGGAGTCTTGGATCTCTCTCTCAAAGAGTCACTTGTCTTCACTTAAAAATGGATATTTTGATTCATTAAAAACCGAAGTGCAGAGAAGAGAACAAAAACAATATAAGGAAAATTGGAAGCTGCATCGTTTTGGATTGGAAAGCAAAGGATAGTTATCCAGTGAGGTGAGCCCACACTAGAAGATATGCACACACCCAATGGAAAGTCATGACAAGGCAACATATGCAATGGAAAGAGCATGACACACCAAGACTAACGTTCATGCAATTCACACAATAAAAACCCATTGGTCTTGAAATAAGATTTCACGTGGGTAGAGAAAAAGTGAAAGATAGTTATCCCAGTGAGGTGAGCTCACACTAGAAGAATTCAAGCAGTCCAATAATAGATCACATCAAATCCATGCGTGCAGCAAAAGAATCACAACACAAAAGGTTGCACGTGGATGCAAAGCACTCAATAAAAAGGCTTAACAATTTCAAACAAAAACCAAATAACAGGTGTAGGCTGTACGGGCTTTCACGTGAAGAGAGGATGTGATGGCGTGTTGGTTACGCGCCTCCTCAGCAAACCCTCTCTTGGTGTGGCTTTCACGCCATGCCAAGCCGACTTCCGATCTGAGCGTTCTTCGGTCTAGTTTTGACTTTGGAATTCAGAATTTGATTCCGTCTTCGGAATATAAACCCAGACTCAGTCATATATTCGGAAAATTACATCACTTTCCATTTAGAATTCGGAATTCGATTATGATTCCGATAAAATACACGGAATGTCCCAAATATCTCGAAAATCATCCGAAACACAAAGACAAGTCTCCGAATCGCTCGAAACTCACCTAGGGACAAATCCACACACGGCTGGACTCGTAAAAAATGAAAAATATCAAAAATATAATTCTTTAAAGATACAATGAGATTTTACCAACCATGCCAAAACAAACACAAATATTAAAAGGCACAACCACATTCGAAATATATGCTATTCCTTAAATATATTTCCTAGAACATGATTTCTAATGCATGGAAATCTATATTGTGAACGTGTGTGATACAAATAAATTGCACAACAATGCAGGGACACAAATATATGATATGTGTATGTGTGTGCCTAATCTCCTCAAGAGTCAAAAACAAGTGAACTACCTCTCTTGAAGCTCTTTGGGATTTTGGAAGCTTGTTGATGAAGAATCACAATAAGACCTAAGTGACCCATTACAAATAATCCCAATGTGGTTTGTCATGAAATAAGCCAATAATAAATAGAGGTCTTTACAACATCATAAATCTATTTTTAAACATTGATAATAAACAGTTGGATATTCAAACAAATTTTCTAATCTACAACGTGGATCAAAACACATTACAATCAAATAAATAGTTGGAAACTCCTTATAATAGTTGGAAACTCCTTATAATAGTCTAACCATTTTGTTTTCATAGCATTAACGGACTCCAGTAATTCTATATCAGATGCACACTCAGAAAATGCACCAACAATATTAACTCTCTCAATAATAAATAAATTAGTTGTAGGATAATAAATACAAAATAAATTGTTAGTAGTATTATTAAAGACTTTTAACAAACCACAAATTTTTTGTACAAACATCCCAATGGTTTGAATAAAGATTAATATGAGTATATGACTAACATTAAATTGAATAAAAGTAACTAATAATTCCCTATAATCATAACTTTGAGCAAGCAATTTATAAGTAGAATTCAAACTTATTGGAACATCACGAGGAAATCTAATGGCACATCTATAATTTTGTTTACAAAATTTTATCCATACTTTCATTGCAGAAAGATGTTTCTACAAATAATAGAGGGCATCTTCAATAGGTTTAATAAAATCTTAAAGAATTTCTAATCCTTTTTTGACACATAAATTTAAAACACGGCATGTACATCTTTGATAAAAATATTTACCACCAAGACAATGTTTGCATAAATTAATTAAAGCAGGAATAGCTGCGGTATTGTTGGAAGCATTATCAAAACCATTTGTAAAAATTTTGTTTTCAATTTTATACTCCTCAAAAATAATTCTAAGTTGTCTAAAAATATTAGCAGCAGTATGTGCATCATCAAAAACTCTAAATGAAAGAAATATTTTTTTGATAGTCCATATATTATCCATATAATGGCAAGTGGCACCCAAGTATGAATATATTTGACAATGGTCGGTCTATATATCGGTACATATGGAAACACGATCATTATATTTTTCAAAAAAAATTTCCAACTTCCTTTTTTCTTAGTAATAAATGTTAGAAAATGCAAGTGTGAGAGTGGTTATATGAACACGACATGCCGTATGATTTAATGTTTGTTGACAATAATTAACAAAACCAACATTTTCACCAAAATTAAATGGTAAGTGTTCTACACCATTCTATTTAATTCTTCTCTATTTTTTTCATCACTATATTTAAATAATTGTTGGTTATGGGTAGCGTACCTGAAAATTTTGGCTTGTGAACTCGATCTGGCATGTGCATCTAGATGGTTGTTCGTTATATGCTTCTAATATGAGTCATATCCTCCATATTTGCTCCACTTATATTCTTATTTATCATAATGGCAAACCACTACAGTACTTCCATTTGCTTTCATAACTTTCTTCATATGGAGTACGAAGAGATCAGATTTGTGCTGCTTTTATAACTTCTCTTCCGTAGGTGGTTCAAATTCAAAATATGGAGGGGAATCAGACATATTTTCTGATTGGCCTGTGAAATGGGGGGTGGCACTGGGTTCAGAAATTATTAGAAGGGGATGATGAGAGTTTAGGGATTCAGCATAGGCTTGGTGTTGCAAGAACTCATGATAGGCAGTGTCGTCATAACCGACATTGTCCAGCATACGACTCTTGTCTTTCATCGAAATGGAACGCATTGGACCGTCTCCACTTCCACTTACCATTAAAAAAATTGAATTGTAAAAATCCTTGAAGAAAAAATGTGAAAAATTGATGGAAATAAATTTGAAAAGTTTGTTGGAAATGAATATTAATTGAGTAAAAAAAAGAAAAAAAGAAAAAAGAAAAAGAAAAAAAAGGAGCCGTTGAGCCTAACGGCTTGTTGATGTCAGCAGACCGTTGGGGGCAAAGTCAAACGTTAGGCCTCAACGGCTCCAACAAATATTTAAAAAAAAATTGGTACTAGAACCGTCGGTTCTATAATCGGAACCAACCAGCGGTTCCGATACGGTTATGAGATTTTGGGAACCGAAACCGAAACCTCCTTGGTTCTGGTTCAGGCTCCGGTTTCGAAATCGAAAAACCGGTTTCGATCTGGTTCCGAGACCCACAGTTCCGATTCGGTTCCAAGGTTGGAACCGAACCACGGTCATGTCTACTAGTACTTTGCTCTCCGAGAGCAAGCGCTTAGTGCTAGCATGGCATTATCTAGTGCCACAGGTCATTACGTTGGCGCCATAACCAAAATGGCACTATGGCGTTGATCTTTCTAGATTTTTTCCGAAAATTTATGAAAACTTTTTTTTAACAATTTCCAAAAACCAAGAAAATAAGAAGCAATAAAATACAAAACACAATCTAAACGCATCTATCCATAAAATCATGATATCAAAATGGGTGGCTCTATTGCCCCCCACAAAATATCATCCTACACCTTTTTTTCTTCCTACGTCCATATTGAAAATAAAATTATTAATTTTACTCCCTACACCCTTTAAAAAACAAAAAACTATCATTTAAGAATTTTTTTAAACATATATTTTTTTTAATTTTAAACATATTTTTTTTTCTCATTACACCAATTTCTCTTCATTTGCTTCCACCACTTCAACATATATATACACAAATATGTATATATTATTGTACGTACAGTCTCTTCTTTAAAAAAAAACTACGTACAGTTTTTTCATTCCCTATAACAAATATTATAGAGTTTACTCGGATAAAAAAAATATCATATTCAAATAAAACTCTACAACTAAGATTTTTCTTGGGCAAAAATAAAATACAAATTCAACTCTAAAACTAATTATATATTTTTCGTTGTTACTTGCAGAATCAATATATTGAATTATCTAAGAAAACCATAAAATCATATGGTTTATGCTCTTAATTATCGTCATAGAAAACAACAATAATAATTAAACAAACAACAATATGCAGTTTCTTTTGTCTTAAAAAAAACTATTTTTTTCAATTACCAAACAAACCAAATCAACAATTTGGTTTTTTGAAAATTCATCCATCAAGTTTTTCACTTTACAAACCAATTAAATTAATAAGAATTTGTAGTTGAAAAGTAAAGTGAGTGAGTGAGTTGTGTTTGAGAACCGTAAAGACTTGATCGAGTTCTACAAATGCCTTAAAAAAAGAGTTATACAAGACTACAACTACAACAATTTTTTATTCAATCACAAAACAATAATAAAAATGAAAGTAAACATACCTGGATGTATTCAGAATCCATCAAATCAATCCTTTGTTCATTCATTCCTTGACTAAATGTAAAAAAAAATTATATTTCCTGATTGATATTGGGATTGATAAGTATATATTATTAGGGTTTATTTTGATTAGGTGTTTAAATTATGGGTGTAGGAAGTAAATTTAATTTTCAATTATAAAGCCATGTATTTTAAGTAATTAAATTTAAGAATACTTTAGAAATAAAAAGGTTTCATTAAAAAATGGGTGTAAGAAGATATTTTGTAGGTAACAATAGAGTCACCCTATAAAAAAATATCAAAACAAATTTAAAAGGGATATGATGCATGAACATGAGTGTGGGGAGATAGAGGTAGAGCCAGAAAATTTTATTTGGGACTAATGTAGTCAATTATAGTATTATGAGAGGTCAAAGTTAAATTTTACAGAATTAATATTCACTATCTAATTATTTTTTTTAAAAGAACAATTTGTGGGCCATAACCCCTCCAGCCCCCTTTCAATAGGTGAAGGCTTTCGTCTTTAACCTCCAGTTCCTTAAGAACTTATTTGATGGAGAATTGACATCCTAAGTAACTATGAAAATTGCAAACAAAGAACATTTGGTTACGAAATTAAGCAATCACTAAGACCTAAAGATTAACACAATCTACACTATAATTATTATATAGACAAATAAATTTCCCATATAACTCAAACAAAATTTTGCTAGAAGTACTGCATTGTTTATTAATATGAATAGCATACATAAAAAATTGTTGCAAAGTAAATTAACAAACAAATAACAATAAAACTTTGATAACTAAAATAAGAAATAAAGTAACAGTCAAAGTGAAACGGAACAACAAAACCTGTCAAGCAATTAGATTCAACAAGTCACATCAGTCCCGCAATATTGAATTATTATTTTTCCTGATAAATACAATTAAATGATATATTAGGAAAAATGATTACAAGACTAAAAACTACAACACTTGTCATTAAGCTCTACAAACAAAGGAAACAAAACAATGCTTTCAATAATGAAATGGAACTCATGAAAAAATCTGCAATTAAAAAGGGGTGTTTATGAAGCCATCAGTAAATTTTATCAAAAACTCTTCACTAGTTTATGTAATATGTAACGCATCATATCACACATATTCTTTTGCATATGATACATTTAGTTCAAAACGCTGAAAAATGCCTATAGAGAAATAATTCGTATTTATCAATCATGTTCATTAATATTGTTTCATATTATCCATTTACACTTATAAAAACCTTAATTACGTCTAAAATTCTTCATAGTGAGAAAAGTATTACAAAAGAATACGCATACAAGAACAATGTGAATTTCAAGCTTTTTTGTTTCCAATACGGAAAAAAATCTTTCAAGGACAGACTAAAAAACTGTTAGGTGTGAAGTCTGTGCTGCACCACCACCAACCATTCTAGAAGACCACCATTATTGGTTGGTAAACCACCAAGATTGATTTCTTTGATGTTGGTGAACCACCATTGATTTCTTTGATGGGTTGGTCACCAATATTGGACTTCATTGTTTGGTTGGTGAACTTTGGGCTCTATAAATACATTTGTAATCTTATTGTGTAGAGTGTGCCAAGAAGTGAGCAAAGAAGAGAAGAGAGAAAAGAGAGAAAAGAGAAAATAATGAGAATTGAGAGATAGTTCTTCACTATTGTAAATACCGATTTCATAGTGGAAGTTGAGTGCGGGTGTGCTCCGTGGATGTAGGCTTTTGCTGAACCACGTAAAATCTTGTCTCTTATTTTTCTATTACTTTTTGTGCGTACCCCTAAGCCCGGTTCGTCCCTAACAACAAGGTATCAAAGTTGTGGTTTCAAGGCTTAGGGTGCAATACGGAAGGATCCAGAGTTGAGGATCCCATAGAACGAGGTTCCAGGAGTCCGGAACAGAAACCTTGAAATTAACGCACTGCCGGAGACGCACCACCGGAATAGTACTCACAAGAACAGTACTCGCCAGAATAGTACCATCGGAACAGCCGCCGTCGGCCCCGAAGAGTGAATTGTCACCTCCCACACCTTTAGAACCAGAAAGATCCAATCTATAAGATTGTCTTCTAGACCGTCGTCAACTAAGCATCTAAAAGTCCTAAATCGGCTGTCAAAGTTTTTTGAACCAAACGGTTATCATCAGATCTATGGAGATTCTTCTTGAATATGAGAAAACTGACATCACCAACAGACTCAGCGTGGTGAAATCTTCCAGCTCCAGTTCCTTTGACATTGAAACAGAAAGTTTCAGTTTTCGGTCGGATTCTGTCCAGATTTGACTTTTTTGTTGACCAGTTGATATTGCTTTCATTTCTTAGTTTGAGCTGGAGCAATGGGGTCTGAGAAAGATACATATAAGATAGAGAAATTCAACGGTACGAATTTCAGCTTCTGGAGGATGCAGATGGAGGATTATCTATACCAGAAAGATTTGTATTTACCGATAGTAAAAAAGCCGAAGGACATGTCTGATGAAGATTGGGTGGCCAAACGTAAACCAAATGACATGACCGATGTGGAGTGGATGGTTTTGGACCGTAAAGCGCTGAGAGCAATTTGACTCAGTTTGTCGAAATCAGTCTCCTTCAACATCTAGGGTCAAGAGACAGCTGCAGATCTCATGAAAGCCCTATCGAATTTATACTAGCAGCCTTCTGCAGCAAGGAAGGTTCATCTGATAAAGAAGCTTGTGAATCTGAAGATATCAAAAAATCAGAGTTTCAAGGAACACCTGAATGTGTTCAATGAGGTAACATATGGTTTAAATTCAGTCTCCATAGTATTTGATGATGAGTTGTTGGCAGGCATAATTTTCGGCCAAATGCCGGAGAGTTGGAGTATGACGTGTCAATCGATTGCCAACTCGTTCGAAAAAGAAAAGTTAGCTTTTCAACAGGTCATAGACATGATTATGACCCAGGAAATCAGGATGCGTGAAGAAGGATCAGGGGCATCATCTTCAGCACTGAACATGGAAGGCAGAGAAGGCAGAAATAGGAATCGGAACAGAAATCAACGGAGTAGATTAAAGTCAAGAGGAAGATCCAAGTCTAGAAATCGTCAAGGCAACAATTCGGGTAATCAGCAGCGAAGCAAGAAAAACATCGAGTGCTATAATTGTGGCAAGATGGGTCACTGCTCTAGTGAGTGTAGATCCTGAAAGAAGGACAGTGGAAAGGGTAGTGCGAATTGTGTTTCAGAGAAGGCAGACGATTCCCTTATATGCGCATTGGAAAGCAAGACAGAATCTTAGGTGTTGGACTCAGGAGCGTCATTCCATGCCACCTCACACATGGAGTTGTTCGAGAACTATGTCTCCGGAAATATGGATAAGGTGTATCTTGGTGACGATCAAGCATACGACATTACCGAGAAAGGAGATGTGAAGATCCAGTTGAATGGGTATGTTTGGAAACTCGACAACGTGAGGCACTTACCAGACTTGAGGAAGAATTTGATCTCTATAGGGCAGTTAGCGTCAGACGGTTATGTAACGACTTTCACAGAAGATAAGTGGAAGATCTCGAAAGGAGCAATGACAATCACCCGAGGAACTAAGAACGTGTCTCTTTACAAAACTACCGATGGGCATGGTTTGGCCGCAGTGGCGGAAGCTAGAGAGGATCCAAATTTATGGCATCAGAGGTTTGGGCACATGAGTTGTTAGGGGCTGAAGTGTCTGCATTCGAGAGGTAAACTGCCAGAGTTAAAGTCCGTTGAGGTTGATTTCTGTGAGAGCTGTATTCTTGGGAAGCAGAAGCGAGTGAGCTTCAAGAAGACCGGAAGAGCACCAGTAAAGGAGAAGCTGGAACTAGTGCACACCGACGTATGGGGTCCAGCTTTAGTCTCATCGAGCGGAGGTAAACAGTATTTCGTCACTTTCATCGAAGACCATTCTAGAAAGGTATGGGTTTACTTCTTACGACACAAGTCTGATGTGTTTGAGGCTTTCAAGAAGTGGAAAGCTATGATTGAGAATGAGACAGGTTTGAAGATCAAGAAACTGTGTTCAGACAATGGTGGATAGTACGAAGACAACGTGTTCAAGAAGTTTTGCTACCAGAGCGGGATAAAGCTCATAAGGATGGTGCCAGGTACACCGCAATAAAATGGTATAGCAGAACGCATGAACATGACATTGATTGAGAGAGCCAGAAGCATACGCCTACAGTCAGGGTTACCGAAGCAATTCTAGGCAGAAGCAGTCAATACAATAGCGTACTTGATCAACAGAGGACCATCAAAGCCTTTGGACCTCGCTATACCAGAAGAGATATGGACAGGGAAAGAGGTAAAACTTTCTCATTTGAAAGTGTTTGAGTGTGTATCTTATGTACATGTAAGTGATCATGCAAGAAGCAAGTTGGATGCCAAATCAGTAAAGTGCACCTTGGTGGGTTATGGCGAAGATGAGTTTGGATATAAACTCTAGGACGACCAAAACCTCAAGATGATCAGAAGTAGAGATGTTGTCTTCAACGAGAAGGTCATATACAAGGACAAGAACACACAGATGTCTGAACAGATAGAGCCAGACTACTTTGGGCCAGATGATGTATCGGATGGTAGGATAGTGGAACGTGGTAGTCAGAAAAATCAAGAACAAGGTGTGCAACCTCGGGTTGAAGAACCTATACCACAAGATGAAGTTCCAGCATTACAAAGTCCGATTGGTCAGAGAGTACTGAATCCACAGGTTGGGAATGCTTTGAGAAGATCCCCACAAACCCAAAGTACATTGTGAAAATCCACTCGCCCACATGTACCAAATATGAGGTATATACAATACTTATTGCTGACAGATGCAGGAGAACTTGAATGCTATGATGAGGCATGTCAGGGTGAAGATGCGAGCAAGTGGGAGCTTGCAATGAAGGATGAAATGAAGTCGCTTGTATCCAATCAGACTTGGGAGTTATCCAAGCTGCCTGAAGGAAAGAAAGCCCTACAGAACAAATGAGTGTTTTGAATCAAGAATGAGCATGATGGTTCCAAGAGATACAAGGCGAGACTGGTGGTCAAAGGCTTTCAACAAAAAGAAGGTATTGATTACACCCTCATTTTTTCTCTTGTTGTTAAACTAACTACGATCCGGTTAGTGTTAAGCATTGTCGCAACAAATGGGTTATATCTTGAGCTGTTAGATGTTAAAACTGCATTTCTTCATGGAGATTTGGAGGAAGAGATATACATGCAACAACCAGAGGGGTTTGCAATACAGGGGAAGGAAGAGTTGGTTTGCAGATTGACGAAGAGCCTGTATAGTCTGAAACAGGCTCCCCTACAGTGGTACAAGAAGTTTGATGGATTTATGCAAAGAAATAGGTATTTCAGATGTAATGCTGACCATTGCTGCTACTTTAAGAATGTTAAGTCGAGTTTTATAATATTGTTACTTTATGTTGATGACATGTTAGTAGCTGGTTCAAATTTGGAAGAGATTAACAATTTGAAGAAGCAGTTTTCGAGTGAATTCGAGATGAAGGATTTAGGTGCAGTAAAACAAATACTTAGAATGAGGATTAGCAGAGACGAACAGAGAGGTACTTTGCAGTTGTCTCAAGCAGAGTACATTTGTAAGGTGTTACATATGTTCAACATGGGCGGTGCAAAGCCGGTCAGAACACCATTTGCTAGTCACTTCAGATTGTCCAAGGAGCAGTATCCAGAGATAGACAAAGAGAAGGAATTCATGGCTAGAGTACCTTATGCCTCAGCCATTGGAAGCCTGATGTACGCCATGGTTTACACGAGACCAGATATTTCCCATACAGTGGGAGTTGTGAGCAGATACATGTCTAATCCAGGCAAGCAACACTGGAAAGCAGTGAAGTGGATCCTAAGATACATGCAGGGTACGACAGAGAAGTGTCTAACTTTCAGAAGAGATGAACTCAAGCTGGAAGGTTACGTGAATTCCGATTTTGCTGGAGAGGTGGATCATAGGAGGAACACCACATGATATGTGTTCACGATGGGGTGTACTGCTATTAGTTGGGTTTTTCAGTTGTAGAAGATAGTGACGATATCTACAACTGAAGCGGAATATGTAGCTGTGACAGAAGCTAGCAAGGAGCTTATATAGTTATAAGGATTGTTAGCAGAGTTGGGATTCGAGCAAGAGATGAATGTGTTGCACAGTGATAGTCAGAGTACGATACACTTGGCTAAAAATTCGACATTCCATTCTAGGACCAAGCATATAGACCTGCGTTACCATTTCATTCGGTCGTTAATCGATGATGGCGTGTTGAAGCTTGAGAAGATAGCTGAGAGCAAGAATCCGACTGACATGTTAACTAAACCAGTCACTACGGAGAAACCGGAGCTGTGCGCAGCTTCAGTAGGTCTTCAAGGTTGAAAACAGAGAAGGATAAGCGAACCGAACCTATCCACTAGTCATCGAAGAAGGAGGAAGAAGTCCACTCAAGTTCAGTCTTCAAGTGGGAGATTGTTAGGTGTGAAGTCTGTGCTGCGTTACCACCAACCATTCTAGAAGACCACCATTATTGGTTGGTAAACCACCAAGATTGATTTCTTTGATGTTGGTAAACCACCATTGATATCTTTGATGGGTTGGTCACCAATATTGGACTTCATTGTTTGGTTGGTGAACTTTGGGTTCTATAAATACATTTGTAATCTTATTGTGTAGAGTGTGCCAAGAAGTGAGCAAAGAAGAGAAGAGAGAAAAGAGAAAATAGTGAGAATTGAGAGATAGTTCTTCACTATTGTAAATACTGATTTCATAATGGAAGTTGAGTGTGGGTGCGCTTCGTGAATATAGGCTTTTGCTAAACCACGTAAAATCTTGTCTCTTACTTTTCTATTGCTTTTTGTGCGTACCCCTAAGCTTGGTTCGTCCCTAACAAAAACTAGCATAAAGTCAACAAAAAAAAAACATTAACAATGTATTAGGAATGCCTAATACATTGTTTAATCCTTATATTAATGACTAAACTAGTTTATTTTCTATTCTATGCATACAAAAATTAAACCAAAATCAAAAGGCTGAAAAATAAATTATAAATACAATATTAAGAAATTACCTGGGGCTAGCCGTGAGACCTGAGGGTGGAAAGAGAATGCATAATGAAGAGAAAATGAGAAATGAGAACGTGTAGAACGTGTAGAACGCTTAAAGAGAAAGTGAAAGAGATGCTGTTTGGACATTTGGTGGCCGTAGAGAAAAAGATGAATCCCTAAATTTAAGGTAATTTTTCTAAAGAAAAAACAAAAATCGAATTGGGTTTTAAAATAAAAATGAAAAGAATGTTTGGTTTTTACCCATTGGATCTCTGTTTGTCTGAAGCAAATTTGGGCCCAATTTTATTGTTTTTATTTTTCTAATTTTTTCATCTTTTTTTTAAATTAACGATTGGGCCTTCTTTTGGTCTGAAAAAAAAACCCCTTCATTTAACATTCAAAACAAGTAACTCTGAGCCCTTTTAAAAAAGGGCTCATAGCGGGCGCAGAAAGGCCCAAGGCCGGCCCTAATCCTATAAATATTTTGGTATTTCTACAAGATGAAGTGTATAAGAGAATCGCAGGAAGACAAGTTGGAAATAGATTAACGCAAGGACCTTGGAAGATTTTCTTTCATTCCAAAATAGGGTTAATTGCAATAACGTACCTTGTATTTTTGGATAGAGATTTAATATTCAACTAATTCAATTAATTGTTGCAGCCCTTTTATCATTAGTCAAGATCCATTAAAGATAACAGTTGACTGGATTGCTAGGGTAAAATCACCATTTAATACATCAATTATTTTTGGACAGAAATCTAATAATAAACTAATTATTTATTTTATGATTAAAAATTAAACAAAAAATATATAATAATAAAATGAAATATTGGATGGACCTTCCCCTCCAATGGAAACCGTGGTATCAGAGTCTGATATGGAGATCAGACTCTCTATCCATGGTAGAAGACCTGGGTTCAAATCTCCTCCATTTTTTGGAGAAGATCTAAACCCAGATCTCTTTTAATGGAGAACCAGATCCTCTCCAAAAAAGATAATTGAATCTCTATTAATAGAGATCTAGTTGTCCATTGAAGGCCCAAATGCTCCTCCGCGAGGAGCAGATGGTCCTAGGCGTGAGGTACGATATGCTCCTCGCTGAGGAGCAAATACTCCACCGACAGTGGAGGGACAATGGTGGTGGAGTTGTCTTTAATTTTTATTTTGATAAAAAAATAATAATAATAATAATTTGTGGGTTGATGATTGTTTTGATAAAGATTACTTGTGGGTTATACGTTTGTTTTGATGAAGTTATGAAAGAATGTTGGATTTTCGCTGATAAAATAAGGAATAGTTGTTTGGATGATAAAGATAAGTTGGGTGGTATGATTATTAAATCTGAAAATATGGATTTTGGGAATGTCATACGAGAGGAATTTAGTAGCTGGAAATGGGTAATTGAAATTCAGTTAAGTTAGTTAACAGTTAGGTCTGCAAACTTTAGTAATACGATGTGTTTTCATTTATTAGTGTTAATTTACAAACGGTGCTTTTTGGTAATTAAGGAAGTTAGTTACAAAAGGCATGTAGCTTTTTTTTTTTTTTGAGCGAAATGTTATCACAGCTAGATGTAATGGGATTATAAGCCCAATCGTGAATCTATTAGTACGATAACTTTACAACAAACTTCCTCTCTTTTCTTCTAGAATCTCTTTTTTCTCTCTGAACTTCTCTTCTATTCTAGACTCTTCTTCTTGTTTGATTTCCTCCATTGATTGTAGTATTGAGCTCCAAAGCTTGGCATTACAAATGGTATTAGAGCCACTTCTAGGGCCTATTTGGCATGGCTTCTAGAGGAGTCAAAAGCTCTTTTAGAGCCCAAAAACATCTTTAAGATATGTTTGGATTATTTTTGAAAAGTGCTTATGCAATCCAAAAGCCCATTAGTCAAAAGCCACCTTCATGTGGCTTTGCTTGGAAGCTATTCCAAGGAAATCGGGAAGTCAAAATTCTTTTAACAAAACTTTGTAAGGACCTCTATTTTATGATTGGCTTATTTCATGACAAACCACATTAGGGATGATTTTGTAATGGGTAGCTTAGGTTCTCGATTGGCAAGCTTCCAAGCATCTCCGTGACTTCAAGAGCAAGAGCTTAAGGTATATCACTTGACTTCTCTTTTGAAGAGATTAGTTGCACACACACACACACACACACACACACACACACACACACACACACACACACACACACACACACACACTTGCATGCATATTTACTTCTCTTGCATTTGTTATCTTGCATTTGTGTATCATTGATATATGTATATATATCTTTCATCACACATCACACTTCACACTTGCACAACATTTATATAGGTTAGGTATGTTTGAACGTGTGCTTGAATGCCTGGAAAAGAGATTTTATCTCTTCACCGCGGTATAGGTCGCTATCCATGCATCATGAAAATAAACTAAGCGTGTCTATCTAATACAACCTAGGGGGAGTGAATGAGTTGTTAATCGATTATTACCAATTTTTCGATTAGTCAATATTAATAACAATTAACCCAATACAAGCATACATACAAAATCAAGTAATAGTGTGGAAAGTAAAGAACACTTGATATTTACGTGGAAACCCTTCAACAAGGGAAAAATCACGGACTAGCCAAGCTAGTCACCTACATCACCAAATCCACTATATGAGGAGAAAGTTACACCCTCAAGTGATACACGAACTCTCATTTTAGAAAACCTCAGGCTATGGACACTACCACTCACCACTATTGGTTCAATCCTCAGTGTTATTCCTGGATCCACTACTCTTGGCGTGAGCACCTCCTAATCTATCCGCATGCCTTTTACAATGGATTCCCGACACAATGCTTGCCAACCACACCCTTGGTTGCAAGGCTTCTCTTGCTTGTGCAACTACCAACTGTAGCCATAAGACTTTGACTCAATGAAGAGAATTATGTGTCTATGTGATCATGTAAATGATGCTCAATGCAAATTATGCTAGACAACACAAATTGCTTAACTAGGAGTTTGTAGAAACAAATCTAAGTTGTCAAATGTCTAAATGCAAGGCATAAAGACTTAGCTAGATGTTATCAATAACAACAATCCTAACTATCACAAGCAATCACAATGAATCCACAAATATGCTTACAATGTATTCAACATATACTTAGCATATATTCATGTGATAGAGACAAAATATTTGTTAATAGCCAAATTTGGCTAGGGACCAAAGGGAAATTTTTTACCCTCCTAGTCTGACTCCAGGCCCGAGGTCATCCACCAAGAGGCCACGCTTCCCAAAGCCGAGCTACGATACCACCCCATAGAAATAAAGGGGAGCTCCAGAAACACTAGGAGTAGAGCCCGACGCGATCAGACCGAGCCCGCATCACCAAACCTGAAATTAGAGAGCTCCTCCGGTTTCGAGATTACCTCGTTACCTCTCCAGAGGCTCGCCTAAACCCCGCTGCCATAAAAGGGTGTTCGCAGGGGGCCGCATCAAGCTCCAAGAAATCACGGGAGGTCAGACCGAGCTCCTGGCTAGATTAAGCACCTGAATACCAGAGCCAAGACACTGATCTACCTCGCTATCTGATCTACCTCGCCATACATACCGTATTCAACGACCTCTATGAGGGATCATGGCTGTGAAGATACGAAGATACACTAGATCATATCTGGTACTTGCAAAACAAGTAATAGAGTCCAAAGAGGAAACAAACTGATCTCCACCATGATATTCTCAATTCGGCTATTAACACAAAGTCAATGACATTTAAATGAGAGATCCCGCCCGATAAAGAGGGGAGAGACTGAGAAAATCAAGGGGAGAATCAGTTGATTTAATCTACAAAAACTTTGTATAAATAGAAAGAAAGAAGAAGAGAGAAGGGGACTACTTTTCGAGAGGCATATGACAACCACCCTACTACACCCTAGAGAAATTGAGAGAAATTGAGAGATATTTGTACATGATACACCATTAATAAAAATAAAGAAAGCATTTCCGTTCTTTTTTGATGGTACTGATAGTAGTATTTTTTATCATCTGAACAAGCACTGACTAGAATACATTCTACCTCGACCTCCACCTCCGTGGTAGTGGATTTGAGGGTGTCAATTGAGATTTCTCACCCCGAGTAAATTTTCCGTTAACACTTTCTGGCGCCGTCTGTGGGAACCACCCACACCTAGTAAATCAAATCAACCATTTACATTTTCATTTGTTTTATAGGAACCATGAGGCTTCGCTCCTGCATAGGACAGCACGGAGCTTCGGAACAACCTTCGGCGATGCCAACACGAAAGGCCCCAAGGAAGGGGAAGAAGTCTGGACATCGCAATCAAGCTCCGGTCCAGACGACTATTGCGCGGGCTTCGAGCCACCCTATGATAAGCCAAGCCGTGCTCGACCAACAAGCGGCAGCCTTCATGGAAACCGTTCACCTCCGCCCGCTCTCCGAAGGCATCACAATCCAACCAACAAACCCAAATGATCAGGGAGAGCCGAGCAGGCCTGGGACTAGACAACCCGCTTTCGACTGCCTGGGACCTCCTTCTCTAGAGCCAGCTCGCGACAGGATTGGGCCGCAACCTTCGATCCGGGATAGGCTAGGACCCATGCCCCCAGTTTCGAGAAGACCTTCACAATATCAGCCCAGGCTAGTTAAGTCTGCAGCAGATGCACTAACCCGGGAGCAACGAGGGGCACCTCGCCCGACAGCATCAAGAAGAGAAACCCGGACCCAAGAGGAAGGAAGCCGACAAACCTCCCGAGTAGATTCCCGCTCATGAAGAGGATAGGGTCAAGGTTGCCAATTCATCGGAGGGATCTGACAGCGAAGAATCCGAGATCAATTAAAAAAAAACTGGGAACAAGCGACTGAGGGATCAGTTGGTGAAGTTACAGAAAGAGGTCCACCAGATACGGAAGGGAAAGAACAAGGAGGATAGAAGGATCCATTGAGTGAGATGAACGCTCTTCACCAGAAGGATCCGGGAAGCGGAGCTCCCACCAAAATTTAAAATGCCAACAGATAAGTTCTCCGGAACGGAAGACCCTTTAAGTCACCTGAAGAGTTTCGTCCAACAGATGGAGGTCCAGAATACTACCAGAGCAGCTATGTGTAGGATGTTCCCAACGACCCTAACCGACTACGCGAAGACCTGGTTCAGTAAACTGCCTGCTGGTAGCATGGATTCTTTCACAAAGTTATCAACATATTTTTGCTCACAGTTCTAAGGAGTCAAACCTCGTCCAAAAGATCCCATACACCTCCAATATGTGATTCAGGAGCGGGGTGAAACACTTCGATCGTACGTGGAACGTTTTCATAAAGAAGTCATACAGATATGAGTCTTCATCGAGAAAGAGACTCTCTCCAATTTCATACGGAACCTGTAGGCGGGAAAGCTTTTCCGTTCCTTCACCAAGAGACCTCTAGAGACTTACCAGGAGGCCTACGATCGGGCTATTGTGCAGGTCGAGATTAACGAACAGCTCAAAGTCAAGATTGAACACGATGATATGAGAACGGCAAAGCGTTAGAAAAAAAGAAGCTCTCAAATCTGAGCCAGCTTAGAAAAATCAGAACAAACCCCCCAATAGATCGACATACCATTTCCCCGCTGCTCAGCTCAGGCAAGAAAGGTATCCAGTAAAACGAACCCCTCCTCCTAGGACCGTAGCTCTCGTAATGCTAGGCGAGAAAGGGTACAATTATTACACCCCTCTGAACGCCTCCCGGGAAACAGTCTACCTTGCTATACGGGATAAGAGGCTACTCTAAAAGCCCGTACCCATGAAAGGCCCTGTCGACAGGAGGAACCGGTATAAGTACTGCGACTTCTATGAAGACGTGGGCCACAACACTTCAGAGTGTTATAATTAGCGCAACCAAATCGAAGCCCTGATAAGGGGAGGATGTTTGATTGAGTTCTTGCAGCAGGTCAGAGACAATATTCAGACTGGAAGAGAGGTACAAACCGAGATTCGTGAGCATTCGGAGAAGAGGAAGGGGGAACAAACTGATTTAATGCAACAGATACAGGTGATACACACCATCAGCGGAGGTCCCACATTGGCCGGTACCTCAATAATTCCAGGAAAAACCATGCAAGAAAGATTCTCCGTATAGAAGAAGGTCGAGGTATCTTCAAGGTCAGCTAAAGCCAGGCGGAGCCCTCCCAGTCAACACAGATCGTTTCCACTGAAGCAGATGTCTTTAACACCGTGTAGCCTCATGATGATCCTATGGTGATCACGATACAAATTGCCAACTGCATGATCCATCGCATGCTCGTTGATACGGGCAGTAGTGTAGATATCCTCTTCAAGGATACCTTGGAAAAACTGAACTTGAAGCAATGGTGTTACAACAGCTGTACAACTCCGCTTTATGGATTCACCGAGGATTCGATCATACCGGTGGGATCGAAGATCCTCCCAGTGATCGTCGGAACCACACCTCTCCAGCAGAATGTTATGACGGACTTTGTTGTGGTTGACACCCCCATCGGCCTACAACGTCATCTTAGGGAGACCATTCCTCTCCTCCTTGAAGGGAGTCTTGTCTATATACCACAATGTCCTGAAATTCCTAGTGGGAACCAAGGTGGGAGAGATACGCGGAGATCAGCAAGCAGTTAGGAAGTGTTACGTGGTGTCCGCCAATCCTACAGCTTTACCAAAATAGTTCATACAGGTTGCAACAATCCAGGACATGGAGGCATTTGGGATAATCCAGGAAGATATGGAGGCATCCCGGATAATCCAAGATGATATGGAGCCCACTGAGCATCTAGAGAGCGAACCCATTATGCCTTATGAGGAAGAACAGAGCAAGGAATGGGCCAGCGGGCAACTCGTAGATAGACTAGATGAGATACCCATAAGAAATAACGATCCCTCTAAGGTCGTCAAGGTCGGGGCTACCCTCAAACCAGAAGTGAAAGAAGGTTTGATTGGGCTTCTTAGAGAATTCAGCGACATCTTCGCTTGGAGCCACGATGAGATGCCCGGGATCCCAGTATCATTGGCCGCCCATCGATTGGCGGTAGATGCGACAGTCAAGCCCGTCAAACAGAAGAGGTGTTATTTTAACGCTGAGAGGAATGCTGTAGTACAGGAAGAAGTAGACAAATTGTTCAAGGTAGGGTTTATCAGAGAATTGCGCTACCCCGAGTGGATCGCCAACATGGTCATGGTTACGAAGGCAAATGGGAAATGGCGTATGTGTGTCGATTACACCGACCTCAACCGGGTATGTCCAAAAGATAGCTTTCCCTTGCCAAAGATCGACCAGCTGGTTGACTCCACGTCCGAAAATAAACTTCTTAGTTTCATGGACGCGTTCTCAGGGTATAACCAGATTAAGATGCACCCGACTGACCAAGATAAGACCAGCTTCATCACTGGGCAGGGCTTGTACTGCTACAAGGTAATGCCGTTTAACAAGTTGTTCAAGCCTAAGATCGGAAGGATGATGGAGGTATACATCGACGACATGATCATAAAATCACCAACCGTAGAAGGACATCGGGAAGACCTTCGCAAGACTTTTCTTATCCTATGAGAAAAACAGATGCGTTTGAACCCCTCCAAATGCGCTTTCGGGGTAACAGCGGGGAAGTTTCAAGGTTTCATGGTTCATGAGAGAGGCATAGAGGCCAACCTAGAAAAAATCGAAGCTATCTTGGACCTGGAATCCCCCACATCACTCAAAAAGGTGCAAATTTTGACTGGGCGTGTAGCGGCACTCAACAGGTTCATCTCTCGCTCCACCGATAAGTGCCTCCCGTTCTTCAAAGCCATCAAGCAAAGGAGAAACATGAAATGGATTCCGAAGAGCGAGCAATCTTTTCAAGCCTTGAAGAAATACCTAACAAGCCCACCAATGTTAGTCAATCGGATCCCGGAGAAGAGCTGTAAATCTACCTGGCTGTCTCAGAAACTGCAGTAAGCGGAGCTTTGGCCAATGAGTGTGGTGACGGGATTCAAAGGCCTATATACTACGTGAGTCATGCATTAACCAAGTAAGAAAGAAATTATGTTCTCCTAGAGAAGCTCGCTTATGCTCTGGTGACCTCGGCGAGGAAGCTCCTTCCCTATTTTCAAGCTCATTCAATAGCAGTGGTGACAGACCAACCTCTCCGCCAATTCTTACAAAGATCGGACGTATCCAGGAGGCTAGTCCTTATGGGCCCTAGAGCTCACTCAGTTTGACTTAAAGTATAAGCCTAGGACCACGATTAAATCGCAAGCTTTGGCAGACTTCGTTGTAGAATTTTCAGCGCTCCTAGGCCAAGCGAATCCCGTATCATCGAACATGGTCCCTGAGAAGATTTCCGAGATCGATAATTGGCTAGAAGATTACAAGTATTGGACCCTCTATACAGATGGAGCATCTGGGCAAGCTGGGGGAGGAGCTGGTGTGGTCTTAATAGACTTAGAAGGGACTGAATTATATCACTGCTTCATATTCAAATTCAAAGCCACTAATAATGAAGCGGAATATGAAGCCTTCCTAGCCAGGATGAAGGCAGCCATCGAACTGGAGGCCGACTACCTACAAATCAAGAGCGACTCATTACTTGTAGTCAATCAGGTGTCTGGGGTGTACTAGGCAAAAAGGAGATAACATGGCCGCTTACTTACAGCTAGATCAGTCGCTTAAAAATAAATTTAAGGGATTCAAGATCGATCAGGTGCCTCGACACCAAAACCACCGCGCGGATGTTTAGCCAAGATAGCAGCAAATAGAGGCCAATCCTTACCACTGGGAGTTCCTCTCCAAGTGATCTCCCAACCAAGCATAGCCACAAGTAAGGAAATCTGTTCCTTGGATCGTCAGCCTTGCTGGATAGACTCGATCGTTGCCTACCTCCAAGAGGGAAAGCTTCCCGAGGAGCCCGAAGAATTAAAAGGCTCTTTGTCCGATATTGCCTTGTAGATGGGTACCTCTACAGGAGGGGTAGATCTCTCCCCTTACTTCGATGTTTACATCCTGATGACGCTAAATGGGCGTTAAGAGAGGTTCATTCTGGGGACTACGGGAACCACATCGGTGGAGAAGCTTTAGCGTATCAAGTGCTTCGTATGGGGTACTATTGGCCGACCATCCACTAAGACGCAAGAAGCTTTGTACGATCTTGCGAGCCATGTCAAAGGACTTCGAACTTGAACCACTTGCCACCAGAGCGAATGTCATTTCTCAGTTCACCCTACCCCTTTTCCATGTAGGGGATCGACCTAATTGGACCGCTTCCCACCGCTCTCGGACAAGTTAAATATGCCATCGTGGATATCGATTATTTCATAAGATGGGTCGAGGCCGTGCCTCTTTCTCGAATATCAGAAAAGAATACGACCAAGTTCATCAAAACTAACGTGGTCTGTAGATTCAGGACCCCTCTCATCATTGTGGCCGACCTGGGCAAGCAGTTCGACAACACCCGATTCAAAGACTTTTGCAAGGGTTTAGGAATCGACCTCAGGCTCGCTTCAGTAGCCCATCCTTAGAACAACAGGCTGGTAGAGTCCACCAACAAGACTATCAAGAAGCTTCTAAGGAAGAAACTATAGTAGAAAAAAGGTAAATGGGCCGAAGAGCTGCCCGAGGTCCTCTGGGCATACCGAACTATAAAGAGGTCAGCTACCGGGGAGACACCTTACTCCCTGGCTTTTGGAGTTGAAGCGGTCCTACCCATCGAGCATAAATTGACTTCATTCAGGGTGCATCATTTTGAACCCGAAAGCAACGAGGTCAAGCTCCGAGCTAATCTAGACCTCATAGAAGATAAACAAGACATGGTAGTTGAGAAAGTAGTGATCTACCAGAGCAAGATCGCTAGGTATTTCAACCAAAGGGTCAGAGCCCAAAATTTCAAAGAAGGAGATATGGTGCTCAGGAAGGTGACCTCGAATACTCAGAAAAGGTCGGATGGAGTCCTAGGACCCAATTGGGAAGATCCATAGCTGATAAAGGTAGTTGCTCATAATGAAGCCTACAAACTCGAAGACATGGATGGACGACCCATCGACCACACCTGGAAAGCAGATCACTTGAGGAAATTCTACCCCTGAGTAGAGAGCTTTCAAGCAGATTACCCCCATTTAGGTTTTAATAAAATCCCTAATAACGATGTACTACATCTCGATCATCAATAAAGTCTGCGTTTTTTCTTCATCTCCGATTATGTTCAACATTAGTGTAAGTTCCTCATATTTTGATTGGCTTATTTCGTTGACAAACCACATTGGGAATTAATTTTTGTAAGGGTAAATTGGGCTTCATTGGGTGTGATCAAGCTTCATGGACATCATCTCTCTCAAGAGCACTTCAAAGGTATATCACATGCTTAATTCTCTTTGAAGAGGTTTTAGTTGCACACACTCACATTCTATGCATTTGTATTGACATGCATGTATGGTTGCACACACACACACACACACACACACACACACACACACACACACACACACACACACTTCTTGCATTTTGGAGTTGATGGGCTGCATAGTAGGTTAGGCGACATGCAAGGCCACTTGTGCATGTCGCCTGACAAGTCGCCTTAGACTTAGGTTTTTTCCACAGTGTGTTAGGCGACATGCAAGGCCACTTATGTATGTCGCCTCCAATGTCGCCTTAGTCTTGTTATTTTTCTCCACTGTGTAAGGCGACTTCATAGGCGACTTGGGAATGCCGCCTTACATGTCGCCTTTGACATCTTGATTTTTCCACAGTGTGTAAGGCGACTTCATAGGCGACTTGGGGATGTCGCCTCACATGTCGCCTCAGGCAACATGTTTTCTCACAGTGTGTTAGGCGACTTCCAAGGCGACTTGCTCATGTCGCCTTGCATGTCGCCCATTTCACCCGAACTGGGCATTTCGGGTATTTCACACCAGCTCGTTTTTTGGTCCCTATAAATATATCTTCTTCTCCACCATTTAGACCTAGAGCTCTGAAAATATATCGCTAAGTGAGAGAAAGTATATCCAAGAGAGAGAGAGAGAGGGCTCCAAGAAGTCTTTTTTACTCAACCAAACTCATACCCATGTGCATCTAAGCTTCAGTCTTGCATCTATTCTTCATGGGTCTTCATGCTCTTCTTGACTAGGTAATCAAACAAGTCTTAGAACTTCCTTTTCATCTCTATGTTCTTGTTTACCTAGGGTTAGCAATTATTTGTTAAGTAATTGCATTTTTATTTGGTTTAGCATGATTTGAGTATGTTTGTGATTATGTTTGTTGCTTGAGGTTGTATGTTCATTGATAGCTAGCACTTATGACGTTTTTACCCTTCTAGCTAAATCTTCATGCATTTGCATTTAGATATTGATATCTAGGATTTGCACTTATTGACATCTTTGAATCCCTAGATAAGCATTTAGTGTTGCCTAGCATTAATTGCAAGTTAAAATATTTTTACATATTCACATAGGTTGTTTAACCTCTTCATTGTTTGTTAAGCTTTGTGACTAAGTGGATTATTGCACAAGCTTGAGGTCTAGAATCACTATTAAAGGCCCGTTGGGTAGAGTGAAAGCGTTAGTAGCCAAGTAGGTGTGACTTGAGGTCAACCTAGGTTGTAAACTTTCATTCAAATAGTGGATTTGAGGACCGTATGTGACTAAAAGGATAGCCCGTGAGTTTTACCTAGTTGGAGGGTTTCTCACGTAAATCAATCCTTGTGTTTTTATTGTTTTCCGCATGTTTATGTTGGATTGGTTAATTGCTAATATGAGGTAGGTCTATTAAAACTGATTAAGTCGAAAAGTTGGTAATAAATCAACTAAAACCTATTCACCCCCCTCTAGGTTAGTTGACACATGTTATATAGTATTTTCAATTGGTATCAGAGCGGGTTCCTAGATACACTTAGGTGATCCTTGCTCTTTGTGTGTCTTGCATTTTGTTTGTGTTTGTTGCGTCATTAACATTCATCTCATTCATACCCAAACATTATGAGTGGGAACGTAAGTGGTAATGAGGGAGCCTCTAGCACAAGACCCCATTTGCTAACCGGAGTAAACTATGCCTCTTGGAAAGGCAAGATGGAGTCTTACATTTGCCAAATAAATGACCGAGCATGGATGGCAATTGAAGATTGCTACACTCCTCCGGAAAAGACTCTTGCAGACGAAACTGTAGTTCCCAAGCCAAAGTCGGAATGGTCAACTCAAGAGTTTGAAGCATCCAAGTGGAACAACAAGGCTATGCATGCTATTCTTTGTGCAATGGATGACAATTAGTACAAATTGATCCAAACAACAAGAATTGCAAAAGAGGCATGGGAGATTCTAGAGACGGCCCATGAGGGAACCGAGGTGGTCAAGGACTCCAAGCTTCAAGTCCTCCAAACTCAATTCGAGCAACTTAGAATGGAGGAGGATGAGTGCTTCAACGACTTTCAAGTGAAGTTAATGGACATAGTCAATCAAAAACATCAACTTGGTGATCTTTACTCGGATAGGAGAATCAAGCAAAATATTATGAGGTTTCTTCCGGCAAGATTTGAGTCAAAAGTGACGGCTCTTGAGAAGAATAGTGACTATAAGAACATGAAGCCAAGTGAAGTTATTGGAAGACTTCTAGCATATGATTCTAGATGGACTCCCACACCCACACCTCTAAAGAAGCAAAAGTGTATTGCTTTGAAGACCTCTAAGGTTGAGAAGGAGGAAGAAGACTCTGATGAGGAAATGGCCCTTATGGTCAAAAGGTTCAAGAAGTTCATTAAGTTTGAGAAGAAGGGATTTGGATCCAAATGAAAGGAAATGAAGAAGAAGACTCCTTTCAAGAAGTTTGAGTCAAGTGAAGATAAGCCCATAAGAAAAGGGATTCAATGCTTCGAATGTGGAGGTTTCAGACACAACTCCACGGATTGTGGCAATTGAAAGAACAAGAAGAAAGGAAAGGCTATGGCCGCCACGTGGAGTGATGGTGATGACTGACTTGGAAGAAGAAGGAGAATCCTCGGATGATGAGGATCATGTGGCAAACTTTATTGCCTTCGCATCTTCTCTCAAGAGTAAGGAAGCATTAGATGATGAAGAGGAAGAGAAACAAAGTGAAAATGACTCTAGTGATGGTGACTCTTCATCCCATTCAACAAATATGGATGTAGGAGGAATGGATCTCGAAGGGTTCATTGAGCATTTTCAAAGCTCAAGATTGAAGATGAAGAAAGAGATTCAAAGGCTAAAGGGTGAAAATCTCAAGCTATCTACCGAAGTCGCTAACCTAGATAGAGAAGTAAAGATAGCAAAAAGAAATGTGGAATTGATGGAAAATGAGCTTGAAGAAGCAAGAGAGATCGTTGGTAAGATGACTTCAAGTACGAAGAAACTCGACCACATGTTGGGAGTTGGCAAGAGGCCAAGTGATAAGAAGGGTCTTGGCTATGAAGATGACAAGGAGACCTTATCCTCAAGCAAGACTGAGTTTGTAAAGAGCTTGGACATCAAAGAGCCTCCACCCCCATAACATCCTAGGAAGAAGATCGAACTAGGGGAGTGCTCTAAGGATTCTCAAGTCAAGGTAGCACAAGGGAAACAAGCTCAAGCTCAATCAACAAGGGTGCATCAAGCAAGTTTCCCTCAACCTAAATACCATCAAGCTAAGAAGCAATTCATGCAAGGTCAACCAAGGAAGCAATCCATTCCAACTCAACAACAAAGAAGGAGAGAACCAATCCAACACCAAAGACAAGCTCAAATGCGTGGGAAAGCCCCTTTGTATTCACAAGGGCATGGTATGTCTTCTTATTTTATTCCCACTTGTCACTTTTGTGGTGTTGATGGTCACATTAGACCTAATGTTTTCAAATACATTGAAATGTGTAGAATCAAGAACATGATTGAAAGAAATAGAGCTAGAGCCAAAATGCATGTTCCTAGGAAATCTAGAGCCAATTTGCATGATCCTAGGAAATCTAGAGCCAATGTGACTAATACCACTAGGAATGAGAACATTTCACCTAGGTGGATTAGAAGAGATGACTATTTTTGCTATGTGGCTCAAATTGCCTTGAAGGCAAATGCCTCTAACACTTGGTATTTGGATAGTGGGTGTTCTAGGCATATGATGGGGAACAAGAGTTTCTTTAAATCCCTTGTCTTGGAGGATAGAGGATTTGTCACCTTTGGTGATGGATCTAGAAAGAAAGTCATAGGGAAAGGAACCATTTCCATTCCCGATTTACCCTCCTTGTCCAATGCTTTACTTGTTGATGGCTTGCAAGCCAATCTTATAAGCATTTCTCATCTTAATGATGATGGACTCTCCGTCTTGTTTAACAAAAATGATTGCTCTATTTTAACGTCAAATGGACAAACCTTGCTAAAAGGAAAGAGATCTAGTGACAATTGCTATTGTCTTGAAGCTAGTGCTATCTCTTGCAATATGTCCAAGTGTGAGGAAGTTGAGTTGTGGCATCAAAAACTTGGCCACATGAACTATCGAGATTTGAGGATCTTAGATAAGTTTAAGGTTGTGCGTGGCCTCCCTAAGCTTGGGAAGAAAGTCGATGGCGTTTGTGGACCTTGTCAACAAGGGAAACAAACCAAAAGTATGCATAAGAAAGGCAAGTATCTCACCACCAAGGAGCCATTTGAGCTTTTACATATGGACCTTATATGTCCCATGCAAACCAAGAGTCTCGGTGGCAAGAGATAGATTTTTGTTTGTGTTGATGATTGCTCTAGATTTACATGGACATAGTTTCTTAGAGAAAAATCTGAAACATTTGAAAATTTTAAAATGCTTTGCACTAAAATTCAAAATGAAAAGAACTCACACATTAAAAGCATTAAAAGGATTAGGAGTAACCATGGGAGGGAATTTGAAAATGCTTGTTTTGAAAGCTATTGCAATAGCTTCGGCATTTCCCATGAGTTTTCGGCTCCTAGAACTCCTCAACAAAATGGGGTTGTTGAGAGGAAGAATATGGTCCTTCAAGAGATGGCCCGTGTGATGTTGCTTAGCAACAATGTCCCTAGGAACCTTTGGGCCGAGGCCGTCAATACGGCTTGCTACATAGGAAATAGAGTCTTCCTAAGGCCCGGTACTAGGTAAACCTCTTATGAATTATGGAAGGGTAGGAAGCCAAATGTTAGCTACTTCCACTCATTTGGGAGCAAATGCTACATTCTAAATGACCGAGATCAACTTGGCATGTTTGATGCCAAGAGTGATGAGGGGATTTTCATTGGCTATGCCCTTAATAGTAAGGCCTATAGAGTTTTCAATTAAAAAACTCGGAGTGTCATGGAATCATCTAATGTTGTCATAGATGATTGTAGGCCTAAGATTAGAGACCATGATGAGGAGGTCATTGTGCTTGATGATTCTTCCTTGGAGAAGAATGGTGAGACTTCAATTGATGTGAAGTCAAGTCTTGATGAAGAGGTCATTCAACCTCTTGATAGAGATCCTTCCTTAGACTCTAAAGAACTCGCTCCATGGGTTAGACATCTCCACAACAAGAATGACATTCTTGGAGATGTGAATGAGGGTGTTAGGACTAGGCGTCAAATAGCTAATCAAATTAGCTATACTTGTTACACCTCTCAAATTGAACCCAAGAAGGTTGATGAAGCCTTGAATGATGAGTTTTGGGTTCTTGCCATGCAAGAAGAGCTAAACCAATTTGAAAGAAATGAGGTTTGGACTCTAGTTCCTAGACCCAAGGACACTAATGTCATTAGCACCAAATGGGTGTATAGGAACAAGTTGGATGAAGATGGCAACATTATGCGCAACAAGGCTAGACTTGTGGCACAAGGATACTCTCTAATTGAGGGTTTTGACTTTGTAGGAGACTTTTACTCCGGTTGCCCGTCTTGAGTCCATGAGGCTTCTTTTATCCATATCATGTGTGCACAAGTTCAAATTGCATCAAATGGATGTTAATAGTGCCTTCCTCAATGGTTTCTTGCATGAGGAAGTGTTTGTTGAGCAACCCAAGGGGTTTGTGGATCCACACCACCCCAACCATGTCTATCGCCTCAAGAAGGCTTTATATGGGTTGAAACAAGCACCGAGGGCTTGGTATGAGCGCCTCACTCTCTATCTTGTTGACAATGGCTACTCAAGAGGTAGTGTTGACAAGACTTTGTTCATCAAGGGAAACAAAGATAAGCTTTTCATAGATCAAATATATGTTGATGATATTGTTTTTGGCTTCACCAACAAATCCAAAGTCCAACAATTTGTTGATGTCATGTCTCATGAGTTTGAGATGAGTCTTGTTGGGGAGCTCAATTACATCCTAGGTTTGCAAATCAAGCAATTGCATGATGGGATTTTCATCTCCCAAGCTAAGTATGCAAAGAACCTAGTGAAGAAGTTTGGCCTTGAGAATGCTAAACATTGTGACATACCCATGGGTACCACCTTGAAACTAAGCAAGGATGCTAGTGGCAAGAGTGTGGAACAAAGTCTTTATCGTGGCATGATTGGTAGCTTGCTTTACTTGACTGCAAGTAGGCCCGATATAGCCTTTAGTGTGGGTGTGTGTGCTAGGTACCAAGCGGATCCCATCTCTCCTCCGTGAAGAGAATCATTCGATATGTGAATGGGACATCCAACTATGGGATATGGTACTCTTTTGACACTAATGCTAGCCTAGTTGGCTTTAGTGATGCAGATTGGGCAGGAAATTGTGATGATAGGAAGAGTACATCGGGTGGTTGCTACTTCCTAGGCAACAACTTGGTCTCATGGTTTTGCAAGAAGCAAAATTCCATCTCTCTATCCACAGCTGAAGCGGAATACATAGCCGCCGGGAGTGCTTGCACACAACTCCTTTGGATGAAGCAAATGCTTGTGGATTATGGCTTTGATCAAGGTATTCTAACTCCTTATTGTGATAACATGAGTGCAATTAACATTTCAAAGAATCTGGTTCAGCACTCTAGGACAAAACATACAGACATTAGGCATTATTTCATTAGAGAACTAGTTGAAAACAAAATCATTGCATTTGAGCATGTGGGCACTAATGATCAACTAGCGGATTTATTTACAAAGCCTTTAGACTCAACTAAGGTCAAGTCACTTAGTAGGTCTATTGGGATTTGTCATATGCCTTGATGTGTTTTGGTGATTGACCCCTTATGGGGAGCTCAAGCAAAGAGAGCAACCTTGCATGTTGAAATAAGCAAACACTTGATCAACTTTATGCTTCTTTATTAATTGCTTGAGTATTTTTGGGTGTGCTCATATATATTCTTATATGGCTTTTTATTCAATAAGTGTGCCTTGCTTGGTTTGTAATCCATGTCACCTCTATGTTCAAACATGCATTTTTGGATTAGGAGAATTGATTGGGAAGTACATTTGAATGACCTAAAATTTATCTCTATGACATATGACTTGATTTTGACATGCTAAAATATTATGCATGAATTGTGTGTGCAAATGTGTGTGGAATCACCTTGACAAAGCTAAACTCAATAAGGACCTTGTGTCCATGCAATAAGTAAGGATGCCTCATCCAATTTAGCTTTGGGTCTTTTCTTAATGGTTGAACAAGATAACAACCAATAAGGATTCTATATCCATTCAATTAATAAGGGATTTTATATCCATGTCTTGATTGATCATTAAGGATTGACATGGTTGCTTGTGTGTGCTCAAACTTTTAAAAGCTATATCTTGTTTCATTATGGCAAAAGGGTGCAAATTGGTTTGAATTCTTTTGGAACCTTTTTGATGTTCTCTTTGCCAAATACCATTTGCTTGAATTGTGATGTTACATGTCTTACATTCAAAGCAACTAAGTCACACATTTTCTTCTTAAACAAATAAAACCTCAATGATTCTCTCTCAATTAATTAAGTTGCATAAAGTTGTTGTATATGATTATGCACTTATCTTGCAAATAACTCTCTTTGCTTACATGACCCGTTTGGGGAATACTCCTTTGCCTATCTCATGACAAAAAGGGGGAGTAGTGTGGTTTTATTTAAGGGGGTTGCATATTTGGAGAGATTGTCACGTTGAGGGGGAGTCAACCTATTTAGGGGGAGCATTTGCATGTTGCACATTGTAGTTTTCTTTTTTTTATGCAAATTGCTTTTATTTATTATCTCTCTTGATCACCTCACATACACTTGTCTTGGAAAATGTAGTCTCATTGTTTTGTAGGGATGGCTATTCTACAAGAGCTTGAAGATTTGAAGACCTAGCATCTAGGTATCTATTTATAATGTAGAATTTCTTTTGTTGACCTCTAGTTTTTATTCTTTTGTGAGGATGATTTGTGAGAGGTGGTTTTGTCACGAAATAGCCAAAGGGGGAGATTGTAAATTCCTCATATTTTGATTGGCTTATTTCGTTGACAAACCACATTGGGGATTAATTTTTGTAAGGGTAAATTAGGCTTCATTGGGTGTGATCAAGCTTCATGGACATCATCTCTCTCAAGAGCACTTCAAAGGTATATCACATGCTTAATTCTCTTTGAAGAGGTTTTAGTTGCACACACTCACATTCTATGCATTTGTATTGACATGCATGTATGGTTGCACACACACACACACTTCTTGCATTTTAGAGTTGATGGGTTGCATAGTAGGTTAGGCGACATGCAAGGCCACTTGTGCATGTCGCCTTACAAGTCGCCTTAGACTTAGGTTTTTTCCACAATGTGTTAGGCGACATGCAAGGCCACTTGTGCATGTCGCCTCCAATGTCGCCTTAGTCTTGTTATTTTTCTCCAGTGTGTAAGGCGACTTCATAGGCGACTTGGGAATGTCGCCTTACATGTCGCCTTTGACATCTTGATTTTTCCACAGTGTGTAAGGCGACTTCATAGGCCACTTGGGGATGTCGCCTCACATGTCGCCTCAGGCAACATGTTTTCTCACAGTGTGTTAGGTGACTTCCAAGGCGACTTGCTCATGGCGACTTCCAAGGCGACTTGCTCATGTCGCCTTGCATGTCGCCCATTTCACCCGAACTGGGCATTTCGGGTATTTCACACCAGCTCGTTTTTTGGTCTCCACCATTTAGACCTAGAGCTCTGAAAATATATCCCTAAGTGAGAGAAAGTATATCCAAGAGAGAGAGAGCTCCAAGAAGTCTTTTTTACTCAACCAAACTCATACCCATGTGCATCTTAGCTTCATTCTTGCATCTATTCTTCATGGGTCTTCATGCTCTTCTTGACTAGGTAATTAAACAAGTCTTAGAACTTCCTTTTCATCTCTATGTTCTTGTTTACTTAGGGTTAGCAATTATTTGTTAATTAATTACATGTTTATTTGGTTTAGCATGATTTGAGTATGTTTGTGATTATGTTTGTTGGTTGAGGTTGTATGTTCATTGATAGCTAGCACTTAGGACGTTTTTACCCTTCTAGCTAAATCTTCATGCATTTGCATTTAGATATTGATATCTAGGATTTGCACTTATTGACATCTTTGAATCCCTAGATAAGCATTTAGTGTTGCCTAGCATTAATTGCAAGTTAAAATATTTTTACATATTCACATAGGTTGTTTAACCTCTTCATTGTTTGTTAAGCTTTGTGACTAAGTGGATTAGTGCACAAGCTTGAGGTCTAGAATCACTATTAAAGGCTAGTTGGGTAGAGTGAAAGGGTTAGTCACCAAGTAGGTGTGACTTGAGGTCAACCTAGGTTGTAAACTTTCATTCAAATAGTGGATTTGAGGACCGTATGTGGCTAGAAGGATAGCCCGTGAGTTTTGCCCAGTTGGAGGGTTTCTCACGTAAATCAATCCTTGTGTTTTTATTGTTTTCCGCATGTTTATGTTGGATTGGTTAATTGCTAATATGGGGTAGGTCTATTAAAACTGATTAAGTCGAAAAGTTGGTAATAAATCAACTAAAACCCATTCATCCCCCTCTAGGTTAGTAGACACACGTTGTATAGTATTTTCAATTAGTATCTACATATTCGACTGGGAAGTTCGACATAGTCACCTCAAGACAAGGGACGAGCCAGGGAAACCCCCTCGCTGCCTCTGATGCCTTGCTCGGGAACCACTCCCCGCCAAGAAGGGTCTGAGTGTAAGAGCATAGTTGCCATCTAGATCTCGAGACTAGGGACTAGCCAGGGAAGCCCCCTCGTTACTCCTGATGCCTTGGTCGGGCTACCACCCCCAAGAAGGGTATGAGTGTAAGAGCATAGTTGCCATCCAGATCTCGAGACCAAGAAATAGCTAGACAGCCCTTTTAATGCATTGGTCGGGCTACCACCCCCAAGAAGGGTCTAAGTGTAAGAGCATAGTTGCCATCTAGATCTCGAGACCAGGAAATAGCTAGACAGCCCTCCTAATGCCTTGGTTGGGCTACCACCCCCAAGAAGGGTCTGAGTGTAAGAGCATAGTTGCCATCCAGATCTCGAGATCAGAGACTGGCCGGGGAAGCCCCTTCGTTACTCCTAATGCCTTGGTCGGGCTACCACCCATAAGAAGGGTCTGAGTGTAAGAGCATAGTAGCCATCCAGATCTCAAGACCAGGAAATAGCTAGACAACTCTTCTGATGCCTTGGTCGGGCTACCACCCCCAAGAAGGGTCTGAGTGTAAGAGCATAGTTTCCATCCAGATCTCGAGCCTAGGAAATAGCTAGATAGCCCTCCTGATGCCTTGGTCGGGCTACCACCCCCAAGAAGGGTCTAAGTGTAAGAGCATAGTTGCCATCCAGATCTCGAGACCAGGAAATAGCTAGACAGCCTTCCTGATGCCTTGGTCGGGCTACCACCTCCAAGAAGGGTCTGAGTGTAAGAGCATAGTTGCCTTCCAGATCTCGAGACCAGGAAATAGCTAGACAGCCCTACTGATGCCTTGGTCGGGCTACCACCCCCAAGAAGGGTCTGAGTGTAAGAGCATAGTTGCCATCTAGATCTCGAGACCAGGAAATGGCTAGACAGCCCCCCTGATGCCTCGTTCGGGCTACCTCTCCTGAAACGGATTTAAATATAAATACTTGTTTCGTTTGCAGGATTAAGATCATCTCGATATCAGTTTCTCATTAATAACAAAGGAGCCTATCCCACAGCAAGGCTACATCCATCAAACGGGGAGCCCAACCCCCGAATCCGGGCTATAAAAAAAGAGAGAAGAAAGACCAACTAAACTAATCATGAGTAAAGCAGGCTGCCCACCCCCTTTTCCGGGCAATCAAAGCCTGTCATGAACAGGTAGCGTTAAGCTTCGGAGCCCTCTTGATTTCCCCCTACTGCTCCCCCTCCCTCATGTTGATCCATGCCATCAACTCCTCCTCCAGGTGGTTGCCTGTCTTGGCTACCCTCCCCAACTATCTCTCCTTTCAGAGGTTCCTCATGCTGGTCAGCTGGATCCTTCTCAAAGACTTCGTTGATCACTACCATGACCCTAGGAGGGATAGCCGCATCAAGAAGGGCAGCCATGGATCCCGTTTGGCTCCTGTCGACCTCCATTTCCACTCTAGAAGGTCCCTCAGACATGCTCTCTGCTCCTCCCCCAGCTCCTGGTTGATCTCTTACGGACCGCACGGGCAGAACCTTACTTGAAGATTCCCCAGGACCTGAAGTAGTAAAGATGGGAGAAGGAAGAGGAGGATCTGCCTGGACGGGCTACTTTCCAGCTTTTGTCTGGTTGGAAGGAACCGCTCCGTCATCGTCAAGGCGAGACAACTTAGCAGCCTTAATCATTATCTTCTCTCTATCCCAACCTACGATGGATGATAGATCAAAGCGAAGGGGGAGAGCCTCTACAACCTGAAAGGAAGCATATAAATGTCCATCACCAAAGGAGGTCTCCGTATCAGCCTACAGCTTGGCCACCTGAGCAATCAAATGTTGATTCTCGAGGTCCAACTTCTTAGCCTCTGTTTTCCAAGAATCCCTCTGCCTGGCCCTCCAGGTAGATTGGAGAATTTCTTGATCAAAGGACATCTTTGTCCTCTCATAGTCACAACGAAGCTCTGCCAGCTCAGTCTCCATTTTTCCTTGGCTGGAGGTCATCTCTTCTACTAATGTCTGAGCCCGCTTGAGCAATCCCATGGCTCTCTCAGCTTCGGCTTCAGCCTTAGCATCCCGATCATGAAGGAGGGTTGCCTGGTGTCCCATAGCTACATTTAACTTGAAGGCCTACAAGATACAAAGCCAGGGTTAAGAACCGAGCAAGTTAGCAGTTTCAAGAGCAGCGGGGATCGAAGGCTTCTGCGGTTGGATACTTCAGGTTCAAGTAGTTCCTGGCCAGAATAGCCTTCAAAACAGCTTCAGACTCAAGTGGCAGGGAATCCTGGTCCCACAATGGTTTGTCACTGAAAACTATAGGGACCTCGAACTCATGCCCCCCAATAAAAATTGAGCTCCCTTAGTCACCCCCTGCCAAGATCCACTCTTCCTTCCAGGCGGGATCTTTCTTCGAAGCCCCAGGAATGATAAAATTGAGCTTGTTCTTGGCTTTTGCATAGAACTGACCCCGGGAAGCGCCGGAGAGGCTCCCAATTTGAAAAAGGCAGGCCAGCTCCTCTGCTCCGGGCTCTCTCGTCACATTGCTCAGCTGGCATTGTTCCCTCGACAGCACGAGGAAACAAAT
The DNA here is from genome assembly GCA_033220585.1 of Dipteronia sinensis. Taxonomy (NCBI): domain Eukaryota; kingdom Viridiplantae; phylum Streptophyta; class Magnoliopsida; order Sapindales; family Sapindaceae; genus Dipteronia; species Dipteronia sinensis. Next base: position 44,242,646 of record CM065638.1, on the reverse strand, counting down.
CAAATGCCTCAAGAAGCCAGGCGTCAACTGGAGAGGGGCAAGCTGGATGGCGTTGAGAGTTCGTCGAAGGGTAGGATGAAAGGGAAGCTTGACTCCATTCTCGAGAGCCGCCACATGAATCGGAAGCACGACGTTGGAGGGATTGAAGAACTCGTAACCTTTGAGAGGAACCGAGATAGAGACACTGTCAAGGATGCCGTATTTGGACGTCAAACAGTCAATCAAGTTCGGATCAACGATAGAGTCGGGGACAACCCTAAAATCATAAGGGGCAAGCCTCGCCAGCGAAGGACCAGCAACTGTGACTTGACACTTCCCGGTAGCATCCTCCATGCCTTCTTTGTTAGAATCTTCATCAACCAAATCAAGAGGGTTGTCATGTCGATTAGAGAACCCGGTCCCAATGGCTACATTTCTAGTAGACCGCCGGCGCTGGGGACTTGGCGGAGAGTCGTCACTGTTAAAACCTTTACGCGCTTACTTGCCGAGGGCGAGACTAGAGACCTTCTCACTATCGACAATAGAGTCGACAGAATTACGGCTATTTTCCGACATGGTATAAGAAAATTTAGCGAAGTTGGGAAAGAGGAGATGAAATTCTTTCCAAAAGAGAATTCAAAACTTGAAAGAGGTGAATGTATGAAGAAGGCAGTGGAGGTGTTGAGTTTAAATAAGAGCGGACAGAGCAGTGACGTCGACAACCGAAGAACAAAATTTTTGGTGGTGGGTTGCCTCGAATCACGAAGTGGTCGTAACGTAGCCGGATTAATTTGAATACCCAATCTACGTGCCCCACATCACTTGGGGCAATTAATGAAAATATTTCTACCAAGATTCTGGTAACGGTAATGGAGGAAAAATTTTCCAAATAAAATAGGAAATCTGACTCCAACCCTAAACTCAATCACCGACGTTCAAGTCAGAGGGAACTTCTGTTAATAGCCAAATTTGGCTAGGGACCAAAGGGAAATTTTCACCCTCCTAGTCTTACTCCAGGCCCGAGGTCATCCACCAGGAGGCCACGCTTTCCAAAGCCAAGCTACGATACCACCCCACAGAAATAAAGGCGAGCTCCAGAAACACCCGGAGTAGAGCCCGACGCGATCAGACCGAGCCCGCATCACCAAACCTGAAATTAGGGAGCTCCCCCGGGGTCGAGATTACCTCGTAACCTCTCCAGAAGCTCGCCTAAACCCCATTGTCATAGATGGGTGTTCGCAGGGGGCCGTATCAAGCTCCAAGAAATCACGGGAGGTCAGACAGAGCTCCTGGCTAGATTAAGCACCTGAATACAGAAGCCAAGACACTGACCTACCTCGCTATCTGATCTACCTAGCCACACATACCGTATTCAATGACCTCAATGAGGGATCTTGCTGTGAAGATATGAAGATACACTGGATCATATCTAGTACATGCAAAACAAGTAATAGAGTCCAAAGAGGAAACAAATTGATCTCCACCAAGATATTCTCAATTCGGCTATTAACACAAAGCCAATGACATTTAAATGAGAGATCCCGCCCGATAAGGAGGGGAGAGACTGAGAAAATCAAGGGGAGAATTAGTTGATTTAACCTACAAAAACTATATATAAATAGAAAGAAAGAAGAAGAGAGAAGGGGACTACTTTTCGACAGGCATACGACAACAACCCTACTGTTAATAGCCAAAATTGGCTAAGGACCAAAGGGAAATTTTTCACCTTCCAGACCTGGCTCCATGCCTGAAAGTTTCCACCAGGAGACCATTCTACCCAAAGCCGAGCTACGATACCGCCCCGCAGGAACAAGGACAGGCTCCAGAAACATCCGGAATAGAGCCCGGAATGGTCAGATCAAGCCAGCGTCACCAAATCCCCCCGAAGTCGAGGTTACCTCATAATTCCTCCAGAAGATTGCCTATACCTCGCTGATACAGGGAGGTGTCCATAGGAGGTCGCACCTAGCTTCAAAAAGTCAAGGGAGGCAAAACCTAGCTCCTAGCTGGATGAAGCTTCTCAATATCGAGGCCGGGACAATGATAGACCTCACTAACTGATGCACCACACCTTAGTACATTCGATGACCCCTATGGGAATCATGCTAGACCCGAAGATACACAGTATCGCATCTATAGACATTATACACGTGCAGAACAAGTAATAGAATCTAAATGGGAAACAAATTGATTTCCACCGAGATATCCTCAACTGAGCAATTAACTCAAAATCAACGACATTTAAAGGTAAAATTCCCGTCTGATAAGGAGGGGAGGGATGAGAAAATCAATGAGTTTAACCCAATGATGACACTGTATAAAGGAGGGACTTCCTCCTTCCAAAAAAAGGACTACTATTAGACAGGCATACAACAAACACCCAATGATCACCTAGAAAAAAGTGAGAGCAATTCGAAAGAGAGATAGAGAAATGTATATCATATATTATCAATAAAGAGAGATTTTTATTCCTTTTGAGTAGCTAACGAAATTGTTATCTCCATATCATTTCATTAGGCATTGTTTGATACACATATATATTCTACCATTGGTCATTATCTACGTGGTAATGATTTTGAGGGTGCTAACTGAGATTTGTTGCCCCGAGTAAGATTTCTGTTAACACTTTCTGGCGCCGTCTGTGGGAATCAGCCCTACACCCAATTAATCAACTATTTACATTTACATTTTCGTTATTTTACAGGAACTATGAGGCTCTGCTCTTCCCAAGGCCAACATAGAGTTTCGGAGCAACCCCCGGCGAGGCCTACGCGAAAGGCCCCAAGAAAGGGGAGAAAATCTGGATATGGCAGTCAACCTCTGGTCCAAACAACTATTGCGCGGGCTTCCGACCACCCTATAGTGAGCCAGGCCGCGCTCTACCAGCAAGCGGCAGCCGTCGTAGAAACCGTCCGCATCCGCTTGCTCACTGAAGGCATCACAATCCAGCCGACCAACCTGAATGATCAGGGAGAGCCGAGCAGGCTCAGAGCTAGGCAGCTTGCTTTCGATAACCTGGGACCTCCTCTTCCACAGCCAGCTCGAGGTAGGTCGGGGCCCCAACTTTTGATCCGGGATAGGCTGGGACCCATTCCCCCAGTTCTAAAAAGACCTTCACAATATCAACCCAGGCAAGTAAAATCTGCCGCAGATGCTTTTACCCGGAAGCAACGAGAGCCATCCCATCCAACTGTATCAAGGAGAACCGCTCGGGCCCAAGAGGAGGAGAGTAGACAAACTTCCCAAATGGATCCTATCCATGAGGGGGACCGGATAGAGGTTGCCAGTTCATTAGAAAGGCTCGTTAGTGAGGAATCTGAGGTTAATTCAAAGAAACCAGGGAACAAGCAACTGAGGGATCAGTTGGCAAAGCTACAGAAGGAGGTCCAGCAGATAAGAAAAAGAAAGAATAAAGAGGATAAAAAGGATCCCCTGAGCGAGATGAACGCTCCCTTCACTAGGAGGATCCGGGAAGCGGAGCTCCCACCAAAATTCAAAATGCCAGCAAATAAGTTCTCTGGAACGAAAGATCCTCTAAGCCACCTAGAGAGCTTCGTTCAACAGATGGAGGTCGAGAACACTACCAGAGCAGCTATGTGCAGGATGTTTCCAACGACCCTAACCGATTACGTGAAAACCTGGTTCAGGAAGCTGCCTGTTGGCAGCGTGGATTCTTTCATGAAATTATCAACAGATTTTTGCTCGTAGTTCCAAGGGGTCAAACCTCGTCAGAAAGATCCCATACACCTCCAATATGTGATTCAGGAACGGAGTGGGACACTTCGGTCGTACGTGGAACGCTTTCACAAGGAGGTCATACAAATGAGAGTTTTCACTGAGAAAGAAACTCTCACCAACTTCAGGCGGAACCTATGGGCGGGAAAGCTTTTCCATTCCTTTGCCAAGAGACCTTCCGAGACTTACCAGGAGGCCTACAACTGGGCTCTTGAGCAGGTCGAGATCGACGAATAACTCAAAGTCAAGATGGAACACGACGACATGAGAACGGTAAAGCGTCTGAAAAAAGAAGCCCCCAAATTTGAGCCAGTTCAGAAAACTCAGAATAAACCTCCCAAAAGGTCGACCTATTGCATCCCTGCTCCTCAGCACAGGCAAGAAAAATATCCAGCAAGACGAACCCCTCCCCGGGCTTCGCCACCTCCCAGGACCGTGGCCCCCGTAATGCAAGGGGAGAAAGGGTATGACTACTACACCCCTTTGAACGCTTCCAGGGAAACGGTCTACCTTGCTATACGAGATAAAGGGCTGCTCCAAAAGCCCGCTCCCATGAAGGCCCCAGTGGACAGGAGGAACCTGTACAAGTACTGCGACTTCCACGAAGACGTGGGCCACAACACTTCAGAGTGCTATAATTTGTGCAACCGGATTGAAGCCCTGATAAGGGGGGGGGGGGATGCTTGATTGAATTCTTACAACAGATCAGAGATAACATTCTGACTGGAAGGGAGGTACAAGCTGAAATCAGTGAGGACGCAAAAAAAAGGAAGGGGTAACAGGCTGACTTAATGCAACAGATCCAAGTGATACACACCATCAGCGGGGGTCCTACACTGGCTGACATCTCCAATAACTCCCAAAAAAACCACGTGAGGAAGATTCCCCGCATCGAAGAAAGCCGAGGGATCTTCAAAGTCAGCCAGAGCCCGATAGAGCCCTCCCAGTCAGCTTAGATCATTTTCATTGAAGCAGATGTCTTTAACACCGTGCAACCTCATGATGATCCCATGGTAATCACAATACAGATCGCCAACTGTCTGGTCCATCGTGTGCTCATAGATACAGGTAGCAGTGTAGATATCCTCTTCAAGGATACCTTGGAAAAATTAAACCTGAAGCAACATTGTTACAACAGCTGTACCACTCCACTTTACGGGTTCACTGGAGATTCGATCATACCGGTGGGGTCGATGATCCTCCCAGTAATCATCAGAATCACCCCTCTTCAACAGAATGTTATGACCGACTTTGTTGTGGTCGACACCCCGTTGGCCTACAACGCCATTCTAGGGAGACCATTCCTGTCCTCCTTGAAGGGAATCTTGTCCATATACCACAACGTCCTGAAATTCCTGGTTGAAACCAAGGTAGGAGAGGTACACGGAGACCAGCAGGCAGCCAGAAAATGTTACGCAGTGTCTGCCAATCCTACAGCCCTAGCAAAACAATGTGTACATGTGGCATTAGTCCAGGAAGACATGGAAACATCCCGGATAATCCAGGAGGAGAAGGAGCCTGCGGAACATCCTGAGCATCCGGAAAGCGAACCTATTATGCCTTATGAGGAGGAACGGAGTAAGGAGTGGGCCAGCGGGCAGCCCATAGATAAACTAGAAGAGATACCCATCAGAAATGATGACCCCTCCAAGGTTGGCTTGGTCGGGGCCACCCTTGAACCAGAAGTGAAAAAAGGACTAATTGATCTTCTCAGGGAGTTCAGCGACATCTTCGCTTGGAACCATGATGAAATGCCTGGAATCCCAGCATCATTGGCCGCCCATCGACTAGCGGTAGATCCAACAGTCAAGCCCGTCAAACAGAAGAGGCATCACTTCAATGCTGATAGGAATGCTGTGGTGCAGGAAGAGGTAGATAAATTGATCAAAGCAGGGTTTATCAGAGAAGTACGCTATCCTGAATGGATCGCCAACGTGGTCATGGTTACGAAGGCGAATGGGAAGTGGCGTATGTGTGTCGATTACACCGACCTCAACCGGGCTTGTCCAAAAGACAGTTTTCCTTTACCAAAGATCGACCAACTGGTTGACTCCACGTCCGGAAATAAACTTTTGAGTTTTATGGACGCATTCTCATGATACAACCAAATTAAAATGCACCCGGCCGACCAGGATAAAACCAGTTTCATTACTGGGCAGGGCTTGTACTGCTACAAGGTGATGCCGTTTGGTTTGAAGAATGCGGGGGCTACATACCAACTACTGGTTAACAAACTGTTCAAGCCCGAGATAGGAAGGACGATGGAGGTATATATCGATGACATGATCACGAAATTCCCAACCGCAAAAGGACATCGGGAAGACCTTCGCAAAACTTTCCTTATACTGAGGGAAAACCAGATGGGGTTGAACCCCTCCAAATGTGCCTTTGGGGTGACAGCGGGGAAGTTTCTGGGCTTCATGGTTCATGAGAGAGGCATAGAAGCCAACCCAGAAAAAATCAAAGCTATCTTGGACCTGGAATCCCCAACCTCACTCAAACAGGTACAGATTCTGACTGGACGTGTAGCGGCGCTCAACAGGTTTATCTCTCGCTCCACCGATAAATGTCTCCCTTTCTTCAAAGCCATCAAACAAAGGAGAAACATGAAGTGGAACCAGGAGAGCGAACATGCTTTCCAAGCTTTGAAAGAATACCTAACAAGCCCGCCGTTGTTAGTCAATCCAGTTCTCGGAGATGAGTTGCAGATCTACCTGGCCGTATCAGAAACTGCAGAAAGCTAGGCTTTGGCCAGGGAGTGTGGCGATGGTTTTCAAAGACCCATATACTATGTGAGTCATGCTTTGACCAAATCAGAAAGGAATTACATTCTCTTGGAAAAGCTCGCTTATGCTCTGGTGATCTCAGTGAGGAAGCTCCATCCCTATTTTCAAGCTCACACAATAGCAGTGGTGACAGACCAACCTCTCCGCTAATTCTTACAAAGACAAGACTTGTCTGAAAGGCTAGTCTTATGGGCCCTAAAGCTCACTCAGTTCGATTTAAAGTGCAAGCCCTGGACCACGATTAAGGCACAGGCTTTGGCCGACTTCGTGGCAGAATTTTCAGCGATCCCAGATCAAAAGGATCCCTCAATACCAAATGATCTCTGAAAAGACATCCGAGGTCGACAATTGGCCGGAAGGCTGCAAGCCATGGACCCTCTTTACAGATAGAGCATCTGGGCAAGCTGGGGGAAGAGCAGGCATAGTTTTAATAGATCCGGAGGGGACTGAATTCTGTCACTGTTTCAGATTCGAGTTTAAAGCCACCAATAATGAAGCAGAGTATGAAGCCCTCCTAGCCGGGATGAAGGTAGCCATCGAACTAAAGGCTGATTACCTGAAAATCAAGAGCGACTCATTGCTTGTTGTCAATCAGGTGACTGGGATGTATCAGGCAAATGGAGATAATATGGTTGCTTATCTAAAGCTAGCCCAGTTGTTAAAAAATAAGTTTAAGGGGTTCAAGATCGATCAGGTACCTCAACACCAAAACCATCATGCAGATGTTCTGGCTAAAATAGCGGCGAACGGAGGCCAATCCCTACCACGGGGAATTCCCCTCCAAGTGATCACCCAACCAAGCATAGCCATAAATAGAGAAATATGCTCCCTGGATCACTTACCTTGCTGGATGGACCCAATTGTTGCCTACCTCCTTGAATGAGAGCTTCCCGAAGAGCCCGACCAAGCCGGAAGAATTAAAAGACTCTCAGTCCGATACTGTATGGTAGACGGGTACCTCTACAGAAGGGGTAGATCCCTCCCCTTACTTAGGTGCTTGCATTCTGATGATGCTAAATGGGCATTGAGAGAGGTCCACTCTGGGGAATGTGGGAACCACATAGGTGGGGAAGCTCTAGCATATCAGGTGCTTCGCATGGGGTACTATTGGCCGACCATCCACCAAGACGCAAAGAGTTTTGTGCAATCTTGTGAGCCATGTCAAAGAACTTCAAACTTGACCCACCAGCCACTCGAGCGACTATCATCTCTTAGCTCGCCGTATCCCTTTGCCAAGTGGGGAATCGACCTAATTGGACCACTTCCTACCGCTCCCGGACAGATGAAACATGCTATAGTGGCTATCGACTACTTCACAAGATGGATCGAGGCAGGGTCTCTTTCTCGGATATCAGAAAAGAATACGACCAAGTTCATCAAAACCAACGTGGTATGCAAATTTGGGACCCCCTCTCATCATTATAGCAGACCTAGGGAAGCAGTTCGACAAAGCCCGATTCTAAGATTTCTGCAAGGGATTGGGGATCGACCTCATGCTAGCCTCAGTGGCTCATCCCCAGACTAACGGGCTGGTGGAATCCACCAACAAGACTATCAAGAAACTTCTAAAGAAGAAGCTACAGCATAAAAAAGGCAAATGGGCCGAAGAGCTACCAGAAGTCCTCTGGGCATACCGGACTACAAAGAGGACAGCTACCGGGGAGACACTATACTCCCTGGCTTTCGGGGTTGAAGCGGTCCTCCCCATCGAGCATAAATTGACCTCATTCAGGGTACAACACTTTGAGCCCGAAAGTAACGAAGTCAAGCTCCGGGCTAATCTGGACCTCTTAGAAGAAAAATAAGACCGGGTAGCGGAGAAAGTAGCGATCTACCAGAGCAAGATCGCTAGATACTTCAACCAAAAGGCCAGAGCCCAGATTTTCAAAGAAGGAGATCTGGTACTTAGGAAAGTGACCCGTGAATACTCAGAAAAGGTCGGATGGAGTCTTAAGTCCCAATTGGGAGGGGCCATATTTGATAAAGCTGGTTGTTCGCAATGGAGCTTACAAACTCAAAGACATGGACGGACGATCCATCGACCACACTTGGAATGCAGATCGTTTGAGGAAATTCTACCCTTGAATTGGGGGTTCTCAAGCAGAATACCCCCATTTAGTTTTCATTAGAACCCCTAATAAAGATGTACTCCATCTCGATCATCAATAAAGTCATTTTTTCTCTTCCATCTTTATCTCCAGCTATATTCAACATTAATGACTACACCCTTGAGTGGGAAACTCAACGTGAACACTTCGAGACCAGGAAATAGCTAAATAGCCCTCCTGATGCCTTGGTCGGGCTACCACCCCCAAGAAGGGTCTGAGTATAAGAGCATAGTTGCCATCCAGATCTCGAGACCAAGAAATACCTAAATAGCCCTCCTGATGCCTTGGTCAGGCTACCGACCCCAAGAAGGGTCTGAGTATAAGAGCAAAGTTGCCATCCAGATCTCGAGACCAGGAAATAGATAAATAACCCTCCTGATGCCTTGGTCGGGCTACCACCCCCAAGAAGGGTCTGACTGTAAGAGCATAGTTGCCATCCAGATCTCGAGACCAGGAAATAGCTAAATAGCCCTTCTGATGCCTTGGTCGGGCTACCACCCCCAAGAAGGGTCTGAGTGTAAGAGCATAGTTGCCATCCAGATCTCGAGACAAGGAAATAGCTAAATAGCTAAATAGCCCTCCTGATGTCTTGGTTGGGCTACCACCCCAAAGAAGGGTCTGAGTATAAGAGCATAGTTGCCATCCAGATCTCGAGACCAGGAAATAGCTAAATAGCCCTCCTGATGCCTTGGTCGGGTTTCCACCCCCAAGAAGGATCTGAGTGTAAAAGCATAGTTGCTATCCAGATCTCGAGATCAGGAAATAGCTAAATAGCCCTCCTGATGCCTTAGTCGGGCTACCACCCCCAAGGTGAATTTTTAAAACAAATATTTGTTTTCGTGTGCAGGATCAAGATCATCATAATTACATACCAAAGTTTTAATGAAGTATGAACAAATTGTTGCTGCAGATGCAACTCTGGTTCCTATTCAAGACCAGAAATGAAACAAGAGTTCTCAAAAGCGATTCGATTTCTCATTAAAGATAAGAGGAGCCTATCCCCCGGTAAGGCTACATCCATCCAACGGGAAGCCCAATCCTCGAGCTCGGGCTATAAAAAAAAAATCAAAGCTAAGCTAAATAAGAGTAAAACGAGGTGCCCACCCCCTTTTCCGGGCAATCGAAACAAGCCATGAATGAACTACTTCAAGCTTTGGGACTATCTTGGTTTTCCTCCGCCGGTCCTCCTCCTTCATGCTGATCTTCGCCATTGACCCCCCTTCAGGTAGTTGTCCACCTCGGTTAGCCTCGCCAACCGCCCCTCCATTTAGAGGCTCCATCTGTTCATCAGTAGGGTCTTCCTCCAAGACATCATTAATCACCTCCATAACCTCAGGCGGGATAGCCGCATCGAGAAGGGCAGCCATGGACCCCGTCTGACTCCTGTCAACCTCCATCTCCATTGTGGGGGGTTCCTCAGGCGGGCTCCTGACCTCTTTCCCAGCTCCTAACTGGTCCTCCTCAGATTGAGAAGACAAAACTTTACTGGAAGACTCCCCGGGACCTGAGGTAGTAAAGGTAGGAGGAGGAAATGAAGGATCTGTCTGGGCGGGCTATTTTCTAGCTCCTGCTTGGCCCGAAGGAACCACCTCATCGCCATCAGGGTGAGATAGCTCATCAGCCTTATTCATTATTTCCTGTCTATCCCAGCCGGCAATAGATGACAAGTCAAAGGGAAGAGGGAGAGCTTCTGCGGCCTGAAAGGAAGCATAGAAATATCCGTCGTTGAAGGAGGTCTCTGCAGTCAGCTTGCAGCTTGGTTTCCTGAGCAGTCAAAGACTGATTCTCGAAGTCCAACTTTTTAGCCTCAGATCTCCAAGAATCCCTCTGTCTAGCCCGCCAGATAGACTGAAGACGCTCTTGATCATAAGATTGCTTCGTCCTCTCATGGTCACAGCAAAGCTCAGCTAACTCGGTCTCAACCTTTCCCTAGTTGGAGGCCATCTCTTCCACTAAAGACTGAGCCTGCTTGAGCAATTCCCTAGCTTTCTCGGCTTCGGATTCCGCTTTTAGAGCCCGTTCGCGAAGGAGGGCTACTTGCTGGCCCATCGCTACATTAAATTTGAAGGCCTACAAAATACAGAACCAGAGTTAGAAACTGAACAAATTAGCAAGAGTAGTGCGAAGGAAATGCAATTACCTTAGCTAAGATAGCAAACCCTTTGGTAATCAAGACATCCACAGGCATGAAAGCCATCCTGGAGATCCCACCTCCCAGATAAGACCCGATAAATTATTCCAGGACTTCCTCCTACCCCGTCGAGCTCGACTGAGGCCAGGAATGGCTGGAAGGAACCCTTGCGACACCCTTCCCAGAATCCTCCAAAGCTCGGGGAGTTGGAAGCGCAGCAGAATTAGGAGGTCGAATCGAGGGGGTAGCAACTTTAGCGACCACAACAGAAGGGACAGAAGCAGTCAGACCAACAACCTGAGGAGCTTTACCCAAAGCCAGGAAAGCCCGCGAAACAAGATTGGCCATCTTGGACCCAGCTGGGGAGGTAGATGGAGCAAGAGCAGGTTCGACCCCAGCGAAGGGAAGAGAAATTCTAGCTTGAGGAGAGCGTGAGGCGTGGCGGGTAGCTGGTTCAATGACAAAAACTGTGAATAAGCAAATTAAAAAGGAAAATGTCAGAACCAAGCTGAGTAACAAGACAAGGCAAGGCAATTCAATGACACTCACGAGAAGTAGCGTCTGAGATCCACAAGTATTGGTTCACCCTACGAGGATCGAAGGCTTCAACAGTGGGGAACTTCAGGTTCAAGTAATTTCGGGCTAAAATAGCCTTCAAAATGGCTTCAGACTCAGAAGGCAGGGAGTCCTGATCCCATGAGGGTTTGTCACTGAAAGCTGTGGGAACCTCGAATTCATGCCCTCCAATGAAAATCGAGCTCCCCCAGTCATCCTACGCAAGAATCCATTCTTCCTTCCAGGCGGGGTCCTTCTTCGAAGCGCCAGGAATAACGAAGTTGAGCTTGTTCTTGGCTTTAGCATAAAAATGGCCTTGAGGAGCGCCGGACATGCTCCCAATCTGGAAAAGTTAAGCCAACTCCTCTGCTTCCGGCTCTCTCGTGACCTTGCTCAACTGAAACTGTTCCCTCCATAGTATGAGGAAGCCAATCAGATGCCTCCAGAAGCCAGGCGTCAACTGAAGGGGAGCAAGCTGGATGGCGTTAAGAGCCCGCCGAAGGGTCGGATGAAGGGGAAGCCTGACCCCGTTCTCGAGAGCCGCCACATGAATCGGAAGCAAGCCTTTAGGGGGGTTGAATAACTCATAACCCTTGGGAGGCACCGAGATGGATACGCTGTCGAGGATGCCATACTTCGACCTCAAGTGGTCAATCGAGACTGGATCGCCGATGGAATCAGGGACAACCCTGAAGTCATAAGGAGGGAGCCTCTCCAAAAAGGGGCCAGAAGCTGGGACCCAATATTTTCCCGCGGTATCACCCCCCACTTTTTTGTCGGAATCTTCATCGGCGATATCCAAAGGATGGTCAGGATGGTTGGAAAACCCAGTCCCAATGGACACATTCCTATTTGACCGCCTGCATTGCGGGTTAGGCGGGGAATCCTCGCTGTCTAAACTCCTCCTAGCCCATTTCCCTAGGGCAAGACTAACGACCTCCTCGCCGTCAACTATGGAGTCAACTGAATCATGACTTGTTTTCGACATGGTGAAGTTAGTAAGAAGGAAGAGAAAGATAAGAATGAAGAAAAAGACAAGCTTGAGAGAAGGGTTATGAGAGAAAGTATATCTTGGGAAAAATTTGAGTTTGAAAGAGGTGAGGAAGTCATTGAGATAAATAGATATATATATAGGCAAGAGGGCAGCAGCACGAGCTGACGAGATTTTCGGTTGAGATCGTAAAGAATCTCGGGGACTGCCGTAACGTAACCGGATTAACTCGGAAACAAGCTAGTCAGCTCGCGCCACGTCACTTGTGCAGCTAATGAGGAGATCTCTCCAAGATTCTGGTAACGGTAAAGAGCCTCGGGGACTGCCGTAACGCAACCGGATTAATTCAGAAGTAAATTGGTCAATACACGCCACGTCACTTAAGCAGTTAAAAGAGAAGATTTTCCCAATATTCTGGTAATGGTAAAAAAGGGAAGATTTCCCAAATAAAGTAAAAATCTGACCCCAATCCCAAGCTCGACGTCTGGTGTTCAAGTCAGAGGGGACTTCTGTTAATAGCCAAAATTGGCTAAGGACCAAAGGGAAATTTTCCACCTTCCAGACCTGGCTCCATGCCCGAAAGTTTCCACCAAGAGACCAATCTACCCAAAGTCGAGCTACGATACCGCCCCGCAGGAACAAGGACAGGCTCCAGAAACATCCAGAATAGAGCCCGGAATGGTCAGATCAAGCCCGCGTCACCAAATCCCCCCGAAGTCGAGGTTACCTCGTAATTCCTCCAGAAGCTCGCCTATACCTCGCTGATACAGGGAGGTGTCCATAGGAGGTCGCACCTAGCTTCGAAAAGTCAAGGGAGGCCAGACCTAGCTCCTAGCTGGATGAAGCTTCTCAATATTGGGGCCGGGATAATGATCGACCTCACTAACTGATGCACCACACCTTAATACATTCGAAGACCCCTATGGGAATCATGCTAGACCCGAAGATACACAGTATTGCATCTATAGACATTATACACGTGCAGAACAAGTAATAGAATCTAAATGGGAAGCAAATTGATTTCAATCGAGATATCCTCAACTGAGCAATTAACTTAAAGTCAACGACATTTAAAGGTAAAAATCATGTCCGATAAGGAGGGGAGGGATGAGAAAATCAAGGGGAAATCAATGAGTTTAACCCTATGAAGACACTGTATAAAGGAGGGACTTCCTCCTTCGAAAAAAAGGACTACTATTCGACAGGCATACAACAAACACCCAACGATCACCTAGAAAAAAGTGAGAGCAATTCGAAAGAGAGATAGAGAAATGTATATCATATGTTATCAATAAAGAGAGATTTTTATTCCTTTTGAGTAGCTAACGAAATTGTTATCTCCATATCATTTCATTAGGCATTGTTTGATACACATATATATTCTACCATTGGTCATCACCTACGTGGTAATGATCTTGAGGGTGCTAACTGAGATTTGTTGGCCCGAGCAAGATTTCTGTTAACACCTACTACACCCTAGAGAAATTGAGAGAAATTGAGAGATATTTGTACATGATACACCATTAATAAAAATAAAGAAAGCATTTCCGTTCTTTTTTGATGGTACTGATAGTAGTATTGTTTTTGTCATCTGAACAAGCACTGACTAGAATACATTCTACCTTGACTGCCACCTCCGTGGTAGTGGATTTGAGAGTGTTAATTGAGATTTCTCACCCTGAGTAAATTTTCCGTTAACAACATTGAATCAGTTACTAAATGCAAGTCTTAGACCAAAGTTAATCACAAACAAACTCAATTAGTTGTGTAGAGATTTTCCAACAACCTAATTGTCAACAAACAACCTTGAATATTCAAGAGAGCTTAACTAGATTGATAAACACAAATCCATCAATCTAATTATCAATTAATCTCTCAAGAACATTCAAGTCTTAGCAATTTAGGCAAGACAACCTAATCAATGCAAGCTATCAAAATACAACACAAACAAATATTCATGAACATTAACTAGTTGATTAAAAGACCATCTATCAACCTAGTCATCAATAAATCACACATGAATATTTATGACCTAGCTTTTAAGCAAAAATGACCTAATCAATTAAGCTAGCAAAATACAAACCCAATCATGTTATCAATCAACACAATAATGCATTCAAAAATGATTTCTACAAATCCTATGTATTAAAAACGAAATCTTGGACTTAACGAACAATAAATGAAGATGAGATGTTTATTCTTACTTACCAAGTCAAGAAGAATGAAGTCCCATGAATGATTGATGCAATTTATGCATGGGTTTTGGGTTTGGAGAGTTAAAGAAGCAATCTTGGTGCCTTCTCTCACTAGGGGAGCTCTTTCTCTCACTAGGATCTAAATTTGTGAGCTCTAGATCTAATTGGGGAAGAATATGAAGTATATATATGATCCAAGTGAAACTACGTTGTTTTGAGAAAGATTAAAATACAAATGTCTGGGCAACAACGATGCAGTGCGCGGGTATACTACATCTGCACGGGTGACTGCGCGGGTAGGGACCCGCGCATATGCAAATCAGCACAACAACCTGATTTTCAAGTGGCTCCAAACATGACAAAATGACATCAAAAATTATCACATAATATACCGTTGGAAAGGTATGAATGTTTACTTTCTATTACAATTCAAAAAACAAGGTTTTGATGTCTATAAAAAAAGTTATGGTCATTATAGTGACCAAAAGTCAAAAATGGACAGCAACAGAGTTGTCCAGTTTTGGTGGTCACTTTGGTGATTTCAAAACCAATCCAAATGGTCATGAAATATTGCGAATAATATACCGTTGAAAAGGTATAGGTGTCTAGTTTGTACAAAAATTTTAAAAACTCATTTTGAAGCTTTTTATAAAATGTTATTGTCACAAGACCATACAAAGGTCAGTTTTGAAAAACATTTAAATCATTGAAATCCACTCTTTTGAAACTAGACACTTTACTCCAAACAACCAAACCAAAACTAAGACTTAACCAAGAGAAGAATGCGACCTTCTTGAATGGTCAACCATCACGCTAAGACAAGCACACCATCGTGCAAGCACGGAAGTTTCCAATCACACAAACGGAAACAAATTACACCACACAAAACAACACTTAGAACTTATAACAAAGTGCGCGTGTGAAATGAGACATAAATGCACACAATCATGGAAACACAAATGCAGGTAATATTGGAATGCATGTAAGTGTGTGTGTGTGTGTGTGTGTGTGTGTGTGTGTGTGTGTGTGCGCGCCTAATCTCTTCAAGAATCAAGTCAAGTTATATACCTTTTGCTCTTGCTCTTGCTCTTGAAGTCATGGAGATGCTTGGAAGCTTGACAATGAACCCTTAAGCTACCTATTACAAAATCATCCCCAAATATGGTATGTTCTGAAATAAGCCAATCACAAAATAGAGGTTCTTATACACCTGTCTAAATCACGGTCCCAACATCGATTGGTTCCAGAATGTTTCACTCATAGGGTACAGCGGTTGGTGCACTTGCCTGCACATCGGTTCCTACCGCAGGTCTCTCCAGAGAGTCTCTCGTTGATTGTACCGCAGCTAGTGTTAGTACCTGACCAACGGTCTAGACTGCAGATGTTTCCAGAATGGATCACGTCATGTGTACTGCTGTCTGGACAATTACTTGTACCGTGATCTGACCCATTTTTGCAACAACTTTGCCAAAACGAAGTCTCTTTGTTTAGGGCTTCATATAAATAGTTCATCTCTTCCTCTTGGCCGAATTAGATCTCTGAAAATCTGAACCTAGTGAGAGAAAGAGTTCCCTTAAAGAGAGAAGTCCCAAGATTGATTATTTGTCCCTCCAAAACCCAAACCCATGAGCATTCAAGCATAGACATGCATCATTTCATCACAGGTCTTCTTCATTAAGTGACTTGGTAAGTAGAACAAACTTCATCCTTCATTATTTGTTCTATCTACTCAATATTTAGTCTTTGTTGCATATTAATTTCAAAACTCATGCTTTAATTGCTTATTCACATAAGTTATGACTTGATTGGGTTTTTTTTTGTGATAGCTTGCATTTAGGACATTATTGCCCTTTAGCTAAGTCTTTATGTCTTGCATCTAGACATTGATATTTAAGTCTCATTAATTGCATTTCTTGATTGCATATTTATTGCCCTTGTTATATTTTGTGACAACATGTGTTGATTGGGCTTTGCTTGATGACTAGATTTTAGACCTGCATATCTTCATCTAGTTAGGTCTTTATGAACATTCATATAGACATTGTGATATCTAGGATTATTTGATTGTTGTCCTTGTATCCCTAGATAAGCATTTAGTGTTGCCTAGCATTATTTGCATCTAGAATATCTTAATATATTCACATAGGTTGTTTATCTCTTCATTGAAAGTTAAGTCTTGTGACTACGATGGTGTAGTGCACAAGAATTGGTCTAGAATCACTATAAAAGGCCTACAGGGTAGTAGTGGTGGGTTAATGACTGAGAAAGGTGTGACTAGAGGTCAACCTAAGTTGTAAACATCTTTACTGTAAGAACCTCAATTTATTATTGGCTTATTTCATGACAAATCACATTGGGGATATCTGTGTAATGGGTAGCATAGGTTCTTGAAGACTTGCTTCTGGTCATCTTATGAACTTCAAGAGGTAGTTCACTTGTGCTTAATTCTCTTTGAAGAAGTTTTAGTTGCATACACTCATATCTCATGCATTTGTATTGACATGCACTTATTGCTTCACACACACTTACATGCATTTGAGTTGTTATGTATTTGTTTATTATTGCTCATGTGTGCATTCCTTCACAATCACACTTGCACTTCATTTCTAGATTTAAGTGTGGTTTTGTGTTGTGTCCGCACTTGCACGATGGTGTGCTTATTTTGGCATATTGAGTGATCATTTGAGAAGGTCCCATTTTTCTCTTGTTTTGGTCTTTGGTCACATGGTTTTTTTTACCATGAGTTTGGGCATTCTTGTTGTTGTCCAAATCTGACATTTGGTCACTCATTTGACCATAACACTTTCTACAGTGATCCCAATCATGTTCGGTTAATTGGACGAGAAAGTAGACATTCGTACCTTTCCAATGGAATATTTTTTGATATATTTCAATGTCGTTTGGTCACACTTTGAGCTGTTTCAAAATCAGGCTGGGGTGTTGAATCCCCAATGCGCGGGTCCCTACCTGAGCATAACCAGCGCACAACGCTAGTTGTACCCTGCTCAACCAGGGCAACACCAGCGCATCTCGGGTAGTAGGTGTGCGTGGGTTGTGCGTTGGTCGACAAGCGCAACACCAACGCACAGTGCATTTTCTGGGTGCTTTTTTTTCCAAAACGACGTAGTCTAGATTTGTCATATTATATATGTTCTCTCTTCTTCCTCAATTCATTTTTAGAGCTTCAAGAACCCATTTTTAGTGAGAGAGATTGACTCTTAGAAAGAGTAGCTCCAAGACTTGTTTTTTAACTCTCAAAAACCCAAACCCATGAGCATCCAAGCATAGTCATGCATCATCTCATCATGGATCTTCTTTATTAAGTGACTTGGTAAGTAGAACAAACTTCATCTTTCATTAATCATTCTATCTACTCAAGATTGAGTCTTTAATGCATATTAATTGCAATGTTCAAGGTTTAATTGCATATTCACATAATTTATGACTTGATTGAGTTTTGTTTGTGATAGCTTGCATTTAGGACATATTTACCCTCTAGCTAAATCTATATGCTTTGCATTTAGATATTATTGTTTAGGACTTATTGATTGCATTTGTTAATTGCATTTATTGTCCTTGCCATGATTAATGACAACTTGTGTTGATATGGCTTTGTTTGATGACTAGATTTTAGACTTACATATTTATATCTAGTTAGGACTTTATGAGCATTCACATAGACATTGATATCTAGGATTTGTACTTATTGACATCTTTAAATCTCTAGATAAGCATTTAGTGTTGCCTAGCATTAATTGCATTTAGAATATTTTCATATATTCACGCTGGTTGTTAATCTCTTCTTTGAGAGTTCAGTCTTGTGACTATAAGGTGTAGTGCACAAGCAAGTGAAGTCTTGCAACCAAGGTGTGGTTGGCAAGCAAAGTGATCTAGAATCTCTATAAGGGCCTGTTGGGTAGTAGTGGTGGGATAGTGACTGAGAATGGTGTGACTAGAGGTCAACCTAGGTTGTAAACATCATTACAATAGTGGATTTGAGGATCGGAGTGGCTAGAAGGATAGCCCGTGGTTTTTTCCCTTGTTGAAGGGTTTCCACGTAAAAAATCAAGTGTCGTTTAATTTCCGCTTTTTATACTTGATTTATGGGGTAAATTTGTAATATTGATTAATCAAGAAAAGTTGGTAATTAACTTGATTAAAACCTATTCACCCTTTCTCTAGGTTATTAGACACACGCTTAAGTAGTATTTTCAATTGGTATCAGAGCGGGTTCCTAGACATACTTTGGTGATCCTTGGTCTTGATTGTGTGTCTTGCATTTGTGTGCATTTTGGTTGTTGCATTCATTTGCATTCATATAACACAAAGACTATGAGTGAATTTGGGGTGAGTAAAGAGGGAAGCGTCAAGTGTGAGACCACCACTACTCAAGAAGGATAATTACTCCTCATGGAAGGGGGAGATGAAGTCCTTCCTATCGGCGATAGATGATTAGAGTTTGGATGAAGATGGATACACACCACTAACCATGACAGCCGAAGATGGAAGTAGTATGCCAAAGCCCAAGGCTCAATGGAGTCCCAAAGAATTTAAAGCTTCGAAGTGGAACAACAAGACGATGCATGCCTTATTCAATGCAATGGATAAGAATCAGTACAAACTCATCCAAATTACCAAAAATGCACATGAAGCTTGGAAGATCTTAGAGACGGCTTATGAGGGAACCGAAGTGGTGAAGGATTCAAAGCTCTAAGTCCTTTAAATGCAATTCAAGACAATTAGGATGGAGGAGGATGAGTGCTTCAATGACTTCCAAGTGAAGTTGATGGACATCGTTAATCAAAGCCATCAACTAGGTGACCCATACTCAGATAGAAGGATCAAGCAAAAGATCATGAGGTCACTTCCCACTAGATTCAAATCCAAAGTGATGGC
The DNA here is from genome assembly GCA_033220585.1 of Dipteronia sinensis. Taxonomy (NCBI): domain Eukaryota; kingdom Viridiplantae; phylum Streptophyta; class Magnoliopsida; order Sapindales; family Sapindaceae; genus Dipteronia; species Dipteronia sinensis. Next base: position 44,223,270 of record CM065638.1, on the reverse strand, counting down.
TCTTAAAGAAAATAAGGATTACAAGAACATGAAGCCGAGTGAAGCGATTGGAAGGCTCCTAGCCTATGAGTCTAGATGGGGTCCTACCTCCACACCTCTCAAGAAGCAAAATGGGCTAGCCTTGAAGACCTCAAAGATTGAGAAGGGGGATGATGACTCGGATGAATACATGGCTCTAATGGTGAAGAGATTCAAGAAATTCTTGAAGCTACAAAAGAGTGGTCATGGTTCTGATGGAAATGACTTCAAGAAGAAAACCCATTTCAAGAAGATTGAGCCAAGTCAAGAGATGCATTCAAGAAAGGGCATTCAATGATTCGAATGTGGAGGATTCGAGCACATCTCCACGGATTGTGGAAACTTGAAGGACAAAAGAAAAGGAAAGGCGATAGCCGTCTCGTGTAGTGATAATGAGAGTGAAGAAGAGTCTTCGGTGATGAAGAGCTTGCACTCAACTCCACGGCTTTTGGAGCCTCCTATGTGGAAGTTGAGACAAAAGGCAAGAGTTCCTTAAATTGTGACCTTGAAGAAGGGATAGATGAAGTGGTAGCTAGAGGTGTGATTGATGTAGTTACACATAGTGATGTTGTTGGCACTACAACAAGTAACCAAGGCAAAAGTCTTGATGATGAAGTCTTGACTAGAGGCAAAGTGAGGAGAGTGCACCATCCTCGAGTGTAGGAAGTGACCCTAGTGATTAGAAGTCTTCATCTCACTCTAGAGGAATTAGTGAGGCCACGGAACTTGAATACTTCATTAAGCACTTTGAAGACTCTAGGTTAAAGAAGAAAAGGGAGATTCAAAAATTGAAGGAGGATAATCTCAAGCTTTCAACCAAAGTGACTCATTTGAATGACGAAGTGAAGAGAGTCAAGGAAAGTGAAGACAATATGAAGAATAAGCTTAAGGAAACTAATGAGTTAATAGCCAAAATGACCTCCGGCACTGAAAAGCTTGACCATTTGTTGAGCATTGGAAAGAAGTCAAATGACAAGAGGGGCCTTGGATATGTTGATGACAAAGAAGCCCCCTCCTTGGTCAAAACAGGGTTTGTCAAAGGAAATTGTATAAAGGAAGTGTCACCTCCTCAACATCCTAGGAAGAAGATTGAACTTGGAGAGTCATCCAAGAATGGCCAAGTAAAGATGCAAAAGAAGAATGAAGCTCAACCCCAACAACCAAAAGCTCCACCTTGAAGCTTCCATCAACCAAGATTTCCCTAACCTAGAAGGCAAACTATGAAACCTCAACCAAGGAGGCATTTCAACCCGGTTCAACAACAAAGAAGGAGAGAACTTGTTCAACACCAAAGGCAACATCAAGTGAACGACAAGTCTCCAATGACCTCACAAGGATATGGTATGACTCCTCAATTTATACCAACTTGTCATTTTTATGGTATTGATGGGCATATTAGGCCAAATTGTCATAGGTGTATTAAGAAATGTAGGGTTGAGAGCATGGTAGAGAGGAATAGACTTAAAATAGCCAATATGCATGTGTTAGGAAAGCTAGAGAAAATAACCCTAGGAAATGTAGTAACATGATGACTAAGACCACTAGGAATGAAAATGTGTCACCTAGGTGGTTAGAAAAGATGAGCCCGTGTGCTATTGTGTTAACATATCACTCATAGACTCAACTAGGTCTAATGGACTTGGTATAGGGGCTCTTGCCTCCCATTGACTTGGTTGGAATTGACCTCATTTGGGGAGCTCAAGCAAAGAGAGCGAACTTGCTTTTTTGATATGTGCAAAATTTTAATCTACTTTATGCCTCTTTATTAATTGCGAGAGATACTATGGTATTTTTGTTCAGTAAGTGTGTAACCTTGCTTTGTGTGTAATCCGTGTCACATTTATGTTCAAACATGCATTTTTGAACTAGGAGATTTGATTGGGAAGTACTTATGAATGACCTATAATTTATCTCCATGACATGTGAAACTTGTTTATGACATGCTTTAAATAATATGCATGAAATGCTTTTGACTGCTTTAATGCAAATGTGTGTGAATGCAAATGAGAAGACTAATTAATAAGGATCGTGTATCCATGCAATCAATAAGGATTTTATATCCAAATTAGTCTTCTCTCTCTTCTTAATGGTTAATCAAGAATACTATCATACGGATAACTATCCGGAAAAATCTAGAAGGATCTTTTGATCCAATGTATTGGTTTGCTTTTAAGAATTGATATAGTTGTTTTTGTGTTGAAAACTTTTCAAAAAACTATATCATGTTTGTTTATGACAAAGGGTACAAATTTGTTTGAATTCTTATGGAAACCCTTTTGATGTTTGCTTTGCCAAATACCATTGCTTGAACCTTGATGCTATATGTCTTGCATGCAAAGCAACACCTTCACACATTCTAGTTAACATAAAAATCCTTGAATCTCTCTCAATTATTCAAGTTGCATAAAGTTTATGTATATGATTAGGCAATCATCTTTTGTGTGAATATCTCTCTTTGCTAAAGCAACCTGATAGGGAGAGCTCATTTGCCTATCTCATGACAAAAAGGGGGAGAAGTCTTGTGAGATATATGGGGAGCAATTTTTTTTTATGCTTTGGGGAGAAGTCTTAGGATAGAGTAACCTTTTAAGAGGAGCATTGCATTGCACTACATTAATGCAAATGCTTGTTTTGTTTTGATCACCTCACATGTACTTGATCTTGGAAAGTGCTTTTTTGCTATTATGTGTAGGTATGAGGATCTACGAAGAGATTGAAGACCTTGAAGACTTAGATCGTAGGTTTCTCTTAATGTAACGTAGAGTTATTTTGTTGACCAATAGCTTTGTTTATTGTTTTGTGAGGATTATTTGTGGGTGGTGATTTTGTCATGAAATAGCCAAAGGGGGAGATTGTATGGACCTCAATTTATTATTGGCTTATTTCATGAAAAATCACATTGGGGATGTCTGTGTAACGAGTAGTATAGGTTCTTGAAGACTTGCTTCCGGTCATATCATGAACTTCAAGAGGTAGTTCACTTGTGCTTAATTCTCTTTAAAGAGGTTTTAGTTGCACACACTCAGATCTCATGCATTTGTATTGACATGCATTTATTGTTGCACACATATACACACACACACACACACACACACACTTACATGCATTTGAGTTGTTATGCATTTGTTTATTATTGTTCATGTGTGCATTCCTTCACAATCACACTTTCACTTCATTTCTAGATTTAAGTGTGGTTTTGTGTTGTGTCCGCACTTGCACGATGGTGTGCTTATTTTAGCGCATTGAGTAACCATTTGAGAAGGTCCCATTCTTATCTTGTTTTGGTCTTTGGTCACATGTTTTTTTTTCCATGAGTTTGGGCATTCTTGTTGTTGTCCAAATTTGACCTTTGGTCACTCATTTGACCATAAATCTTTCTACAATGATTCCAAACATGTTTGGTAAATTAGATTAAAAAGTAGAAATCCATATCTTTCCAACGGCATATTATTTGATATATTTCGATGTCATTTGGTCACGTGCTGAATCCCTAATGTGCGGGTCCCTACCTGTGCATAACCAGCACACAACGCTAGTCGTGCGCTGCTCGACCAGCACAACACCAGTGCATATCGGACAGTAGGTGTGCATGGGTCTTGCGTTGGTCAACAAGTGTCACACCAGCGCACAGCGCATTTTCTGGGTGCGTTTTTTTCCAAAACGATGTAGTCTTGCTTTGCCCTATTATATATGTTCTCTCTTCTTCCTCAACTCATTTTTAGAGCTTCAAGAACCCATTTTTAGTTAGGGAGATTGACTCTTAGAGAGAGAAGCTCCAAGACATGTTTTTAACTCTCAAAAACCCAAACCCATGAGCATCCAAGCATAGTCATGCATCATCTCATCATGGATCTTCTTCATTAAGTGACTTGGTAAGTAGAACAAACTTCATCTTTCATTAATTGTTCTATCTACTCAAGATTGAGTCTTTAATGCATATTAATTGCAATACTCAGGGATTAATTGCATATTCACATGAGTTATGACTTGATTGAGTTTTGTTTGTGATAGCTTGCATTTAGGACATATTTACCCTCTAGCTAAATCTATATGTTTTGCATTTAGATATTATTGTTTAGGACTTATTGATTGCATTTGTTAATTGCATTTATTGTCCTTGCCATGAATAATGATAACTTGTGTTGATATGGCTTTGTTTGATGACTAGATTTTAGACTTACATATCTATATCTAGTTAGGTCTTTATGAGAATTCATATAGATATTGATATCTAGGATTTGTACTTATTGACATCATTAAATCTCTAGATAAGCAGTTAGTGCTGCCTTGCATTAATTGCATTTAGAATATTTTCATACATTCACATAGGTTGTTAATCTCTTTTTTGGGAGCTAAGTCTTGTGACTGTAGGGAAAAATTGCTTAAAATCGCAGCGGAAGGCGAAAAAATAATTTTCGTATAGTTTAAAATTTTTCTAAAGATTTAAACCTTAACCCTTTAATTAATTAAACTCAAATATACGGTTAGAGTTAAATACCTCTTGTCGCGTGATTCGATTGACTTACGTCGATGGTAATCCACAAGATCTTCAATCCTAGCACGTACGTGAATCACCTAGGAGCGTGGTCTCCCTTTTTCTTTGAATTGCTTACCTTAGAATGGATGTATGAAATTTCTGATCTTGATCTTCAATAATAAAACACCAAGAACCTAAAAAAATAGTTCCGGTCACTTTTGAATTCACAATCAATATGATTGAAACTTGCGTAACCCTAAATCGAAAGTGTGCACAAAACCTTTTGATGTTAAAGGCTTGTAAGTGCACTATCGAATGAGAACTTATTTTCTTTTTCTCTCTTGGCCGAAAATCTATGTGTATAGAATAGGATTTTTTATTTTCAAAACAAACAAAAACCTCTCTCTATTTTGCTTCTAGGTGGCCGAAAATTCATAACCTTATATTTATAGGTTGGCCGAATTTTCTCCTTCACCGAGTAGGGTTGGCCGAATTCATTGAATAGGAAATCTATGGTTGGTTAATTTCCTTACTTGAAAAGGAATTGTCCTTTTCCCTAATTCCTATCAATTCAAGAATCCTAACCCTTGTAGGACTAGTGGTGGCCGAATTCTTTGTATAATAAGGAGTGTATGTGGACTTAATCCTTACCACATTAGAACTCCTATCATTTAAAAGAATTCCAACCCTAATCCAACACATAGTATTTAATTTACTAATCAGGAAAAGATTTTGATTTAAACTATTAATTAATTAAATAATTAATTAATTCCCATTTAATCAAAACAATAAAATAAAATAATATCTTGGGCTATTTTATTTAGCCTTGCCGCCCACACCATGTATATATGGGCCCAATATTATTTTTCTTATTTTATTTAATCCATTAGATTTTAAATAAAAGCCCACATGTGAACCAGACTTATTCTTACTAAAAGAAACAAGCCTACATGTCTCCTTTTAATATATTAATATAATAGTGCAGCCCATTAAATAAATAATAGACATATTATATTCTTAATATATTAAATGCAATTCTAGATGGACCCATAAATTGGTCAGGTAGAATATATCAAGTGATCCATGCAAGTACGTGTGGATTGTGGATCTTGGCGGGCTATCTAAATTTAAGCTTCAATAGACATAACCTAATCACAATCAACAAATGATTCACTTAGGTCCGATCTATTAATTTTAACTCATTCCACTAAATAGCTAAAATTGAACTCTTAAATAAAGATAGAATAAGGAGATGTTTCTCATTCATACCCTAGACAATCTTATAGGAGATGGTGTATCCTCGTGAATAATATCAGTAATCGCCAAGAGCTCATAGACCGCCTATAGCTCATAGACCGCCTATAGCTCTCCAAGTTACCATATGTCTACATTTTGAACTTGGATATTTTGACTTGTCCAGAAACCATGTCTTCAATAATCATTATTGAAAACTCAACGTTGAGATTTAGAATCCAATACCTCAAAACATCCATATGTGTGGATTGTGGATCTTGGTGGGCTATCTAAATTTAAGCTTCAATAGACATAACCTAATCACAATCAACAAATGATTCACTTAGGTCCGATCTATTAATTTTAACTCATTCCACTAAAGGGCTAAAATTGAACTCTTAAATAAATATAGAATAAGGAGATGTTTCTCATTCATACCCTAGAAAATCTTATAGGAGATGGTGTATCCTCGTGAATAATATCAGTAATCGCCAAGAGCTCATAGACCGTCTATAGCTCTCCAAGTTACCATATTTCCTCATATGACCACATTTTGAACTTGGATATTTTGACTTGTCCAGAAGCCATGTCTTCAATAATCATTATTGAAAACTCAACGTTGAGATTTAATATCCAATATCTCAAAACATCCATATGATGATATTATACTCTCATTTAATAAATGGAGCCACGATGTCCATATCTATAAATGAAGTCCTCTATCGATTAACAAATGAATACCACCAAACTATCGAGGATAGACTATGCTATATAATCGTACTCATTAATAGCTCAAATGATAACACTTGCAACCATAAGTCCATCATTTATCTCAGGATTTAGATAGACTCTCCGATTGTCCTGATAATGAAAAGACTTATATCTAGTGACGGTTCTAGATAAAGTATTTCATTGTGATCTAGTTCAATGCACCCAGTGCACTTGATTCTTTTACTTGAAAACCTTTCGATGATTTTAGACTCATCATAACTCATTTGATCCCACTCAAATGCTAGTAAAAGAATTCTACAACTTTATCAAGATAGAGGTGCCCAACCTTTAACTTAAGTTGTGAACGTTATTCAAGACTAACTAAAGAATTGTGTCTACCTCATACATATCCAGATGTACAAACAATTCTTCATATCTCATAGTCTTTTGACCTTATGATTATTTACCTTGACAATTATAATTATAAATGCTATAAGATTTTGCAGAATCAGAAATCACTTTATTTATATGAAAAGATTGTCAATTACAATATTACACTCTTGCTATTGAGCATAATCCTAACAATCTCCCACTTGCGCTATAGCAAATGTGTCATATCTCTCATTCCCATGTTCTCTAGGTGCCCATCAAAACTCTTCTGAGGTAGAGCCTTTGTGAATGGATCTGCTAGATTTTTTGCCGACGCGATTTTGGTAATCGTCACGTCTCCCCTATGAACAATCTCCCTTAAAAGATGATACTTTCTTTCAATGTGTTTTCCTCTCTTATGACTTCTTGGTTCTTTCAAATTAGCCACTACTCCACTGTTGTCACAGTAGATAGTGATCTGTTTATTCGCACTAGGAACCACTTCTAAGTCAATCAAGAATTGGCGAAGCCAAACAGCCTCCTTGGCAGCTTCGCATGCAGCTACATACTCTACTTCCATGGTGGAGTCAGCAATACAAGATTGCTTGATACTCCTCCAATATGACTGCTCCTCCTCCAAGAGTAAACACAGATCTTGATGTGGATTTTCTAGAGTCAGAATCCGATTGGAAATCAGAATCTGTATACCCAACGGGGATTAAATCCCCTCCAGAGTATACAAGCATATTATCTTTCGTTCTCCTAAGATACTTGAAAATATGCTTGACTACCGTCCAGTGATCAGGACCAGGTTTCGATTGAAACTTGCTAACTATGCCAACAGCAAAACAAATATCTGGTCTAGTACAGAGCATTGCATACATGAGACTTCCAACTGCCGAGGCATATGGAATTCTACTCATGAATTGCTCTTCATGCTCATTCTTAGGAACTTGTTCCTTAGAAAGTTTGATTCCATGCCTAAAAAGTAACATACCTTTCTTGGAATCTTGCATGGAAAACCTAGACAAGATTTTGTCTATGTATGAAGCTTGGGGTAGTGCAATCATTTTATTCTTTCTTTCCCTTATTACTTGGATACCTAGAATAAAACTTGCTTCTCCTACGTCCTTCATATCAAATTGTTTTGCTAATAATTCTTTTACTGATGTCAATACTCCCACATCGTTTCTAATGAGTAATATATCATCTACGTAAAGAATAAGGAAAACCAACTTGTCACCTTTGATCCTTTTGTATACACAAGGGTTTTCAAGGTTCTGTAAAAATCCAAAACCTTTTACAGCTTGGTCGAACCTTATGTTCCAGGATCTGGATGCTTGCTTTAATCCATAAATTGATTTCTGCAACTTGCATACCTTTTCCATTTGGCCCTTTTCAATGAATCGTTCTGGTTGCATCATATAGATGCTTTCGTCAAGACTTCCATTAAGGAAAGCAGTCTTGACGTCCATTTGCCAAATCTCTAAATCTAAAGATGCTGCAATGGATAAGAGTATCCTAATGGATTTAAGCATGGCCACAGGAGAGAAGGTTTCCTCGTAATCGATACCTTCTTTCTGTATGTAACCTTTAGCTACCAATCTAGCTTTAAAAGTTTCCACCTTTCCATCCATACCTCTTTTCCTCTTGTATACCCACTTGCACCCAATGGGTTTTATCCCTTTAGGCAAGTCTACAAGGGACCAGACTTTGTTATCGAACATGGATTCAATCTCAGATTGTATTGCCTTTTGCCAATGGTGACAATCAACATCCTCCATTGCTTCCTTGTACGTGTAGGGATTATCGTCGTCAGTGAGATTCTCAACAGATTCTCCTACACCTATGTATCTTTCAGGTTGGGTTCTAACCCTCCCACTACGACGAGGAATGGTAGGTTGTTGATTTTGTGTTGGAGTGGAAATTACCATTGGGTTAGGTTGTGAAACCTCTTGTGGAATTGTATCTCCTGACATATCATTCAGGACAATTCTACTTTTGGGCACAAAATTATTCATATAGTCCTTTTCTAGAAATGAAGCATTTGTTGAAACAAATTCTTTTAGATCATTAGGACTATAGAAATAATATCCTTTAGTTCCTTTTGGATACCCCACAAATATGCATGTTTCCGAACGGGACTCCATCTTTTCTGTCTTTCCTTTTAACACATGTGCAGGACAACCAAATATCCTTATGTATTGTAAACTAGGCTTTCGCCCAGTCCACAACTCATATGGTGTTCCAGGAACCGACTTCGATGGTACCACGTTTAGAATATATATTGCAGTTTGTAGAGCATATCCCCAAAAAGAAATAGGAAGTGTTGAATAACTCAACATAGACCTAACCATGTTCAAAAGAGTTCTATTTCTCCTTTCTGCTACCCCATTTTGTTGAGGTGTACCTGGTGCAAAAAACTGAGAAACTATCCCATTATCAATAAGATATTGCTGAAACTCACCAGATAGATATTCTCCACCACGATCAGATCTCAAGATTTTTATACGTTTCTCAAGCTGATTTTCTACTTCAGCTTTGAATGCTTTGAATATGTCAAAAGCATCCGACTTATGTCTCATGAGATACACATAACCAAATCTTGAGTAATCATCTGTGAAGGTGATGAAGTACTCATATCCACCTTTAGCTTGAATGCTCATAGGACCACATACATCAGTGTGTATTAGTCCTAAACATTCAGTGGCTCTTGCACCTTTTGTATTGAATGGCCTTTTGGTCATTTTACCTTCCAAACAAGATTCACAAGTTGGTAGATCATCAACCTTTAAGTCACTTAAAGGTCCGTCACATACCAATCTTTTAATCCTATTAAGGTTAATGTGACCTAGGCGTAAATGCCAAAGGTAGGTTTCATCTTTTGATAATTTTACTCTTTTATGATTAGGTTCCATTATTTCTATGTCTAACGAGTGAGAGATATTTCTATGCAAAAAGAATAGACCATTTTCCAATGTACCTTTGCAAACAATTTTGTCATTCTTACTAATAATAAAAGCTTTATTAATAGTAACCGAATATCCAAATTTATTTAAACAAGAAACTGAAATTAAATTCCTCTTGAATTGAGGTACATAATAAACGTCTATTAAATCTAAATGCCTACTAGAATCTATAATAACTCTAATATCTCCCACTGCACTTGCAGACACTAATGATCCGTTGCCCAAGCGCAAATTGATTTCGTTCTTATTTAGCCTTCTCCTTTCTTGGAACCCCTGTAAGGAATAACAAATATGATTAGTGGCTCCAGAGTCTATGATCCAAGAATCTGTAGAATCTGCCAGAAAACATGTTTCAAGATAATTAATATTACCTTCTTCCTTCTTGTTATGGGACTTTGGGCAATTTCTTTTCCAATGTCCCTTTTCACCACAAAGGAAGCATTTCCCTTTGATCTTGGTTACTTTCTTGGTCTCCTTCTTGGTAGGCCTAAGTTGCTTTTTCTTCTGTTGTTTCTTGACCTTCTGACGGGTCTTAACAGTAGCAACTTTACCAACCATATGAATCTCTTTACCTTTTCTTTTCACAAGGATCTTTTCAACGCTTTGAACATCTTGCATCAGGCCCTGCAAGGTGTATTCCTTTTTGTTCAAGGTGTAGTCCAACTTGAACTGATCAAAGGAATCTGATAGTGAGTTGACAACCATGTCAATTTTGGTCTCACCATCTATCTTAGCGCCATTTAATTCTGCAATATTTAGATGTGCTATGACTTTCATCATGTGATCTTTCAAAGCCTGTCCAGGTTTCATCCTAAGATTCATAAAAGCAGTCACTGCCTCTCTCTTAGTCGTCCTAGACCTCATAGCAAATATCTCTTCCAGAGACATCAGCAGCAGACCCCATTCCTTCATGCTGCTGTTGCAACACGTCGGAGATAGTAGCCATAATGTAACATTTGGCCATATCATCTGAGGTCTTCCACTGCTCATACTCATCTCTTTGCAAAATACTTGATTCATTATTAGGAGCAGGTGGTTTAGGAGTAGTTAGAACAAACTTATGTTTTTCACTTTGCAGCAACAACCCAATTTTCCTTTTCCATGTGACATAATTATCTCCAGTTAAAGTGTTATCTTTCAGGATGTTCATAAGTGATGGGGTCATGATTTCTGAATAAAACAAAAAGCATATATAAGTAAATAATCATGATAAAGCACTTTCGAATATTTATCTTGAATTAATTAAATAACTCAATCGTGAAAAATTCAACGGTGATCCAACACCCATAAATGTTACGCCTACTTCGGGAGTTCGCACCATTTACTAGTTGGACTAGGTCCCACCTAATTGTTAACATAACAACTAGCGTTTTCAATTTTAGCTTTGCAATTTTATTAACAAGAACTCTCGGGAGGATATTAATAAAATTACATTGAGTGTGTTACCAAGATATCGACCCTCAATTTTCTCTCACGAAAATCCCTCCTCTGGGAGTAGATCTCGTTTTAGTCAATTGTCTAGTCTATCATTGTGAGGAAGTATTTTGCTAAATTCCATTTATGGACGCCCCTCGGGGGGATTACCAATAAATAATAAAGCTCAACTAACCTTGGAGGCCATAGGTGTTCTAATACACCTTCTCCCACTCAATTATTTAAGGCGTGTGATTAAATTTCAAAGAATGATTTTACCAAGTTATCTAGATGCCAATTAGATACCTAAATCATTCAATGCATGTTCATACCAAAAGATATATATGAGTGGCACTCCTATTCTATATGACATGTTATCATACAATAACAAATATTGTAATATTTATACATAAAAAAAATAGCCACAATTTTGGTCCATCCTAGAAAAGCATGTAAATTACAATTGTACGGAATACAAAAAACTCCTTTCTTGGCGAACAAGACTTCAAGCGACCATCTCACGCACGTAACTCATGCGCCCGAAGATCACCAAGCAGCCCATGCGCACGCCTAGCCCATGCAAGGGCATGAGCTGCCGCATGGCCAGCCCATGCATAGGTCGCGCGCGCTGCTGCACCGCAACAAGCGCAGCTGCACGCTTGGTTGCGTGCGCGCTTGTTGTCTCGGTGCGCGCGGGTGCCAAGCTCGGTTCCGGATGCTCCAATTTCTTCAAATCTTCGAGTCTTCGAATCTTGAATATATTACAACTTATTTTATACAATAAAATACTACAGTAATTTTTTTTTTATTCATAAAAAACTGCACACAAAAAAAACTGCAGTATTTTTAATACATTAAAAAAAACTGCACTATTTTATACAACATAAAAAAAATTAAGCAACTATCAAGAAGGAACTTGTGACGATAATAGGCCACCCTTCTTGTTACAATTCCAAAACAAAAATTACATGGAAAATCTAGGACCAAAATTGAGCAATAACAATTCACTTTATAACAACATATATAAATCCATACATTCGACATGTAATTATATATGCGAATACCTAGAGTGCCATCTCTTTCTAAAACATGTATAATCACAATAAAAAGAAATAGATTCACGTATATATACGTTAATTAATTAAAGGGTACAACCAGGCTCTGATACCAATTGTAGGGAAAAATTGCTTAAAACCGCAGCGGAAGGCGAAAAAATAATTTTCGTATAGTTTAAAATTTTTCTAAAGATTTGAACCTTAACCCTTTAATTAATTAAACTCAAATATACGGTTAGAGTTAAATACCTCTTGTCGCGTGATCCGATTGACTTACGTCGATGGTAATCCGCAAGATCTTCAATCCTAGCACGTACGTGAATCACCTAGGAGCGTGGTCTCCCTTTTTCTTTGAATTGCTTACCTTAGAATGGATGTATGGAACTTCTGATCTTGATCTTCAATAGTAAAACACCAAGAGCCTAAAAAAATAGTTCCGGTCACTTTTGAAATTACAATCAATATGATTGAAACTCGCGTAACCCTAAATCGAAAGTGTGCACAAAACCTTTTGATGTTAAAGGCTTGTAAGTGCACTATCGAATGAGAACTTATTTTCTTTTTCTCTCTTGGCCGAAAATCTATGTGTATAGAATAGGATTTTTTATTTTCAAAACAAACAAAAATCTCTCTCTATTTTGCTTCCATGGTGGCCGAAAATTCATAACCTTATATTTATAGGCTGGCCGAATTTTCTCCTTCACAAGTAGGGTTGGCCGAATTCATTGAATAGGAAATCTAGGGTTGGTTAATTTCCTTACTTGAAAAGGAATTATCCTTTTCCCTAATACCTATCAATTCAAGAATCCTAACCCTTGTAGGACTAGTGGTGGCCGAATTCTTTGTATAATAAGGAGTGTATGTGGACTTAATCCTTACCACATTAGGACTCCTATCACTTAAAAGAATTCCAACCCTAATCCAACACATAGTATTTAATTTACTGATCAGGAAAAGATTTTGATTTAAACTATTAATTAATTAAATAATTAATTAATTCCCATTTAATCAAAACAATAAAATAAAATAATATCTTGGGCTATTTTATTTAGCCTTGCTGCCCACACCATGTATATATGGGCCCAATATTATTTTTCTTATTTTATTTAATCCATTAGACTTTAAATAAAAGCCCACATGTGAACCAGACTTATTCTTACTAAAAGAAGCAAGCCTACATGTCTCCTTTTAATATATTAATATAATAGTGCAGCCCATTAAATAAATAATAGACATATTATATTCTTAATATATTAAATGCAATTCTAGATGGACCCATAAATTGGTCCGGTAGAATATATCAAGTGATCCATGCAAGTACGTGTGGATTGTGGATCTTGGCGGGCTATCTAAATTTAAGCTTCAATAGACATAACCTAATCACAATCAACAAATGATTCACTTAGGTCCGATCTATTAATTTTAACTCATTCCACTAAAGAGCTAAAATTAAATAAAGGTAGAATAAGGAGATGTTTCTCATTCATACCTTAGACAATCTTATAGGAGATGGTGTATCCTCGTGAATAATATCAGTAATCGCCAAGAGCTCATAGACCGCCTATAGCTCTCCAAGTTACCATATTTCCTCATATGACCACATTTTGAACTTGGATATTTTGACATGTCCAGAAGCCATGTCTTCAATAATCATTATTGAAAACTCAACGTTGAGATTTAATATCCAATACCTCAAAACATCCATATGATGATACTATACTCTCATTTAATAAATGGAGCCACGATGTCCATATCTATAAATGAAGTCCTCTATCGATTAACAAATGAATACCACCAAACTATCGAGGATAGACTATGCTATATAATTGTACTCATTGGTAGCTCAAATGATAACACTTGCAACCATAAGTCCATCATTTATCTCAGGATTTAGATAGACTCTTCGATTGTCCTGATAATGAAAAGACTTATATCTAGTGACGGTTCTAGATAAAGTATTTCATTGTGATCCAGTTCAATGCACCCAGTGCACTAGATTCTTTTACTCGAAAACCTTTCGATGATTTTAGACTCATCATAACTCATTTGATCCCACTCAAATGCTAGTAAAAGAATTCTACAACTTTATCAAGATAGAGGTGCCCAACCTTTAACTTAAGTTGTGAACGTTATTCAAGACTAACTAAAGAATTGTGTCTACCTCATACATATCCGGATGTACAAACACAATTCTTCATATCTCATAGTCTTTTGACCTTATGATTAATTACCTGGACAATTATAATTATAAATGCTATAAGATTTTGCAGAATCAGAAATCATTTTATTTATATGAAAAGATTGTCAATTACAATATTACACTCTTGCTATTGAGCATAATCCTAACAGTGACTACAAGGTGTAGTGCACAAGCAAGTGAAGTCTTGCAACCAAGGTGTGGTTGGCAAGCAAAGTGATCAAGAATCGCTATAAGGGCACATTGGGTAGTAGTGGTGGATTAGTGACTGAGAATGGTATGACTAGAGGTCAACCTAGGTTGTAAACATTATTACAATAGTAGATTTGAGGATCGTTGTGGCTAGAAGGATAGCCCGCGGTTGTTTCTCTTATTAAAGGGTTTCCACGTAATCAAGTGTCTTTTAATTTCCTCTTTTTATACTTGATTTTGTATGTTTGTTTATGGGGTAAATTTGTAATATTGATTAATCAAGAAAAGTTGGTAATTAACTTGATTAAAACCTATTCACACCCCATCTAGGTTATTAGATACACGGTTGAGTAGTATTTTTCAATTTCATATAGTGAATTTGAGGATCGTGTAAGGCTAGATGGATAGCCCGTGAGTTTTGCCCAATTTGAGGGTTTCTCACATAAATAAGTTGATGTGTTTACCTGAAAATGGTCAATTTATTGCTTGTTTCTTTTGGTTGATTTGATAATATTGATTAATCGAAATGTTGGTAATTGATCCATTAAAACCTATTCACCCCCCCCCCTCCTGGTTAGTTTGACACACGCCCCGTGTATTTTCAATTGGTATCAGAGCGGGTTCCTAGACATAAATAGAAGATCCCTGCTATTTTTTTGTGTCTTGCATTTGTGTGCAATTTAATCATTGCATTCTGTTAACGGAAATTTTGCTCGGGATGAGAAATCTCAGTTAACGCCCTCAAGACCACTACCACGTAGGTGGTGGCAAAAATTTATTGTATATGTAACAGTGATTTATAAAGTGACAAGTAAGCAAGAATGTTTTTATTGAACATGCATGGTATACAAATACAGAGGTTCTTCTCTCTTTTCTCTCAACCCTCTCTAGGGAATGGTCGATTGTTAGTCGTATGCCTGTGGAATAGTAGTCTCCTTTTTTTCATTTCTTTTCTTTTATATTTATACATAGTTTGTAGGTCAACAGATTGATTCTCCCTTGATTTTCTCAGTCTCCTCCTTATCGGGCGGGATTTCTTGCTTTAATGTCATTGACTTTTGGATTGACGTCCGAATTGAGAGTATCATGGTGGAGATCAGTTTGTTTCCTTTTTGGATTTTATTACTTGTTCTGCATATAGGTAACGTTTCCAGATATAATTCAATGCATTCCTCGTATCCTTTCTGTATGATCCTTTATGGACGTCGTTGGATATGAAGATATGGTGTGGTGCATCAACCAGGGAGGTTGATTAGTATTTCGACCTTGATATCTGAGAAGTTTCATCCAGCTTGGAGCCAAATCTGGCTTCCCTTGACCTTTTCGAAGCTAGGTGTGGCCTCGACTGACCTTTTGAAGCTAGGTGTGGCTTCGAATGACCTCGCGGCCTTTTAGGGACATTCTTCTGTGTCAATCGAGGTACAGACGAGTCTCTGGAGCACTTGCGAGATGACCTCGACTTCGGGGAGCTTCTAGTTTTGGTGATGCGGGCTAGATCTGATCATTCCGGGCTTTATCCCGGATGTTTCCGGAGCCCGTCCTTGTTCCTGGGATGGTATAGTAGCTCGGCTCTGGATTGAGAGGTCTCCTGGTGAAACTCTCGGGTATGGAACCAGGTCTGGGAGGTGGAAAATTTCCCTTTGGTTCTTAGCCAATTTTGGCTATTAACACATTCATTTGCATTAATCTCATTCATTAAACACTATGAGTGGCATTGAGATGTTAGAGGGTACGTTGATCTCTGAACCACCATTGCTCACCGAGGATAACTACTCCTCTTGGAAAGAAAAGATGTAAGTCTTTTTTTATGAACATCAATAAGCATGTACGGATGTGTGTGGAAAAGGGATACTCACCTCCCATAGAGAAACTAGAGAATATGGCTTTTGTGCCTAAGTCCATGTCTAAGTGGACAAATGACGAACTCGAGGCTGCAGAGTGGAACTCAAAGAGCATCCATGCCTTATCTTGTGCAGTGGATGAGAATCAATCCAAACGCATCCAAACCAGTCAAGATGTTAGAGAAGCTTGAGAGATTATAAGAATCACCCACGAAGGTACCGGTGAAAGAAGAAGATAAGAATTTAGGTATCTTGAAAATAAAGCTTCATTGCTATGATTGTGGCGGCTATGGGGACATCTTCACAGATAGTGGAAACTCGAAGACCAAGAGTCTAAGAGGCAAATCAAAGGCCTACTCTTGTAGTAAAAATAATGAAAGCCCTTCGGGTTCAGAGAGATGTGAAAGGAATCACGTAGCTTTTCCCGCTTTACATGAGAACAACTTAAAAGCGGACACAAAATATTCATCACTTAAAGTCAGCAACAAAGAAGCTAGCTCGAATGATGATTACCACCAGAGCACTAGTGAAGATTGTCAAGAAAAGAGAAATGAGGTGCCTTGAAGATTTGAAGAAGGCCAAAACCAAGAAACCTCAAGCTCAAGGCAAGAGAAAAGTTTCATCCAAGCATCTTCCAACTCAAGGAAAGTCCATACAAGCCTCAGCAACTCAACCAAAGCCTAGGCAATCCAAGAAGAAAGGACAAGTCCTTGAGAAGTCAACTACCTTATCCAACAAGCCAACTATTAAGAAAGGAGGTGACAACAAAAGACAACCTCAACCGAGGCATGCTCTACCAATGAGGCAAGTTCAACTTGATCAACCACCTCAACAAGCTAGACAACAAAGGTGCCACCAATTGGCTTAAGTCCCAAGGAGAAGCCAACTAGTGCATCATCAAAGACAACCTCATCAACATGGCAAAGCCTCGATGAGATCATAATGCAATGGTATAAACCCTTACTTTATACCTACTTGTTATTTTTGTGGTATAATTGGTCACTTAAGACCAAATTGCTTTAATTACATCAAGAGGGGTAGAATAGAGAGCATAAAAGAAAAATAGTTGAAAAATAAGTTTGCATGAATATGGGGAATCTAGAAACATGCTTATGACCACTAGAAATGATAAAGTGGAACTTATGTGGGTTAGAAAGAATGAACCCGCTTGCCATTGTGCCAATGTGACACCCGTAGATGTAACTAGGTCCAATGGACTTGGTAAGCCTATAGGGGCTCATGCCTCCCATTGACTTGGTTGGATTTGACCCCAATAAGGGGAGCTCAAGCAAAGAGAGCAAACTGGCATGATTTGCTATGTGCAAAAGTTGATTAATTTTATGCTCTTTTGATAATTGCTTGAGATTCCTGGTTGCACATATATGCTTATATGGTTTTTTTAATAAGTGTGCACCATTGCTTTACTCGTAATCCATGTCATATTTTAGTTCAACAATGCATTTTTAGACTAGGAGAATTATTTAGGAAAGTACATTTGAATGAGCTATAATTTATCTCCATGACATTTAAACTTGATTTTTATGACATGCTTTAAATTATATGCATGAAATGTTTTTGATGGCTTATATGCAAAATATGTGTCAAAGCAAATGAGAAGACTAAATTCAATAAGGATCTAGTATCCATTCAATCAATAAGGATTTCATATCAAAATTAGTTTTCTCTCTCTTCTTAACGGTGTAAACAAGACTACTATCATACGGATATTTTATCCGAAATAATTAAATGGGATCTTTATATCCATGTCTTGGTTTGCCTTTAAGGATTGATATAGTTGCTCTATCTTACAAATTCTTAGAAACTAGATCTTGTTTGCTTATGACAAAAGGGTACAAATTGGTTTGAATTCTTTTGGAAACCCTTTTTTGATGTTTGCTTTGCCAAATACCATTGTTTGAACTTCAATGATATATGTCTTACATGCAAAGCAATAATTTCACACATTTTTCATAAAATAAAACTCCTTGAATCTCTCTCAATTAGTTAAGTTGCATAAAGTTTATATATATGACTATGCAATCATCTTATGTGCTAATAGCCCTCTTTGCTAAAGCAACCCGATTAGGGGGGGCTCCTTTGCCGATCTCATAATAAAAAGGGGGAGAAGTGTTGAGAAATATAGGGGGAGCATTGTTTATGCTTTGGGTAAGAAGGTCTGAGAGAGATTAACCTTTCATGGGGATCATTGCACATGCATTATTTTGTATTGCTTTATTATTTGAGTGCAAATGCTTTTTATATTTTTTCACCTAACATGCACTTGTTCTTGGAAAGTGTTTTCCTGTTATTGTGTGTTGGTACAATGATCTATGAAGAGATTGATGACCTTGCAAACTTAGTATCTTAGGCTTCTATTTATGTAATGTAAAATGAACTTTTGTTGACCAATAACTTAATTTGTTTTTGTGAGGATTATTTTGTGAGTGGTGATTTTGTCTTGAAATAGTCAAAGGAGGAGATTGTAAGGACCTCTATTTTATGATTGGCTTATTTCATGACAAACCACATTGGGAATGATTTTGTAATGGGTAGCTTAGGTTCTCAATTGGCAAGCTTCCAAGCATCTCTATGACTTCAAGAGCAAGAGCTTAAGGTATATCACTTGACTTGACTTTTGAAGAGATTAGTTGCACACACACAATTGCATGCATATTTACTTCTCTTGCATTTGTATATCATTGTTATGTGCATATATATCCTTCATCACACTTCACACTTGCACAATATTCATATAGGTTAGGTGTGTTTGAACATGTGCTTGAATGGTTGGAAAAGAGATTTTTTCTATTCACCGCGATACAGGTCGCTGACCATGCACCTGTCTAAACTGCGGTCCCAACAGTGATTGGTTCCAGAATGTTTCACATGTAAGGTACTGCGGTTAGTGCACTTACCTACATAACGGTTCCTACAACAGGTCTCTCCAGAG
The DNA here is from genome assembly GCA_033220585.1 of Dipteronia sinensis. Lineage (NCBI taxonomy): Eukaryota > Viridiplantae > Streptophyta > Magnoliopsida > Sapindales > Sapindaceae > Dipteronia > Dipteronia sinensis. Next base: position 44,203,845 of record CM065638.1, on the reverse strand, counting down.
AGTCTCCCGTTGATTGTACAACGGCTAGTGTCAGTACCTGACCAGCGATCTAAACTGCAAATGATTCCAGAATGGGTCACATCATGTGTACTACGGTCAGGACACTTACATGTACCGTGGTACACACAACGATCTGACGCGTTTTTACAGCAACTTTGCAAAAACAACGTCTTTCTGTTAAGGGCTTCATATAAATAGTTCCCCCCTTCCTCTTGGCCGAATTAGAGCTCTGAAAATCTAAACCTAGTGTGGGAAAAACCTCCCTTAGAGAGAGAAGTCTGAAGATTGATTCTTTATCTCTCCAAAACCAAAACCCATGAGCATTCAAGCATAAACATGCATCATTTCATCATGGGTCTTCTTCATTAAGTGACTTGGTAAAACAAACTCCATCATTCATTAATTGTTCTATCTACTCAAGATTTAGTCTTTGTTGCATATTAATTGCAAAACTCAAGCTTTAATTGCATATTCACATGAGTTATGACTTGATTGGGTTTTGTTTTGTGATAACTTGCATTTAGGACATTATTGCCGTTTAGCTAAGTCTTTATGCCTTGCATCTAGACATTGATATTTAGGTCTCATTAATTGCATATTTATTGCCCTTGTTATATTTTGTGACAGCATGTGTTGATTGGGCTTTGCTTGATGACTAGATTTTAGACTTGCATATCTTCATGTAGTTAGGTGTTTATGAATATTCATATAGACATTGTGATATCTAGGATTATTTTATTGCTATCACTGTATCCCTAGATAAACATTTAGTGTTGCCTAGCATTATTTACATCTAGAATATCTTCATACATTCACATAAGTTGTTTATCTATTTATTGAGAGTTAAGTCCAGTGACTACGGTGGTGTGGTGCACAAGCATTGGTCTAGAATCACTATAAACGGCTCGTAGGGTAGTAGTGGTGGGTTAGTGACCGATAATGGTGTGAGTAGAGGTCAACCTAGGTTGTAAGCATCATTACATATAGTGGATTTGAAGACCGTGTGTGGCTAGATGGATATCTCGTGAGTTTTGCCCAATTGGAGAGTTTCTTACGTAAATCAATTGACATGTTTTTATTGTTTTCTGCACCTTTAAATTGTCAATTGATTGCTTGTTTCTTTTGGGTGATTTGATAATATTGATTAATCGAAAAAGTTGGTAATCGGTTGATTAAAACCTATTCACCCCCCTCTAAGTTAGTTTGACACACGCCCCTTGTATTGTCAAACTTTTTAAATTCCAACTTTGCCCTTTTAACAACCAACAAACAAAATAAAAATTACACCCTATGTCCCTTTCTTCCTTTCTTTTTTTTTCATTTTTACAGACACAATTTCTTATTCTTCTTCTTCTTTTAAAGACACAATTTCTTCTTTCTCTTTTCTTTGCAAATACAATTTCTAGGAAAGAAAATCTTGCAAACACAATATTTAGGACCCCCGTTACATACACCGAGCACGCCAGGAAGAAGACAATGACAGCCATGGATGTTGTGTATGCTCTCAAGAGGCAAGGCAAGACTCTCTATGGCTTCAGTGGTTGATCTCTCTCAGTTTGTTTGTTCGTATTGGATTGTCTTGTAGAGAAGTCTTGATGTCAAGAAGTTGATTTGGGTTTTTTAGGGTTAGTGTTAGGGTTTTTTTTTTTTGCTGTGTTTGTTTGGGGAAAACGTAGTAGCTGGGTTTTGTAATTCTTACTATGAATTTCAAAATTTTAATGGAAATATGTTTTGATGTCTTACATGTATAGTCATTTTGTGTTGGTAATTACAACTGATTATGAGAAGATCAACAATGGTGTATTTGTTCATTTCAGCCATTGTTAGCTCAATTATTACAATTAATTTTTGTTATTATTTTTAAAATATATATTGAAAATACAACTCAAACGCGTGTCTAAACAACCTAGAGGGGGGAATGGGTTGTTAATCGATTATTACCAACTTTTTCGATTAGTCAATATTAACAAGAAAAACTCAATTCAAACAATAATAAAAATCAAGTAAAGTGCGGAAATTAAAGAACACTTGATTTTCACGTGGAAACCCTCCAAACGGGAAAAACCACGGGACTAGCCACTTGAGCCACAGAAATCCACTATATAAATAAAAGGTTACACCCTCAAGTGATACTCGGACCCTCACTCTCGACAACCTCAGGCTATGGACATTACCACTCATCACTCTTGGTTCAGTCCCTAGTGATATCCCATGATCCACTACTCTTGGCGTGGGCACCTCCTACTCTACCCACATGCCTTTTACAGTGGCTCTTGGCAACCAATGCTTGCCAACCAACCTTTGGTTGCAAGACTTTACTTGCTTGTGCAACTTCACCTAGAAGCCACAAGACTTTGACTCATGAAGAGTATAAGGTCTAAGTGAATATGAGACAATATGCTCAAATGCAGTAATGTGTAAGACCACACACAAAATGCTTAACTAGATGTTATAATGCAATTTAACAACCTAGTTATCAAACAATGCCTTCATGCTCATACATAAGGACTCAATTAGATGTAGAGATAAAATTTAACAACCTAATTGTCAAATAAAGTCCAACCAACACAAGTTGTCACAAACATATAACAAGGGTAATAAATATGTGTTAACTGAAAATTTGCTCGGGGTGAGAAATCTCAATTAACACCCTCGAGACCACTACCACGGAGGTGGTGGCCATAGTCTGATATACTTTATACCAAGCTTGTTCAGATGATAATTTAAAATGCTAATATTGGTACAATCGAAAGAGAATAAAGATGATTTTATTATCAATGATATCTCATGTACAAATATCTCTCAAATGCTCTCCATTTCTCTAGAGTGTAGTAGGGTGGTTTTCGTATGCTTGTCAAAAAGTAGTTCCCTCCCTTGGAGGTTCATTTTTTCCTCATATTTATACATAGTTTTGGTAGGTTAAATTTGTGATTCTCCCCTTGATTTTCTCAATCTCTTCCCTCCTTATCGGACGGGATTTCTCATTTAAACATCATTGACTTTGTGTTAATAACCGAGTTGAGAATATCTTGGTGGAGATCAGTTTGTTTCCTCTTTAGACTCTATTACTTGTTCTAAACGTACATAATGTTTCCAGATATGATCCAGTGTATCTTCGTATCTTCACAGCGTGATTCCTCATAGAGGTCATTGACTATGGTATGTATTGTCTTGTATAGAGATGTAGATCAGTGTCCCAGCTTCGGTATTCAGGAGCTTAGTCTAGCAAGAAGCTTGGTTTGACCTCCCTTGATCTCTTGGAGCTTAATGCTGCCCCGTGAGGACATTTCTCTGTGGCAGCGGGGTTTTAGGGGAGCTTCCGGAGGGGGAGCTTGAGTCAATCTTGACCTCGGGGAGCTTGAGTCAGTCTTGACCTAGGGGAGCTTGAGTCAGTCTTGACCTGGGGAGCTTCCTGATTTCTGCTTTGGTGATGCGAGCTCGATCTGATTCTGCCGGGCTTTATTCCGGGTGTTTGTGGACCATGTCTTTATTTCTGTGGGGTGTTATCGTAGCTTAGCTTCGGGAACCATGGTCTCTTGGTGGATAACCTCGGGCCCGGAGTCAGACTATGAGGGTGGAAAAATTCCCTTTAGTCTCTAACCAAATTTGGCTATTAACAAAAGTCCCCTCTGACTTGAACGCTGGTGATTGAGTTTGGGGTTGGAGTTAGATTTCCTATTTTATTTGGGAAATTTTTCCTTCTTTACTGTTACAAGAATGTTGGGGGAAATCTTCCCATTAATTGCACAAGTAACGTGGCGAGAGCCGACCGGTGTATTCCCAAGTCAATCTGGCTGCGTTACGACAACTCCCGCGATTCGAGCCGATCTTTATCAAAAATTTCAATGGTGCGTGGCCAATGCTACTACTCTATTGCCTATTTATACTTGGTCATTCCAACGCCTTCCTCATTCCTTTCTTTTTTTTTTCAAATTTCAAATTTTCTAAAGAAAGACCTTCTCTCAAGTAACATCTCCCTTCCCATTCTTCGTCCTCGCAGACTTCATTCCACTATGTTGAAAGCCAGTTGTGACTCTGTTGATTGGGATTCCAATGTCGATGGCGAGGAGGTCACCAGTCTCGCCTATGGAAAACAGGCACGAAGGAGCCTGGATAGCGATGATTCTCTACCAAATCCGTAATGTCGGCGGTCGAACAGGAACGTGTCCATTGGGATCGGGTTTTTTAATCGTCCCGACCATCCTCTGGATTTAGTCGATGAAGATTCTGACAGAGAGATTGGTGGCGATGCCACAGGGAAAGGTCAAGTCCCGGCTACTGGTCCTCCTTTGGAGAGGCTTCCTCCCTATGACTTCAGGGTTGTTCCCGACCCTAATTTGATCGATCGCCTAAGGTCCTAGTATGGTATCCCTGATAGTATTTCAATCTCAGTTCCTCCCAACAACTATGCCTTCTTTAATCCTCCAAAAGTCATGCTTCCGATTCATGTAGCGGCTCTTGAGAACGGGGTCAGGCTTCCTCTTCACCCTTCCCTCCGGTGAGCTCTCAATGCCATGCAGCTAGCCCCTCTCCAGCTGACGCTCGGCTTCTGGAGGCATCTGATTGGCTTTCTTGTGCTGTGAAGGGAATAGTGCGGGCTAAGTGAGGTGAATAGGGAGCCCGGGGCTGAGGAGCTGGCTTACCTTTTTCAAGTCAGAAGCCTGTCTGGTGCTCCCCGGGGGCAGTTCTATGCAAAAGCCAAGAACAAACTCAACTTTATCGCTCCTGGTGCTTCAAAGAAAGATCATGTCTGGACGAATGAGTGGATCCTGGCAGTGGGTGATTGGGAAAGCTCGGTCTTCATTGGCGGGCACGAGTTTGTGGTTCCCACAGCTTTCAGTGACAAACCTTCGTGGGATCGGGATTTCTTATCAGCTGAGTCAAAAACCGTTTTGAAGGCCATCCTTGCAAGGAACTATTTGAACCCGACGTTCCCTACTGCTGATCCCTTCAACCCTCGTAGGGTAAATAAATACATAAGGATCTTTGATGCAACTCCTAGTAAGGAACTCTGAACTATCTTGCTTTGCTTTGTTTACTAGCTCAGTTCTGATATTTTTTTCTCGTTTTTGTTGTTATGGCCCCAGCTTCCCACGAAGCTCAGCAACTCCGGCAAGCTCGCACTTCTCTCACATCTATTAGATTGACGCTGGGGGTTTCCCCTGCCACTTTGGAGAAGGAAAGGCTGATTGTCTCGGCCGGGATCACGCCTGCTCTTACTCCATCACCTTCCCAGGCGAGATCCAAGATGGCTACCTTTACGTTGTGGGCTTCCAAAGCGATAAACAGAAGAGCCTCCGTTCCCTGGGTAGCTGGCATTACTACCCATACCTCTTCTGTTCCTTTTGCTACTACTGTTGTTCCTACGACTCACCTACCTGATGCCGCTGCGTTTCCAACCCCCCTGAGCTACGGAGGACTTTGAAGCGGGTGTCGCAGGGATTCCTCCTAGCCGCTCTCGCCCTCATTCGAGCTCTATGGGGTAGGACGAAGTCTTGGAACAATTCATCGCATCCTACCCGGGTGGTGGGCTCTCTAGGATGGCCTCGATGCCCGTCGATGTCTTGCTCACTAAGGGGTCTGCTGTCTTAGCTGAGGTAATTGTTTTTTCTCTGTACTGCTTCTGAGATTGCCAACTTGATCGATTCCTACCTCTAGCTTTGTATCTTGTAGGCCTTCAAGTTTAACGTGGATATGGGCCACCAGGTAGCCCTCCTTCGTGATCGGGCCACCAGGTAGCTCAGACATTAGTATAAGAGATGACCTCTAACCAAGGGAAAATAGAGACTGAGCTGGCTGAGCTTTGCTATGATTATGAGAGGACGAAGTTGTCCTTTGATCAAGAAATCCTCCAATCTACCCGCGGGCCATGCAGAGGGATTCTTGGAAAATCGAGGCTAAGAAGTTGGACATCGAGAATTAGGATCTGATTGCTTAGGTGGCCAAGCTGCAAGCTGAGGCGGAGACCTCCTTTGGTGATGAAAATTTCTATGCTTCCTTTCAGGTTGCAGAAGATCTCCCCCTTCCCTTTGATCTATCATCCATCACCGGTTGGGATAGAGAGGAGATAATGACCAAGGCTGCTGAACTGTCTCGCTCTGAAGATGAAGAAGTGGTTCCCTCTAACCAGGCAGGAACTGTAAAGCAGCCCATCCAGGCAGATCCTCCTCTTCCTCCTCCCATCTTTACTACTTCAGGTTCTAGGGAATCTTCAAGTAAGGTTCTGCCCGCGCAGTCCTAAGGAGATTAACCAAAAACTGAGGAAGAAATAAGAAGCCTGCCTGAGGGATCCTCTAGAGTGGAATTGGAGGTCGATAGGAGCCAGACGGGGTCCATGGCTGCCCTTCTTGATACGGTTATCCCTCATGAGGTCATGGCACTGATCAATGAAGTCTTAGAGGAGGATCCAGCTGATCAGCAGGAGGAACCTCTGAAGGGAGAGATGGTTGGCGAGGGCAACCAAGACGGGCAGCCACCTAAAGGAGGAGCTGATGGCGAGGATCAGCATGAGGGAGGAGGAGTAGCAGGGGGAAATCAATAGGCCTTCGAAGCTTGACGCTACCTGTTCATTACTGGCTTTGATTGCCTGGAAAAAGGGGTGGGCACCCCGTTTTACTCATGATTAATTTAGTCAATCTTTTTCTTCTTTTTGTAGCCCGGATTCGGGGGTTAGGCTCCCCGCTTGATGGATGTAGCCTTACTAGGGGATAGGCTTCTTCGTTATTGATGAGAAACGGCTATAACTTCCTTCATATTTGTTTTGATTGACCTTGATTATGAGCTTCCATCTTGATTGAGAACTCCTTACTTTATTCCTGATCCTGACCGTGAATCGATCCTGCATCTTTGATGATAATTTGTTCATACTTTAATCTGGCTTCATAGGAAACTCTTATCATGATGATCATAATCTTGCAGACGAAACAAATATTTATGTTTAAATCTGTTTCAATAGAGGTAGCCCGATCGAGGCATCAGGAGGGATGTATAGCTATTTTTAGGTCTCAAGATCTGGAAGGTAACTATGCTCTTACACTCAGACCATTCTTAGGGGTGGTAGCCCGACCAAGGCATCAGAAGGGCGGTCTAGCTATTTCCTGGTCTCGAGATCTGGATGGCAACTATGCTCTTACACTCAGACCCTTCTTGGGGATGGTAGCCCGACCAAGGCATCAGGGATAGCGAGGGGGCTTCCCCGGGTCCCTAGTCTCGAGATCATGTTAGCAACTATGCTCTTACACTTGGACCTTTCTTGGCGGGGGGTGGTACCCGGCCAAGGCATCAGGAAGGCTGTCTAGCTATTTCCTGGTCTAGAGATCTGGATGGCAACTATGCTCTTACACGCAGACCCTTCTTGGGGGTGGTAGCCCGACCAAGGCATCAGGAGGGCTGTCTAGCTATTTCCTGGTCTCGAGATCTGGATGGCAACTATGCTCTTACACTGAGACCCTTCTGGGGGGTGGTAGCTCGACCAAGGCATCAGGGGTAGCGAGGGGGCTTCCCCGGCTAGTCTCTGGTCTCGAGATCCTGTTGGCAACTATGCTCTTACACTCGGACCCTTCTTGGTGGGGGGTGGTACCCGGCCAACATATTAAGGGCAGCGAGGGGGCTTCCCCAGCTGATCCTTGGTCTTGAGGCGACTATGTCAAACTTTCCAGTCGAATATGTAGATATTAATGTAGAACATAATCGGAGATAAAGAAAAACGCAGACTTTATTTTTGATCGGGATGTAGTACATCGTTATTAGGTATTTTATTGAAACCTAAATGGGGGTAATCTGCTCAAGAGTCTCCTGCTCAGGGGTAGAACTTCCTCAAGTGATCTGTGTTCCAGGTGTGGTCGATGGGTCGTCCATCCATGTCTTCGGGTTTGTAGGCTCCATTACGCAGTAACTACCTTTACCAAGTCTGGCCCTTCCCAATTGGGGCATAGGACTCCATCCGACCTTTTCCGAGTACTCGAGGTCACCTTCTTGAGCACAATATCCCCTTCTTTGAAATTATGGGCTCTGACCTTTTGGTTGAAATACCTAGAGATCTTGCTCTGGTAGATCGCCACTTTCTCAACTGCCCGGTCTTGTTTCTCTTCTAGGAGGTCTAGATTAGCTCAGAGTTTGACCTGGTTGCTTTCAAGTTCGAAGTGCTGCACCCTGAATGAGGTCAATTTATGCTCGATGGGGAAGACCACTTCAACTCCGAAGGCTAGAGAGTAAGGTGTATCCCCAGTAGCTGTCCTATTTGTAGTTCGGTATGCCCAGAGGACCTCGGGCAGCTCCTCGGCCCATTTTCCTTTGTTCTGCTGCAATTTCTTCTTCAGCAGCCTCTTGATAGTCTTGTTAATGGATTCCACCAGCTTGTTGGTCTGAGGATGGGCTACTGAAGCGAACCTGAGGTCGATTCCCAAACCTTTGCAGAAGTCTTTGAATCGGGGGCTGTCAAACTGCTTGCCCAGGTCGGCTACAATGATAAGAGGGGTCCCGAATCTACAGACCACGTTGGTTTTGATGAACTTGGTCGTATTCTTTTCTGATATTCGGGAGAGAGGCCCTGCCTCGACCCATCTTGTGAAATAATCGATAGCCACGATAGCATATTTAGCTCTCCCAGAAGCGGTGGGAAGCGGTCCAATTAGGTCGATCCCTCACATGGCAAAGGGGTAAGGCGAACTGAGAGATGACAGTCGCTCTGGTGCAGGTGGTTCAAGTTTGAAGTCCTTTGACACGGTTCGCAAGATCGTACAAAGCTTCTTGCGTCTTGGTGGACGGTCGGCTAGTAGTTCCCCATACAAAGCACTTGATACGCTAAAGCTTCTCCACTAATGTAGTTCCCGCAGTTCTCAGAATGAACCTCTCTTAATGCCCATTTAGCGTCTTCAGGATGTGAAGTAAGGGGAGGGATCTACAACTCCCATAGAGGTACCCGTCTACCAGACAATATCAGACATAAAGCCTTTTAATTCTTTGGGCTTGATCGGGCTTCTCGGGAAGCTTTCACTCTTAGAGGAAGGCAGTGATCTGATCCATCCAGCAAGGTTGACGATCCAGGGAGCAGATTTCCTTGCTCGCGGTTATGCTTGGTTGGGAGATCACTTGGAGGGGAACCTCCATTTGCGGCTATCTTAGCTAAAACATCCGAGCGGTGGTTTTGGTGTCGAGGCACCTTATCGATCTTGAATCCCTTAAATTTATTTTTAAGTGACTGAGCTAGCCTTAGGTAGGCGGCCATGTTATCTCATTTTGCTTGGTACACCCTAGACACCTGATTGACTACAAGTAATGAGTCACTCTTGATTTGCAGGTAGTCGGCCTTCAGTTTGATGGCTGCCTTCATCCCGGCTAGGAGAGCTTCGTATTCTGCTTCATTATTGGTGGCTTTAAACTGGAATCTGAAGCAGTGACAGAATTCAGTCACCTCTAGGTCTATTAAAACTACGCAAGCTCCTCCCTCAGCTTGCCCAGATGTTCCATCCGTATAAAGGGTCCAAGACTTGCAATCTTCCGGCCAATTATCGATCTCAGAAGTCTTCTTAGAAACCACATTCGATGCAGCGGAGATCGCTTGGCCTGGGAGCGCTGAAAATTCTGCAACGAAGTCTGCAAAAGCCTGCGCTTTAATCGTGGTCTTGGGCTTATATTTTAAGTCGAGCTGAGTGAGCTCTAAGGCCCACAAGACTAGCCTTCCGGACACGTCTGGTCTTTATAAGAACTGATGAAGAGGTTTGTCCGTCACCACTGCTATTGAATGAGCTTGAAAGTAGGGACAAAGCTTTCTCGCTGAGGTCACCTAGAGCATAGGCGAGCTTCTCCAGGAGAATATAATTTTTTTCTGACTTGGTTAAAGCATGACTCACGTAGTATATGGGCCTTTGAATCCCATCACCACACTTTTTGGCCAAAGCTCCACTTACTGCAGTTTCTGAGAGGGCCAGGTAGATTTGCAGCTCCTCTCCAGGAACCGGCTTGACTAACAATGGTAGGCTTATTAGGTATTTCTTCAAGGCTTGAAAAGCTTGTTCACTCTCTGGGATCCATTTCATGTTTCTCCCTTGCTTGATGGCTTTGAAGAACATGAGGCATTTATCGGTGGAGTGAGAAATAAACCTGTTGAGCGCTGCTACACGCCTAGTCAAAATTTGTACCTGTTTGAGTGATGTGGGGGACTCCAGGTCCAACATAGCCCTGATTTTTTTTGGGTTGGCCTCTATGCCTCTCTCATGAACCATGAAACCTAGAAACTTCCCCGTCGTTACCCAGAAAGCACATTTGGAGAGGTTCAACCGCATCTGGTTTTCTCTTAGGATTAGAAAGGTTTTACGAAGGTCTTCCTGATGTCCTTCTGCGGTTGGTGATTTTGTGATCATGTCATCGATGTATACCTTCATCGTCCTTCTAATTTTGGGCTTGAACAGCTTGTTAACCAGCCATTGGTATGTAGCTCCCGCATTCTTCAGGCCAAACGGCATCACCTTGTAGCAGTACAGGCCCTGCCCAGTAATAAAGCTAGTCTTATCTAGATCAGCTAGGTGCATCTTAATCTGGTTATACCTTGAGAACGCGTCCATGAAACTAAGAAGTTTATTTCTGGAAGTGGAGTCGACCAGCTCATCGATCTTTGGTAGAGGAAAGTTGTCTTTTGGACATGCCCGGTTGAGGTCGATGTAATCGACACACATATTCCATTTCCCATTCGCCTTCGTAACCATGACCACGTTGGCGATCCACACGAGGTAGCGCACTTCTGTGATAAAACCTGCATTGATCAATTTGTCTACTTCTTCCTGAACCGCGTCGTTTCTCTCGGCGTTAAAGTGATGCCTCTTCTGTTTGACATGCTTGAATGTTGGATCCACTGCTAATCGGTGAGCGGCCTATGATACCGGGATTCCAGGACATCTCGTCATGGGATATCGCTGAATTCTCTAAGAAGCCCAATCAAACCTTCTTTCACTTCCGGTTCGAGGGTAGCTCCGACCTTGACAACTTTTGAGGGATCGTCATTTCTGATGGGTACCTCCTCTAGTCTGTCTACTGGTTGCCCGCTGGCCCATTCCTTGCTCTGTTCCTCCTCATCTGGCATGATGGGTTCATTTTCACAATGATCTGCAGGCTCTGTATCTTCCAGGGCCATCCATGGTGCTTCCGTATCCTAGATCGTTGCCACTTGTATTAATTGTTTGGCTAAAGTTGTCGGATTGGAAGACACTGCGTAGCACTTCCTAGCTGCTTGCTGGTCTCCACGTACCTCTCCTACCTTGGTTCCTACTGGGAATTTCAGGACATTCTGATGTATGGACAAGACTCCCTTCAAGTAGGATAGGAAGGGTCTTCCTAAAATGGCGTTGTAGGCTGATGGGGTGTCAACCAAAACAAAGTCCGTTATAACATTTTGTTGGAGAGGTGTGGTGCCGACGATCACTGGGAGGATCTTCGATCCTAGTGGTATGATCGAGTCCCCAGTGAATCCATAAAGTGGGGTTCGTGCAGCTATTGTAACACCATTGCTTTAGATTCAATTTTTCCAAGGTATCCTTGAAGAGGATATCTACACTGCTGCCTGTATCAACGAGCACGCGATGGACCATGCAATTGGCAATCTGTATCGTGATCACCATGGGATCATCATGGGGTTGCACGGTGTTGAAGACATCTGCTTCAGTGGATCTGCACTGACTGGGAGGGTTCCATCGGGCTTTGGCTGACCTTAAGGATACCCCGACCTTCTTCTACACGGTGAATCTTCCTTGCGTGGTTTTTTCTGGAATTATTTGAGGTACCGGCCAATGTGGGCCCTCCGTTGATGGTGTGTATCACATGTATCTGTTGCATTAAATCAGTATGTTCTCTCTTTCTCTTCTCCGCATGCTCGCGGATCTCGGCTTGTACTCCCTTCCAGTCTGAATATTATCTCTGACCTGCTGTAAGAACTCAATCAAACATCCTCCCCTTATCAAGGCTTCGATCTGGTTGCGCAGGTTATAACATTCGGAAGTGTTGTTACCCACGTCCTCGTGAAAGTCGTAATATTTGTACCGGTTCCTTCTGTCGACTAGGGCTTTCATGGGCGCTGGCTTCTGGAGTAGCCCCTTGTCCCGTATAGCGAGGTAGATCGTTTCCCGGGAGGCGTTCAAGGGGGTGTAGTAATCATACCCTTTCTCATCTCGCATTACGAGGGCTACGGTCCTAGGAGGAGGTGAAGCTCGCAGAGGGGTTCGTCTCACTGTATATCTTTCTTGCCTGAGCTGAGCAGTGGGGAAACGGTATGTCGATCTATTGGGAGGTTTGTTCTGATTTTTCTGAGTCGGCTCAGATTTGGGAGCTTCTTTTTTCTGACGCTTTACCATTCTCATATCGTCGTGTTCCATCTTGACTTTGAGTTGTTCGTCTATCTCGACCTGCTCAAGAGCCCGGTCATTGGCCTCCTGGTAAGTCTCTGGAGGTCTCTTGGTAAGGGAACGGAAAAGCTTTCCTGCCCACAGGTTCCGCCTGAAATTAGCGAGAGTCTCTTTCTCGGCGAAGACTCTCATTTGTATGACTTCTTTGTGAAAATGCTCCACGTACGATCGAAGTGTTTCACCTCGCTCCTGAATCACATATTGGGGTGTATAGGATCCTTTGGACGAGGTTTGATTCCTTGGAAGTGTGAGCAAAAATCTGTTGATAACTTTATGAAAGAATCCACGCTTCCAGCGGGTAACTTCCTGAACCAAGTTTTCACGCAATCGGTCAGGGTGGTAGGGAACATCCTGCACATGGTAGCCCTGGTAGTATTCTGGACTTCCATCTGCTGGAAAAAATTCTCCAGATGACTCAAAGGGTCTTCTGTTTCGGAGAACTTATCTGTCGGCATTTTAAATTTCGGCAGGAGTTCCGCTTCCCGGATCCTTCTGGAGAAAGGGGCGTTTATCTCGCATAATGGATCCTTCTTATGCTCTTTATTCTTTCCCCTTCTTATCTGCTGGATCTTTTTCTGTATCTTTTCCAGCTGATCCCTCAGCCGCTTGTTCCCGGGTTTCTTTGAATTGACCTCGGATTCTTCACTGTCGGATCCCTCCGATAAACTGGAGACCTCAACCCGGTCCTCTTCATGAGCAGGATCTACTTGGGAGGTTTGACGGCTTCCTTCCTCTTGGGCCCGTGTTTCCCTTCTTGATGCCGTTGGACGAGGAGCCTCTCGTTGCTCCCGGGTTAGAGCATCTGCTGCAGACTTAACCCGCCGGGGCTAGTATTGTGATGGTCTTCTCGGAACTGGGGGCATGGGTCCTAGCCTATCCCGGAACAAAGGTTGGGGCCCAGTCCTATCGCGAGCTGGCTCCAGAGGAGGAGGTCCCAGGCGGTCGAAAGCAGGCTACCTGGTCCCGGGCATGCTCGGCTTTCCCTGATCATTTGGGTTTATTGGTTGGACTGTGATGCCTTCAGCGAGCAGGCGAAGGCGAACAGTTTCCACGAAGGCTGCCGCTTGTTGGTCGAGTGTGGTCTGGCTTATCATAGGGTGGCAAGAGGCCCGTGCATTAGCCGCCTGGACCGGAACTTGACTGCAATGTCCGGATTTCTTCCCCCTCTTTGGGGCCTTTCGCGTTGGTGACAAGACATTTTTTCTAGTGTCGTTTCAAAAGATCAATCTGTCAACGATATTTGATAAAACCTCACAAAGCCTAAACTAGTTTGAAAACACAATTATAATGGCAAGTGGGGTGTCGTCCACAGGGAGCAGAGTTAGCTAAAATTAGTTATTGCTAAAGTAATGTTATGTATATATATAATAACGAAACATGAAATGGGGAAGATGTAGATGGTGAATTACACTATCAATAACACTAAAGTAATTGTGCAAACTAAATGAAGGGGGAAATGGGATGAAGGATATATATAGATGATGGAAACTAAGGAGTTAATGGATACGAAAGTAAATACTAGGCAATGCAACAAACTTGTCAATAGCACGGCTATGCAAGGTAACCGACCTAGGATGTATAAAGTCGGTTATTTATCCCTAGAAGGTGGCCAACCTAGGATGTAAAGTGCGGACCACATATTAGAGATTAATCCGTCGCAAACTACCAACCTAGGATGTATAGTGTTGGTTGTTTATCGGAGTCTGGAAATGCAGCTCGTCTACCTAACAATGACTCAACCGATTAAATGCAGTCACCCTAGGATGTATAGTGATGACTTCTAACTCTCTCACAAGTTCCGACCTAGGATGTATAGTGCTGGAAACTCGATCGATGTTAGATTAAGACCGCGGTTTAAGAGTCGGAATTCATGACATTCTGTCCATTATTTAGAGCATTAAACAACTAAATAGGATGTATATCTAGATGCAATACTCATACATAATACAAAGACATCTTGCAAATAGAGTGTATCTACACAAAATATCAATGGTAAACATTCACAACAAGAATAGATCAATGAAAGATAGACATGAATATCAATATAATATCAAGTTTATGTACAAGCCCAATATTCAACTAACTACTCCATCAACCCCTTAGAGGGGATTTAGCTACTCATTACAACTAGGAAACTAAGAGAAGGGAAAGAGAAAGAACCCTTGGAGAAGATCTCCTTCCTTGAAGTGGCTTCAATCTCCTAACTTCCTTGAAGTTGAGTAGAGAATGTAAGGATGAGAGAAAGAGAGAGATTCTAGGTCTAAATGTGTTCTACCTCTGAAAAACGGAGTCAAAAAGCTAGCTAGAACATTTCTATACTTTTCTATTTATACAACATACAAAAATAGGTCACTTAAGCTTCAAAAATCAAATTGGCGCGCGTGGAGTGCGGGTGAAGTGCTGTTGAATTACCCACACTGTACCCGCACTGTATGGGTTGTCTTCATCTTCAGTCCTCGGATCTGGGTAATAGTGCGGGTGGAGTGCGGTTGCATTACCCGCACTTGACCCACACTTGGAATCGCATTGTGATCGTACTTCCCTGTTAGGTGCAAAATCTACCTTCTGTCTTGAGCAACAGTGCGGGTAGAGTGCGGTTGGATGACCCATACAGTACCCGCACTCTAATGTCAGGTGCAATTCTGCTCTTCTGGTCTTGGTGATAGTGCGGGTAGAGTGCGGTTTGATGACCCGCACAGTACCCGCACTCTAATATCGGGTGCATCTTCAACTTCTCTGGTTTGGCATAAGTACGGGTATAGTGCGGTTGGATGACCCGCACAGTACCCGCACTTTATCGTCAGGTGCAACTTCAGCTTCTCTGGTTTGGCAACAGTGCGGGTGGAATGCAGTTGGATGACCCGCACTTGACCCGCACTTTACCTCTTCACTTGCATCATGTCCCGGCTATGAGCATGAGAGCGGCTGGAGTGCGGTTGGAGTGCGGTTGCGACCCGAACTTGACCTACACTTGACCTGTACTGTAGAGCTGCCTGTGCTCCTTTGTCTTTCCTTTCACCTTTTTTCAGCCGGAATCACCGCGACATGCTTCCAAACCCATCCTTGCACCATTTCCTACAATTCCACACAAAGCAACCCATCAGAGATACAAAAACGCACGAAAACAGAACCAGAGGTAAGGGTTTGAGGGCCTAAATATACTACATATTTGGCCCGATCAAACACCCCCAAACCAAACCTTTGCTCGTCCTCGAGCAAAGCTAATCAAAACAGTAAGACGCCAACTGATTGTAATTTCTAGACACCTAAACAATACCTCAACAATGCCGCAAGTCCAATGTGTGATATGATACAAATATGTGTGATAGAGAGGTGAAAAAGATATGCACAAGATCAAGAGCATTTTGGAGACACCCAAGGGAGGCTCGTACGAACACGAATCCCACACCTAAAGGCATTCATGAATTAGGGACAACTTACTCCCATACCTTGAGCATAATTCGCTTCAATTCTAAAACTCACATGGATTCTCTCTTTTCTTTCCTCAAGAGTCCTAAGTTCCACACAAACAAGTATGCAAAGAAGATTCTGCATAAAATTTAAGCAATGAACTATCCTAGGAAAGAGTCACCATGCCATGGATGTGAAAGATCGTGCTTCAACCAACATTCCCAAACTAGACTTATATGGATCAAATAGGGCTTTTCAACCGGTTATAGTGTGGCTGTGGGGTTGAATCATGTTACACAAAGAATATGGACATTTGGAGTTCAAACTCACCAATCATGCTAGAATATATCCCTACTCTCACACCATGTTCTTTTATCACTTAAACGCAACCCTTTAGGAAATCATTTAACCCACATTTGTGCCTTCAATGTTGCATTCCGTTTGAGCGTATTTAGCATAATACAATCCCCATTATGGCACTTCAAGTACAATTTCTCTTTTAATTTTTTTCTTTTAACAATTTCCCAATCACAATGTTGTACCCGTTTGAGTTGATACAATTTCCCTTTCTTAGGCATTTATGGCACACAACTACGTTTCTTACACCTTTCCTTGCATATTTTCAACAATTATTTCATTTTACCCGCTGTAAGACCATCTTAACTCTTTTCATCACCACCATTTCCCATCCTAACATGATTAGTACAAGGGTAGGCATGTGTTTAGGCTATTGGGTATATGGTTGAATGTGGTACCAAATGAAAGAGTAAGTGTTTGGCCTCAACTTGGCTTTGGAGCACACAATATGGGGTGTGGTGATTAGGCTATAGAGGTTATTCAATACACATACATTCCCTGATATCACTTCCACAACCATCTAAAAAGGGAATGAGAGCATCCATCACGCAATTCACAAAATTATATGCAAGTCCTATGGCACATGACATAAATGACGAGAGGCGTGTTTAAGAATAATCAATAATGCACTCAGAAAACGCACTTTCATGCTTGTGTTTGTGATCTCGCGGGTATCTCCACTATTAGAATAAGACATGGGAACAATGAATCCCCAATACTTAACACCAACGGGTGGGACGACCCCATGGTGGTGCAAGCGAACCCTCAAATAACACCAAACTATATCACATGGTCAGAGCACATATAAGGAACTCGTCAAAAGCACACTCTAGAGGCATCATACCCAAACTGGATACAGTTTGAAAACTGGACAAGCGACAAAATTGAAAAATTGGACACTAACAACTGTACAAGGCATAATACACCCCAAAACCAAAACTCAACAATGTCCCCATTGTTGGAAATAATAAGCATAATCTCAATAATTGGTGGAATGAGGGTTCAACACCCCCAGACCGAATCTAGACATACACTCGACCATGCTCATTCATAATAACAAAATCTAAATCACATTCATTGAAAGCTTAAGTACAAAATCGAAGGTAGAAAACTCCCTTTAGAAGGAAGCTAGTTCGTTGTCCTTGCATGTTGCCGTGTGCTTCCCAAAAGATGCACAACCTAGCTTAAAACCATACAACAACTTTACCAAACAAAAATCAAATGCGAAAAGAAAAGAAAAATAAGTCCAAGCCGTTTAAAAGAAATTAGAAATACAAGCAATAAGAGTAAGTAGTCCTAGAATAATAACAATAAACAAAAGGGGATGGATGGTTAATCTTCGTAGGAAAACTCCCTCTCCGGTTCACTGTTGATCCCTTTTCCTTTGGGATCAATCTCTGATCTGATCCGCTCTTCACGCTCCCTCCTAGATCTCTCCATTGCAGCTCGGAGCTCTCCCCCATATGGATCAATGTCTGGGCCCCCTGAAGGAGGTGAGAAAGTAGCGGGCCTCTTCTTCTTCTGTGGATAACTTGGGAGACTGAGTGCCTCCCTCCTGTCAGTGAGGTTGCCCCAAATGTCAGTAAAATACTCATTGGCTTTCGCTCTGCTCTTAGTAATCTGCCTCCTATTTTTGGCGACCTCGGTTTTGAGGTTCTCCAATCCTGTAAGCAAGGTCTGCCAAGGGACCTCTCCAGACGTCTCCTACGGGGGTACGGAAACAGCGGGCCTGTAATCACCGTATTCTAGGTAAACCGGCTCCAGATCTGGTTTTTCCAGGATGTCTTCATCCTGTCTGCTTGTGCTTCCCCCCCCCCCCCCCCCCCCCCCCCCCCCCCGAGCAGGTTTCTTTCTCCCTGTTCGGACCCTGACACCAGAGGGGTCCCTCTCTCTGACTTGGTCATTCCATGTGAAACGCCCAACAGGCCCCAAACCACATTCAAAAGGATCGGATCCAAAATCCACCCCTGTAGTTCTGTAAAATGCAGTGATTAGGCTAGGGAAGATGAGTGGCTGCTTGTCTACTCTAACACCTCCCAACTCAAGTATCTCTATTTTGACCAGAAAGCCTATGTCGATCAACTGATTCTGCAGTATACAGTACAGGATCATTGCTGTATTGAAGTTCACTGAAGTTCTGTGCTTTCTGGGGAACAACGAATGGGAGATGAACACATGTTAGAAACCCAACTCACTCTTCAAGTTGGTGTGCTTCATGCGGTGATCTGGTGCCACCCAAAAGTCCATTGGACGGATCATTAATTGATTTGCAAAATCCACATTTTGTGTCACAAAGAATTCATTCCAAGTCACCCCCTGCCTTAGACGTCCGACTGCTTCGGAATCAACTGGAAGCTCTGTCCTATAGTACATGTTAATGTCTGCTATAGTCATCCGGACTTCTACCCCTCGGACCAGAACCGAAGAAGTGCGTTGAAAAGTTTCAGGGACCATTCCAGCAAAGAATTCCTCGACCACGCGTCTACAATACATCGGGGGGGGCTAACAAAGGTTTCCCATCCCCTTGTTTCAACCATTAGAGGGATTGAGGTGCCCTCCAGCTCTTCAACTGCTATCCTTCTTTCCACCACGACGTCTCGTTCCCTGAAGTATTCTAAATGGTCCTCAAAATCTGGGTGTCTGATGCATGGTGGTGGAACTTGGGGTCCCCTCCTCGGTCTTCGTTCGGAACCCTAACTGCCTTGCCTAGTTGATTGCCTGGTTCTTCCTAACATCTGCACAATAAACAACAGTTTTAAGGGAATATTCAGATCAAGGAACCATGAAGTTATGATGAAGGAATTTGAAAGAACACATATTTTGCCAGGAGGATAAAGTGCGGGTGCATGACCCGCACCGTACCCGCACTCTAACTCGTTCCCAGATACCAGCACATGCAGAATTGCCATTCATGAATACACTTCATAATCTCAGCACATCATCGACCGAATTCACACTACTATGACTCTAACTCATGTATAGGATTCCATTCAACCATATAAACCCCGAATTCAGTTGAAAATCCAATTGCAATAGAAAATTAATGTAACAATGAACACATCACATGCATAATTAGACACAACCCATCATTCTATCCTCATAGATATTCAATAGGTAGTTAGACATTAGCAAAAACAAAAACAAAAATTCAAATTTTGAATCATGAAGTTCATGCAAAAGAGGAAAAGAATTTTTGATAAAAGGGGTTAGGGTTTTGGATTAGAGAGATATGGAATGAAATTGGAGGAAGAATTCATACCTTGGTTGCCGAAAAATCGAAAACGTGGCACACACGGAATACCTTTCAGTTGAGACGAGGGAAAAATTTGAAAACTGCTGTTTTGTTTTGCTTTTGTGGCAAAGTGGAGCCCTAGAGAACGACAGGCAGTATATATACTGCGCGACCAAAGTGCGGTTGGAGTGCGGGTGGCTGACCCGCACTTTACCCGCACTTATTACCTGATGCCTTCGGAGTGCGGGACGAGTGCGGGTGACTGACCCGCACTATAACCGCACTGTTCCTCTGGACTGATTCCTGGACTCTGCCCTGCAACTGTATCTGCACCAAAACTAAACATTACACATTATCAAGCATTTATGTACCAACAATTTACAAAGACAAAAACTAACCATCTGAAAAATAAAAATAAGAATACTAAAAATGAATTCAAAAGTGAGTGCAATGCACTCAAAGTGGGACCAGGTCAACCAAAGAAGATTTGACCAGAATGGGGAGCACATTCAACTTGGCCACCCAAACCAGTGCCAAATGCCTATGCACTGCATCTCTCCTCACTTTCCTTATTTGTCCAACTAGGTCCTTTCGAACCCATATTTGTTTAACCCTTGGTGGGTTCATCCTAGACCAAGCTCTATTTGCCTTTAACCTTTGGAAACTAAAGCAATAAGCCTTAGTGTGCCCTCTTTTGGCACAAAAGTAACAAGTAACAGGACGGTTAGGGAAACTCCCTATTCGATTGTTGGTGTGGGCTCCTTTTTGTTGTCCGTATCTGAGGGATTTGACTTCGTTTTCTATCACATTGAGTTGCTCACTCAAATCACACTCCTTGACCTTGGTTTGTATCAACTCATCTTCTTTTGTGCTCAACCGTTCGTGCAATTCCCTTACCGCATTTGCGGACTCCTCAACACCTAGCTGAAGTTTCCTTGTCCTTCTCCCATTGTCTTCCTCAAATTCTTCTGAGAGCCTTGCCAACTCTTCTAAGTTCTTGGAGACTAACTCCTATTTGGTAGCAAGCTCCACTACTTTCTCATTTAAACCGTTGTTCAATGTGGAGAGGTCATGCAATTTCTTCTTCAACTGTCCATTCTCAGCCTTGAGCAAATAAACCTCCAGTTTAAGCTTCGTGTTGTCTTGCTCAAGCTCACCTAATTGCTCAAAAATCTCAGTTTTTGATTCATCCTCTTCAAATTCAGACTATTGCCTTTCCTTAATGCAATCTTGGTTTCCCAATTCCATCTCCTTTACACCCTCAAAAGCTTGCACAAGGGTGAGAACCCGGCTTCTTTTCTTTCTGGAATTTGGTGCCTCCAAGACCAAACAATCTTCGACTTGGCTTGTTCCGGGGGATGTTACCTTAAAGTTAACACTTTGGCCTCCACAGCTGAAGGAAATGTCCCTAGAACAAATATCAACTACCATACCCGCTGTGGCCATGAATGACCTCCACAAAAGTAATTTCCAGTCCCTTCCACTGGATTCTCCTTGCTTGCAATTCAACACCACAAATTCTATCGGCACCATCAAACCGTGCACATTCACGTAAACTTCCTCCACAATACCAACTAGGGTGATGGAAGAATTGTCCGCCATGATGAGAGTCTAGGAAGTAGGCTTGATTGACTGAATCTTCAGCTGTTCATATACCTCTAATGGCATCATATTGATGCTAGCCCCCATATCAAGCACTGCTCCCATGCTTGGTGAATTCTCAATTCGTACCTCTATGACGAAACTTCCGGGGTCCTAAAGTTTAATGGGGGAGTCTATGTCACTTCCCCTATCTTCCTTAACTGTGACCTCTACCATACTTTCCTTGGTTTCTTCAACCCCCAACTTGATGACCTCTAACACGTTAACGTGTTCATCAGTGTGTGATTCCTTCCCCTTGTTCTTGACCAATGCATCAAAAATCTGTGCCAACTGAGTTTCCATCTTCGTCAGTGACGCTCCATGACTATTTGCTCTCTGATCATTGGATTGCATGTAAGCGGTCATTCGTTGCTCAGAGGCATGCAAGGTGTTCTTGAGGGCTTCTGATATGATACCAATCGTTTTGATTACTGTGCTCACTATCTCCTCTAGAGACTTGTCCTTAGGTTAGCTAGCGGATGCTTAGGAATTAAAGTTGGGTTGTGGGTTACTACTAGAACTTCCCCATTGGTTGTTGTTGTTTCCCCCTCCTTGGTTGTATCTATTGTACCTACGGTTTTGGTACCCTTGATTGTTGTTTCCACCTTGGAAATTGTTGTTGCCACCTTGGTAAGTTGTTGCTCCTAGGTGGTTGTTGTTGGACCAAGACAAGTTTGGGTGGTTTCTCAACCCTGGGTTGTATGTATTTGAATATGGGTCATTCCTTGGCCTTGGAAATTCCCCAAGGGCTTGGGCTTGCTCTTCTTGACCAAACTGCCCTTCTCCTCCTTCTATCTCCCCCATTACTTGACTCACTCCTTGGGAGGACCCTGGTTTTCCGGTTATAAGCTCCTTGATCGATTGGAGCTCTTTGTTCATTCTGGACATCTGAATTTGAACTTGGGTATCCTGACCCACTTCTATTCTTCCACCCTTTCTCACGTGTGATGTCCTCTGCTGTGAGTTCTGGGCAATCTTCTCCAAGATGTCATACGCCTCAACTGCTCTCCTGTCTGCTATTGTACCTCTGCACGCATTGTCCACTAGCATTTGTGTTATCGGTGAAAGTCTGCTATAGAAGGAATTAACCTTCAACTCTGGGTGGTATGTATGCGGTGGCATTTGTGCTAACAACAAGTTAAACCTCTCCCATGCCTCATGGAATGGTTCACCGTCCTCCTCAACAAAGGATGCTATCTTCAACCTTAGGTCATTTGCTTTCTGTGATGGAAAATACTTGTTGAAAAAGACCTTGCACACCTGACTCCATGTCACCAGTGATCCTGGCCTCAAATTCATGTACCATGTCATGGCGGCATCTTTCAGACAATACTGGAAACACCTGAGATGAAGTTGCTCTCTTGTCAGTACTGCTTGGCGAGCCATTACCAGGAAGGTTTCTAGGGTGGCTCCATACTGTTTCATAAATTAAAGGCAATCCTCGGTAATTCTCCCACTAAAAGATGGTAAGAGGCTAATATGAATAGTCTTCAACTCATACTGCCTTGTTACATCATCTAGTACTATGGCAGTGGGCCCATAGTAAGACCTAGCTGTTCATCTCTATGTACACTTCCCTCATGCTCTCGAGCCTGCTGCTCATTCTGATTCTGATCATTCATGTCTTCCCTATTCTGCCCATGGTAATCAATAGGAACACTGGCTTCCATGTTTCCCTCTAACTGACTGGTTCTTCTACCCAACTGATTGATGTTGTTGATAACTGGCAACACTTTCCTTTTAATGATCTTCTTCTGTGCATATAACTAGAATCCTGAAATTTCAGAACAAATAACACACAATGTAAACGAGAAACAAATAGGGTAGACCAGAAATGTTACTAGACTAACTATTGCTTATGCAAAACTAATCAAACTAAACATGCCCCTCCCAGGCAGCGGCGCCATTTGACAAGACGTTTTTTCTAGTGTCGTTTTAAAAGATCAATCTGTCAACGATATTTGATAAAACCTCACAAAGCCTAAATTAGTTTGAAAGCACAATTATAGTGGCAAGTGGGGTGTCGTCCACAGGGAGCGGAGTTAGCTAAAATTAGTTATTGCTAAAGTAATGTTATGTATATATATAATAACGAAACATGAAATGGGGAAGATGTAGATGTTTAATTACACTATCAATAACACTAAAGTAATTGTGCAAACTAAATGAAGGGGGAAATGGGATGAAGGATATATATAGATGATGGAAACTAAGGAGTTAATGGATACGAAAGTAAATACTAGGCAATGCAACAAACTTGTCAATAGCACGGCTATGCAAGGTAACCGACCTAGGATGTATAGAGTCGGTTATTTATCCCTAGAAGGTGGCCAACCTAGGATGTAAAGTGCAGACCACATATTAGAGATTAATCCGTCGTAAACTACCAACCTAGGATGTATAGTGTTGGTTGTTTATCGGATTCAGGAAATGCAGCTCGTCTACCTAACAATGACTCAACCGATTAAATGCAGTCACCTTAGGATGTATAGTGATGACTTCTAACTCTCTCACAGGTTCCGACCTAGGATGTATAGTGCTGGAAACTCGATCGAGGTTAGATTAAGACCGCGGTTTAAGAGTCGGAATTCATGACATTCCGTCCATTCTTTAGAGCATTAAACAACTAAATAGGATATATATCTAGATGCAATACTCATACATAATACAAAGACATCTTGCAAATAGAGTGTATCTACACAAGAAATCAATGGTAAACATTCACAACAAGAATAGATAAATGAAAGATAGTCATGAATATCAATATAATATCAAGTTTATGTACAAGCCCAATATTCAACTAACTACTCCATCAACCCCTTAGAGGGGATTTAGCTACTCATTACAACTAGGAAGCTAAGAGAAGGGAAAGAGAAAGAACCCTTGGAGAAGATCTCCTTCCTTGAAGTGGCTTCAATCTCCTAACTTCCTTGAAGTTGAGTAGAGAATGTAAGGATGAGAGAGAGAGAGAGAGTGAGAGATTCTAGGTCTAAATGTGTTCTACATCTGAAAAACTGAGTCAAAAAGCTAGCTAGAACATTTCTATACTTTTCTATTTATACAACATACAAAAATAGGTCACTTAAGCTTCAAAAATCAAACTGGCGCGCACAGAGTGCGGGTGGAGTGCGGTTGAATTACCCGCACTGTAACTGCACTGTATGGGTTATCTTCATCTTCAGTCCTCGGATCTGGTCAGTAGTGCGGGTGGAGTGCAGTTGCACTACCCGCACTTGACCCGCACTTGGAATCGCACTTGAATCGCACTTCCCTGTCAGGTGCAAAATCTACCTTCTGTCTTGAGCAACAGTGCGGGTAGAGTGCGGTTGGATGACCCACACAGTACCCGCACTCTAATGTCAGGTGCAATTCTGCTCTTCTGGTCTTGGTGATAGTGCGGGTAGAGTGCGGTTTGATGACCCGCACAGTACCCGCACTTTATCATCAGGTGCAACTTCAACTTCTCTGGTTTGGCAACAGTGCGGGTGGAGTGCGGTTGGATGACCCGCACTTGACCCGCACTTTACCTCTTCACTTGCATCCTGTCCCGGCTATGAGCATGAGTGCGGCTGGAGTGCATTTGCGACCCGCACTTGACCTGCACTTGACCCGCACTGTAGAGCTGTATGCGCTCCTTTGTCTTTCCTTTCGCCCCTTTTCTGCCGGAATCACCGCGACATGCTTCCAAACCCATCCTTGCACCATTTCTTACAATTCCACACAAACAACCCATCAGAGATACAAAACGCACAAAAACAGAACCAAAGGTAAGGGTTTGAGGGCCTAAATATACTACATATTTGGCCCGATCAGTTGGCATCGCCGAAGGTTGTTCCGAAGCCCTGGGCTGTCCTTGGGAGGAGCGAAGCCTCATGGTTCCTATAAAACAATAAAAATGCAAATGGTTTATTTGATTAACTGGGTGTGGGTGTTCCCACAGACGGCGCCAGAAAGTTTTAACTGAAAATGTGCTCGGGGTGAGAAATCTCAATTAACACCCTCGAGACTACTATCACAGATGTGGTGGGAAGGGTCTGATATACTTTATACCAAGCTTGTTCAGATGATAATTTAAAATGCTAATATTGGTACAATCGAAAGAGAATAAAGATGATTTTATTATCAATGATATCTCATGTATAAATATCTCTCAAATGCTCTCCATTCCTCTATGGTGTAGTAGGGTGGTTGTCGTATGCTTGTCGAAAAGTAGTTCCCTCCCCTAGAGGTTCTTTTTTTCCTCTTATTTATACATAGTTTTGGTAGGTTAAATTTGTGATTCTCCCCTTGATTTTCTCATTTAAACGTCATTGACTTTGTGTTAATAACCGAGGTGAGAATATCTTGGTGGAGATCAGTTTGTTTCCTCTTTAGACTTTATTACTTGTTCTACATGTACGTAATGTTTCGAGATATGATCCATTGTATCTTCGTATCTTCACAGCGTGATTCCTCATAGAGGTCGTTGAATATGGTATGTATTGT
Organism: Dipteronia sinensis; assembly: GCA_033220585.1. NCBI lineage: Eukaryota > Viridiplantae > Streptophyta > Magnoliopsida > Sapindales > Sapindaceae > Dipteronia > Dipteronia sinensis. Next base: position 44,178,327 of record CM065638.1, on the reverse strand, counting down.
CTGGTATAGCGAGGTAGATCAGTGTCCCGGCTTCGGTATTCAGGAGCTTAGTCTAGCCAGAAGCTTGGTCTGACCTCCATTGGTCTCTTGGAGCTTGATGCGGCCCCCTGCAGACATTCTTCTGTGGCAGCGGAGTTTTGGCGAGCTTCCGGAGAAGTTACGAGGTAGTCTCGACCTCGGGGAACTTGAATCAGTCTTAACCTCGGGGAGCTTCCCGATTTCTGATTTGGTGACGCAGGCTCGATCTGATCGCGACGGGCTCTATTCTGGGTGTTTCTGGAGCTCGCCTTTATTTCTGTGGGGTGGTATCATAGCTCGGCTTCGGGAATCGTGGACCCCTGATGGATAACCTTGGGTCTGGAGTCAGACTAGGAGGGTGGAAAATTTCCCTTTGGTCCCTAACCAAATTTGGCTATTAACAATATGCAATCAAGAAATGCAATTAATGAGGCATAAACAACAATGTCTAAATGCAAAGCATAAAGAGTTAACTAGAGGCAATAATGTCCTAAATTCTAGCTATCACAAACAAACCCAACCAGATATTCATGAACATTAACTAGTTGATTAAAACACAATTTCTCAACTCAGTTATCAATAAATCACACATGAATATTTATGACCTAGCTTTTAGGCAAAAATAACCTAATCAATTTAGCTATCACAAAATAAACTCAATCATGTTATCAATCAACACAATAATGCATTCAAAAATGATTTCTATAAATCCTATGCATTATAAACGAAATCTTGGACTTAAAGAACAATAAATGAAAATGAGATGATTGTTCTTACTTACCAAGTCAAGATTGATAAAGACCCATGTGTGATTGATGCAATGAATGTCATGGATGCATGGGTTTTTGGGTTTGGAGAGTCAAAGAACAAAGCTTGAAGCTTTCTCTCTCTAGGGGAGCTCTTTCTCTCACTATATTCTGATTTTATGAGCTCTAGGTCAAAATAAGGAAGAAGATGAAGTATATATAAGGTCCAAGTGAAACTACGTCGTTTCGAGAAAGTTTAAAACACAATTTTCTAGGCAAAAAGGACACAGTATGCGGGTATACTTCGCTGAAAGGACCAACGAAGTTACTAGCACACTGGGACCATGAAAACCACCCGAGAAGACTGCATGGGTGACTACGTGGGTAGGGACCCGTGCACAAGCAAATCGGCACAACAACTCTATTTTCAAATGGCTCAAAACATGACCAAACGATATCGAAATTTATCAAATAATATACTGTCGGAAAGGTATGGATGTCTACTTTCTACTCCTTTTATGGAATGATGTTTCGATGTCTGTAGAAAGAGATATGATCATTTGAGTGACCAAGTTTCAGATGTGGATAATAGCAGAGATGCCCTGTTTTAATGGTCGCTTTGGAGAATTCAAAACCATCCAAACGATCATGAAGTATTACGAATAATATACCGTTGGAAAGGTATGGATGTCTAGTTTGTCCAAAACTTTTCAAAACACAAATTGGATATTTGAATAAAACGTTATGGTCACAAGACCATACAAAGGTCCGTTTTGAAAAAATTTAAACCATTGAAAAAATATCTTTTGATACTAGACACTTACTCCAAATAACCAAACCAAATCTAACACGTATCCAAGAGAACAATGGGACATTCTCAAATGGTCAACCATCACGCTAAGACATGCACACTATCATGCAAGCAGGGATGTTTCCGATCACACAAAACGGAAACGAATTACACCACACTTAGATCTAACAATGAGGTGCAAGTGTGAAATATGTATGGATGCACACATACAAACAGTTAGAACACAAATGCAAGATGAACAAAGCTTGCACGAAGTGTGTGTGTGTGTGCACCTAAGCTCTTCAAGAAAAAAAGTCAAGTGAATATACCTTTCGATCTTGCTCTTGCTCTTGAAGTCACGGAGATGCTTGGAAGCTTGCCAATGAACACCTAAGCTACCCATTACAAAAACATCCCTAATGTGGTATGTCATGAAATAAACCAATCACAAAATAGAGGTCCTTACATATATACATATATATATATATATATATATCTTAGGGAGGTTGTTGGTTGTTGCCCAAAGCTGCTGAGTGTGTTTATTTTTGTTAACGAAAAAATCACTCAGAGAGGGAAATCTCGATTAGCACCCTCACCCACTACCGATAGCTAGTAGCGGGATCGATGCCTTCGGTACCACGATCCTTCCTCGTAAAGTAAATAAGAAGCGGTATAGGAAAGGTCGAGGAGATATGAACTAACACTGTTTTATTCAAGAATATTATAATGAAGTTACACGATATACACTCTTCTCTCGTTTCTCACTATCTTACACAGGGTGATGATGGAGAAAACGTATATGTCGACAAGTGGATATTTTATCTCAATGATCGTCAGTGGACTCTCACGGGCTTCGAAGAATTTCATAAGGGAATTCCACTAGAAACAACTCTCTCTGTCTTTGGCGATCCTAATATTCAGAAAAAGCCCCATCTGTTTACCCTTCAACGCCGTATATATAGTTCTCCAAAGAACCCCCACGAAATCCGGTGGTGTTAATGATGATTATTGAGTGTCCTTTTTTAGGCGTTGAAAAGCATTGTGTGGGGCTGAAGGCGTGGGATTTGATCCCATGAAATCATTATCGAATCCGAATTTTAATTAGATTTCATTAATGGTGCTTTATTTTGGCGATGGAGTCAACTTTCCTTCTTCGTGGAGCTTGGAGGGAAACTCTGATTCTAAATTTTGTTGGTTGGGCGAGGTACTGGTATACCAGTCGAATCCTGCCGGCATTGAGCTTGTTCTATCTCTTGATGGAGTGGTGATTGTGTCTTCGCGATCATCTTCATATTGCTTGGCAGGCAAGGTACCTACCTTGGAAGGACTCTGAATATATACATCGAGGTACTAGGTACCAGGTGGAAGTCGAGGTCGTACCAAGGTGGACATCAGGTACTTGGTACCTTGATTGATGTCGAGGCACTTGAAGGGTGCTAGGTGTGCGATCTACCATTGTACTGGTCTTTAGTTGATATCGGGAGCTTCAGTAGAGCGAGGTACGTACCTTCTTTAGCTCGCGGAGCTGATGTCCTAACTAGATAGATAAGTAATCGAGGTTCTGGCTTTACCAAGTGTCGGCTCCACCTAGGTATGGGCATCGATCTCGATGGTCACCTGGAAGTTAGGATTGGCCTCTTTCGGGTTGATACTAGTTGGAAAATTCTCCTTTGGTTCCTTGCTAAAAAACCCTGTTAACAATTTTTTATTTTTGTTAAAAGAAAAATGTTAACAGGGTTTTTTGGCAAGGGACCAAAGGAGAATTTTTCAACTAGTATCAACCTGATAGGGGCCAATCCTAGCTTCCAGGTGACCATCGAGATCGATGCCCCTACCTAGGTGGAGCCGACACTTGGTAAGGCCAGGACCTCGACTACCTATTTATTTAGATAGGACATCAGCTCCGTGAGCTAACGAAGACACGTACCTCGCTCTACTGAAGCTCCCGATATCAACTAAAGACCAGTACAATGGTAGATCGCACACCTAGCACCCCTCAAGCGCCTCGACATCAGTCAAGGTACCCGGTACTCGATGCCCACCTTGGTACGACCTTGACTTCCACCTGGTACCTAGTACCTCGATGTATATATTCGGAGTCCTTCCAAGGCAGGTACCTTGCCTGCCAAGCAATATGAAGATGATCGCAAAGACACAAGCACCATTCCATCAAGAGATAGAACAAGCTCCATACCGGCAGGATTCGACTGGTATACCAGTACCTCACCCTACCAATAAAATTCAGAATCAAAGTTTCCCTCCAAGCTCTACGAAGAAAGAAAGTTGACTCAATCGCCAAAATAAAGCACCATTAATGAAATCTAATTAAAATTCAGATTCGACGGTGATTTCATAGGAACAAATCCCACGCCTTCAGCCCCACACAATGCTTTTCAACGCCTAAAAAAGGACACTCAATAATCATCATTAACACCACCGGATTTCGTGGGGGTTCTTTGGAGAACTATATATACGGCGTTGAAGGGTAAACAGAGAGGGCTTTTTATGAATATTAGGATTGCCAAAGACAGAGAGAGTTGTTTCTGGTGGAATTCCCTTATGAAATTCTTCGAAGCCCGTGAGAGTCCAATGATGATCATTGAGATAAAATATCCACTTGTCGACATATACGTTTTCTCCATCATCACCCTGTGTAAGATAGTGAGAAACGAGAGAAGAGTGCATATCGTGTAACTTCATTATAATATTCTTGAATAAAACAGTGTTATTTCATATCTCCTCGACCTTTCCTATACTGCTTCATATTTACATTACGAGGAAGGATCATGGTACCGAAGGTACCTATCCCGCTACTGGCTACCGGTAGTGAGTGAGGGTGCTAACTGAGATTTCGCCTCTTGAGTGATAATTCTGTTAACACTTTTTGGCGCCGTCTGTGGGGAACACCACACCCTCAAAAGAAAGCCAGCGTGCCTCATTTTCTTGTCTTATCATTAAAATGAAGCTCTGATCCTCTCAGGATCATTCTGACCCGTCAGGACATCAGTCAAACGCTTCAACCCCGAAAGGGTCAGAAGCCGAAGAAGGGGGGAAAGGGTCGCAAACCCGCCTCGAAGCCGTCAGCTACCGCGCGGATTACCCCTCAGGTACATGCTACCCCAGCAGCTAGACCTGCCAATCTAGACCAACAGGTCACGGCCTTTATAGAGAGCATTTGCCTCCGAATGGTTGCCGAAGGCAGTTGCAGTCAGCTTGCGGTACCAGATCCTAGGGGAGATGCCAATCGGCAAGGTACCAGGGTACCTCCCTTCGACAGGTTGGGACCACAACCTCCTGTACCAGTCCATGATAGACTCGGGCCCATGCCCCCAGCACCATCGGTCCACGACAGACTTGGGCCTATGCCCCTGGTCCCAGGATATCCTACAGGTTACCAAGCCCGGCGTGCAAGATCCGCCATCGACCTCCAGCCGAGAGAGTACCACCACTTGGCCCAACCAATGGCCTATTCTAGACAGCCTCACCAGGAAAAGACCAGGATACGCCCTCAATCAGTGGTAGGGGGTAGCAACAAGGGCGCCGGAGAAGACCCTCCAAGGGAGAGAATCAGGATGAAGCTTCTGCGACATCGGAAGAGCCTGACGACAGAGATTCTGAGGTGGAATCTGGAAATGATGGCGGTAAACATCTCCGGGACCAGGTCGCCAGAATGGAAAAAGAAATCCAGGAGTTAAAGAAGGGCAAGCACCGGGAAAACTGGAAAGACCCCTTGGGAGAGATGAATGCTCCCTTCTCTAGGAGGATCAAGGAGGCAGAATTACCTCCCAAATTCAAGATGCCAACCTACATATATTCTGGGACTGAGGACCCCTTGAGCCACCTAGAAAGCTCTGTTCACCAGATGGAGGTTCAGAATGCTACTAGGGCCGCTATGTGCAGAATGTTCCCAACCACACTAACGGACTATGCCAAGACATGGTTCAGGAAGCTACCAGTGTGAAGCGTTGATTCATTCACAAAATTGACAATTGATTTCTGTGCCCAGTTTCAGGGCATAAAACCTTGCCCTAAAGATCCTATTCACCTTCAATACGTGATCCAGGAGCAGGGGGGATCGCTCAGAGCCTACATGGAGAGATTCCATAAAGAAGTGATCCAAATGGGAGTCTTCACGGAAAAAGAAACCTTGGCCAATTTCAGAAGGAATCTTTGGGCAGGTAGACTGTTCAGATCTTTCGCCAAGCATCCCCTGGAGACCTACCAGGAGGCCTACAATAGAGCTCTAGAGCAGGTCAAGATAGATGAACAGCTGCGAGTTAAGATGGAGCACGATGATATGAGAACTGCCAAGCGCAAAAAGAATGAGGTGCCCAAGCCTGCACCAGTTCAGAAAAATCAGAACAGGCCTCCCAACAAATCTACATATCGGTTGCCACCCTATCAACCTCCACAGAACCGGTACCTAGCCAGACGGACTCCGCCCAGAGCTACACCCCCACCATAGGAGGTAGCGCGGGTAGATAGAGAGGAAAGGGGGTACTCCCATTACACCCCCTTGAACGCATCTCGCGAGACTATTTACCTCACCATTCACGATAAAGGACTACTCAGGAAGCCGGGTCCAATAAAGGCACTAGTCGATCAACGGAATCGCTACAAGTATTGTGACTTCCATGAGGATGTAGGTCATAATACCTCAGAATGCTATAGTCTGCGGAACCAGATTGAAACCTTGGTTAGGGGAGGTTGCTTGGAGGAATTCCTCCAACAGGTACGCGACAACATATGCACTGGAAAGGAGGTGCAGGCCGATATTAAAGCATACGAAGAAGGAAGGAAAGCAAAAGGGAAGGATCTGAAGGAGCAAATCCACATTGTCAATACCATCAGTGGAGGTCCCACCTTGGCAGGAACCTCCAACAGTGCTCGAAAGAACCATGCCAGAAAAATTCTTATAGTAGAAGCAGGCCAGAATATTTTCAAGGTTGCCAGAGGATCACCTCGGTCTCCTCCTGCTGCACAGATCATCTTCACAGAAGAGGATGTATTCAACACCATCCAGCCTCATGATGATCCCATGGTCATCATTGTTCAAATAGCCAACAACTTGGTCCACCAAGTTTTGATTGACATAGGTAGCAGCGCTGATATTCTCTTCAAGAGTGCTTTGGAGCAATTCAATCTAAAGAGACCTCTGTACCACCCCATTGTACGGGTTCACAGGGGACTCGTTGATTCCCACCTGATCTATGATCCTATCGATAATAGTGGGAATAGTGCCACTCCAACAGAACCTAATGACAGACTTCGTTGTGGTAGACACCCCGTCCGCCTACAACGCTATACTGGGAAGGCCATACTTGTCTGCTCTCAAAAGGGTCCTATCAATATACCATAACGTTCTGAAATTCCCAGTTGGAGACAAAGTGGGAGAAATACGGGGGGATCAGCAGGTTGCTCACAAGTGTTATGCAGTGTCAACCAACCGAGCAGCGTTGGCCAAGTAGTGTGTGCAAATAACCACTAATCAAGATCACCAATCTTCAGAGGAAGATTTTGAAGATGAAATTAACTCGGTCAAGGGGAGATCCACATCAGACCTCCCCAATATAGATATCAGGGAGGAGGAAGAGAAGGGATGGGCCAGTGGCCATCCCACAGAGGAGTTAGAAGACATACCTATCAGGAAGGCCGATCTTTCCAAGGTAGTCAGGATAGGTTCAACATTGAAGGCGAAGGTGAAGGAAGATCTGATAAAGCTCCTATGAGAATTTAATGACATCTTTGCATGGAGCCATGAGGAGATGCCAGGGATACCTGTTGCTTTAGCAACTCACAGGTTAGCTATAGATCCCACCTTCAACCCACCTTCAAGCCTGTCAAGCAAAAGAGAAGGCATTTCAACCAGGCAAGAAATGCTACTGTACAAGAAGAGGTAAACAAACTGCTAAAGGCAAAATTCATCAGGGACTCTCGGTACCCCGAATGAATAGCCAACGTAGTTATGGTGACCAAGGCAAACGGGAAGTGACGCATGTGTGTTGATTATACGAATCTCAACCGTGCGTGCCCGAAAAACAGCTTCCCGCTATCGAAAATCGACCAACTAGTAGATTCAACCGCGGGTAACAAGCTCTTGAGTTTTATGGATGCCTTCTTGGGATACAACCAGATAATGATGCACCTAGCTGACCAGGATAAAACCAGTTTCATAACCGATCAGGGCCTGTACTGCTACAGGGTCATGCTCTTCAGGCTCAAAACGTTGGGGCTACCTACCAGCGCCTGGTCAACTGATTGTTCAAGAGACTGATAGGAAAGACGATGGAAGTATACATCGATGATATGATCACGAAGTCTCAGGTAGCTGATCATCACCAGGACCATCTCCGTCAGACGTTCCAGATAATCAGAGAGAATCAGATACGATTGAATCCTGATAAGTGCGCCTTCGGAGTTGCAACCAGGAAATTTCTTGGATTCATGGTCCATGAGAGGGGGATCGAAGCTAATCCTGAAGAGATCAAAGCCATCCTAGATCTCAAGTCCCCCACCTCACTTACACAAGTGCAAGGTTTGACAGGACGAATTGCAGCCATGAACCGTTTCATATCACGATTCACTAACAAGTGTATCCCGTTCTTCAAGGTAATCAAACAAGGGAAGAACATGAAGTGGGACCACGACAGTGAGCTGGCTTTCCAATCGCTGAAGAAGTACCTCGCTAGCCCGCCCCTGCTAGCTAGCTAGCCCGGTACTAGGAGAAGAACTGTAATTATACTTGGCAATACCTGAAACAGCGGTAAGTGGAGCATTGGTAAATGAATGCCCTGATGGGGTCTAGTGCCTTATCTACTACGTGAGCCGCGCCCTAACCAAATTAGAAAAGAACTACATCCTCCTGGAAAAGCTCGCTTTCGCTTAGGTGGTTGCTTCTAGGAAGCTCCGCCCTTTATTTCCTTGCCCACACAATCATGGTAGTCACTAATCAACCTCTGCGTCAATTTCTCCAAAGGCCAGACGTATCGGGGAGACTTGTGATGTGGGCTCTTGAGCTCACCCAGTTCGACATCAAGTACAAAGCCGGGATAACCAGCAAAGCCCAAGCTTTGGTAGATTTCATGGTAGAATTCAATGCAATTCCCAATCAAGATGCTATCCCGACCCTGAGTCAAGCTCTCCAGAAAGAGCAAGAGCCTGTAGATTGGCCCACCAATCAAGTCTGGATCTTATATACCGATGGGGCATCCAATCAAGCAGGAAGCGGAGGTGGGGTCATTCTAACCGACCCAGAAAAGGTCGAGTGCTGTCACTGTTTCAGATTCGAATTCAATACCACCAACACGAAGCTGAATATGAAGCCTTGTTAGCAGGAATGAGAACAGCGGCTGAGCTAGGGGCTAGTTACCTCCTTGCCAAATGCGACTCGTAACTAATAGTTAATCAAATAACCGGTCTATACCAGGCCAGAAAGGATAACATAGCGACCTACCTTAAGAAAGTCCAGGAACTGTTGCCCTGTTTCAAAGGTTTCAGGATCGAGCAGGTACATAGGCAGCAAAATCATCGAGCTGACGCCCTAGCCAAGATAGCTGCCTGTGGACGACAAGCTTTGCCGAAAAGAGTACCACTCCAGATAATCACTACATCGAGCATAGCTGAAGGTAGGGAAGTCAACCCTGTGGCACGACTCCCATGCTGGATGATCCCATCGTGGATTATCTTCAGTCAGGAAAGCTCCCTGAAACCCCTGATCAAGCTCGCAAGATCAAGAGAACCTCGGTCCGATACTGCTTGATAGAGGGGCACCTATACCGTAGAGGTAAGTCACTCCCCTTGCTTAGGTGCCTACATCCCGATGATGCAGACTGGGCACTGAGAGAAGTGCATTGAGGAGACTGTGGAAATCATGCCGGGGGAGAAGCACTGGCTTACCAGGTGCTACGCATGGGATATTTTTAGCCAACCTTGCACCACGATGCGAGGCAGTTCGTACAATCTTGTGAACCATGTCAGAAAATGGCCAACCTCCATCACCTACCTCCAGAACGATTATCTACCATCAGCTCGCCGTATCCATTTTCCTTCTGGGGGATAGACCTAATTGGGCCCCTACCAACAGCGCCAGGTCAGCAGAAGCATGCGATCTTGGCTATTGATTACTTCACTAGATGAGTGGAAGCAGAACCCCTCTCTAGAATTACTGAAGCAAATACAACAAAATTCATCAAGAAGAATGTGGTCTGCCGGTTCGGCACCCTGATAGTCATCATCACCGACTTGGGTAAGCAGTTTGACAACGCCAGGTTCCGGGAATTCTGTGAGAGTCTGGGGATTGAACTTCGCTTCGCATCTGTAGCACACCCTCAGACTAATGGCCTGGTAGAGGCCACAAATAAATTTATCAAGAAGCTCCTGAAGAAGAACTTTCAATAGAAAAAAGGGAGATGGGCTGATGAACTCCCGGACGTGCTATGGGCTTATCGCACCACCAAGAGAACTGCTACTGGAGAAACCCCCTACTCGCTATCTTTCGGGGTAGAAGTTGTCCTTCCTATTGAACATAAGCTCACTTCTTTCCGGGTTCAACATTTCGACCCCGATGAAAATGAAGACAAGCTGAGAGCCAACCTGGACCTCCTAGAGGAAAAATAAGACAGGGTTACAGAAAGGATAGCAATTTACCAGGGCCGGATTGCTCGTTACTTAAATAGAAGAGTTAGAGCCCGGAGCTTCAAAGAATGGGACTTGGTTCTCAGAAAGGTTACTCAGAATACCCGGAAGAGGTCAGACTGAGTACTGTCACCCAATTGGGAAGGTCCCTACCTAATCAGAATGGTGATCCAGGGTGGGGCATACAAGCTAGACGACATGAATGGACATCCAGTAGACCACACTTGGAATGCTGATCACCTCAAGAGGTTCTACCCATAAGTCATGCAACGGAATCGACCGGGATTACCCCGAAACGAATGTTTGAAGATGGTAGTAATCGTGAGTGCTTGTATTCCTTTTTCTTTGGTCATCAATAAAGAAGATTTCTTTCTCCATCTGTTTTGCCTACATTTGTCTACATCTATTTGCTTTATATCGACAATCGAATCCGCCATGATTATCGTCTTAAGACCAGGAGAGCCACATAGCACTCTTGATGCCCTGGACCGGATAGATCCCTCTAGGAGGATCGCCATAAATCCAGGAGAGCCACATAGCACTCATGATGCCCTGGATCAGATTAATCTATCCAAGAGGATCTCCCCAAGACCAGGAAAAGCCATATGGCATTCCTATTTCTCTAGCCGGGCACCACCACCCGCTAGGAAGGATCCGATACGTAAGAGCATAGTTGCCCGACGGATCAGACCTTGGTCGGGCACCACCCCCCATTAAGAAGGATCTGGATAGTAAGAGCATAGTTGCCAGCCAGATCAAGGCCTTGACCGGGTACCACCCCCAGCTAAGAAAGACCAGGTGCTAAAGTGACCTTAGTCGCCTAACAGGATCTTGCTGCTAGTATATATTCACCATTATTTTCGCTAAAGTACCAAGATTCCTACAAATAGGAATGCGAGGTATCTGAATATGATCTCCATATTTTCGCCAATAATCGCTTCAATACCAGAAAGGCTCATATGGTGTTTCTGCTGCCATGGCTAGGTGCCACCCCCCGCCAAGAAGAATCTGGTTAGCGAGGACGTAGCCGCCTGCCAGATAAAAGCCTTGGACTGGTACTACCCCACGCTAAGAAAGACCTGGTTCTAACATGGCCCTAGCCGCCTACCAGGATCTTGTGGCCAACATATTCTCCACCACATTAGCCACGGTACCAAGATTTCCAAAGCAGGAATGTGGGGTACCCCGATTTGCCAAATTCACTCTCCAAGGCACCAAACGAGAATGTAAAGTGCCCTATTTTGCCAGAATATCTGTCTAGAGACCTAGGTTCCTTGAAACATGAAGGCTAGGTATCAGGTTATTCGTCGAAGTACCAAGATCCTTATTAACAGGAATGCGAGGTAAGTAGACTCGCCAATATTCGCCATAGTACCAAGATTCCTAAAATATGAAGGATAGGTACCTAGATCGCGAGATTGTACACCATTACGCTCATTATCATCAAGGAACCAAGATTCTCAGAACTAGAGTGCGAGGTACCATGGTACCGATCAACTTCTATTCCTCGACTTTATTCTCATCAGGTTTTGCGCGTTACCAAGTATTGATTAAGTCAAGTTTATGCTCGGGACTTTTGCCCGAATTTAGGCTACAATCGGAAGCGTGAGACTGAATTAAATCGACAGATACAGATGGAAATGAGTTTTTCTTTTCATTGATCAAATCAAGGAACCCAGCCCTTATTTTAAGCTACATACAATATACAAGAGAGAAAATGACAATTCTGAAAAAAACGAGCTTCCTCTTTAACTTCTCACCTACTTTCTGGATCTGCCTACCTTGCAACATTGATCATAATCAAAATCTATATTGACAATGCTGCCACGAACCCCGGAGATAGAAACAGAGGTGAAAATACACTCTTGACGTGTGTCTACAACCTAGAGGGGGGGGGGTGAATGGGTTGTTAATCGATTATTACCATTTTTTCGATTAGTCAATATTAAACAAATAACCCAATTAAATCAAACATACAAAATCAAGTGTAAAGTGCGGAATAATAAATAACACTTGATTTTTACGTGGAAACCCTTAAACAAAGGGAAAAACCACGGGCTATCCTTCTAGCCACACACGATCCTCAAATCCACTATATGAGTAAAAAGTTACACCCTCAAGTGATACTCGGACTCTCACTCTAGATAACCTCAGGCTATGGACACTACCACTCGCCACTCTTGGTTCAATCCCTAGTGATATCCACTGATACACTACTATTGGCGTGAGCACCTCCTACTCTACCCGCAGGCCTTTTACAATGGATTCTTGACCAATGCTTGCCAACCACAACTTGGTTGCAAGACTTCAATGCTTGTGCAACTTTACCCCAAAGCCACAAGACTTTGACTCAATGAAGAGAATTATGTGTCTATGTGATCATGTAAATGATGCTCAATGCAAATTATGCTAGACAACACAAATTGCTCAACTAGGAGTTTGTAGAAACAAATCCAAGTTGTCAAATGTCTAAATGCAAGGCATTAAGACTTAGCTAGATGTTATCAATAACAACCAATCCTAGCTATCACAAACAATCACAATGAATCAACAAATATGCTCACAATGTATTCAACATAAACTTAGCATATATTCATGTGATTAAGACAAGACATTTAATCATTCACTAAATGCAAGTCTTAGACAAAAGTCTATCAACAAACAAACTCAATTAGATTTGTAGAGAATTTCCAACAAACTAATTGTTACACAAAATATGCATAAACATCCAAGAAGCTTAACTAGTTGATTAAAGATCAATATTTCAACCTAGTTATCAATGAATCACAAATGAATGTTTATGACCTAGCTTTTAGGCAAAAATGACCTAATCAATTAAGCTATCAAAATACAAACCCAATCATGTTATCAAGACTCATAAATATGCAATAATAGAGTCTAGGTATTTAATCATGCAATAAATACCTAATCTAGAGTAAGAAGAACAATAAATGATATTCAAAGAAGTTCTTGCTTACCTAGTCATGAAACAATGAAGACCCATGCTCAAATGATGTTGAATGATGCAATATGGAGATGGGTTTTGGGTTTGGAGAGTCAAAGATGCTTTCATGAAGCTTTCTCTCTCTAGGAGCTCTAACCTCTCTCTAAATATGAATTTTTGAGCTCTTTTTCGGCCAAGAAGAGAAGAGGAAGAATATATATGAAGCCCTAGTTAAAACTACGTCGTTTTAAACTTGGGAAACAGAATCCCGTCAAAACCGCTTGCTAGACCGCGGCACAGGTAAGTGTCCAGACCGCGGTACATACAGCAGTGCACCGTCTGGACTACACCACGGTTGGGACCGCTGTGTGTGCAAGTGCACAGGTCGCGGTCCACGTCGCGCATGACACACTGGAGAATACCGCTTCGTGCGCCGCGGTGCAAGCAAAGCCTGCCGAGCGGTCTAGGCCGCGCCAAAGGGGAAAATCCCTTTTTAACACTCAAGACAAAAGTCAATCTTACATGACTGTTGTGCAAGTGTGAAGTGAGTGAGATGCACACAATGAAGCACAATTAACATGTCAAACATGTTATCAAATAAGATACAATGCAAGATATGATATCTAATGTAAGCTAGTGAGTGTTTTAGAAAAGGATGCACACTTATACAAACAATAAAGAACACAAATGCAAGATAAATAAAACATGCATGAAGTGTGTGTGTGCACCTAAACTCTTCAAGAGACAAAGTCAAGTGAACATACCTTTTGCTCTTGAAGTCATGGAGATGCTTGGAAGCTTGCCAATGCGGACCTAAGCTACCCATTACACAATCATCCCCAATGTGGTGGTTTGTCATGAAATAAGCCAATCATAAAATCAAGGTCCTTACAAGAGGCCGTGTTGGGGTCAGCAAAAATAAGAGGGGAATAAGGATTCCCCCCACGCCCAAGATGCAACGGGGCACGAAGCTGCGGCTCGACCGGGTAATGTTTACACCATTGGCAAGGCTGCAGCATCAGAGCCCACCATCCATCCTGATCCTGGGAATCTCTACCTTTCCTGTTCCTCTGGTAGTTAAATCCATCGAGCACAGCTCCTTCCACAATACCAAGCATCCTGCCAGTCACAGAGCTGACATCTCCTCCTTCTCCCATAGTGTTAGTTGATACGACGATCATCGGTTAACCTATGCGAGATTGCCTGCTAAAAAGGGAAAAGAGATTGTCTGAAGATCCATCTAACAGATAAGGAATATTTATAAAGGGAAAGATCGAATATCGAGAGCGAGAGGATAAAGTCATTTATGTTCACAACATTCAATACACGGGAAAGGGTAGCCTCGTAAAGTGTGCCTTCCCATCTAGGCTTAATGATTGGGATAATCGAACGTATTCTGGATTGACATCTGGAAGGGCAGTTGAATACAAAATTTGAACCAATAATGTCTACATGGAAATCCAAAAAAAAAATGAGTGCCCCGATCTATATCCGGTTGAGGTCTTGGTACCTCTCCCTGACCACTTATGATATCAACTCCTGGATCACCGAATCCCCACCTGGGTACTAAGAATCATCCCAAAGCAAGCATTTATAGAATCGAGATTACATCGAAGATCCTACTTCAGATTTAAGCAAGTTTCAACTTGGGGTGTAATAAACTACACATGCATGAAGTCAAGGAAAATAAAAAAAAAAATCTCATTTCTAAAACCGAGGAGCCCATCCCCCGATCACGGCCTACAAAGAAATGAAATTATCTAGATACTACTAGGTAAGGGGTCAAGCTAGATCATGCATCCTCCTGCTTCTGATCGGCCACCTTCTCTCCATCTCCGCCAGTTAGTGCTTCCCCCTCTACTGCACCAGATGGAACCCCGCCTGCTTCCTGGGCACCTATAGCAACCAGAAGCTCCATTTGAGACAGATCATCCCGAAGCTCCCCTGCTACTGCTCGATCAAAATCTCCTCCAACCTCCTTGATCAGAGCAGCTTGACCTTCCTTTACCTGGGCAAGGTCAGAAGATGAGATAGGCAGGGTAGATTCTCCATCGTCAGTAGCAGGCCGATCCCCTATCTCCTTGACAAATTCTGATGGAGAAGCAGAAGAGGCAGGAACCCCTCCTCCAGCCTGAGCCGCACCAGCCTCAGGATCCTTCAAACTGGGAGCTGCTCCAACATTGCTTGGTGGAAGAATGGAGATAGAGCTCTGGTCTGCACCTCCTACCACTCCACTGTCTCCAGCAACCTGGGAAGGTCCAGCTATTGGAACCACGTTCACTGGTAACGCATCGGAAATAGGTTTTAAAAATTTTATACAGATCATAAACGATCTAGAAACAATGAACTTAGGATCGCAATTCTTTTTCCGGAACTAATACATACAATATATAAACACAGGAAATTGTAATCAATATATTAAAAGAAAATTTAGAACCTTACCAACGTTTGGAGGCTCCTTCACTTTACGATATGCTTCTGGTCTGTACCACTAATCTTCCTAGCTATTTCCGTAACTGGTAACTGCGTGTGGGCGCGTCACGTACTCGGGAACTTAGGAGGATGAAGAGAGAATGAAGAAGAAACAATTTCTTCCAAGAGAAAACAAAACTAGAACCATTCTAATTTCTCAAAAGAACAAATATAATAAATATTAAAAAAAAATTCTTTTTCACGCACACCAGTGCATTTGTTTTTTCCCTTCTTTGTTACTAATAGTCTCCCGCACACCATCTCTTGTTTGTTACACACATTATGAGTTTGTATCATATACAAACATTTGTGTATATCCTTTGTGTGCTATATTTTTGTTATCAATATATATCATATATATATATATATATATATTATTATAACTAAAACTCTTTAATTGATATCTCTTTACATTTTAAAACAAAATCTTTTAAAATTGATATCTCATATCTTTTATTTTAAAAGATAATTAAATATTTATTTTGAATTTCAACATTTTAAATTCAATTTCAAATATTTAATTTAATAAAATAAAATAATCATATTATCTTATTCTATTTAAAATCAAATATCAACTAACATCCTCCATTTACTGATTAATTACATCATTAAATAATCTTATTATTTAATTGTCATAATTATCATTTTAATCAATTGAATAATCCAATTACTCAATCAACTCCTGACATGTGTCACTTTCGTAACACAATTAATTGGACAATCCAATTAATTATATGTGACCCTTGTTACCTAAATCGATCGGACTAGTAAGGGGACCTAATGGACCCACAGTATTTTGAGCTCCAATAATCCTCGGAATTATTAATTAAATTCTTTAATTAATATTCCTTGATTATTAACTCCGGTGTTATTCCACTAAAAACCCGAAGCTGCACCCTCTCAACTGTAGACGTTTTTACACAGACCAATACAACTCGGTGTCCATCGATATAGCTATTACACATGGTGTGATCCTCCACAGTAGTTCATAATTAGAGCTGGGTCATAATGTCCGTTATACCCCTCTAATTACATATATCCTTTAAGTACCGTTGATTCTCTAATGGACAATAAATCCTATTTCCTCACGGAATTAGGAGAGCGCTCATATTGTACAAGCCTCGAATCAACCCTTAAGGGAACTACCATCTACTTCTCACAAGAAGGAGTGGATTCCACTATTGTGTACATACCTTTCCAGCCACAAGCCAAACCGCAATCCCAACATACGGAGTATATTGATCAGGAATTGCATCTGACCTCACCCATGGTATATCAAAGACCACGATCTAACCTGAAGGAGTCGATAAGACACTTAGGATTAAGATCACCCACATATAGCCATCATTAATTGATATATATGAATCTCATCAGTAAACAGATCTTGGTGAGAGTTTCATATAGATCATGGCCCGGTCCTATACGATCACATCATACAAGGTACCTCCATTCCCATATCTCATATGAATGATTCAGGATAGAATCACCATACATTACGGAATGGACTGCAGCTATAGATTAAGCACAAATAAAGTACCCAGCTTTATTTGCTATATGTGGACTCTTTAGATTGCACGTCTCTTAGTGTATCCATCCGTATATGACACTCATATACACTGTTCGAGATTACATCCGGCAATCTAGGATGTTAATATATGCACAAGTTATCAAATAAACAACACAACAAGAATGAATTGAACTTTTCTTTTATTTGTTTCATAAATCCATTTACAAATTATATCTTTTAGGGCATAAACCCAAAACTGGCCACATCGGAGGGCACTTCCCCAACTAGTTCAGCAGCCTTTGCCATAATCTCCTCCCAGTTCCATCCAGCGATGGCACCTAGATCAAACGAAGGAGGGAGAGCTAGAGCCACCTGGTAGCCAGCAAAGAAGTAACTGTCCCCGAAGGCGGTGTCTACTTGAGCATCCAGATCGGCCACGCTACCACGAAGGGATTGGACGTCTTTCTCCAGTTCTATTACTCGTCCAATAGA
Organism: Dipteronia sinensis; assembly: GCA_033220585.1. Lineage (NCBI taxonomy): Eukaryota > Viridiplantae > Streptophyta > Magnoliopsida > Sapindales > Sapindaceae > Dipteronia > Dipteronia sinensis. The sequence continues at coordinate 44,160,724 of CM065638.1, read as the reverse complement.
AACATCCCTCTCCTCCTTGAGGCGAAGGGACCTGAGCCTCTCAATGTCCAAAGCATGCTGCATCATTTCCCTATCAACCTTTGCTTCATCCGCCTCCTTCTTAGCAGCATCCAGAGATTGGGTCTAAGCTTTCATCCCACGAGCAGCCTTAGCAAGCTCCTCCTTAGACTTCTCCAGCTCAGTAGTAGCACCTCTAACTTGCTCCAAGAAAGAGCCGACTTGCTGGTTCGTGGCCACATTGAACTTAAAAGCCTGACAGGAACAAAGCACTATTCAGGATATATCCCACGCTTAAATCAGGATAGAAGGCGAAAAAGGGACAACTTACCTCAGCCAGAAGAGCAGATTCCCTTTCTGATCAGCAGCTCGGTGGGCATGGCCGTCATGACACCCAAGCTCCCACCTGAGCAAAAGGCAACGAAGTGGGCCAAAACTTCATCCTAACTGCTGTCCTTCGACCTCGATCGTGCCTTATCTCGAGGTAGCACCCGCCTCACCATAGCAGGGTCAGAACTTTTCTCGACCGGTTTAGGCTGACCAGTTGCCATAACGGGAGAAGCAAAAGGAGCTGGGACACTAGCATCAATAGCAGCTGTAACATTGATGGGTTTGAGGGGCGACGCATCTTGCACCCGGCTGGAAGCACCTCGATACCTCCCCACTCTAGTTGTAAAAGCCTCCAGCGACCTAGCCGAGGTAGGAAGAGGGGGAGACGGGGATCACGACCGAGGTCCCATCAGAGCCAGCAGATATGCCTACCCCTGTATCAAAATCAGAACTAGCAGGAAGCCCGATGGGAGAGGCTAGGGGTAAATCAAAGGAACCACCAGTTGGGTTGATTTCCACCTCAGGAACCGATGGAGACACTGCTGAAACTGTAAGGATAGCTAGAGTCAATATCCATATAATCAACCAAGCAAGACAACAAAAGCAAAGTCAGGAACGTTTCTACCTGGATGTGCATTGGAGACTCGAAGGTAGTATTCCACCCTTCCTGCTTCAAAGGCATCCACAGCGGGATACCTCAGATTGGTATAATTTCGGGCCATGATGGCCTTCAAGATTTTAACTGACTCAGCAGGGAGTTTGCTCTTCTCCAACGCGGGCTTCCCACTGAAACAAGAAGGAACCTTGAACTTTGTTCCTCCGATATGGACTGAATTCCCCCATTCACCTCTGATGATGACCCACTCCTCCTTCCAAGAAGTGTCTTTCTTCGTGGCCCCTAGCACAACAAATTACAGGTTATCCTTGGCACAAGCATAAAATTGCCCCCTTGGACCTGGGGCTTTGGCAGCGATCTGGAACACGAATCTGAGCTCGTCAGGTATCGGTTCCTGATCGATTTTATCTCTATCACACTACTCTCTCCACAAGTACCAGGAACCCCACCCGGTGCCTTCAGAACCCTGGCGTCAGCTGGAGAGGGGCAAGCTGCAGAGCATATAGTGCCCTACGCAAGGTAGGGTGGAGAGGTAGCCTGACCCCACTGTCAAAAGCTGCCGTATGAATTGGGAGCTGGCCGGGATTATGGGTGTATACATCATACCCCTTAAGAGGTATGGTAATCGTGATGTCTTTAGGGATCTTGAAATCCCTCTGCAAATGCGTGATGGCTTCCGAAGTAATGATTGAATCAGGGATGCATCTGTACTCGTAAGGGAGAGCGAGCATCCTTCTCATGGAGTCCCTGACCTCGCCAGCCCTCTCAACCCCAGCAGTTCCTGTTTCTCAACTCGATTCCCAGTCGACATCAACCAGAACCTCAGGATTGTTGAAAAGCCCGTCCTAATTGCCACATTCCGATTAGAACACCTGCGTTGAAAGGGAACATCGTCCCTGCTATCACTGTCGACGCGTCCCTTTTTTCTAGGGGCGAGACTCCCACTAGCCGCTGCGTCGCCGTCGAACAGCTGTTCAATGCTGTCGCCATTAGGTGAAGACATGACAACAAGCTCAGAGTTTGGTTTCTGGAAGAAGAGTAATTAAATGGGTGAAGACGAGGAAAAAGCTGAGATTTTTTTATTCTTGCTACGCGTGTAGATTGGGAAAGCTAATGAAAGAGGAAGTAAATCCATGGTGAAGGAACAAGGTCTACGTATATAGAATTAGATGCTTGTAATAGGAAGAGAGAGTAATTAATGTCGTGGGATAATCGGCGAAGTGGAAGGAACAGTTTTGAGAAACGTGCGCCCCCAAAAATTTTGTTTTTCCTCTTTTGATTTTGGCCTACCCTGGTCAGCCACGTGGAAGACTCAGTGAAATCAGCGTGCAAAATGAAGATTACCTTCTACGAGACGGTTACGAAAAATTCTCTGAGTATTATCTATCTTGACTCCAACCTTAACTTGGTACCGGTGTTCAAGTCAGGGGGGGCTTCTGTTAACAGGGTTTTTTGGCAAGGGACCAAAAGAGAATTTTTCAACTAGTATCAACCTGATAGGGGCCAATCCTAGTTTCCAGGTGACCATTGAGATCGATGCCCCTACCTAGGTGGAGCCGACACTTGGTAAGGCCAGGACCTCGACTACCTATCTATCTAGATAGAACATCAGCTCCGTGAGCTAACGAAGGCACGTACCTCGCTCTACTGAAGCTCCCGATATCAACTAAAGACAAGTACAATGGTAGATCGCACACCTAGCACCCTGATCGTGCCTAAATTGTTGTATATTTCGGCCCTCATGCCTATTCTTTTGTCTCGTTCTCGTGTGTATTTTCTAGGAATGAGACAAAAGAATAGGAATGAGGGCCGAAATATACCACTCCTCTGTCTTGATCGTGCCTAAATTGTTGTATATTTCGGCCCTCATTCCTATTCTTTTGTCTCGTTCTCGTGTGTATTTTCTATATATATTATGTCTTTTATGTCTAATAGGCTCATTAGTGTTAATTGCAGGCAATAGATGTAATTCTGGTGTTAGAAGTTAATTGCAGTGATTCCGGCAGAAAAGGGGCAAAAGGGAAGACAAGGATCATAAGCAGCTCAAAAGTGCGGGTCAAGTGCGGGTCGCAACCGCACTCCAACCGCACTCCTTCCTACAGCCGGGACCTGAAGCATGAAGGAAATATATAGTGCGGGTAAAGTGCGGGTCATCCAACCGCACTCCACCCGCACTATTGCTCAAGACAGAGGAGCTGATTCATACCTGACAGATAAAGTGCGGGTCAAGACAGAGTTTAATTCATTAAAGTACGGGTCATTCACCCGCACTCGCCATTTAGAAAATACACCCTGATCGCACACCTAGACCAGTACAATGGTTGATCGCACACCTAGCACCCTGATCGTGCCTAAAGTGTTATTTCATATCTCCTCGACCTTTCCTATACTGCTTCGTATTTACATTACGAGGAAGGATCGTGGTACCGAAGGTACCTATCCCGCTACTGGCTACCGGTAGTGGGTGAGGGTGCTAACCGAGATTTTGCTCCCTTAGTGATTTTTCTGTTAACAAAAAAAAAACATTTTGGGTGGGTTTATTGATACATTTTTTTTTTAGAAATTTTTATTTATAATCTAATTAGTATTTTATTTTATTAAAAACACATTTATTGTTATTAGGATATCATTTGCTAATTTTAAAAAAAATATTATTGATTAAAATGTTACTATGTTTAATTAAATAAAAAAATATTTAAATATAAATACTATTATACAAATATTATTAAACTTCAATTAGGGTATAATGGTCATATCCTAATTATTAGTGATTTTTAATTTTTTTTTAACCAAACAGGTTTAAAAGCTCTTCTAGATGTGAAAGCTCTTCTAAAATATACTATCCAAACGATAATTGAAAAACCCGAGTTCTTCTTTTTTTGTTACTATCAAAAGCCAAAAAAAAAAAAGCAATCCTAAACGAGCCCCTAGGCCAACATAGTAATGGCTTAAGGAACTCGCCAACGCCATTTTGAAAAGCTACTAGAAATGAAATTTATCGATCAAGAAACCGAACGAGTAGGTCTAGAGAATGAAATGGTGGAGATGAAGCAGACACTTCATCAAGTGACGGAGGGAATAGATTCCTTTAAAATGGAAATCAAGGATCAATTCTCCAAATTCTTCGATCATCAAGCAGTTAGACCACCTCAAGAAGAAGGATCGAGCATGAGGAATGGGAAAGGCATACTTGGATCATGCCCATCTGAATCGGATCTCAACAGAAACTAGGGATGGGTATTTACCCATGGGGCCCTATCCCCCATAGGGGTTTTGGGGGCAAATTTTGCCCCCAAATGGGTTTTAGGGGTGGGGGTGGAGGCAAACTTGGTCACCATTTTATAAATGGAGGAGGTGGTGGCAAACCCATTCCCCCATTTCCCCCAAATATATATATATATATATTATATTTTAATTTATATATAAAGTTTTAACAATTCAAAAAAAAATTATAATATTAACCTGAGTTAATAGTTATTAATTAGTACTTAGTACATGAGTATTGGTTGAAGATGTAAACTTTAAATTTGAAGTATTAGAAATATTTGGATTTATTTTGGATTTCTTTAAACCAATTATATATTTTATAACGAATATTTTGATTACTTTTTAGATTGAATATTTTAACATGGTCAAACTAGAGATTGAAATGGCCGGATTCCAAATTCCGAATTTCGATTTTCGATTTTCTGATTGAAAATTGTAAATTTAAAATTGAAAATGAAAATAAATTGGGGAAATGGGGTTTGGGGTGGGGGAGGGGAACCTCCCCCCAAAATGCCCCCACCCCCAGTCCCCCCAAATTGGTTTTGGGGGAGGTGGTGGGGGAAGGGTTGAGGAATGGGGGTGGGGGTGAGGGGACCCTCCCCAATCCCATTGGGCCCCTACGCCCATCCCTAATAAAAACTCCAATTCTGCTAATAGAAACTTCAATTCAACTAAGGTACAACTCGATCCTCTTATTAAATCTTTTTTTGCCTAAGTTGTTTTTCCCTAAATTTGATGGAAATGACCTAAAAACGTGGATCAATAGGTGTGAGGGATATTTCGTAGTTCATCTCATGGAAAGAGGGCATATGATGTTAGTTGCCTCATTGAACTTTGAATGGAGGGCTAAATCTTGGATTCAATCATATCTAGATGAAAATGGTGTAGTAGAATGAGAGGTTTTTGTTGAGGTCATTTTAGTTCGATTTTTGGAGTTATAGCAGAAAGATGTCATTGGAGATTTCCATAGATTGCATCAAACCTCTACTATGGTTGAGTATCAGGACATAAACAAACAGCATTGCCCACCAACAGAACCTCACCAAAACAATTCACACCACTAGTCTAACCACCACCAATAACTCTAAATGGCCAGTGATACCACTCCAAACATCATATACCTTATCCAGAAAAGATCTCATCACAATCAAAAGACTCAACCCAACTGAGATGAAAGCCATGAGGGATAAAAGGCTTTGTTATAATTTTGGTCAGTTCTACAGCTTTAGCCATAAGTGTGATGTTAAGCAATTTTTTATGTTAATGGGTGAGGATGAGGAAGCTATATATGAGTCAGCCTTGGAACACTATAAGGCTCAATATGCTGTAGAAGATGAAGGGCTCAATATACTGCAGAAGATGAAGGGCCTAAGATGACCATATCCATTCATGTATTAGCAGGGAATGTGGGAAATCAGACTCTCAAACTTAAAGGAAAGGTTAAGAGTAGAGAAATTACCATTTTGGTGGATAGTGTCTCCAGACATAATTTCTTGATTCTGAGACAGCCAGACTTACAGGGCTTGAGGTGACTCTTACCACATCTCTAAGGGCTTGAGGTAGCATCTTTAGTTAGGGAAGACGTCCCAGTTTTTCTTGGACAAAGCAATGCCATAATACAACACTAAGATGAGGTTATTGACACTTGGGGGATGTGATGTAGTCTTAGGCATTAAATGGCTCAAAGAGATAGTGTCAATCTTTGCTGGTTTCAACAAACTAAAATAAGAGCTTTAAGAAAGGAAAATAATAGCTTATATTAAAAGGGGTCAATGAAGGAGGGAAAACATGTTGCACCAGGACAGTTGCATAAGGTCCTTTTTGTGACAAGAGCCTATGGTATAACCTCTATGCACTTGAAACTGACTCCAAACAAGCTAAAATTCCGATTGAGTTAAAACCGTTGCTAAAAGAATTTGAAGATGAGTTTACTGAGCTTACTACCCTACCACCCCATAGAACACAAGACCGGCATATTCCCTTAATCCCTGGTAGTCCACCAGTGAATGTGAGGTCTTATTCTCACTCATATGTGCAAAAAAAACAAAGAAAATTAGATAGAAAAGATTGTGATTGAAATGTTAGCTAGTGGGATCATTAGACAAAGTAATATTCATATTGCATCACCCATCTTGTTAGTCAAAAAGAAAGATGACACTTGAAAATTTGGCCTTGATTATCGTGAGTTGAAAAAAATCACTGTAAATGATAAATTTCCTATCACTATTATTGAATAATTGATGGATGAGTTAAATGGGGCAAATGTATTTACTAAGCTGGACCTTAGGGCATGGCATCATCAGTTCAATATGGTTGAAGCTGACATACACAAGACTGTCTTTAGAACTCACCATAGACACTATAACTTTAAGGTCATGCTTTTTGGGCTCACAAATGCCTCTACTAGCTTCCAGCCTCTAATGAATGAAATATTCCAGCCATATTTGAGGAAGATTATTCTTATATTTTTTATTTACATCTTGGTGTTTAGTCAAAGAATGGAGGAGCATCAAGGGCACTTAAGGTTAGCATTAACTATCCTAAGATAACACCAGCTATTTGTGAAAAAGAGTAAGTGTGAATTTGGTATATCTAAGTTCAAATATTAGAGCACATCATCTCTAGTGAAGAACTTGCCTTTGATGGTTAGCATGGCCATGTTGATGAAGTTGTCTTTTATGATGCACCAGTTGGCTTTTCTTTAGAACATTAGCCGGATGCTAGTGCCTTTGTGGTTGAGCATGATGAACTTGCCTCAAAGGTTGAGGTTGATCTTGGTTCCTTGGAAGCATCTTCAAGGATGAGCTCTTAGAAGATACACCCACAACAAGACATTTCTTAGGGTGTTGAGATGGAGGCAGACAAATAGGAGCTATCTCCTTCATAAATGTAGGCATGTCCGAGGAAGGTGTGGTCTCATCATTTACACGGCCAACCGTCACTTGTCATTTGGCTTTTTGCCAATACTTAACATATTGTTAAGCTTCTCCGATCTCGAAGTCAATTTGGCAAGAGACATTCTTGCTTCTTCAAGCTCATTCTTCAACTTGTCTTCATTTCGCTTTCCACATCTCACTTCATCATCCAAGTGAGTCACATTGGTTCTTAGTTGAAAATTATCCTTTTCCAAATCAAGGATATCATTATTCTTCTTCTTCAAGGATTTTTACAGAAAGTCAATGAACTCTTGATGATACATTAAATCATCACAAGAGTTCTAGGAGCATGAACTACCATGATCAAAGCTTCTACCACTTGTGGATTCGTGGTTCATATCTTCAAAACTTGCTTCTCTCAAGCTTGCTCATTTTCGGTTTCACATTCTAGGTCACCAATCTTGAAATCTTCAAGTGACAAACATTTGGTGATAGCTTGAGTTTCTTCTAGGTAGGAAACTGAAAATGCAAAGTAATTGATCTCACAATAAACCGAGCTTGTGGAGCACTCTTCAACTACTTCAACTTCGCTATCACTCCAAGTAGCGACCATAGCATGTTCTCTCTTCTTGTGCTTCAAGTTACTACACATGAAGGCAATGTGGCTAAATCCACCACACTCAAGGCATTGGTCATCTATCCTTGAGGAATTGTCCTTACTTGCTTCATCCTTCTTAAGTAAGGTCAACTACTTCCCCTCCTTCACTTTGGAAGTCATACTCTTTTTGTGAGACTTCACAAATCTCCTAAATCTCTCTATCACAAGAGTCATCTCCTTATTGGAGTGATTTACCTCTCTTACACTTTGGAGGTCTTCAAAGCAATACCCGCTCTAAGTGTTTCACTCTCACACATGGTGTTTGGTGAAATGAATGAATGCAAATAAATGCGAAGAACAAAAATGCACACAAATGCAAGGCACACAAATGCAATACACACAAAAATAGCAAGGATCTCCTAAGTATGTCTAGGAACCTGCTCTGATACCAATTGAAAATACACAAAGGTGTGTCGAATACAACCTAGAGGGGGGGGTGAATGGGTTGTTAATCGATTACTTACTAACTTTTTCTATTAGTCAATATTAACAACAAAGCCCAATTCAAACTGTTAACAGCCTTTTTTGGCAGGGTTCCAAAGAAAAATTTTACATCTGCCTAGAACCTGGTAGAACTTAGATCGAGACCGGTACCCAGATACTAGGGATACTCGATACTAAGAAGCAGGTAAAAGTCAGTACCTCATCGCACGTTTTACCAGGTATCAAGTGGGGTCGACACCGCGGTATCTCCCACATGGTACCTAGGTACCGCGACATCTACCCGGGGCCCAAGTACCGCGATATCAGTCTAGGATCCAACCGAAATAGATATCATACCCACTAAGTAAGAAGAATGGTATCGTGAAGTTACTGGCCCACCAGAACAAGTGCCACACCAACAAGAGTAGACTAGTACACCAGGGTACCGCACCACGAAGGTACAAAATATTGTTCTCCTCTGTAAGGACCTCGATTTTATGATTGGCTTATTTCATGACAAACCACCACATTGGGGATGATTGTGTAATGGGTAGCTTAGGTCCATATTGGCAAGCTTCCAAGCATCTCCATGACTTCAAGAGCAAAAGGTATATTCACTTGACTTTGTCTCTTGAAGAGTTTAGGTGCACACACACACTTCATGCATGTTTTGTTTATCTTGCATTTGTGTTCTTTATTGTTTGTATAAGTGTGCATCCTTTTCTAAAACACTCACTAGCTTACATTAGATATCATATCTTGCATTGTATCTTAGTTGCTAACATGTTTGACATGTTAATTGTGCTTCATTGTGTGCATCTCACTCACTTCACACTTGCACAACATTCATGCAAGATTGACTTTTGTCTTGAGTGTTAAAAAGGGATTTTTCCCTTTGGCGCGGCCTAGACCGCTTGGCAGGCTTTGCTTGCACCGCGGCTCACAGAGCGGTATTCTCCAGTGCGTCATGCGCGACGTGGACCGCGACCTGTGCACTTGCACGAACAGCGGTCCCAACCGCGGTGTAGTCCAGACGGTGCACTGCTGTATGTACCGCGGTCTGGACAATTACCTGTGCCGCGGTCTAGCAAGCGGTTTTGACGGGATTCTGTTTCCCAAGTTCAAAACGACGTAGTTTTAACTAGGGCTTCATATATATTCTTCCTCTTCTCTTCTTGGCCGAATAAGAGCTCATAAAATCATTTCTAGAGAGAGGTTAGAGCTCCTAGAGAGAGAAAGCTTCAAGAAAGCTTCTTTGACTCTCCAAACCCAAAACCCATCTCCATCTTGCATCATTCAACATCATTTGAGCATGGGTCTTCATTGTTTCATGACTAGGTAAGCAAGAACTTCTTTGAATATCACTTATTGTTCTTGTTACTCTAGATTAGGTATTTATTGCATGATTAAATACCTAGACTCTATTATTGCATATTTATGAGTCTTGATAACATGATTGGGTTTGTATTTTGATAGCTTAATTGATTAGGTCATTTTTGCCTAAAAGCTAGGTCATAAACATTCATTTGTGATTCATTGATAACTAGGTTGAAATATTGATTCTTAATCAACTAGTTAAGCTTATTGAATGTTTATGCATATTTTGTATAACAATTAGTTTGTTGGAAATTCTCTACAAATCTAATTGAGTTTGTTTGTTGATAGACTTTTGTCTAAGACTTGCATTTAGTTAATGATTAAATGTATTGTCTTAATCACATGAATATATGCTAAGTTTATGTTGAATACATTGTGAGCATATTTGTTGATTCATTGTGATTGTTTGTGATAGCTAGGATTGGTTGTTATTGATAACATCTAGCTAAGTCTTTATGCCTTGCATTTAGACATTTGATAACTTGGATGTGTTTCTACAAACTCCTAGTTGAGAAATTTGTGTTGTCTAGCATAATTTGCATTGAGCATCATTTACATGATCACATAGACACATAATTCTCTTCATTGAGTCAAAGTCTTGTGGCTTCGGGGTGAAGTTGCACAAGCATTGTAGTCTTGCAACCAAGTTGTGGTTGGCAAGCATTGGTCAAGAATCCATTGTAAAAGGCCTGCGGGTAGAGTAGGAGGTGCTCACGCCAATAGTAGTGTATCAGTGGATATCACTAGGGATTGAACCAAGAGTGGCGAGTGGTAGTGTCCATAGCCTGAGGTTATCTAGAGTGAGAGTCCGAGCATCACTTGAGGGTGTAACATTTTACTCATATAGTGGATTTGAGGATCGTGTGTGGCTAGAAGGATAGCCCGTGGTTTTTCCCTTGTTGAAGGGTTTCCACGTAAAAATCAAGTGTTATTTATTATTCCGCACTTTACACTTGATTTTGTATGTTTGTTTATGTTGGGTTATATTATTAATATTGACTAATCAAAAAATTGGTAATAATCGATTAACAACCCATTCACCCCCTCTCTAGGTTGTTAGACACACGTTAAGAGCTGTATTTTCATCCTCCAACAACATGGAAGAAAAGAATTGACCCTTTCGCCATTTAAAACGCCATTAATGAGGGATCAATCAACTCTTTAATGGCCATTCACAATGCCATTAATCAGTAATCAGCCAACTCTTTAATGGCAATTCACAACGTCGTTAATGAGAAATCAGTCAACTCTTTAATGGCCATTCACAACGCCATTAATAAAAGTCATCTCGATCAATACCAAATCAATGTTCATGTGATTGCGAATTGTTTAACTAAATTTATGGAATGGGCAACAAGAATGAGAAGATATAAATATGATAAAGCTTTCTCTAACATAGGAGGCCGGATTTGATCCAGATCTATCGAAAATGGGATCGACGATCGTCTATCAAAAGACGACAAATTTCACCCACTTCTCCACCAGAAATACAGTTCACCATCTCCTACCATTGTATCGTCTACTACACATATCCATTTTCACCAAGAATGTACCGATACCAAGTGGTACCCATCCAACTGTGGCTTACGTGGTCGTGGTTTGTACTTATGTAAGCTCTCTAGAGCATTTCTTGTGATATAAAAATAAAGAAGGGTCTATCTCCTTCCTCTAGATACTGCATAGGGGTTTTTCAGCATATGAGCATTCGTGATGCGTTTTCCCCCTAGGTCAATCCAATTCTATCAAAAGAACTGTCATTCTCCCATTTATCTCATTTATTATGCATGTATTTAATCTAGGTACCGACCTCAGTGGTCTTAGCTCTCCTATCCCCCTTCTTGCATGTTATTTAGGCCAGGGAACTATGGAGGACACCTAGAGAAAAGACCGGGTATCGCGACCAGGTACCAGTCAGACACTGGGACAAGGGAATATGGACCAGAACCAGCCGGGATGATTTCTCTCCTACCTATTGCACCTTGCTCCTTTCACTTCTACATAACCACGGTACCTAAAGGTACCTACCCCCGTTGCGGCCTCCGGGGTAGCGGGTTGAGGGTGTTGATCAGAATTTTACTCCCAAAGCGAATTTTAGGTTAATACTTTTTGGCGTTGTCTGTGGGAGTTCACTTGACCAACATGGCTTCCATGTCTCCACATGAGCATCCTTAAGATCAATTCGATTTATTGCCATGCAAGCTCGAATTTCTACTATTGAGATGGTACGTGGGACTTCTAGTGGAACCGGTCTACTATGTCGCCCCTATGTAGCGAACCTACTCATATACTTGTGGAGCTTCACTATAGCAGCTCTGTGCCTGTATGGCCCCTCTATAGTAGATCTGCTTCGGTACATCTAGAGCTCCTATACAGTAGAGCTGGAAGTCTCCTGCTACCTTACAGAGGGTTTGCTCCGCTACCAGCAGATGTCCAATACAGCAGATCAGCTACAATCTCCTCTGCAGCAGATCCGCCAGGATCCACTAGATTTACACCTGTTCATGTGGATCCTCTCATGTCACCAGGGTCCATTCTTTAAAGTCTCCTAGGTAGTAGGTCAACGCATGTACCTGAGAAGCCAACTCAAATGTAAGAGCAGCATTACCGGTAGAGGCCTAGTGGCTCCCCACTTCGTGTACAGGGTCAGTCAACGCCCAAGTAAGCCACTAAGCTCTCGGTTCATTCCAGAAGGGTCTAGAGCCTTATTACAGTTGCTAGGGACTTCAAGAATCCTAAGTGCGCCTCTGGACCAGTATCATACCGGTGGCTCCTCTTTATTTGTACAAGGCCATTCAATGCCTTAGCGAGCCACCGATGTCTCGATCGGTTCGGGGAGAGCCTAAAGGCTTCCTACATTTGCTAAGGCCTCATACATGCCCAAGCAAGCCTTTAGAGCAACACGACCAGTTGAGGCCCAGTGGCTCTTCACTTCGTGCACCGGGCCGGTTAACGCCCAAGTGAGCCACTGAGTTCCCGGTTTATTTCAGGAGGATCTAGAGCCTCATTCCAGTTGCTGGGACTTCTAGGATCCCAAGCACCCCTCTGGACCAGTATCATGCTGGTGGCTCCTCTTCTTTTGTACCGGGCCACTCAATGCCCTAGTGAGCCACCGAAGTCTCGATCCGTTCGAGGATAATCCAAAGGCTTTCTACATTTGCAGAGGAATCATACATGCCAAAGCAAGCCTCTGGAGCAGCATAACTGGTAGAGGCCCAGTGGCTCCTCACTTCGTGCACCGGGCTGGTCAACGCCCAAGTGAGCCACTGAGTTCCCGATTCATTCCAGGAGGGTCTAGAGCCTCATTTCAGTTGCTGGGACTTCTAGGATCCCAAGCATGCCTCTGGACCAGTATCATGCCGGTGGCTCCTGTACCGGGCCGATCTGTTCGAAGAGAGCCCAGAGGCTTCCCACATTTGTTGAAGTGTCCAGATGCTTAAGAAAGCCTCTAGAGCAAAGGCACAGTTGTAAAACCTATGGTTCCTCACTTATTGTATTGGGCCTCTCACAGCACCCATGTGAGCTACCAAGGTCCCGGTTCAGTCAAGAGGAATCTCTAGCGCCATTATGATTGTTGACGAATCTCATCTACCCTGAGCAGGCCTCTAAACCGGCTGCATTACTTGGGGACTGAAAGCTCACCATTCTCTCTAGCAATCCCCAAGGGAGGGACAGTGACCCCTACATTCAGAGATCTGATCAGGCTACCCATCTATGATGAAAGCGTCTGAAAATCGAGATTTCTTGTGTAGAAATATCTGATACCCTGGACTGGATTAATCCCTCCAGGAGGATCACCTTGACTAAATCACCTTAAGACCAGGAGAGCTACACATCACTCTCGATGCCCTGGACCAGATTAATCCCTCCAGGATGATTACCTCGACTGAATGCCTTAAGACCAGGAGAGCTACACAACACTTCCTGATGCCCTGGACCCGATTAATCCCTCCAGAAGGATCACCTCAAGACCAGGACAGCCAAATGGCACTCCTGATGCCTTGGTCGGGCACCACCACCCGCCAGGAAGGGTCTCGTTAATAAAGGCAAAGTTGCCTACCAGAACAAGGTTGCGAAGTTGTGGCCCCGGTTGCCCATCGCTTCCTCAAGACCAGGACAGCCAAATGGCACGCCTGATGCCTTGGCCGGGCACTACCCCCCGCCAGGAAAGGTCTCGTTCATAAAGGCATAGTTGTCTGCCAGACTAAGGTTGCGAAGTTATGGCCCTGGTTGCCCGTCACTTCCTCAAGACCAAGACAGCCAAATGGCCCTCCTGATGCCTTGGCAGACACCACCCCTCGCCAGGATGGGTTTAATTCATTTAAGGCATAGTTGACTGCCAGACCAAGGTTACGAAATTGTGGCCCTAGTTGCCCGTCGCTTCCTCAAGACCTGAAGAGCCAAATAGCACTCCTGATGCCTTGGCCGGAACCCAGTCTCGCCAGGAAGGATCTGGTACAGTTGCCTACAAGGATCTTTTTTTCCTAAGTACCATGATGTTAGGATTATGCTCAATAGCAAGAGTGTAGTATTGTAATTGACAATTTTTCCATATTAATAAAGTGATTTCTGGTTTTACAAAATCTTATTGTAGCGAAATATTGCTTAAAACCGCAGCGGAAGGCGAAAAAATAATTTTCGTATAGTTTAAAATTTTTCTAAAGATTTGAACCTTAACCCTTTAATTAATTAAACTCAAATATACGGTTAGAGTTAAATACCTCTTGTCGCTTGATCCGATTGACTTACGTCGATGGTAATCCGCAAGATCTTCAATCCTAGCACGTACGTGAATCACCTAGGAGCGTGGTCTCCCTTTTTCTTTGAATTGCTTACCTTAGAATGGATGTATGAAATTTCTGATCTTGATCTTCAATAATAAAACACCAAGAACCTAAAAAAATAGTTCCGGTCACTTTTGAATTCACAATCAATATGATTGAAACTCGCGTAACCCTAAATCGAAAGTGTGCACAAAACCTTTTGATGTTAAAGGCTTGTAAGTGCACTATCGAATGAGAACTTATTTTCTTTTTCTCTCTTGGCCGAAAATCTATGTGTATAGAATAGGATTTTTTATTTTCAAAACAAACAAAAACCTCTCTCTATTTTGCTTCTAGGTGGCCGAAAATTCATAACCTTATATTTATAGGTTGGCTGAATTTTCTCCTTCACCGAGTAGGGTTGGCCGAATTCATTGAATAGGAAATCTAGGGTTGGTTAATTTCCTTACTTGAAAAGGAATTGTCCTTTTCCCTAATTGCTATCAATTCAAGAATCCTAACCCTTGTAGGACTTGTGGTGGCCGAATTCTTTGTATAATAAGGAGTGTATGTGGACTTAATCCTTACCACATTAGAACTCCTATCATTTAAAAGAATTCCAACCCTAATCCAACACATAGTATTTAATTTACTAATCAGGAAAAGATTTTGATTTAAACTATTAATTAATTAAATAATTAATTAATTCCCATTTAATCAAAACAATAAAATAAAATAATATCTTGGGCTATTTTATTTAGCCTTGCCGCCCACACCATGTATATATGGGCCCAATATTATTTTTCTTATTTTATTTAATCCATTAGATTTTAAATAAAAGCCCACATGTGAACCAGACTTATTCTTACTAAAAGAAACAAGCCTACATGTCTCCTTTTAATATATTAATATAATAGTGCAGCCCATTAAATAAATAATAGACATATTATATTCTTAATATATTAAATGCAATTCTAGATGGACCCATAAATTGGTCAGGTAGAATATATCAAGTGATCCATGCAAGTACGTGTGGATTGTGGATCTTGGCGGGCTATCTAAATTTAAGCTTCAATAGACATAACCTAATCACAATCAACAAATGATTCACTTAGGTCCGATCTATTAATTTTAACTCATTCCACTAAATAGCTAAAATTGAACTCTTAAATAAAGATAGAATAAGGAGATGTTTCTCATTCATACCCTAGAAAATCTTATAGGAGATGGTGTATCCTCGTGAATAATATCAGTAATCGCCAAGAGCTCATAGACCGCCTATAGCTCTCCAAGTTACCATATGTCTACATTTTGAACTTGGATATTTTGACTTGTCCAGAAACCATGTCTTCAATAATCATTATTGAAAACTCAACGTTGAGATTTAGAATCCAATACCTCAAAACATCCATATGATGATATTATACTCTCATTTAATAAATGGAGCCACGATGTCCATATCTATAAATGAAGTCCTCTATCGATTAACAAATGAATACCACTAAACTATCGAGGATAGACTATGCTATATAATCGTACTCATTGATAGCTCAAATGATAACACTTGCAACCATAAGTCCATCATTTATCTCAGGATTTAGATAGACTCTCCGATTGTCCTGATAATGAAAAGACTTATATCTAGTGACTGTTCTAGATAAAGTATTTCATTGTGATCTAGTTGAATGCACCCAGTGCACTAGATTCTTTTACTCGAAAACCTTTCGATGATTTTAGACTCATCATAACTCATTTGATCCCACTCAAATGCTAGTAAAAGAATTCTACAACTTTATCAAGATAGAGGTGCCCAACCTTTAACTTAAGTTGTGAACGTTATTCAAGACTAACTAAAGAATTGTGTCTACCTCATACATATCCGGATGTACAAACAATTCTTCATATCTCATAGTCTTTTGACCTTATGATTATTTACCTTGACAATTATAATTATAAATGTTATAAGATTTTGCAGAATCAGAAATCACTTTATTTATATGAAAAGATTGTCAATTACAATATTACACTCTCGCTATTGAGCATAATCCTAACACTTATAGCATTTATAATGATAATTGTCAAAGTAAATAATCATAAGGTCAAACGACTATGAGAAAGGAAGAATTGTTCGTACATCTGGATATGTATGAGGTAGACACAATTCTTTTGTTAGTCTTAAATAAACGTTCACAACTTAAATTAAAGGTTGGGCACCTTTATCTTGATAAAATTGTAGAATTCTTTTGCTGGCATTTGAGTGGGATCAAATGAGTTATGATGAGTCTAAAATCATCGAAAGGGTCTTCGAGTATAAGAATCTAGTGCACTGGGTGCATTGAACAGGATCACAATGAATATTTTATCTAGAACCGTCAGTAGATACAAGTCTTTTCATTATGAGGACAATCAGAGAGTCAATCTTAATCCTGAGATAAATGATGGACTTATGATTTCAAGTGTTATCATTTGAGCTATCAATGAGTACGATTATATAGCATAGTCTATCCTCGATAGTTTGGTGGTATTCATTTGTTAATCGATAGAGGACTTCATTTATAGATATGGACATCATGGCTCAATTTATTGAATGAGAGCATAATATTATCATATGGATATTTTGAGGTATTGGATATTAAATCTCAACGTTGAGTTTTCGATAATGTCTATTGAAAACATGGCTTCTGGACAAGTCAAAATATCCAAGTTCAAAACGTGGTCATATGAGTAAATATGGTAACTAGGAAAGCTATAGGCGGTCTATGAGCTCTTGGTGATTACTGATATTATACACGAGGATACATTATCTCCAATAAGATTGTCTAAGGTATGAATGAGAAACATCTTCTTATTCTATCTTTATTTAAGAGTTCAATTTTAGCTCTTTAATGGAATGAGCTAAAATTAATAGATCGGACCTAAGTGAATCATTTGTTGATTTTGATTAGGTTATGTCTCTATTGAAGCTTAAATTTAGATAGCCCGCCAAGATCCTCAATCCACACGGACTTGTATGGATCACTTGATATATTCTACCGGACTAATTTATGAGTTCATCTCGAATTATATTTAATATATTAAGAATATAATTTGCACATTATTTATTTAATGGGCTACTCAAATTATATTAATATATTAATGAGAGGCATGTGGGCTTGTTTCTTTTAGTAAGAATGGGTCTGGTTCACATGTGGGCTTTATATAAAGCCTGAATGGATTAAATAAAATAAGAAAATAATATTTGGCCCATATTTTTTGTGTGTGGGCGGCAAGGCTATAATAATAGCCTAAAATATTATTTTATTTTATTGTTTGATTAAATGGAAATTAATTAACTGATTAATTAATTATTTAATTAAAAATCAAAATCTTTTTCTGACTAGGAATTATGTTTCCTAGTAGTATACTATTATAGTAGTATAATAAATATAAAAGACTTAATTTGGTAAGTAAATAAATGATTTATTTATCTAATCAAATAAGGAAGTCTTTAATATAATCACAAATACACTATTTGAGTTGGATTAGGAGTCTTATGGTGGAAAAGAAATCTTTTTTTGAAAAAGGATTCTTTGTCACCAAGTAAATCCACCTAGAGATAGGATTCTTGCCCACCAAGTAAATCCTCTTTAGGAAAGGATTTGTATATCTATATATATTATTAATTTCGGAATTAATAGTAAAAAGGAAGAAAACAAAAGTTTTTTTTTAGAGAAAGAATTTTTTATTCTCTTGCTTTTGAATAAAAAAAAATTCCAACTCTAGAACATAGTGAACATTCGGCCAAGAGGAAGAGAGAAAGATAGTTCTAAATTCGATAGTCCACTTGCAAGCCTTTACATAAAAAGGTTTTGTGCACACTTTCGATTTAGGTTCATGCACGTTTCAATCATAACGATTGTGAATTCAAAAGTGACTGGAACGATCTTTCTAGGCTCTTGGAGTTTTTGTGATTAACGATCAGGAAAGAAGATTTCGTTTTTCCATTCTCAGGTACGCAATTCAAAGAATAGGGAGACCACATTCTAGGTGATTCACGTTCGTGATCGGATTGGAAGATCTTGCGGATTACCATCGACGCTAAGTCAATCGGATCACGCGACAAGAGGTATGATATCTTTTGAATATATGTATGTTTAATTAATTAAAGGGTTAAGGTTCAAATATTGGAAAATTTTTAAACTATACTAAAAAAAATTTAGTCTCGCTTCCGCTGCGTTTTCCTATTTTTCCCTACACAGGATTCCTTTAACAGGAATGCCAGGTACCCAGATTCGCCTACGTGTTTTCGTCCAAGTAACAGAATTCTTGGAATAGTAATGCCAGATACCTAGATTGGCCACCGGAGCCTCATCCCACATAATCGAGCAGTACGGTTTGTCATATCTTACTTTTCTCACTTGTCAAATTTTATACTGACTAAAGCGTCGGGAATTCCACCCAAAGGAATATACCCATCTGTGGTCTGTCACCGCTCATTTGTTTTGCAGGAATGTTAAGTACCAGGATTCACCTATGTTTCACCTATGTATAAAGACCTGGTGTGAAAGTGGCCTTAGTTGCCAACGAGGATCTTTTCACCTAAGTATTAGGATTCCAGGAACAGGAATGTCAGGTACCCAGATTCGCCTGTATCTTTTCGCCTAAGTACCAGGGTTCCTGAAACAGGAATGCTAGATACCGGCTACTAGTAAGAAGCGATGAGAAAAATTCTTCAAGCATTACAGATCCTGACTCCAACCTCAATTAGGTATCGGTATTCAAGTTAAGGGGGATTTCTGTTAACAGCCTTTTTTGGCAGGGGTCCAAAGAAGAATTTTCCATCTGTCTAGAACCTGGTAGAACTTAGATCAGGACCGGTACCCAGATACCGGGGATACTCGATACCAAGTAGCAGGAAAAAGTCAGTACCTCATCGCATATTTTACCAGGTATCAAGCGGGGCCGACACCACGGTACCTCCCACCTAATACCTAGGTACCGCGACATCTACCTGGGGCCCAAGTACCGCGATATCAGTCCAGGATCCAACCGAGATAGATATCATACCCACTAAGCGAGAAGAATGGTACCGTGAAGTTACCGGCCCACCAGAACAAGCGCCACACCAACAAGAGTAGACCGGTACACCAGCGTACCGCACCCCGAAGGTACAAAATCATCGTTCTCCTCCAGCAACATGGAAGAAAAGAATTGACCCCTTCGCCATTTAAAACGCCATTAATGAGGGATCAGTCAACTCTTTAATGGTCATTCACAACGCCATTAATGAGTAATCACTCAACTCTTTAATGGCCATTCACAACGTCATTAATAAGTGATTAGTCAACTCTTTAATGGTCATTCAGAACGTCGTTAATGAGTAATTAGTCAACTCTTTAATGGCCATTCACAACGCCGTTATTGAGAAATCAGTCAACTCTTTAATGGCCATTCACAACACCATTAATGAGAGTCAACTCCATCAATACCAAATCAATGGTCCTATGATTGTGAATTGATTAACTAAATTTATGGAGTGGGCAACAAGAATGAGAAGATATAAATATGACAAAGCTTTCTCTAACATAAGAGGCCGGATTTGATCCAGGCCTATCGAAAATGGGACAGACGATCGTCTATCAAAAGACGACAGATTTCACCCACTTCTCCACCAGAAATACAGTTCACCATCCCCTACCATTGTATCATCTACTACACATCAATTTTTACCAAGAATGTACTGGTACAAAGTGGTACCCCTCCAACTGTGGCTTACATGGTTACAGTTTGTACTTATGTAAGCTCTCCGAAGCATTTCTTGTGATATATAAATAAATAAGGGTCTCTCTCCTCCCTCTGGATACTGCTTAAGGGTTTTTCAGGATATGATCATTCGTGATCCTTTTTCCCCTAGGTCAGTCCAATTCTATCAAAATAATTGTCATTCTCTCATTTATCTCATTTATTATGCATGCATGTAAGCTAGGCACCGACCCCAGTGGTCTTAGCTCTCATATCCCCCTCATTGCACGTTATTTAGGTCGGGGAACTTTGGAGGACACCTAGAGAAAAGACCTGGTATCGCGACCGGGTACCAGGACCGGGTACCAGTCTGACACCGTGACTAGGGAACAGGGACCAGAACCAGCCGGGATGATTTCTCTCCTACCTATTGCACCTTGCTCATTTCACTTCTATAGAACCACGGTACCTAGAGGTACCTACCCACGATGCGGCCTCCGAGGTAGCAGTTTGAAGGTGTTGATCGAAATTTTACTCCTAGAGTACGTGGAAACCCTCCAACTGAAAAAAACCATGTGAATAGCCATGCTAGCCACTTAAGCCACAGAAATCCACTATATGAAAAGAAAGCTACACCCTCAAGTGATACACGGACTCTCACTCTCGATATCCTCAGGCTATGGATACTACCACTCACCACTCTTGGTTTAATCCCTAGTGATATCTCCTTATCCACTACTCTTGGCGTGAGCACCTCCTAATCTACCTGCATGCCTTTTACAGTGGCTATTGGCAGCCAATGCTTGCCAACCAACCTTGGTTGCAAGACTTTACTTGCTTGTGAAACTTCATCTAGAAGCCACAAGACTTTGACTCATTGAAGAGAATTAATAGTCTATGTGTGAACATGTGAATGATGCTCAAATGCAATCAAGTGGTAGACTAACACAAAATGGTCAACTAGGAATTTAATGACACAATCAATAAATTCAAGTTGTCAATGTCTGAATGTAAAGCATAAAGACGTAGATAGATGTTATCAAGACATACAATCCTAGCTATCAAACAAATACTACAGGCTCATACATGTAATCTCAATTAGATGTGTAGAGATTTTCCAACAAACTAATTGTTAATTAAACGCATATAAACATTCATGAAGCTTGACTAGATGAATAAATGTAAATCTATCAACCTAGTCATCAATTAATCATACATGAATAGTTATGGCTTAGCTATTTAGGTAGAGAACAACCTAATCATGCAAGCTATCACAAACAAACTCAATCATGTTGTCAAGACTCATAAATATATGTGTTAACAAAAAATTTGCTCGGGGTGAGAAATCTCAATTAACACCCTTAAGACCACTACCACGGAGGTGGTGGCCAAGGTCGAATGTATTCTAAACAGTGCCTATTCGAATGACAAAAAATACTAATATTAATACAATCAAAAGAGAATGAAAATGCCTTCTTTATTAATGGTGTATCGTGTACAAATATATCTCAATTGCTCTCAATTTCTCTAGGGTGTAGTAGGGCTGTTGTCGTATGTCTGTCGAAAAGTAGTCCATTTCTCTTTCTATCTTTTTCCTATTTATACATAGTTTTGGTAGGTTAAACCAGCTGATTCTCCCCTTGATTTTCTCAGTCCCTTCCTTCCTTATCGGACGAGATCTCTCATTTAAATGTCATTGACTTTGCGTTAATAGCTGAGTTGAGAATATCTTGGTGGAGATTAGTTTGTTTCCTTTTTGGACTCTATTACTTGTTCTGCACGAACGTAATGTTTCCAAGTATGATCCAGTGTATCTTCGTAACTTCACAGCGTGATCCCTCATAGGGGTCATTGAATGTGGTATGTATTGTCTCGTATGGCGAGGTAGATCAGATAGCGAGGTAGATCAATGTCTTAGCTCCGGTACTCAGGAGCTTAGTCTAGCCAGGAGCTCGGCCTAACCTCCCTTGATCTCTTGGAGCTTGATGCAGCCCCCTGCGGACACTCCTCTATGACAGCGGGGTTTTGGCGAGCTTCCAAAGAGGTTGCGAGGTAATCTCAACCTCGGAGAGCTTCCCGATTCCTGTTTTGGTGGTGCGGGCTCGATCTGATCGCACTGGGTTCTATCTCGGGTGTTTCGGGAGCTCGCCTTTTATTTCTGTGAGGTGGTACCGTAGCTCGAATTTGGGAACTGTGGTCCCCTGGTGGATAACCTCGGGCCTGTGGTAAGACTAGGAGGGTGGAAAATTTCCCTTTGGTCCCTAGCCAACTTCGGCTATTAACAATATGCAATAAAGAGAGTCTAGGTATTTAATCAAGCAATAAATACCTAATCTAGAGTAAGAACAACAATAAATGAGATTTAATGTAGTTGTAACTTACCTAGTCATGAAAACAAGAAGACTTATGAAAGATTGATGCTATGGATGCATGGATTTTGGGTTTGGAGAGTCAAGGAATGAAGATTGAAGCTTGAAGCTTTCTCTCTCTATAACCACTCTTTCTATCTCTTTAGGGTTTTAATTTTGTGGTCTTGGTGAAGAAGATGAGAAAGAGATGTATTTATAGAAGCCTTAATTGAAACAACATCGTTTTGGGAAAGTAAGGAAAAATAGGCACAATGCGCGGGTCCGGTGCCTTGGTAGTTACCCGGGCACCACCAACGCACTGGGAGCAAGAAATCAGCCTGAGAACACTTCGTGGTTACTGCGTGGGTCCCTACCCCCGCAGTACCCGCACACTAACAAATCGGCACAACAACCTGATTTCCAAGCTGGCCAAAACAAGACCAAACGACCTCGAAACCTTTCGTATGATATACAGTTGGAAAGTTATGGATGTCTACTTTTTACTCCTTTTAACAAAACAAGATTTCGATATATGTAAAAGGAGTTATAGTCATTGGAGGGACCAAAGGTCAAATATGAACAACAACAAAATGTCTAAAACTCATGGTATAAGACCATGTGACCAAAGACCAAACCAAGAGAAGAATGAGACATTCTCAAATGGTCACTCATCACGCTAAGACAAGCACACCATCGTGCATTCACTGACGTTTCCGATCAATCATCGGGAAACGAATTGCATCACACAAAAACCACACTTAAGTCTAAGAATGAAGTGCAAGTGTGATGGATGTAATGGATGCACACATATAAACAATTAGAACACAAATGCAAAATGAAAAAAGCATGCATGAAGTGTGTGTGTGTGTGTGTGCGCGCGCGCGCGCACCTAAACTCTTCAAGAGGCAAAGTCAAGTGAATATACCTTTCGCTCTTGAAGTATCGGAGATGCTTGGAAGCTTGCTATTGAGAACCTAAGCTATCCATTACAAAATCATCCCCAATGTGGTTTGTCATGAAATAAGTCAATCACAAAATAAAGGTCCTTACATGAGCACTACTTACCATCCCCAATCAGATGGTCAAAATGAAAAGTTAAACTAATGCCATAAGAATTATCTTTGATTCATGATTGGGGTAAGACCAACCAAATGGGCTAGCTGTTTACTTATGGCCGAGTGGTGATAAAATACAAACCATTATACATCCTTGAGAATGACTCATTTCGAGGCTCTATATGACTACAAACCTAGGAAGCACGGACACGCTGATTTTGGCCTGTAACGCGTGTCAGACACGGATACGTGTTGGACATGCGTGGATACATGTCCGACATGCCATTTCGCGTGTCCGTTGACTTTCTGACGAGTTTGACTTCCAGACACGACAAGGACACGGCCTAGATACGGAAGGACAAGGCAAGGATACTGTTGGGGATACATTTGGGGCAATTGTGTAATTATTTTTGAAAAAAGGGGTCAATTTTCTAATTTTGAAAAGTTTTGGGTTGAAAATAAAATATATAATGAATTATCTCTGAAATCGATTTTAGGGTTTCTTTCTGAGTTTCTTCATCTCATTTTGCTGCCGTCTGGTCTTAAAAAGAAAAGAAGAAAGAAGAAGAGAAGGAAGAAGAAGAAGAAGAAGAATAATAAGGAAAGAGAAGAGGAAGAAGAAGAAGAAGAATAATAAGGAAAGAGAAGAGGAAGAAGAAGAATTTCAACATACCTGGTCGTTAACATCTTCTCATTCTTCTCATCTTCTGAGTTCGTCTAACTCTGAAGTCTGAAATAATTAAATTAATGATGCTTGCTGCCTTTTTGAAAAAAAAAATTGATTGCATTTCGATGTGGGATTTGTTTTTTGGTGAGATACTGAGATATTAAGCACATATGTAGTTTCTAATTTTCTATTCTTGTTTAGTTGTTTTATTGGAAGTTTTAATTTTCAAGAATTTAATATGGCAGCTGTTTGCTATTGTGTTGTCTAACCGACACATGTATGTGTGATATTATTGATCTACAGATGCAGAGACTTTTACGTACACATGTTATGGCTTTTATGTGACTTTTGTATTTTAAATTAATATATATATATTATTTTAATTGACGTATCCTGCCGTGTCCGTGTCCGTATCCTAGTTTTTATAGATTTACCGTATCCCTGTATCGTACCGTATTGTGTCGCTGTGTCCGTGTCCGTATCCGTGCTTCTTAGCTACAAACCCTCAATATTTTCTCCACTCCTTCAGTTAGATGTTAGCAAACCCTAGATGTTTTCTCCACTCCTTCAGTTAGATGTTAGCAATCCAAACAGTAGGGAATTTGTCTTTGAATGGTCAGGACTTAGTCAGTTCTCAAGGAAGCCATCACTCAAGCACAACACATAATGAAACATTATGCAGACAAGAATCGTAGTGACAAACATTTTGTTGTGGAGGACCGTGTTTATTTACGCCTACAGCCGTACAGGCAACCCTTAGTGGCTCTGCACAGAAATCTCAAGCTTGCTGGCAGGTATTTTGAGCCTTATGTTGTGTTGGCTCGCATTGGGACAGTTGCCTATAGACTCAAGCTTCAACCAAGGTCTTTGATCAACCCATTTTTTCATGTCTCCTAGCTAAAACGAAGGATTTGTTCTGCAGACATTCCCAACACTACTTTTCCCAAGGTTGGATATGATGGTCATTTGTTAGTTGTCCTAGTAGCCATACTAGATCTTCGTTTGATTAAGAAGCACAATCAGGGTGTTGCGTTGAGTCTAGTACAATGATCTCATTCCCATCCTCGGGACGCTACTTGGGAGGATGCAGCTTCTTTTGCTTCACAATTTCCAGAATTCCATTACTGAGGACAATGAGGATTTAAAGAAGGGTTTGTTATGAGAGAGGAATTTAGTAGCTAGAAATGAGTAATTGAAATCCAGTTAAATCAGTTATTATTTAGGTCTGCAAACTTTAGTACTACGATGTGTTTTCATTTATTAGTGTTAACGTACAAACGGTGTCATTTGGTTAGTGCAGAAGTTAGTTACTAAAGGCATGTAGCTAATTCTATTATTGAGTGAGTTGTTATCACAGCTAGATGTAATGGGATTACAAACCCAATCGTGAATGAGAGTCAGTGTGATGAATTTTAAAAAAAAAGTTCCTCTCTTTTCTTCTAGAATCTCTCTTTTATCTATGAACTTCTCTTATATTCTAGACTCTTCTTTTCAGATTTTCTCCATTAATTGTAATGCTTAAACTCTTTTTCTTTTCAGATTTCCTCCATTTATTGTAGTGCTGAACTCCAACGCTTGGCATTACAAGGAAGTGAGAAAATGAAAAGGTGGAAAGAACTTGGAAGGAAAATTTCCTACAGATTCGTTTCTTTTTTTTATTTCATTTTTTTAACATTTTTAAAGATTTTATTTCTTTTTTTTTTTGAAACGTACAGATTTCATTTCTTCAATTTCTTTTAATTTTAATTGTAAATTTATTTCTTATTTTATTATTAATAGTTTTTTTTTGGAAAGATTTAATAGTTTAAAATTAACTATTTAAAAAAGTAAAAGGCATTTAAGACTTTTTCAAACAAAGTATAAGGATATTACGACTTTTCCTACTCAAATCTCAGTCGACTGTTAAAAGAGATGGAAGTCAACATCTAAATAGGAGGGTCTACGGCAATTAGGTCAATTGGTATGATATTATGACTTTTTAAAAAATCTAAGGGTATATTATTGCAATTAACCCTTCTAAAATATATATACAGATTATAATACAAAAATATTAGTGAGAAAATGAATCTAACATCAACACGGTTATAGACATGACGCCGGTTCGGTTCGAACCGGAGAACCGAACCGGAACCGACATCAAAAAACCGGAACCGGAACCGAAACCGGAACCGGAACCGGAAAAATCGGTTCCGGATCCAAAACCGGAACCGGTCCGGTCCAGTTCCGGTTCCGGTTCTGGTCAGCGAAGAACCGGGCGGTTCGAACCGGACCAGAACCGGCGGTTCGGTTCCGGTTCAAACTGCCCGGGTCTTCTTTTAAATTTTTTTTTTATTTTTTTTTAATTTGTCATTTATTTATTTAACTTTATTTTACGGGTGACCCAATAAAATACATTTACCAATTACATTTTTACATGACTAATTTTTTTTATGAAATATGATTAGAAAAAAAAAAAAAAAAAAAAAAAAAGGGGGCCGGTTCCGGTTCGGAACCGGTGGAACCAGAGGAACCGGAACCGGCGTCATGTCTACACGGTTGTATATAACTTGCAATAAAAATCCTTCTCAAATCTCAAAACCCGCCAAATGGAACACTGAAAAAATTGATTGATGAGTTCTCCAGTACGGTAAACTAACTAGTATTTCTTTATGTAACTTGCCGATATAATCTCCCCATGCAGTCACGGCAGCAGAAAAATTTGCCCAATCCAAGGCATGATGCTCATTCAACCCCTTTGTCACACTATGGAAGACTCTCTCTGCCAGTCGACCATCCTTTACGAAAAATGACTTAAGGCGGCTGATTTTCTCCCGCTGTGAGTGTGATAAAGACATCACCTTGCCAGCTTCTATATCAACTTTGGAAGTTTGGTATTCCGAGGCTTTCCAATGGAAAAACTGCACTACCTATTCGGGATTACAAAATGATTCCGGTCATAATCGCATAGTATGTACTTGATACAAGTTTTCATTCATGAGATATCGGTAAAACTTTTTGATTGGGATAGTAAACCAATTGCATTATTACCGGTTGAAATAGAAATAGAGAACAGTGAACTGTGAACATGGTGTTAAGCAGTGTACAGAACTATGTTCATAGTGTTGAGTGATTAAATAATTCAGAAGGGATCTGAATAGGACAAATCATGCATTAACAAACATGAACATAAGTTGCAATCCACATATCATACCACCACAAAAGAAAACTCCAAAGAATTAACCTATTCAAAAAGTGCTCTAAATGCATTCCTGAACTTGTGAATTTGAAATGTCTTATTTGAAATTTTGAATTCTTTTGGTAAGGTACATTGGTTTGTTATTTGTTAATCCGTATAGGGGAAAGGGAAGTGGTAATAATTAATCCAGATCATGCAGCTCCTAGTGAAATTTAATTATTAGTACTAATCACAAATCTTTCTCTATAACATGGGGATAAATTGTAGGAGGCGACATAAACGGAAGAAACACAATAGCCCTTCTAGTGCTTCAAGTCAATAATATCCCAATCTTCTAAATATCGACAACATATGTTGAAGGGAGAATAGTGAAAATACCTGAAGTGCATGCAAGATGTTGACAAATTCTTGGTAGAACAACTCATCTCCCCTAGCTAATTGCAATGGCTCCATAAGTAGTTCAGAGAAATCTGAGAAACTGCTCATCTCTTGAGAACAATAAACATTATAACCAAGAACATGCAGTCTTGCCCAACATATGTCAAATCCTGATTCTTCAAGAGAGGCTTGGTTCAAAGAAAACCAATACATAATACTCGATGCTGGCAGAGGTAGGCATGAATGAGAGAAGTTATCTGATCTATGTGGAAGGTTTTTTGAGAGAGCGGAAATAAGTTTAGCATCCTCATCATGAGAACTATCACGACTGAACCATAATGTTAGTGTTAGTCTTTCCCCATCTGTAACCTGAAAATCAATTGGCTCAAAATATAAAAACTTTCTTAAGTTAGTGAGCAACATAGTCCATTATGTTTTGAGCTTGCGAAAACCGAATTGAGTGGAATGTTATTTATTAGAGAGTTGACCGGATATGCCCATCATTGTTTGTGATCAATGTTGGTCTGGGCTTGGTGCACCTTATGTACACTATTATAGTGTAAGATTTGGTATGAGCTATTTTATGTGTGGGCCTAGTTATGGATCCTTTTGGGGTTTAAATCTCATTAGGATTGTGAATCCTCTGTAGGTTAGGATTCAAGTAAGTAACAATGTATATAGGGGGTCCCTACTCTCACTCACGTGTCACATACGTGATTCAGTATACTGTTGTCATTAGGTAATTTGAGAAAGGTGAGAAGAGAGTTCAAGACTCTTATTTCTAACTTTGTTTTATGATTTCAAATTGTTGTCCGGTTATGGTATGATGGTTTCTGCTGCGTTTCCAAGTACGTTACTCATACTTATGTATTCAATACGGGTTTTTAAAATTAACTGGCTCAGAATACCATGAGATTCCTAAAAAAGCTGTCATAAAGCAGAGGGACCAAGACTGCAATACAATCTGGTAAATCATAACTAATTATACTAACAGTAGATTATTGTTTTAAGGAATAACTAATAGTAAAATGCTTGCTAATTACAGTAAGTTTGCATGGGTACCCTTGGTCAAGAATGAGGCTCAAGACACTAACTAAGCATTCTTCTTTTCTAAATTATAGTGGAATTGAAGATTAAAAAAAAACTCAATACATTTATGAAGTTTCATCACATTGCATCTCAACGTCGTCATATGCCCCAGCATGCAAATGATTTGGAGGCAATTGATAGCAAACCACATAAAAAAGTTTGTCTGAAAGTAAGGAAGATAGTACATAATGATAGAAATATATACATGTATACAACAAGAGAAAGAGACCACTAACCTCATCAACAGAATGAATATTGAGGCTGTCAGCTGTGTACATCACAACATCCTGATAAAAAG
Organism: Dipteronia sinensis; assembly: GCA_033220585.1. Lineage (NCBI taxonomy): Eukaryota > Viridiplantae > Streptophyta > Magnoliopsida > Sapindales > Sapindaceae > Dipteronia > Dipteronia sinensis. Next base: position 44,131,689 of record CM065638.1, on the reverse strand, counting down.
TTAATTCAATGAGTATAAATCCAAAATCTCTAGAACTTACTTAATAAGTTACCAGAATACTGAAATGATTACTAGATGATAGAAGACTTAACAACTTAAGAAAAGTTTGACATAATTGTAAAAGTATTTCATTATCAATATAACCTGCCATAATGTGTCTACTTTATCAAGAAGTTTTATATCTGCATATCGATATCATATTTTATACACATTTTGAACACATGATTATACAAGAAAATGAAACCTTTTTTCCGTACTCATTTCTGTTTTATTTACACACTTACAGAAAGATGTTAAAAAACCATTTAATGTCAGCACTTACTCCAGCCAAAGGTGCAATAGTTTTTGGTTCCCCGTCCTGGAAATTAAAAAGTCCACCTTTGAAATCCTTTTCATAACTATTCAAATAACATACTGCCTTTTTAACGCCAGAAACATGAAAACTGTCAGCAGGAATAGCCATAGCATGTATAGAACAATGATAGTGATATCATACATTGGTAATTTGGTATATTAAGAAACTCCGTCTATCAGTAGAGAGATGTTTGAGGCAAATTACCAAGGAAAAAGAAGGAGGTAAGATATAATTTTCAGCAGAGTCTTCAAAACAATAGTTTATGAAATCACATATACCAGCTATATCTGAACTGAAATATCAGATATCCATAGTATATGAAAACAGACTCTACTTCCATAACACTTCAGAAGAGTGTCAGAAAGCATACTTTATTTTTCCTATACAACTCAAACAGATTATTGGAGTATACAATTTATTCTAATTTGAAAAATACTAAAATAGTGACATATTATCAAAATCACACCCAAAAGTATCAATATTTTGCTCTCTTTCTTGCCGAATTCATAGTATGTAATACTATTTAAACTCAATGAGTATGATAGTCAAATCTTAATGAGGATCAATAATTATAAGAGTTATCTCCTATCGTTAACAGCACAATCATTAGTACCCTTCACAGTTCACACTACATATCACATGTTGCAACAACTTTTGCAAATAAGCATTGCTACAACACGCATTATATGATCAGCTTTTTGTAAGTTTGATTTGAATTTTATAGATTGTAATCTTTTAAAATATGTATGTATTTTCATAAATCAGTATCTCTATTTTCATTTCCATCAAATACATGTGCATTTCCAAATTTCCACTCATTCCCCTGATATAAAAATGCAAACATAACCAACAAGAAAACATTTGCGTACAGTGAAATCCCGTTGTTTGAGATAGGGCTTGTTGTCATCACTGTGCCATCCAATGCTTGCACCACTGGTCCAGCTGATAATTGATATAAACTAGAATGTCATCTTTCAATGATAAACATAAAAAAAATGAAAGCAAAATTTGAAAAAAGGAATCTGAGGAACCTGATTAAGCCAGTGAATTCAATAACAAGCTGATAGTGGCAATCAAAAAAGTCCTCAAGCTTCTCTTTCAACCTCTCTGCAATTAAAATGAAAGGAGTAAAGAAAAGAAAAGAAAAGATGACATTTCATATAAGGTAAAATTTGGAAGAAAACGTCTGATGGGAACGAAAGGCATGATGAAGTGAGAAGAATTGGTGGCGATGAGATGAGAGAGGGTTGTGGAGAAGACATTGGGTAAGATGACATTTCATATAAGGTAAAATTTGGAAGAAAACCTCTGATGGGAACGAAAGGCATGATGAAGTGAGAAGAATTGGTGGCGATGAGATGAGAGAGGGTTGTGGAGAAGACATTGGGTCTGTACCCGACTGTGCTGCAGCTCTTGTGTATCAACTCCAGTTCCTGTCAATTTAATTCATTCAAACCCTAGCAATCCATAAATCGAATAAAATTATTTATTAGGCCAGACGACGACTGACCTTGCACTCTTCCAAGCTTAGGAAGTTGTTCAATATCAGTCTCGGATGTTCGCTGTCCGCCATTTTCTTGCTTTTTGGTTCTTGTGCTCAGTTTTGGAGAGGAAAACTTATTGGTATGAAAATAAATGTAAATGGGGGACTTTTGGGGATTTGACCTCCTTTAATAAGCCATTATTGGCGTTTAATTAATTTGTTATTCTAATAAAAATTAATTTAAAACTCACATTTTTACCACCCATTTCATATAATGATTATGGTTCATTTTCCATATTTGATTGGAGATGGCAATTTGACCCGCACCTGCGGGCATCCGTCTGAACCTGACCCTATAAGGTCGGGTTTAGATGACGAATTTACGACCCACGAACTCGTATAAATAAAAACTCAACGGGTTCAAGTGCCGGTGCTGGTTGGGAAAATGACCGCAGTTGAACCCGCGAATCCGTATAAATAAAAATTATATAATATTTATTATTTAAAATATTATAAATTTAAACTTCAATTGAACCTTTTAACCATTTAGATAATAAAATATAAAACTTCACTCATTCGAAATTTGAGAATTACAATTCTCAACTCTCATTTATATATAGCTAATGATAGGTTACACTTACTAGTTTTGCTCTTATGAAACATCATGCTTGCTTATTTGTTTTGTCTTTGGAGATCCATTTGGAGTTTTACTTGTTAGTGTTTTATGTTATTGTATTTGTAATTCTCCATGATATATTATAAATAAAGAGGAGTTTTGTATTGTATATATAAAATATATATAGTTAAATATTAAATATTTATAAATTAATATATTTTACGGGTTGGTGGGTATGACACGCTAACCCGCATAAATCCCGTGGGTGAAACCTATACTCGAACCCATTTATTTTCACGGGTTTGAGGGCAGACGCGGGTTTTTATTTTACAAAACCCTCCCGAACATGACCCCCTATATTTGACAATCAATTTGTACTCCTTAAAATAAACTGAAATATATTTGAAATTAATATTTAGAAGAGATGTTTTTTTTAAAATATTACAATAATTTGGGATTTGGGGGAGGGGGTAGACTTAAATCCACTACCTCAAAGTGTATGTGTGAGGAACAAACAATTGGGTCAACCCCATCTTGTCATGTAGAAGAGAAGTTAGGCACCGTTTGATATACATGTTGGATTACGGTAGGCCCAAGGAATTTGGATTCTTCAATCCCTTTGAGAGAAATTAAGATTGAAATAATCTCGGTCCCTAAGAAGCGAATAAAAATTGAATATCAAATTAATAGTTATCATATGTTTGGTACAATTTGTGATTGGATTAAAATAATTATGTATCATATTATTATTTTTTTATTAAAAGTACATTTATATTATATAATATATTAAAATTATTTTTAAAAACAAATGTTTTAAAAAAATAAAAGGAACAAAAATAAATTATTCTAAGAATAAATTAAATTACAACTTATGTATGAAACTATTATAAATTTTAAAAAAAATGAAAAGAAAATATAGAGAAACAAAAAAAAAACAAACAAAACAAAAGCAATGGTTTAGAGCATCTCCAATGCAAATATGCATTTTTGAGTTTCTAATTAGTGTCACATCAGCATTTCTATTCACTATGGGCCCACTTTTGAATTTTTTTTTAGAGAAATGTATATTCACATCTCCAATGCAATTATCTAAAGTCAAATATATATGTATTTTACAACCAATCATAATAAAACAATTATTACATTAACTCTCCTCTTTTATTTTACCATTAAATGAGCTTTAATATTATTGGTGGAAATAGTTAGAAATCATAGTCAGCATTTCTAGGAGAGTTTCTAGAATTAGAAACTCAACTCCATATTTTCTAACTTTTTTTGCCACATCATCTCCATATTCAACTTAGATAATTGCATTGGAGAGAGTTTGTCTAACTTTTTTAGTATCTATCCTATGTGGCACTCCATTTTCTCTAAATGCATAATAGCATTTGAGATGCTCTTAGTCCCACAACTAGTAAACCCACCAGTATATGTTGATGAGTACAGTCCAGTCCACAATTCTGTCTCAGACATTCCAAACACATCATGGAACAACTATTCTGTCCAATTCAGTCCAGCCTCGTCCCGTCCAATCTCGTCCCCGTACCAAACGCACTTTTAGTCCCATGTTGATGAAACTATTGGATACTGTTGGGAGATAAAGTCTCAGTCCCTTACGGTTGCCGAACATGGGTTTAAGATTAACATTATCCAATCAAATCCTAGTCTTGACCAACAAACAAGCTCTTAGGGTTTGAAAAAATAAGAAGGGTTTTATGATATATGTGAAAGATTGGTGTGCATAAAGTTTTTAAGATGTGCAAATATTGCAACTCTTACAGATTTTGCCAAAAGTGACGATAATAACACCTCTTAAAAACTGTATGTATACCCTCTTTCGTAATAACTCCGATTAAAATTTAAAAATAAGTTCTAGTTAGTAAATAAACCTCACTTAATGCTAAAAATATCATTTCTTTAATTATGCTTATTGTATTTTTTTGTAAATACACACCAATACACATATTATTATGTTATTTAATACCTTTATTATTATTATTATAAATTTTGTTTTTATCTTTAATTCTGTCATATTCTTTCTCTTCCCTCATTTTTTTGTCTTCCATGTTTTCCTTCCACAAAATCAGACTCCATTTTTCCTTCATTTTCTCTCTCCTCGTGTCAAGCAGCCGCTCTCTATTTCTTCTTGGCTATTTTTAGTCCACAAAATCACTTTGATTTGAGGTTTTTTCAATCAGAGATCCATTTTCTGTTTGTGAAAATTGTAGGAATGCAAAGTTTGTGTCATGTCCGATTGATTTGGAAGTAGAAAAGTGTTTACTTATTTAGTCTTCTTAGTAATTTTATTTAAAGCTATTACTAGATTTTTAAAAAACATATTAATTTGGAGTGTACATACAATTTTCAAGGGATGCAAATATTGACACTATTTTGCCAAACCTTGAACAATACTAATTTAGTACATTTTGACCCATTTGTCCGGTCCAATCCGGTATAACAAACATGCATTGTTTTCAACCTAGTTAAATTTAGGTTTTAGTGACGATATTTGTATCCCTGAAAAACGGTATATATACCCCTTTTTGTTTGTACACTTTATTAAAAAATATATAAAATATGAAATCTTGTAAGTACACCCTACACATTACCAAATATGCCCTTTCTTTTAATTTTTAAAATATTATAAATAACAAAATTATAAAATAATCTATGGCTATTTTTTTTCTTTATTTAACCTAAAACAACATAAAAAGAAAAAATAAAAACACATAAACAAAAAAAAAATGGAGACATCTCCTTCTTCACCTTTCTTCTTTCTTCATTTTCCTGTCATTTTATTGTTAATTATTTTTAGCAGTTTTATTGTTAATTATTTGTAGCTGCTTTTAAATTTTAAAAACCGTTGTTTTTACTTCTTCTTTTTTTTTTAATGTATAAAACAAAATTATAAGAGGCTTGGAGCTGCAGCCGCAACCGCACTCCTCCCAATTTTGGAGGCTACTCATCTTTTCTAGTCTAGGATCTCCATTTTCATGGGGTGAATGATACTGAATTTTCGACATTTTGATTTTGGTTTTTGTTTTTATTTATAATTTATAATTTGATTTAATTAGTTAAAAATTTGAAAAAGTAAATAATTCTACGAAATTATTATATTTTTGAATTAAAATGTTAATAATTTAATTTAAGGGTAATGTTGAAAATTTAAAAATATATAAATTTGGGATGTACATTCAGTTTTAGAGGTATGCAAATATCGTCACTCTTTAGGATTTTACAACCCAGCCCCTTAATGTAATTCTTGTTCCGTTTCTAAATGTGATTAATCATATATAGTTTCATGAAAACTGGAATAAAAAAACCTTCATTGTGTAACTTCTTACACTAACTACCTTCATTGTGTTATAAAATAATGAAGAACAAATGAAAGATGGATGAAGAAATAAAGAATATATATGTGTGAGTTGAGAGAGACAAGAGAGAAACAAACTCTGTTATTTTATTAAATTCTCAGCACGTTCTTTACAAATGAGATCACTTATTTTATAGGCAAATAAGAGTGGCTGGATGGTAATATTATAACTTGTGTAACTTAGTCATGAAGTAATCCAACTTCAAGTGGGTGGAAGGTATTTGGCAAGTGGGTGTTAGGAGGTGGTGGAAATCCACATTTCCACAACACTCCCTTTTGGAGTTCCACCATTTGTATTTTAATTTACAAAGAAAAATCCAGTGGGATAAAAACCTTCGTAAAATATATTCAATGATCTTTTGGATCTTTTAGTGCTGAACGTTCTCAAAACTATCTCGTTAAAAACCTTGTCAGGAAAACCTAGTGGGATAAAACCTGATCGAAGGAAAAAAGAGTATAGTGTATATATGTCCAGATTTATTGTTTTCTTCAAAACATTTCACACATTTATACTTTGCTAGGGAAAACCCAATGGGATAAAAGTCTGAGCAAAGATATTCATTGATCTGTCGGATCGAAGTAATATTTATGATGATCTTTTTGATCAAAGTAACATATATACGATAATTAGCAAGATCAAAGTAATATTTGCAATGATCTTCTTGATCAAGTCAACATATATACGATGATCAACTGGATAAATGTAATATTTATGATGATCTTTATGGATCAAATAATTTTTTGATGTGCTTAGTGAATTGCCTCATTAAAACCTTGTCAGAAAAACTCAGTAGGATAAAAACCTGATTGAAAGGAAAAATAGTACAATGCACATATGCAAAAATGATTAATATACTTTATCTGATATGCTCCCCCTGGTGGGGCGCTCCCCCTGATGGGACGCTCCCCCTGATAAAAGTTCTTTTGAAGCAATCTTCTATATTGTTGAACTGAAGCACACTGATGTTTATTTCATGAAATGAAATAACAACATAAATGATTGGAGGGAGTATCAGCAAAGATTTGCTTTATGAAGTAATATCCATATGGAATCTTTTCAGAATCCTTTCAATATATTCTGATTGATGGACAAGCATGTAGGGAAAAATTAACTAAAATCGCAACGGAAGGCGAAAAGTAGATTTTCGTATAGTTTAAAATTTTTCTAAAGATTTGAATCTTAACCCTTTAATTAATTAAACACAAATATACGGTTAGAACTAAATACCTCTTGTCGCGTGATCCGATTGACTTACGTCGATGGTAATCCATAAGATCTTCAATCCTAGCACGTACGTGAATCACCTAGGAGCGTGGTCTCCCTTTTTTCTTTGAATTGCTTACCTGGGAATGGATGTATGGAACTTCTGATCCTGATCTTCAATCCCAAAACACCAAGAGCCTAGAAAAATAGTTCCGGTCACTTTTGAATTCACAATCGATATGATTGGAACTCGCGTAACCCTAAATCGAAAGTGTGCACAAAACCTTTTGATGTTAAAGGCTTGCAAGTGCACTATCGAATGAGAACTTATTTTTCTTTTTCTCTCTTGGCCGAAATTCTATGTGTATTGAGTAAGATTTTTATTTTTCAAAGCAAACAAAAATCTCTCTCACTCCAGTTTCTTGGTGGCCGAAATTTATCACCTTATATTTATAAGGTGACCGAAATTTCTCCTTCTCAAAATAGGGTTGGCCGAATTCTTTGTGTAGGAAATCTAGGGTTGGCCAATTTCCTTACTTGAAAAGGAATTGTGATTTTCCCTAATTCCTATCAATTTAAGAATCCTAACCCTTATAGAACTAAGGTGGCCGAATTCTTTGTGTGGTATATAGTGTATGTGGACTTAATCCTTACCACATTAGGACTCCTATCACTTAAAAGAATTCTAACCTTAATCCAACACATAGTATTTTATTTACTGATCAGGAAAAGATTTTGATTTAAACTATTAATTAAATAAATAATTAATTAATTTCCATTTAATCAAAACAATAAAATAAAATAATATCTTGGGCTATTTTATTAGCCGTGCTGCCCACACCATATATACATGGGTCTAATATTATTTTTCTTATTTTATTTAATCCATTAGACTTTAAATAAAAACCCACATGTAAACCAGACTTATTCTTACCAAAAGAAACAAGCCCACATGTCTCCTTTTAATATATTAATATAATAGTGCAGCCCATTAAATAAATAATAGACATATTATATTCTTAATATATTAAATGCAATTCTAGATGGACCCATAAATTGGTCCGGTAGAATATATCAAGTGATCCATGCAAGTACGTGTGGATTGTGGATCTTGACGGGCTATCTAAATTTAAGCTTCAATAGACATAACCTAATCACAATCAACAAATGATTCACTTAGGTCCGATCTATTAATTTTAACTCATTCCACTAAAGAGCTAAAATTGAACTCTTAAATAAAGATAGAATAAGGAGATGTTTCTCATTCATACCCTAGACAATCTTATAGGAGATAGTGTATCCTCGTGAATAATATCAGTAATCGCCAAGAGCTCATACACCGCCTATAGCTCTCCAAGTTACCATATTTCCTCATATGACCACATTTTGAACTTTGATATTTTGACTTGTCCAGAAGCCATGTCTTCAATAATCATTATTGAAAACTCAACGTTGAGATTTAATATCTAATACCTCAAAACATCCATATGATGATATTATACTCTCATTTAATAAATGAAGCCACGATGTCCATATCTATAAATGAAGTCCTCTATCGATTAACAAATGAATACCACCAAACTATCGAGGATAGACTATGCTATATAATCGTACTCATTGATAGCTCAAATGATAACACTTGCAACCATAAGTCCATCATTTATCTCAGGATTAAGATCGACTCTCCGATTGTCCTAATAACGAAAAGACTTATATCTAGTGACGGTTCTAGATAAAGTATTTCATTGTGATCCTGTTCAATGCACCCAGTGTACTAGATTCTTTTACTCGAAAACCTTTCGATGATTTTAGACTCATCATAACTCATTTGATCCCACTCAAATGCTAGTAAAAGAATTCTACAACTTTATCAAGATAGAGGTGCTCAACCTTTAACTTAAGTTGTGAACGTTATTCAAGACTAACTAAAGAATTGTGTCTACCTCACACATATCCGGATGTATGAACAATTCTTCATTTCTCATAGTCTTTTGACCTTATGACTATTTACCTTGACAATTATAATAATAAATGCTATAAGTATTTGTAAGAATCAGAAAACACTTTATTAATATGAAAAGATTGTCAATTACAATATTACACTCTTGCTATTGAGCATAATCTTAACAATGCATTCCATTTGATCTATGCTCGACCTTCAGGTTGAGACAATGTTTTCTTTTTCATTTCTTTATGAAGACACATGAGTATACAATATGATTATTATATCCTTATCTTTATCGGATATTAACTGAGACGGTTATACCACATCCGTTTCATATTATTTTTAATCCATATAAGGATTTTTGTATGTTCATCAAATACAGATCACAAGATCTCGATTTACATACTTCTAGCATTTTGAATCCTTCAGGATTTATAAATATCTGTATTGAGTGAATCATATAGATAAATGATTACTACGTCTATAAGACGTATTTCAAGCCTTTTAAAGACAACCAAATTTATCAACAACGTAATTGTATTCATCAGTAGTGAATACCAAGTTTCTGTAAGAAACCTCGCACTACTAGTCGTGCCTCATATCTCACGATCTCGTTTTTCTCATTACGTTTCCGTATAAAGATCCATTAGTATCCAACTAGTTTGACATCACCAGGTGTCTGGAGCACTATTGATCTAAACACTTTATTTTTGGCTTATGAAGTCAATTCTTCTTGAATTGCTTCTTTCATCTAGGTCAATCATGTCTTTTGTCTACAATCATTGATATTATGAATATCATAATTATCATTTATAATTCAGTAGCGCTACTGTGTATAAAAATACATTATTAATGATTGTTTCTTTATGATTCCACATTTCTCTCATATGACTTATAGAATTTTTCTCAATTTCTATAATTTTGTATCTCTATGGAGATTACTTCTATTTCAATGAATTTAGTCATTTTATAAAGTCCGTATGATTTATAGAATTTCTCTCAATTTCTATATTCTTGTATCTCTGTTGAGATTTCTTCCACTCAAATGGATTTAGTTATTTCATAGACTCTGTATGATTTATAGAATTTCTCTCAATTTCTATATTCTTGTATCTCTGTTGAGATTTCTTCCATTTCAATGGATTTAGTCATTTTACAGATTTATGTCTCTTTAAATATATTAGACTCTTATATAGTCGATTTAGAGAAAGTGGATTTATTTATAACTTGAGTTTTGTTTACTTTCGGGATCCCAATAACAATACATTTTAAAAGGTTCACATAAGATTATGATATGTATCAGATGATTTATTTGTTGCATTTTTCTCTGATCGCTCTTCAAGAAACAATCACCTGGTCGGGGTTTATGAAATGACAACTTATAAAATCTTGTTACCTTTAATATATTAGGTAACAAATTAATAATTATCTGATGATTAATTATCTTTCGTATTTGAGAGATACGAAGATTGAAATGAGACACACATATATAGAGAACTGAACTAGTATCTCTATTTTGTATATAAGTAATTTTCCATTTACTTTTCTCTTCTAGAGAAACTGGAAACGTTTGATAAGTGATTCCCCTGATCCATTTTGATTATGACTATATCTGAAAAACTAATAATCAGTGCAAGTAATATGGAGATATTTGATAATAAACAAACATATGATCATCTCGTAGATGCATCAATTAGAACCATATAATAATTAAATGGATCATTTGGTGGATGAATACGTCCACATATATCCCTTTGAATTCTTTGTAAGAATTATGAGAATTCAAAACCAACTTTTAGAATAAGATGGTTTTACTGTTAGTTTCCCCTGTAAACACGCAGTACATAAGTTCTCATTGGATAAAGAATCTTTTGGTTATTTAATGGATATCCATAAGAATTTTCAATGATTATACACATCATTGTAGATCCTGGGTGACCACTACGGTCACGCCAAAACACAAACATTTTTGGATTTGGGAACTTTTGATTCATAACTGCATAAATATCTATACTATTTATAATAGTGTAATATAATCCAGATGATAAAGCACATGACTTTTCTATAATGAGTTTCTGATCTGAATCATGAGAAGTAATGAATAAATATTCATTCCCCCATATATCTTTGAAACTAAGCAGATTCCCTTATATTCTGTTTGAATGATATAAAGTATCATCGATACACAATTTAATACCATATGGTAATAAGATTGTGGCTCTTTTAGAGCCTTTGATCAGATCCGCTGGATCTGATCTGGTATTAACTTTATATTCTTTTTGAACTGAGCATATTCTTTTATGTTCTGCTTGAATAATATCAAGTATCACTGATACATGATTTAGTATTGTTTGATAACAATATCATGGCTCTTCCAGAGCTTTCTATCAGATCTGTTGGACCAGATATAGTATTAATATTTGCTCATATCAAAATCAAATTCATAAAATATATCTGACTCCGTAGAATTGTATGAGTCGTTGTACTCTCGGCAAGACATATATTTCCCTTATGGGAATTTTATGGACATTATATGTAATTCCATTTTATATCTCATCTGAAATGATAATAATCTCTCCCCATTTTTCTTTCTTTTAATAGGTTTATTTTATAAACATTTTCTCTTGTCATTCACAAACATCCACTCCTGGGTATGTTTTGATATCTCATGAATATAAGGATATCCAAATTTACTCTCCTGATATTGCTCCTTCAGGAGTAAGTATAAAATGGATAAAATATCCTTTACAATCTCATTATACATGATACTCACTACACCCTATTGGATGTGTAGATCATTCTCTCAAATAAATGACATGTAAACATATCACTTCATATATATGAGATAACTTCGATTTTGAACGTGTTTGAAACCCCAGGTTCCAAATATTGAAGTATGATATTCATTTATATAACACTGGATCCAGAACTCTAGGTTCTCTTCGGTTTTCCAAACCGTGCCATATGGCATGTATATAACACTGGATCCAGATCTCCAGGTTCTATCATGGGTATAACCTAGTTTGATATGTTGCATAAAAATAAACAATTTTAGGGTCATGAGATCACCTTAGACACAGCATAAGCCAGCCCAGAGACACAACATAAGCCAGTCTCATATATTACATAAAAATAAATGGTTTCAGGGTCATAAGATCACCTTACAAGGTCATGAGATCACCTGCGATGTGCATAAAAATAAATGGTTCAGGGTCATAAGATCACCTTACAGAGCCATGAGATCACCTGCGATGTGCATAAAAATAAATCCAGAACTATAACATATAAGTTCCGTTGACGGCATAAGCCATCTTGTACGTTAGGATCTTTAATCATTTTTATGATATTCAGAGCATCCTGTTGGATGTGTATGAAATTGATAAAATATTATTCCAATTTCATTATACGTTAGGATCTTAGATTATTGTTATGATGCTTACAACATCCGATTGGATGTGTATATTTATCTGAATATTGCATCAAGCATGTACATAATACTGGATCAAGATCTCCAGGTTCTGGATATTCATCGTGTCCGAAAACAGAGTTAATAAAGCTTAAATAAGTCAAAACAATACTTACAAGCAGAATTAGCTGAAACGGATGGCACGGTTGAGTCCGGAATGGTCGAAATAGCTGGAAACAAGTCCAATTCGGCCAAAACGGCCGAAAATTGCATGCTGACGTGGTGCTGACATCACTGCTGACGTGGCAGATCACTATTGACTTGCATGACGTGGCATGGCGTGGCGCTGACGTGGCATGGCGTGGCGCTGTCGTGGCATGACGTGGCACTGGCGCATGCTGACATGGCGCTACCGTGGCATGATGTGGCGCTACAGTGTCGTCTTCGACCTTGGAAACCTGTATAAATTTCTGGAAACATTTCCAGGTTTGACCAACCTTTGACCGGTGCTAGGGAGTTCGTTAGAGCTCTGTTTGAGACGTGGTCAGCGGCGTCAGAATCGTATTTCCGAGAGGAACACAACAGTATCCTCTGAAAAAAGATTCAAGCACTTTGAAATTTATGGGTTCAATCAAAACCAAGCTAAAAACTCATATAAACTATCTGTGGAACATATTTGCTATTTGCCTAGTCTATAACCATTATTTGTGATGATAACGTGTTATAAAATAATGAAGAACAAATGAAAGACAGATGAAGAAATAAAGAATATATATGTGTGAGTTGAGAGAGACGAGAGAGAAACAAACTATGTTATCTTATTAAATTCTCAGCACGTTCTTTACAAATGAGATCACTTATTTTATAGGCAAATAAGAGTGGCTGGATGGTAATATTACAACTTGTGTAACTTAGTCATGAAGTAATCCAACTTCAAGTGGGTGGAAGATATTTGGCAAGTGGGTGTTAGGTAGAGGTGTCCACGGTTTGGTTAAACTGGCGGTTAAAAACCGAAATAGAAATTGGAAAACCGAAACCGAAACCGAAACCGGTGGTTACAAAACCGGTTGGAAATCGGTTGAAGCCGGTTCGGTTTCGGTTTAGCCTTTGGAAAAACCGCCCAAAACCGCCCAAAAAACCGGCTAAAACCGGCGGTTTAACCGTAGGTTTTATTAAAAAAAAAACAAACCAACCAATTAGATACTGCCACGTGGCATTTTTTTGAAAAAAAAAAAACCAGACGAAACCGTAACCGGCGGTTAAAAACCGAACCAAAACCGAAATTTTCTGGTTCGGTTTAGGTTCGAGCTGTCCACGGAACCGAAACCGGCCCGAACCGGAACCGTGGACAGGTCTAGTGTTAGGCGGTGGTGGAAATCCACCTTTTCACAACACATTGTATATATAATTGCACTAAAACCGGTAAAATATCATAATAGTAATGATTGAATGTCATTTTTACCCCTAAGAAAAATAACAATTAATTAATAAAAAATAATAAAATATAGTTTAAAGTAAATAAAAAACAGAAAAAACAAATAATAAAATCAGGAAAAAAAACATATAAACAAAATTAAACATCTAGATTTTGTTTTTTTTTTTTTAAAGATTTAACATCCTGATCTGGGAGCTGACCTCCTAGATCTGTATGGTTTAAAATGGTGGATGGGAGGCTATGCAACCAAGCCTATTCACTTCTTTAACATGCAATCCAAACTTATATTTTTTCTGACTATTTCTTTTCTTCCTTTTTGGCTTACAAATCCTGTCTTATGTTCTGTTTTCTATATTTTTTGGGTTACCTCTATCACTCTATGCGATTTAAGATATGAAGAAGAAAATGAGAGTGAGAAAGCGTCATACGTCCGCTGTTGCATTGATGGGAGAGACAAATTATGGAATGAAGTCAGTTGGATTGTTTTTTCATGGATCCATGGACAGGAGGTCTGGTCTCTCACTAGATCTTATTTTTTTATAAATAAATTATAAATAAATAAATAGAGTAACATGACAAAATGCGATTGAACTACCTATTTAATCTTTAATAATTTAATAACACTCAATAAAAAGACCAATTTTACCCCTTATCCGTTAGTGACTAACTATGGTCATTCGATAGTTAATTGGTCAAGGAATAGTCATTACTATTATGATATTTCACCGGGTTTAATACAATTATATATATAATAAAGGTAAGTTTGTACAGTTTACCCTAAAAAAAAATTAAAATAATACTACACTGTCCAATTATTTTGGAATCTCCGATAGAAGCCTCTCCATTCAACATCTATATATCTCTACCTGGAAGATGGAAGTAATCGGGTTAATACTTAATAGGTGTTGAATATTTACTTGTATATAATTACGATAGTGTATGGTCCTCCTAATCAAGAAACAATGTTTTGAATTTTGACTCATATAATATGGTGTATTGAATATTTACAAATCCATAAAATGACATCACGTACATTACATATAAAGACTTTGACAATTGACATATACCAGGATCCTCTAATGATTTTTTTCCCTGCTGAACTATGCTGATCTTCAGAGGATAAGCGTACATGTGGTGTATTAACAAAATCTACGGTAAAAATTTATTTCATTTTAATTTTTTGTCCCATTCAATACCAAAACGATTGTTGTTTCAGTCTTAAAAAAAAAAATAAAAACCTTGTCTTTTCTTCTTCTTTTTTGACGGTGTAAAAATCCAATCTTTTTTTTTTTGACAGGAACCCTTTCAACTCTCAAGTTTCAAGTTCTCTAGTTGCTTCTCCCACGATTTCGGTGACTGGAATTTTTTTTTTCTCAAAATTGGAAAACCAGCCACAAGAATCACATAAATGGTAACCATATTCATTCATCTCTTGATTATTATTTGACAACACATATCACTTTCTATAGTTCAAGATTCTTTACCCAATAATACTCAAAATTAAGATCGAAATTGAAAAACCACATCCAAACTCAAAGTTTTGGGTTTTCTGGGTTCGGGAAAATTTTGGGTTTACTGGATTTTGGAAGAAGTTGGGTTTTCTTGTATTAAATTGAAAAAATGAAAATGGATTATAAGCTTGTATCCAACCATTTGAAAAGTGATAGGCAAGAAACAAGAAATCAGATCTGGGTTTGTAGTCATTGTTGAACATGGTCTACTCTTGGAGACATAGTTTCGTCAAAGAAGCCAAAGCATACGTTGAGGGTGCGTTTTTGGAGAGAAATAAAAAGCAAAGCGCAAGCGAAGGCCATTGTTAAAATGAGAGGAAAAAAAATACAAAATCCAATCTTGTATTCTTGTCCACTGATTTGATTATTTGATAATGATAAAAGAGAGTTTTTACGTTTTTTTTTACTGAAACGACAGTGTTTTGGTAATAAATGAGACAGAAAATAAAATGAAATAAATCTTGACCGTAGTTTTGTTAATCTGTCCCATGGAAGCTTATCCTTCAAAGATTAGCATAATAGATCAGCTGAGAAAAAAATCAACAGAGGATTCTAGTCCGAAACAAAATTGTATTTGACCTATGGGGGAAGAAAATCTGTTACCTACATGGCTACATTACATAAGCATGCCACACGTATGGCACACACGAGCACATTGTGGTCTATCTACATGACTACTTATTCAAGTGGCGGCCACGTTGAAACTGTGTCTGTCTCTCTTTGCGCGCCGTTCAAACCCATAAAATCTCCCGCCAAAATTAAATTCACTCGCAAGCTTCCCTCTCAAGCTTAGCCAAAAAGCTTCCCTCGCAAGTCGCAAGCCTTCCATTTCAAACAACTGTCCACATATGTAATTTCCACTTCTATAAACATCTCACAACCCCACAAATACCAACCACATCACCACATTTGAAGGGGAATTCCCTTCATCTAAAAAATTTCAAAACACCCGCTCCACCCCAAAAAACACCTATATAAAGCCTTTCACTCTCTGCCACCAAAAACCAAGAAACCCTATCTCTCAATTCACAATCCTAAAACCACGAAAAAATCGAAAATGCCCTCCACGCCTGCGATGCAAGAAGAGCCACTTCTAGCTCCGAATCCTGACCGATTCTGCATGTTTCCGATCGAGTACCCGCAAATCTGGGAGATGTACAAGAAAGCCGAGGCCTCCTTCTGGACGGCGGAGGAGGTCGATCTATCTCAGGACACCCGCCACTGGGACACCTTGACTGCAGGCGAGAAGCACTTCATCACTCACGTCCTCGCCTTCTTCGCCGCCTCTGACGGCATCGTCCTCGAAAACCTCGCCGCACGCTTCATGAAGGAGGTCCAGGTTTCGGAGGCGCGTGCCTTTTACGGCTTCCAGATCGCCATTGAAAACATCCACTCCGAGATGTACTCGCTCCTCTTGGAGACGTACATCAAGAACTCTGAAGAGAAGAACAATCTGTTTCGAGCGATCGAGACGGTGCCGTGCGTGAAGAGGAAAGCCGAGTGGGCGTTGAATTGGATCGGCGGGTCCGAATCGTTCGCGGAGAGATTGATCGCGTTCGCGTGCGTGGAAGGGATCTTTTTCTCGGGGAGTTTCTGCTCGATATTTTGGCTAAAAAAGCGGGGGTTGATGCCCGGTTTAACCTTCTCGAACGAGTTGATATCCCGAGATGAAGGGCTCCACTGCGATTTTGCTTGTTTGTTGTACAGTCTGTTGAAGAACAAATTAAGCGAGGAGCGGGTGAAGGGGATAGTGATGGATGCGGTGGTGATAGAGAGGGAGTTTGTGTGCGACGCGCTGCCATGCGCGTTGGTTGGGATGAACGGGGAGTTGATGAGTCAATACATAGAGTTTGTGGCGGATAGGTTGCTGGGTGCGCTTGGGTGTGGGAAGGTGTACGGTGTGTCGAATCCATTTGATTGGATGGAACTGATTTCTTTGCAAGGGAAGACCAATTTCTTTGAGAAGAGAGTCGGTGACTATCAAAAGGCTTCTGTTATGTCCAGCATTAATGGGAATGGTGGAGCTCACGAGTTCAAAATGGATGAGGACTTTTAGATCTCTTTTTATTATTATTACTTTATTACTCGCTTTTATTTCTTTTTTATGCTTGTAAAATTATTATTATTAAATATTCAAGTTTTTACAATTATTGTTGATGTTGACTTGTTCACATTTAATAAGACCATCACTAATTCACTATAAAGGAATTTAAGCCACACAGAAATCTGAATAGTTATTAGGGATTTTGAATTTTAAATTCCTTTATTTTTTTCAATTAATTAACTATCTATTTGTATATTGTGGTAGTCAAAAAAGGCTTCTCGGCCTAACGTCGGAGGTCTATTGATAATCTTGAGAAAGACTTGGATTAGACCCAATTAACTCGGGTCGATTCGGCCTACTTCATTAGAATCGAAGTTTAACTTAGTCACTTATTCAGTTCAAATCTATTATAATCAATTCGTTTGAATTGATAAAACTAATGAATAAAATATCGGTATTGGTATTGATATTGACTTTTTAAATTTATGGATATATTGATGATATTATCGATATTAGTGAATATTAGGTAAAAAGTTAAAAAAATGATGGATATTTACATCTTAAGTTAGAATTCTTGTGTAAAACTTTAAAACAAGTTTAAACAATATCAAATGAATCATATTTTAATGATTAATTAGTATAGTTATGAGTTTATTATAAATTATAATATAAATAGAATATGTATATAATTTTTAAAATTGAGTATTTAATAGAATAATATTTTGTTTAACTTTTACAATATTATATACAATATAAAAAGATTAAATATTTAATAAATAAAATTATCATTAAGAAATATATATAGTATCATACTTCCAAGATTCTATCATAAATCATAATTCATATATAATAATACATTGTATGTCTGAAATTTAAAACCAAAATGAATTCATTGCTGATTTAAATACATAAGATACATTTCTATCTTGATTCGAACAATAATTTTCTCAGGAAAACGTGCTAGTATAGTTTTCAAGGTAGTTATTAATATGTCACACGTATGTTGCTTGATTCTTTCCAACTGATCCATGAATTTTGTAGTTTTGATTTACCCAACTTGGTGGATATTGTTGATATGCATGCATAGGTATTGCATATGACATTTGTGGAGAAGGATAATCAAATATACTGTAGCCACCATAACTACCATAATATGGTACATGAGAACATGACCTTGTCAGCGAATCACCCAAAGAACTATATCTGGCAGAAGCCAAATGACGGAGAAATGCTTTACTTATATCTGGCAGTATCCGACTTTGCAGTAAGTGCCATGTTAATCAGAGAGGAGAAAGATTCGTAACACCCAGTGTACTATGTAAGCAAGGCCCTACTCGACGCAGAAACCAGGTACAACAAGCTTGAGAAGTTGGCTCTAGCACTTGTCGTAGCTGCACGTAAGTTAAGGCCATACTTCTAATGCCATTCGATTAAGGTACTGACTTCCTATCCGCTCAAAAATATAATGCATAAACCTGGACTTCATATTGATTGACAAAATGAGCAGTCGAACTCTGCGACCATGACATTTCTTTCCAGCTACGAACAATAATGCAATCACAGGTATTCATCGACTTCATAACAGATTTCACTCCTAATGAAAATTTACAGGCTGAACAGGAATTAATGACTCTCGTTGGGGACACGACCAAAGAAAAATGGACCATGTCGGTCGACGGGTCAAGTAATATAAAGGGGAGTGGACTAGGATTTGTGCTTAAATCCCCACAAGGGGAAAATCTTGAACAGTTAGTCCACTGTAACTTTCGTGCAACAAATAACGAAACAGAGTTCGAGGCATTGATCGCTGGACTCGACCTAGCAAAGAGTTTGGGCATAAAAAATATACAGGTACAAAGCGACTCACAATTAGTCGTACGATAAATGAATAGAACGTACTAAGTCAAGGACAAAAGAATGGCAGCATACTTGGCCAAAGCCTAGCAACGGGAGTCTGCATTCGACAATTTTTCTATATTGCAGGTACCTAGAACAGAAAATGCTCAGGCGGACGCCCTAGCCAACCTAGGGTCGACAACTCAGATTAACAGTCCCAAATCTATATCCATTGTGCATTTGTTGTTGCCCGCAGTACATGATGAAGAAAATGTGACACCAATCAACAACGGCTCAAGTTGAATGGATCCAATAACAGATTACCTACAAGCCGACGTCCTACCAGACGACAGAGTCGAAGCAAGAAAGATGAAAGCCAAATCGGCTAACTTTTGCATATTGTATGGTAAACTTTATAAAAAATTCTTTACAGGACCATACTTGAGATGTGTTACACCCCGAGAAGCGTATGAAGTTCTCAAAGCCTTCATTATGAAGAATGTGGAAACCACTCGGGTGCAAGAATTCGATCGAACAAAGCAATCACAGCTGGTTACTACTTGCCAACAATGAGGCCCGACTCTCAAAAACATGTGAAGCACTGCTACAAGTGCCAAAGATTCGCCCAAAAATCTCACATCTCCCTAGGTACGCTAAATTCAA
The DNA here is from genome assembly GCA_033220585.1 of Dipteronia sinensis. Classification (NCBI taxonomy): domain Eukaryota; kingdom Viridiplantae; phylum Streptophyta; class Magnoliopsida; order Sapindales; family Sapindaceae; genus Dipteronia; species Dipteronia sinensis. The sequence continues at coordinate 44,111,818 of CM065638.1, read as the reverse complement.
TTTCGGCCCATTGACCCTTTATAAAATGGGGTATGAATATTATAGGTAAACTCCCAGCAGCACTAGAAGGCATTGTCTACATGCTAATCTTAACAGACTACTTCATCAAATGGGTCGAAGCGGGAGCTTTTCAACATATAAGAGACATATAGGTACACAACTTTGTCTGGAAAAAAATAATTTGCAGGTTAAGAATACCAAAAGAGATTGTGACCGACAATGGGTCGTAATTCATATGGTTCAGCTTCCAAAATTTTTGCAACAAATACGATATCAAGTTGAGTTTCTCAACTCCCTACTACCCTCAGGTAAACGGAAAAGCAGAGTCGACGAACAAAACCATAATAAACACATTGAAGAAAAGGCTCGAAGCTGAAAAAAGTCAATGGGCTGACAAACTTCCTGAGATCTTATGGTCATACAGGACAACACCTCGTCGATCGACAGGAGAAACACCGTTCTCACTTGTCTATGGTTCGAAAGCGGCCATTACTATTGGAACACAACTTTCAACAGCTCGAAGTGAAAACCCTCATGAAGAACAAAACAATCTGGAACACCAATTTGAATTAGATCACCTCGACGAATATTGTGAGCGAGCAGCCCTTAAAATTCAGGCTTATCAGCAGCAAGTCGCTCGACATTACAACAAGAATGTAAAAATCAGAACCTTCAAAATCGGCAACTGGGTGCTGTGGAGGCTTTTCTAGAATAATAGAGATCAAGAAGTAGGAAAATTGGGTCCGACTTGGGAAGTGTCATATCAAATAACAGACGTGAAAGGACGAGGAGCCTACAAGCTACGAGGCCTTGATGGTTGAGAGATACACAACAGCTGGAATGCTTTGCACTTAAAAAAGCACCATTTCTAATCTCAGTCATCTCTTATTTCTACATTATTGTTTTCATTTTTGCTTTTGATACTAACAAGTCGATCGATAAGAGCTATGATGACGTCTTAGTTGCAACTAAGTGCACAAATGACCTCACAAAAAACAAAATTTCAAAAGATTACTACTTACCATGAGGAGCTGTTGACTCCGAAAATCTATGAAACAAGTTCTAGAGGAACATAACTATAGCAAGAACCCTGCGTTCAAGGAAATATGATTCGACATCCTGCATTCAAGGAATTGTGATTCGATATCCTGCATTCAAGGAATTGTTATTCAACACCTTGCATCCAAAGACACACGACTACAACTCCCAGTGTCTAGAATCGACAACACACAGGAAGTTGGGGGAGTATCAATGGGGACAACTCACCAATTAATAACACATGTATGCGATTTCCTATGTAACGGTCATGTCGACCAGAATAAATTATGCATGTAAGCTGTTATTTATCAATGTAACGATCGTGTCGACCATAATTAATAATGCATGTATGCGATTTCCTATGAAACGGTCGTGTCGACTCAAATTACGCATGTAAGCGATTATTTATCAATGTAACGGCCGTGTCAACCAAAATTAATAATGCATGTATGTGATTTCCTATGTAACGGTCATGTCGACCAGAATAAATTACGCATGTATGCGATATCTTATGAAACAGTCATGTCGACTGAAATCCTGCTTGTAAGCAATTATTTATCAATGAAACAACTTAATTAAGATCACACTTGTAAGCGATTATTTAGCACTGTAACTGCCGTGTCGATTAAAATGATCTATGCATGTACGTAATTCTTCAAGAATATAATGGTCTTGTCGACCTAAGTTAAATTATGCGTGTATACGAAGCAAAACAATACGAGATAATATGATTACACGATAAATGGTCAAGCCGAGCCCCATCTATTCGAATCGAAGTAGAGTATCAAAAGTACAAAAATAAAAAGAACATATACACAAATAAATGTTTTTAGAGTTGAGTTTGGTCTTGTGTCGAGTCTTGTACATGAGGGTCATGATCAACAGCACCATCAAGTCCTTTGTCGGGTCCCCCAACATCTTCATCAGCAGTAGGAGATTTCTCAGCATCAAGGCATTCAGCCTCCTCCCATTCTGTAATCTCGGCCTGAGGGTCCCATTTTGTATGCTCCCCAGCTACATAATGCTTGAAGAGGTCGACCCTGGCAGCACACATGGCTTTAACCGATATGCCCTTAAGCTTCTCATTTAAATCAGTTATCTTTTGATCCCTCTCTGCAAGATTTGCATTAGCCTCCACCAGCTGTCGATCTCTATCTGCAACGGCCTCCTTAGAATTGGCCAACTCACTATTAAGCGTCTGAGCTTTCTTCCCGACCTCTTGCGTACTCTTGTCGATTGATTCGGGCTCCTGCCTGAGTGTGTCGTTCGCCTTTTATAGCTCCGAGCATTTCTTTCGACTTGCGACAAACATGTCCTTCAAAAACAACTGCATCTGGAAAGCCTACACAAATTTTTTTTCGCAATTAGTATTTGCCTCGATCACGTCATCAGTCTTTTTCCCTTTCAGATATTCTTCATTAGCTGTGAATAGAAGGTCGTCCAACTTCTTTAAGAAGCTATTTGGCTCTTTGAAGGCAGAAACCCCTTGGGGGAATGTTACCAAGGTCAAATTAGGTTTCTTTGGAATGACCTTAGTCGCTTCTTTCGACCTATCATCGATTGACTTCCCTTTGTCTTTCCCCTCTACTGTTTTCCTTTTCTTTTGTGCCCTTGGAGGGTTCATCTCAGGGGACGACTCGAAGGGTGGTTCTTCGATGGGGACGATCGACTTATCCGCCGATGATGCTCCCTCTGCACTCTTCTTCTTGGCGAGTGTGGCCGCCCTCTTCTTCGCCATTTCTTCCTTCTGTCGCTTCAACGCCTGATGCGGGTTAGGCATGTTGAATTTCATGTTCGATAGTGATTTGGCGGCGAAACGAAGTTCAACATCAGTTATAAGGGTCAAATATTTTATACCACAAAACATCTCAAACCCTCTTCTAATCAATACAAACGACACTAAATCTTTCATCAAAGGATAAGGCGTTCGTGGCACATTCCATGTAGAATGAATCCAAATGGTACTAGGCCTAAGGTTACCTTCGGCCATTAACACTTTCCAACTTCTCTCCTTAATGAGAATCACTAATACTTTTTGCGTACGATTAACGACATTGTTGCATTTAGGTTTACTTTCTCTGCTTGCTAATTCTACAAGGGCAAAGACTTGTCAAAACTTAGGAAAACTAAAACCAATCTAAACGACACTAGAAGATAGACACTGACCATATCGATTCCAGACCCTCTGGTAGACGTACTTCTCATTCCCAAAGGGGCAATCAATCAGTGGATCATTTACAAAAAAGAACGCGTCTTTCCATCTCCGGTCATTCGTTGTGAGGTCATTTATAAGCTGCGTCGCATTCGACCTCAATATCAACGAGAATCGACCTTTCTCGTGCACATGTGGCTTCATGTAGTAGCTGTGCAAGAGCGAGCCCAACCAAAATTGTAAATTGTATTTCTCACACATGACGGATATAAGTATTCTCCTACTGTTTGGCATCAACTGGCCATGAGTTATGTCATAATAAACCAAAAGTCATCAAGCTAGGGAGGGGATATGAAATCTGAAACCCTGGCAGAAGTTGTACTCGTAGAAGCAAGTCCATCCGGGGATGTCCCAATCAGCTTGCTCGTGCTCTTTAGCAGCACGTAGAATGACATGGTCTGGGATCCCATATATCTTTCTTACATTATCCATGTCGTCACCAGAAAGTATGCTTCCTGGGTTGTCACCAGCCAAAATACCTAACGGTCTGCCGGAACACGATAGTTCCTCGACATCTATGTTTTCAGGGCGTTCGACTCTCAGCGCGACAGCGCGCACGGCTCCTGTCACTAGCACCCTGGACTTGTCTATGACTACTTCTGTGGGTTTCACTACTGTAATCCTTCATTTGATTCCTATGAATTCCGCTTTGACACATCTCTCGACTTCGCCTCCTGAACCACTAGTTGTCTAGGAAATGTTTGGTTCTGAGTTCGTAGACTCGTTCGACATGTATCCAAAAGCTGACAAATGCAGACAATGCAAGAGTCAAGCACAAACCAAAATCTAAAATCACAATTTGAGATCTAAAGATCAAAACATATGGTTTCTATATACTCTATAGACCTAAGGTTTTCGTGGATCAATCGAAATCTCAACCAAACTAGGTCGATCGACTATAGATCTAAACCAAAAGAATACGACGACAACAGTAATTTATAAACAAAATAAATCTCACAAAACAACACCCAAAATGGATCAAATCCATATTCAAAACAAATTTCTTATCAAACATGAAGAACAACACATAAGCATGAAATAGAAATTTCTGGGTATTACTTTGTTAATTTTCTATGTGCAGAAAAAATCAAGTCTTGTGCAAATAAAATCAACAGTAAAGAGAAATTTTTGCTTACCTGAAGTGTAAATTCGAAGATTATGCCGAAAAAAGAAGTCTTTGTCAAGTTCGTAGCTATTCAGAAGATTTCAAGCAAGTTTAGCTCTTAAGAGAATATGAAGTGATGAAGTAAGAGGCTTAATGGAGGAGATTTTGGTTTATATAAACTCATGTGTTAACCCAAGCTGCACGTGTCGTTGTTGGGATTTTTGCCCTAAAGCTTGTAATGTGTAAATGTGAATTGAACATAAATAAAAGAAGTAGTTTATTCATTCAAATTGTCTCATACATTTATATATAACATGTGTACTTAACATCCAAGATTGCTGGATTTAATTTCAAACTGAGTATATGATTGTCATATACAGATGGATTCATTTTGAAACTAGCAATCTAAAGAGTTAGTAGATAACAAATAAAGCTGGGTACTTTATTTATGGTTAATCTACAATTGCAGTCCATTTCGTAATGTACAATGATCTTATTCTGGATTATTCATATGGTGATATGAGAATCGAAGCACCTTGTATGATGTGGTCATATAGGACTAGGCCACGATCTATATGAATCTATCTATAAGATCCGTTACATGATGAGATTCATATATATAGACAAATGATGGCTATATATGGGTGATCTTAATCCTGAGTGTCTGATCGACCCCTTCAGGTTAGATCGTGATTTTTGATATACCATGGGTGAGATCAGAGTTTCATTCTCGGTCAATATGCTTCATATGTTGGCTTGTGGCTGGAAAGATTTGTACACAATAGTGGAATCCACTTATTCTTGCGAGAAGTAGATAGTAGTTCCCTTAAGAGTTGATTCGGGGCTTGAACAATATGAGCGCTCACTTAATTCCGTAAAGAATGTCGGATTTATTGTTCATTAGAGAATCAATGGTACTTAATGGAAAGATATAATTAAAGGGGTATAACGGATATTATGACCCAGCTCTAATTATGAACTACTTGTGGAGGATTATACCATATGTAATAGCTATATCGATGGACACCGAAAGTTATTGGTTTGTGTAAAAACATCTACAGTTGAGAGAGTGCAGCTTTGGGTTTTTAGTTGAATAATACCGAAGTTAATAATCATGAAATATTAATTAAAGAGTTTAATTAATTATTTCTAAGGATTATTGGAGCTCAAAATATTGTGGGTCCATTGGGTCATCTTTCTAGCCCGATTGATTAAGGTAACAAGGATCACTGTTAATTAATTGGATTGTTCAATTAATTGTGTTACGAAAGTGACACATGTCTATTCGGGAATTAATTGAATACTGAGATTATTTAATTAATGTATATTAATGATTATGTTAATAAAATAATTAGATTATTTAATATTGTAATTAATCATTAGATGGAGGGTGTTGATTGATATTTAATTTTGAATGAAGATAAGATAATTTGATTATTTTATTTCCATTAAATTAAATATTTAAATTTGAATTTAAAAGAGTTTGAATTCAAATCAAATCAAATAAATTAATATTAATTAAAGATATCAGATATCTTAAAAGATTTGAATTTAAATTTAAAAAAGCTTGAATTCAAATCAAATCAAATAAATTAATATTAATTAATATCTGTAAAGCTTACATATATCTTAAAAGATTTGATTAATTAGTTTAATTAAAAATATATATTTAATCTATGTTTTTTTGGAAACTAACAACACAACATACTTTTTAGAATTGAGAGTCAATTTTTGAGGGTTTAGAATTGTTATTGGTATAATTTGAAAAGATAACAAGTGAGCGTTGACATCGTGTTACGTGAGGACGACCAATGGGATGTCAGCAAATGTCGACTAAATTAAGTCAACTTAAGACGACTAGAAAATAACCTCACAATACTGATCAAAGTTACTAAGATGATCGAGTGGGAAAAATCCGACCAAGATAATTAGATTGATCAGGCTAAAAAGATTTGATCAGGAAATCCCGAGATAGTCGGATAAACCCCACCGGTCGGGTTTAGATATTCGATCGGGTGTAGGTCCTTGGTCGGGGGTGAAAGAGATCTGATTGGGTTGGAGAGATGGTTGGCTAAGCAACATATGGGCAATTTCTAGATTGCTCAGATGCTTGACATGCTGATAATGTTGAATTTAATAAATCACGACTCAAACACGCAAGAAGAGTCTTTCTCAAATAAGGACTCATGAAACATATTCTGATAAGGAAACAGATTTCCTTAGAGCTATCAGAATCCAAAATAAGCAAAAGACCTGATGTGATTAAAACACAAATGATGCAAGACAGGAAAGAAGATTAGCACGACTCCTATAAGTCAGCGTTGTTTGTACTTCATTAAATCACTGCCACTTTTATTTTACTTGTACTAAAAGAATTAGGGTTCTATGCATGTATAAATAGACCCTAAAAACACCCAACTAGGGTTCACGTATCATTAGATATTCAAGAGAGCAAGTAAGGTTGAGTGTGTAAACATATTATCCATAGTGAATTCTTCTCCTCGCCGTCATCGGCAACCGTGGATGTTTCCATACCTTGAGGTTTTACCATGTAAAAACTTGATTGCACAACTTCTTTTATTTCTTTCGATTCATTATACAACTGCAAACTTTACATACCTTATGTGATGCATGATCGACTTTACGTAATCCAAAATTCACCGTCAACAAGAACCAAAGAAGAGAAAAAGAAAAGCAAACCCTAGAAAGTGTTCTAGGTAATTTTCGACCGAAGAAAAAAATAATTTTCTTCTTCTTTTCTTCATCCTTCTTGTTCCTGAGTATCGTGACGCACCCACACGCCTTTACCAATCCTGGGAGATAGCCAGGAAGATCTTGTGGTTCAAATCAGGAAGCAGATCGAAAAGAAGAAGGAGCCTACAAACGTTGGTATGAAATAGTTTTATCACTTTCTTATTGTTTTCGATTATTACTGTACAATTGGTTTAGTTGATGATTGCATTGAAATTAAAAAAAAAAACTAATTCCGCTGCGCAATCCTAAATCTGGAACCTACAGTCGTAACTGTTATGGGAACCGGCTAACCAAGGTAACTGATCGAGAGTTAATTTGAAATTTATTCTCTTCGATAAGTGCATCCAAAATTTGAAATCGCGCCCAAAATGAAGTACCACGTCAGCCCTAGGAATTGAACCACTTCAATTCCATTGGTTGAGTTTCTCATGACTCGCGAAGCAGTCGACACCTCGTAGAAGTTAAAGTTCTTGTCGATTATTCTATTCGACACTTTGTCGAACCCACATTCGACTCGACTTGAATTCACAGTCTCTTAAATCAAAGACTTCCTCTTTATAGAGTGGGGGACAAACTGTGGTAGCTAAAAATTGGCTCTAAAGGCCCAACGTCTGAAGTCCATTGACAATCTTGAGAAAGGCCCAGACTAGGCCCAACAAACCCAGGTCGACCCGGCTTACTTCATCAAAATTGAAGTTTGACTTGGTCACTCATTCAGTTCAAATCCACTATAATCAGTTCGTTTGAATTGATAAAACCACGAAATCATCTCATGGAATCCAGACGAGATTTTAGGGATCCTTAATCACATTCAACTTTATCTTCTGGAAAGTGCCTATAAATGAACCTCTCTGGTAACAGAGATGGGATTTTGACTTTTCTATCTTGAGAAACGTTATTACTAGCCGAAACTCTACCAAAATCTTTACTTTGGTCACCGGAATCTTCTTATAGCTCTTTCCAATCAGTTTTTAACATTAACGCTCAGCCCAAACACACCTAAGGTCTAAATCGCCATCACCATCGTTTCTTTTCTTTTTCTGTTTATGTTACTGTTTTCATCTTTTTTGCTGGTTTCTTTTGAGGAAGACGATTTATTCGGTTCGACCAGTCCAACACGCTGCTTGGGCCGACTTCGAACTCGACCCAACCCGTTAATAATAGAACGACACCCTACATATACTAAAAAAATGAATAAATTGAAAATATCTGCTCTATCAAAGCCTGATTTGGTTTCGATCCAGAACCTGTTGGTTATGGGCCCACCACGCTTCCGCTGCGCCACTCTGATTGTTGATATTTGGAGTCCCAATTGTATTAATTATTGTAACTGCATGGAAACTGTAGAATGGAATGTTACTTTTGAGTAATAAAACCAAGAAATACCGGACCCATCTTCATTTTTCTTTCTTTAAAAAAAGCAGATGGATCTGCTTTTTTCTTTGTTTCTTTTTTAAAAAAAAAAAAACCAGACGGGTCCTTTTATTGCTCAATAGCGGGTGTTATTAAATTTGTCGACCCTTCTAATGCAAGTTGCAAAATATGCCAAATTACGTCTTCCAACACACAATTTACTTAATTGGTTTTCGAAACGAATAAAATGATTCTTATATGCTTTTTATCACACAGACTTTGATTCTTTGTTTGTATCAAAATAACTTAAATCAGAAATCTTTTCAATAAAAAATAAAATGCAAGGAGCTCATAGAATTTCAAGCCAGTGTTATATGGTGAGCAGGCTCATTCTTAAATGTTGCATCTTGTAGTAGAATTCAACTTAAAAAAGCATTCAAAATCAATCCTCAACACTTTATACATTGGCCAACTTTTAATTATCAATATCTTGATTCAGCTAATCATTTGACATGAGCAAGACTGGGTATGAAAAAAAGAAGAGGCAGAGTTTAAAATTAATAATGAGTTTAATTTCCACCAAGTGTAAAAGTTGATATAATATAAGACAACAAAAAAGGAAGAGAGAACAAGAGATTCCAAAGAGAACTGAGAAGTTCCTCCTCCCCCTTTGTCCCCCATACATGTACTACTAGTACTAGTCTCTAGTATCCAACAATGTCAAAAGTCCTCATTTTGTTTTGCCGCTCTTTACATTTTGCTTCAAACTCATTGCCCTTCGCAGCCTACGCATCCTTTACTTCAACAAAGTCCACTGCTCTCTCTCTCTCTCTCTCTCCATCTAAACTGCACTAGCTGTCTTGCCTGCCAGGGTGCTGTTATTGTCCACACTTTGATGTTGATCTTCCTTCATCACAGTTCTAACACTACCTGTTCCATCTAAACATCCATTGCACTCTTGCTTTTGTGCTTTCCCATCCAATTTCTCCTTCGGAGAAGCAACCGTATGATGATTAGATTTCCCTGATACATTATCTTTTTCTGGTATGGACATTGTTTCTGTGGTTAATTTCATATCGGTTGCAGTAGTTGATAGTTGTTGAGGAGATGAACCACCGCCAGAACCTGGTGGAGGAAGGAAAACCCCAGTGCCAGGGATAGGAAGGCGAGGAGGAGGTTGATGTCGTGGTGGAGCTGCAGGCCAACCAGTTGAACCGGGTGGGATTGGAACAGCTGCAGGGAAAGCCATTGCTGGGGCAACTGGGGTGGTCACAAAAGGCGGTGCAACACCGTTTGGTGGTGGAATTTGTGACCGAATTGCTGGAGCTGGCAATAGACCAGTGGTAGGAACTGGAGCATAATGCTTGGGACCTGAATGGCGAATATGATTGGGAGACCTACTGGGAGGTGGACCCCAGGGAGGAGATGGGACTAATGCAGGTGAAGGAAGACGCTGACCATCATTTGGTATCGACTTTTTTTGTTGAGACTTGGTGAAGGTAACGATTATGCGTTGTTTTCGGATCGAAGGAATTGCATGTTTGGCAAAATCTGCAGATCTTCCTTGCATCGCAAGTAGAGAACTGTGTTGTCACAGATATAGGACAAACCAAAAATGTAAGACGTCAGAGGAAATTGAATCTCAAAACATAAACAATTAGAGAGAGAGAGATAGAATCTTACTTAAAGAGTAACAAAAAACATAAGATCGAGGTGCTTATATGGGAAATTAATGTCAGATAACAGAAAAATCAACATAAAAAATTGAACTGATGTTTGAGCATCATTTTATGTGAAGGCTTGACAGGAAGGATCCTAACTAAAACTAAGACATAGTATGGTAAATAGCTCCTGAAAACATTAATGACAAGGTTTCCAAAGTTTGTACACTAGATATTATGTCATGATATCTTGAGGCCACATAAAGCAGCATGAGGGACAAATGCCTCCAAGGTTCAATATAAAGGATGTTGGATCTCTGGCCCAGAGATGCAACTTATTTTACAACTGCAACTGAAAATTTGGCCATTAAGCTACTTCTATATATTGCCCCAGCAATTTGACACATCAAAAAATCAAGAGTCTTTTCTAGAAATCTAAAGTAAATGCAAGTATTTACAAAAGATTAAAAAAAAAAAAAAAAAAAAAAAAAAAAAACAGGAGCAGAGATGAGGCTTTAGAAGGAATACCCAGGTGCCAGAGAGAGCTTGAGAGCGCCCCTATAATCCCCAGGATGGTCTATTCCGATCATTCGGCCAAAAGTCATGTCACATTCTGTCAGAAACAGGATGCAAACAGGCCTTCCAAACCATGTTGGCCATATGTGAGGCTGTGAGTGATCACCCTACATAACCAACAAAAAATTAGCATTGCTTAACATATTGCACATTTATCTTGATCCATTATACAAATCTTAAACGTAGCAACCTCGTTATAGACATCAATGATACAAGAGTCTGGCTTTGTTGTCATGATTTGCATGCCAACTAAACGATCAATTACATCTTGCAGCAAGGCAGGAATAGATTCTATTCTCCGATCTGCAAATTTGATTTTATAAGAAATCCAAAGGAAAGATTACTAGTTCTTTATATTGAAAAATCACAAATTTAGGAAACAAAACCACTGTTTTTTATACAGAAGAATCTCTTTTAAAAAAAACTTGCCTTTTGACGTCCCTGCTGCATTATCATCTTCTGGAGGTGCATCCACAATGGGGACTCCCAATTGAATCATCTCTCGTCCATGTCCCTTCATGGGCCTCTTTGAGACAACATATGCCTGACCTGCATCTCATTGAACAATAATTTAGCAAATTATTGACATTTTCAAGTAAATATGTTATATATATAAGAAAAAAACACACAGAAATATTTGGCAAACAAGAAACATACATCTCAAAGAGCTAAATAGTATTGCTCAATACTTGATGAAATTCTGGGAACTAAATGCATACGCATCAGCTTAACTGAATGCCTTGGATGTCACTTGCACACAGACATAATGTTGCAATTACAACCAAAAGTACAGTTTTAATGACGAACAATTATGGTCACAAATAAATATCCATCTGCGGGTACTAACTAGCTTAGCTAGTAAGGTCCCTAATGGGTGACCAAGTACATTTTGTGTTGTCTCTAATTTAAGTCATTATCAATCTCTAAATTTTTTCACTACCCCTTCATCCCCATTTGCTCACCATTGTTTCATCACTTACAAAAGAGCAGGCCTCATCGCAGGTCCTGTATTCATGGATTTAAGGATCATAATGACAGGATGGTGCGCATGAATGTGCCACTATGGCAATTCTGTGAATAAGCCTTATTCACATATATTAATCACTACATACATATATATACAATGTATCATCAATAAAATCCAGGTTCGCTTTGATTCCACCATAATACAAAAAAAGATGATAATAGCCGTACAAACCAAGAATCAAAGATCAACACTGCCCAAAAGTCATACAACAATGATTTAACAAGAAAATCTTTCACTTGGCCATGGCCTCTTGTATCAATTCAATTTCAGCATCCAAACAATTTCATTTGACAAATATTGTATGGATCCATTGTGGAAACAACAGCAGTTACTACAGGCCTAAGAAACTGAAGCCCAAGTAACTATAGGTTACAAGTAAGACCAGCCATCTGACAATTCCTTGTCAGGGAAAATTCAAGGTTAAAGTCTTGAACCTCCCACAAATAGCATTTGGTGTAGAGTGAGAGAATCGTCTTGGGGTCATAGCTTACAGTTAAGCATTTATCATTCAATATGAAAGTGATTTAATAGATAGCAAGTTATTCAATAAAGTTAACAGCAAAAATCAAGTTCTAGGAATTTCATTAGCTGAGCAGTCTCAAGCAACAATAAAATTGTCTATATCAAACAGCTAAGGGTTTAATTAATGCAGAAGACATAAAAGAGAAAAACATATAACAGCAGTATTCCTTAGATTATGATGATGTAAATGACGATTTCTCTAGTCAAGGGCAATTCTGCTAACTTATTTCTTAATTTTGGTCAGTAATTAGCATGACATCACAACTATGGATCTCCTTGATAGCAACTATAACAAAAGGTATATTTAAAACGCTTTAAGATAATTCTTATTTACTCAAACTTCTAGTTCTTGTACATGTATCACGTATTAACTACAAGGGGCATATATGTGGGATTGTAATATCAAAACACATTAAAACAAGATAATACATGTTTGACCTAGCTCAAACATGCATGATCTCAGGGGTAAACAAATAAACCTGGCCAAGTAAAATTGGGAGGGAATGTTAAATGGATCACTTACATCACTATCATAGAATGTGACATCTATACAATAGTTTTTAAATTTCTATATCATCTATGACAAGTAACATTTACCAAGCTAAGTGTCAAAAGACTAAGGAGCCGTTTGTTTTTTTAACTTAAATTTTAAAAGTCATAAGTACTTAACGGGTCTTAATTGTTAAGACATACTGATTTGTTTGTTTTTTTCTTGGGATGTTTACACTTAAATATTAAGTGGTTTTATTTTTACTATCATACCCCTTATTTTAAGTATTTTCATTTTAATAATAACAATATTATTATTTTGAAATGGATTTTAATATTACTTTTTTATTTGAAATAAATAATAATAATTTAATTATGTTAATTGAAATAAATAAATAAAATTTATAAAATAAAATAAAAAACTAGCGAGGAAGGCTCCTTCTTCTTTGACGGTCGCCGATTGCTCAAGAGGAGGCCATGTCCTCCTCTGGCAGCAACGTCGGAGGCCGGCGACGACGATTTGGACAACGAATTGGAGGAGGTCGCGCGACCTCCTCCCATTAATTGAGAGGAGGCCGGCCAGCCTCCTCCGTCAAACACAGGCACCTCCGTTCATGATTCATGAAGGCGGCGACGGAGCTGCCTCCTCCTCCCATGAGATTCAAGTTTAAGGTTAGGGTTTGTTGAAATTGGGGATTTTTTGTCAATAAGGTGTTTCTGTTTATAATTTAATTATATAGGGTTATTTTGGGAAATTTATGTTAATGTATTAAGTGTGTGTTTGGTATGGCTTTTGAAAGGATCAAAAGTGTTTTTTTAATGTTAAAAAGATATTTTGAAGTTTTTTTTAGTTGTTTGGCAAAACTCAAAATAGCTTTTTTAATATATGAATTGTCCCAATTGCCCTTTATAAAAGCCATTTTATATCTACTTGGAGAAGTCCAAAATTTGGGCTTTTCCAAAAAGTTTTATTGAGCTTTTTTAAAACATATGAATTGTCTCAACTACCCTTTATAAATTTTAAATATTCCACCATAACTCTTTCATTATAAATACATTGTCAACATTTTTTTTGTAATTCACTGAACCAAAAGCTATTTCTAAAAATACACTGGCAACACATTTTTTGTAATTTACACTACCAAAAACTTTTTTTGTTAGAAGCTCTACTCATTACAAGCTCTACTACAAAAAGATCTACTTTAGAAGCTCTACTTAAAAAGCCATACCAAAATCACTTATTCAATAAGTGAAAAGTCAAAAAATTTAGCTTTTTAATTTTAGATGTTTTTAACTAAATTTAAGATATAAGTTGAAAGACAAACGGATAAAATCCACTTAATTTAAGACTTAAAACTTAACCGGTGAAAAACAAACGGCCCCTAAAATTTTCAAGTCTTTTCAAAGCATATGTTGCCTGTGATGATTCCAACATTTCATGATAACGGACAACTTAATCTCAAATCAAATGAATTAGATAAATTATCTGAAATATTCCAATAAATTAGATAAATTATCTGAGAATCATATACAGTCTAGTGAAATGAGGGAGGTAGAAGAAAGAATGGTCTACTTCTATGATGTTCTACTTCTACCTTAAAGAAACAGAAATGAGTCGGAGAACTTGCCTTGAATTTGTCCTCTCTTCCCCGCAGCTCTCAAATCATTAACCAAAGATACAAGTTTCGAAACTTCTGATTTACTAATTTGTTCCTCATACAATTTCAATCCATCAACAACATTAACCTTTAAAGATAAAAATAAGCAGAGATTAGAAGTAGCAGAAACAATAGAAACAGTAACATTATGTCCAAGGAATGCATCAATCACACTACCATCTTCCCATCCAATATCTCTGTACCAACAAAAGTTTTAGGAGCTGTAGCAAGATTCTGCTCCTCGTTCTGATTTTCAGTAGCATGTAAATCATTCTCTGGGGGAACATTTCACATCCATATTAGCAGAAGAAATAACACAAATTAAATATCAAACTATCATGCACAACAGCACTCCTGTAACAGAGAAAAAAAAAGGAGGGGTTGGCGGGAGCACAGGGGCATGTGCACATACACACAACATATGAGTTCAAAAGATTGTTTAATTAGTTCAATCACTGTTGAAATTCGACATTTAATTTAGGCAAACCAAATACCGTGCCTCTCCCTTCGTATATAAACAAAACCGTCTAAGAGCAAAAACCCCACCTACCCCCGAGTTGAACAGAAAATAAGAAAAGAAAGGATACCTTTTGGACTTGAGGTGCGCGCATGATCTAATGTCTCAAATTTAGGTTCTGAATTGCTGGATTTGGTGATTTCCGAATTTCCTAAATTCTTGGAGTTGCCATCTTCATGACCTTTCACAACACTTTCTGCTCCAATACATACCCGCAGACAATGAATAACAGTGTTTCATCAATTTTCAATTTATAACAAATAATTTCAATAAAAAAGATACATCTGACGACTCAAAAAACGCTTGATTCTACTAGACTATAACCTTCATTGTTTCTTGTAGGTAACACAAAATTAAAGATGCATAAAGCCTCCATCAGCAGCATCAAAACAACCAAATAATAAGCAATTTAATGCATACAAATTCGTGAGTAAAATTGTTAATAAATATGGTCACATCCCCTAAAAGCATACGACTATAGGAACCAGATTGTCATCCTCAACCAAAATCCGATTTTTTTGTGCACATTTGCAGAGGACGGAAAGATTATAAATTAAACCAGTTTTCCAGCAAATTTTAAATGAAGTTTAAGAAAAGATGGGTTCAAAACTACAACTATCCTCTGAAACAATATATCATGTCAGATAAAAAAGTTGCTTCAAACAGAGATAGTGCTTCTCATGTAGTACATCATGACTCTCCTCATCAGCCTCCACAAACTAAAATTAACATAAACAAATCGAAAATTAAAAAACAAAATTTACTTTCCTAATATGAGAGAAACACAACCTAGCAAAAAAAAAAAAAAAAACATATGGCAACAAAATCATGCTTCACAAAATACTTGCCTTTCTTATCCTCCAAAGACTTAAATTGAGAAACTCTGTCATTAGTGTCCAAAGCAGAAGAATTTGCAACAAACCCATGATTGTTCTTAAAATGAGGAACCCCAGTAGATCTCTTGTTCCTGTTGTTGACATGATCAAAGTACCTCTGTTTTCTTCTCCAACCCGCCTGCTCCAAAGCAAATAAAACCTCCCCAACAGAGAAATATTGCTGCATATGAAGCACAGGGTTCCAATTACACCTCCTCTGCTGAATGCAACTTATCACCAGGTCGTACTCACCCGGCTCGCCGACCGACCTCAAGTGGTGGCAGAGAGAGTCGATGATGGCGTTGGCAGCCGCGAACTCTCCACGAAGCCACGAAATGAACCCATCTCGCTCGTCCGGGAACTGCATTTTCTCCGACGACGGCATTGCCATTTTTGTTTTGTTTTGTTTTTCTTCACTCTCTCACAACCACAACATGTACACACATAAATCAAGATCTAACTTTTATATATATAAATGAAATCTTGGAAGGATTAGGAGTGGATCAAGCCAACAAAGAAGTGAAAATCTTGACAGATCTGAAAAGGGTATTTTGGTGGGTGCGTGAACAGTGAACAGTGAACAGTGAACAGTGAACAGTGTTTTAAAAGAAAAAGATCTAGGGTTTATTAGTTAGAAGAAGAACAAGGAGGTGAGTGAATGTGAAATGGCTTATAGAGCACGCATGTGTATGGTCTTAAATGGTGGCTGCTTTGTTTAGCTTTGCTTTGCAAAACTCTCTCGCTCTCTTTATTTTTTTCCTTATTATTTGTTAGTGTATCTGTTTGTGTTTCAGGTGAGAGTGTGGACCAGGACCCTGATGGAATATTCTTCCCATTTGAGGGGTTTTTTGGGGATTAAGGAAGTGTAGTTGAGAGTCTTGAGACTTGTGACTTGAATGGAGAGTTCTTCTCGTCTCTGATTAGCTGCCCAGTCTACGCTGTTTCAAACTTTGTTAAGATTTCGTTTTCGAGTTTTTGTTTTGTTTTTTTAAGATAAGTATGGTTATGTTGTTTTCTTAATATACTCTTCCTTCTTTTCTTTGTTGGTCGTAAATGTAATTTTTGAATGTCAAATACCACTTCTTTTATCCTCTAAATATATTATTTAGATTATCTTGTAAATATTTTTATAAATTTTACTTTTTAAATTTTTTCAAATTTTTTCTATTGAATTTGATCAAAAGCTCTTTATGGAAAACGCAAATTTATTTTTTCACAACTTCCCAAGAAAAAAATTCATGAGTATTTTTTTTAATATATACTTACTTAGTTACATGTTAAGGTCATGATTATATATCAAAAATAATAATCTTCATCTCAAGTAAATGTATAATTATATATTTTTATCTAATTAAAATTACTCTCATCAGGTGATGTGCTCTCACTTCGCTTCTTACCCTCACATCATAACTCTCACTTTGTAATATTAATATTAAGCATCGAGGTAAGTCCCACATTTTTCTTGATTGTCACATTTTTAAATATTTTTATCATATTCATCACTTTAATCCTCCCATCAATCAAATATTAGTCAAAAATAATGGATCCAACAATATTTCAATCTTAATGCATTAGATCCACAAGCATGATGGCATGTGTAAAACAAGAATTTTAAAAATGGCACATGTAAAAAATAATGTACACTTGTCTAATGAAAAAAACCCTTAAAATAAGGGTAATAATCATTTTGCCCCAGTAGTTCCCTTAAAATAATCATATTAATAAAATAATCATAAAATGTGTAAAATATAAAATAATAAAATGAGATATTTATGGAAGTATATATTTAAAAAGTTATTTAAAACTTAAAAAAAAATATTTAAAAAAATCATGGAGGCCATCATTGATTAGAGGAACGCGCGACTTCCTCCAGATCGAATCTGGAAGAAACGCTGGTTCCTCTGCCAATCTGGAGGAAGCCGTTGCTTCCTTCAGAAATAGGAGACCATGGTTTCCTCCACGAATGGAGGAGATCTGACCTCAATTTGTTTTATTAAAAAATTCATTTAAACTCTTTTTATAATATTTGTATTATTTTAAGTTATTTATTTTTTATTAATAATTTGTATATTTTCTTATTTTATAGATAATTAATTTCTGGTATTTCAAAAAAAATCTAGGTATTTATCACTTTTTTGGTTTGTTTTTTTTTTTGGTATTTTGATGTATTTTTTGTTGTGTTTGTATGTGTTTTTATTTTATTTTTAGAAAGTGAGTTTGTACGGGGTTATGTCTAGTTGGTGGAGATGATTTTGGATTCTCCAACAATTGATTTTTTTGTTTTTAAGTTTTTAATGGGTTTGTTTATTATTATTGTTATTTATTTAATATTTTTTTGATAAATTTATTTAAGATTTTATTATTATTTATTTAAGATTTTTTTGATAAAATCATGGTGGCCATCGTTGATTAGAGGAACGCGCGACTTCCTCCAGATCGAATCTGGAAGAAACGCTGGTTCCTCTGCTAATCTGGAGAAATCCGTTGCTTCCTTCAGAAATAGGAGACCATGGTTTCCTCCACGAATGGAGGAGATCTGACCTCAATTTGTTTTATAAAAAAATTCATTTAAACCTTTTTTATAATATTTGTATTATTTTAGTTATTTATTTTTTTATTAATAATTTGTATATTTTCTTATTTTATAAATAATTAATTTTTGGTATTTCAAAAAAAAATCTAGGTATTTATCACTTTTTTGGTATGTTTTTTTTTGGTATTTTGATGTATTTTTTGTTGTGTTTGTATGTGTTTTATTTTATTTTTAGAAAGTGTGCTTGTACGGGGTTATGTCTAGTTGGTGGAGATGATTTTGGATTCTCCAACAATTGATTTTTTTTGTTTTTAAGTTTTTAATGGGTTTGTTTATTATTATTATTATTTATTTAAGATTTTTTTGATAAAATTTATTTAAGATTTTATTATTGATAATTTTACTATTTATTATTTTAATTTAAAGCTAAAATTGTCATTTAAGCTATAAATTAGATAGTTACAAGGGCAAAAATGTATTTTAACATATTTTGTCAAAGTTGACTGTCAAATATTTGATCAAACGGAATAAAGAGATGAGTTTTGGAAAAATAGGAACTAAAGTGATGGATATGGTAAATACATTTAAAAATAGAACCAATCGTGAAAAAGGTGGGACTTATTAAAATTCTCAAATTCTACCTTATGAATTTGAATCATCTTCTATTCTAAGTTAAGGATTAAGATACAATAAAGAGTACTGCTAACCTAATAAAACCATTATTTTGTTGACAACTCTAAACACAAACTTTAAAACACCTAAGTTAAAATCAGTTAAAATTACTATAAAATTACTATAATAGTGGTCATTTTGAGCATCTCCAACTTATACTCTCCCTATCTCTAAAATAGAGTTTCAAAAGGGAATATTTCCTCCCGATTCAATCTCTAAATTTTTTTCACTCTAACCACATTCTCTACCCCTATCTCTATCTCTATTTATATCTTCAAATAATTTATATTTTCATAATTTATATTTTCATTATTTTTACTTTTTTCGATAAATTATTTTTACACATTTGTATTTTTATTTTAAATATAACATTTTTATTATTGTATGAATTTGTTATAATTTTTTTCTTTTGTTTTATCACTAAAGTTTTAGACTAATTTTTTCAAATAATCTTGCTTACCAAATTTTATCACATTCATGAACTAATAAAAACAAAATATTCTCTTATATATTTTTATCTAATTTTTTTCATCAAACAAAATTATGAAGCTAATTTGGATTTCATAAAAAATCCTAACAAATGTGAATTCTTTCAAACAAAGAAGATGGAAATTTTGAAAAAAAACACCTACAATTCCCAAATACGATGTGGATTATTTTCATTTGGAAGTTTTAAAGTTACTATGTTTCGGTCTTTATTTTATGGGTAGTGTTAACATGTACCCCTAAGGCACTTGTTAACACCTAGAAAATAACTATAAAAGGAAACCCAGTCACTCTTGTTTCTACCTTGTAGTGATTGAGTTTCCTTTTATAGTTATTTTATAAGTGTTTACATGTGCATTAGGGGCACATGTTATCATTATCCTTTATTTTATTGCTAACTTATAATTATTAAGGCCATATCCAACTCATTACTCTGATTTGGTGCCACTTTTACACCAAAATGGTGTAACTTTCACACAATTTCTTTTTTCCATCTCCAACTCATTGCACCAAATGTTACACTAAAAAGAATATTTTCTTGAACATTCCCTTTTTTTTCTAAACAAGTAACATTTCACCCCTTAATTAACATAATATTGCAATAATATATTTTATTTAGTTAACTACAAATAGTCCTTAAAAAACTAACTAAAAAAGAAATTAAATTTAATTAACTAAAATATTGCATTTATTATTAAGTTAACTTAAACATTATATTTCATAAACGAAAAAAAAACACATAAAAATAAAAGTACATATTGATCGTTATTTAATTCTCTGAATTAGTATATTCATCTCACAAATGATCAATTAATGCATTTCATAATGCAATGTGAGCCTATTTATCCTTGATTTGTCTATGTCGAGGTAGGAATTCTTGAAATCAGATATTTTCATCTACCACCTTCACAACTTCTGGAGTTGACGCTTCCATATGATCCACAATTGCCTCATCAACATCACATTAATCCTCGATTATCATGTTGTGCATAATAATTGACAAGGCCGTTTTTGTCTTTAAACACTTATCAAAAAGATGTATTATGTTTGGTTTTGAAAATAGATTTTTAACCACTTGCAACCTTACAAAAATGTAAAACTAAGTAAAATGGTAAGCAAAGAATCGTCCTCAGGGATTTGGGTCGATAATTGAACAGGTTAACTAATCTTAGTTAAACTAACCTAAATGTACAAATGTAATTCATAGTTTGAGATACACATGATTGGTGTGAAAACCAACAAACAAACATAAAAAATATCAAATAAGTAAAATAAAACGGAGATGAAAAATAGAATACTCAACTAATCTAGATAAGAGATATGGATTTAGCAATTAAAGTGAATCTAATGAATTGATAGAGTTACCATTGGACATTGGGCAATGCATGTATAGCTTTATTAAAGAACGGTTCTCACAATTAAAGACTGATCGCATTCGTAAATGTGGTTTGTCGTGGGTACTAAACCAAACCACTTCTCACCAAAATTCCTCACCTATGATATTTAGAGAGAGGGAATAATGGTGAGATTGGTTAATGACGATCAAAGGTTTAGGCAATCGATGTTGATATATCTACCAACTAACCTATCATATTCACTATGAGCCCTAACCAATTAAGCTTGTAAAATGATGTTATTCTATGTATTTTTCAGGTCTCGGTTCAAATGAATCAAAGGAGGTTATATATGGTCCAAAGATGATGTCTTGCAACTGCCAGATTCACTGACCTGGTGTGTGTCCCGGCCTGACTGTCGCTAATTAGACCCAACGTCATTTGACCGCGACAGACGGTTATACGGTTTTCGATCTAATTGTTGCGGTTGGTATGGCAATGACTATATGAGCGATATCCGGATCTGGGTTTCTTTAGTGGGTGTCGCAGTTGGCAAAACAGCGACGCAAAGGCAGTGACATCATCTGGAAATTTGGTCGTTGTCTTCATTCTTCTTTGTCGTGGTTTCTTGATAGTGACACAACGACTACAACATTCTTTGGAATTGCCTTCATTGAACTGGCTCTTTTGTCGCCGTTCACTGTAGCGACGTAACGACCGCGACATTCTCTAGAACTTAGGTCGATGTTGCTTCCAAGCTATATGACAGCGACAATTTCCTTGGCTTAATTTCCCTTTTTCTCCTTTTTTCACTTTTGTACCTGAAATTCTTCCATCTCTCATGAATGCCCTTGTGGCAAGAATATACTTGTAACTCTTGATTCAAACAATTAAATCACGGGAAATTGCCCGAGATCAAGCAAAAAGAGTCGGGAATGAGGGCCAAATGTCATATACTTTTTGGCTCGATTAAATACCCACAAACCTATCTTTTGCTAGTCCTCGAGCAAAACAATCACAAAACAACCCAAGGACATGCATTAATTATCACATCTTCTTCAACATTAATTGCTTCAAGATTATCCATAAGTTGTACTTCATTATCATTGTTAGCTTCAGAAGTTGAAGATGAAGTAGAATATGATAAATGAGATGGTGGACCTCCTACATTGAAATTCATTTTTGAAGATAGATAAATTGAATGAGTTTTTTTTAGCACACTTGGGTGTAGGCTTTTATCATTGTTGAAGATAATATTCCAGATAAGCCATAGGAATCTGTACTATTAAAAGGGTTTCATAGCGGCACTGTTCACGGTACTATAGCGACTGTTCACAGAGGGGAGGGACTGTTCACGGCACTGTAGCGGACTGTTCACGGAGGAGGGGGACTGTTCACGACACTGTAGTGGACTGTTCATGGGCGGTGCGAACACTGTTCATGGGGTGATATAGGGGCACTATTCACGGTACTGTAGCGGCGCTGTTCACAAAAAAGAAAATATTTGGCTCTTCTAGGTTTAGGGTTTTGCATGTGCATGGCAGTTAGGGTTTAGGTTTTTCGGTTGTGGTTTTAAATGGTTTCTAACTCCATGGATCCGATGAGCATGGAAGCTTCTTTGTATGTTACTTCTTCGGCGGGGTCAAGTGTTGTTCCTTCAAGGCTGCATGTCTCTATGCGTCCCTATGGTGGCGAGCCGGTTGATGGATGGGCTGATCCGCTGTTGGCAAGTTCCTCGCTGTCCGTTAGGGGTTCTTTGCCTCGATGTGAGGATGTTGTTGGCATGGTGGATTCGCTTGTGGGTGGTTCCTTGCCTACATCATTTATCAGGGGCTCTTCTTTTGCGGATCTTTTTAAGGTTGTCCCGATTCAGGTGGATTATGTTTCCGGTCCTTCGATTCTTTTGAAAAATGGTGGTTATGTGGCTATTAGGGTGGATCCCTCTGCTTATAAGTCTATATTGGAGGTTTGTAAGTTTTCTCTCATTGGTTGGGTTATCCTTCTTAGTGGTGAGAAACCTTGGAAGTTGGTTGATCTTAAAGCTAAGCTGCAGTCTGTTTGGAAGCTGAATTCAGTTTGGAGGCTGATTTCTTTAGGTAAGGGATACTTTCAGATTATGTTGAATTCAGATGCTGACAAGAATATGGTTTGGAGTTTGGGGTCTCTTAATCTTAAATCAGGTGTTTTACGGCTTCAGCCTTGGATTCCAGATTTTAACCCGACATTACAAAAGTCTTCAAATGTTCAGGTTTGGGTCCGTTTTTATAATCTGTCATGGGAATACTTACATCCGAAGATTATTTCCGATTTAACTAGAGGGATCGGAGTGCCTTTACGGCTTGACAGGGCTACTATAGAGGGTGATTTTGGACATTTTGCCCCTGTTCTAGTGGATATTGATGTTTCTATTATGCCTCCATCTTCTTTGCTTCTTGAAATGGATGATTCTCATAGTTCTTTCATATCAGTCGAATATGAGAATCTCCTGACTTTTTGTTCTACTTGTTCCTCCATTGATCATTTTCCCAGTACTTGTCGTTGGAACAAGTCTGGCAAGGGGATTTTGGTTAGTTCTAGTAAGCCCAATTAGGATAAAGATGGTCCGACCACGACTGTTGTTGATGGGGGGTTTTAGGTTCCCCGAAATCGTGCTCCTAAAATGGGTTTTCATCCTATTTCTGGTCCTCGGACGGAAGTTCCGGTTTCTAATGTCTTTGCCGCTATTCAATAGGATTTATGGTCTCTGGATTCAGATGTGGTTCATTCTTCGGCAGGTTCATATACGGTTTTGAGTATGATTTCTTCTACTAGTATAATTGTTTCGCTAGGTTTCACTTCTTTGATGGTTCCTGCTACTTCGGTGGTGACTGCTCAGGTTTGTCGGTCCATGCAGGGGGGCGGGGCGATGATTCTCTTACTGATGTTTTGGTAGCTTCTTTGGATCCAATTGTTTCAGCTATTTTCTCTGATTCTGTTTCTTTGACAGTTTCACGTGAGCAGCATTCTGGGAGTGTTAACGCAATCACAGTATTTTTTAGGTCCTCAGCAGTAGTCCCGATTTCTAATATCTTGGTGGTTCATGACTATTCTGTGGATATTGGGTCTGATTTGAGTGTGGATTTTTTCGGCAGGTCAGGCTTCTTCCTTTTTAGGATCGGGGATGATATTGGAGTCTTCTACTACTTATGGACTGGTTTTTGATGATCACTCCACTGTTCCGAACCAGACTGTTCTGGTCATAGATGCGTTGGTTCAGACAGTTCCTACTATTGTGGGATCTTTCTCTTTTCAACGTCCGCCATTTCTGCATGCTGCTTATGAGGTTAGAATGTCTGTTCTGGATCTTCTCAGATTTCCTCTTCAGTTGCAGGTTCTACCCAGAGTTCCGGACTTCCGGCCTCTAACTCTCAAGCTGAGCTCCGTCTCATTGTTGGTTCTTCATGGGCTTCTCAAACTAAGGCGGAAGGATTAGATGCTAGCAATATTTCTCAGAGGACGACGTTGATTACGCATAGGCTGATGAAGCTAAAGTCCAAGATGCGGACTTCTTCTGGCGTTTCTGATGATTATTGTCCTTTACTGGAATTGTCATGGTATTGGGAATGGGTTTTCAAGGCGTGTTCTTAAAGATTTGTGTCTTTTACACCGACCTTCTTTGGTTTGTATTGTTAAGCATATGGTAGTTTTTACTTCCATCTCGTCTGGTTTTTGCTCTTCTCTCAGTCTTCATTTAGTGGGTTTGAATGAAATTGGTGGTCTTTTACCGACGATTTGGGTATTTGCGTGTGCCTCTTATTCTGATGCTCAAATAGTCCGTTTTCATGAGTAGCAGCTTACGGTTTCACTCACGGTTAATTTTCGGTTGCTTTTTTACACTTTCGTTTATGCGAGTACATTAGTGGTTGTTCGAAGATCGATTTGGCAGTCTTTTTGGGACTTGGTGAGTTTGGTTTCTTCCTCTTGGTTGGTTGTGGGTGATTTCAACAATGTTTTGGGAGCTCATGAGTCTTTAGGCCATAGTTCTCTAGCTCGTAATTCCTGTGAGGATTTCAGGTCTATTATTGAGGATTATGATTTGATTGGTGTTTGCTCCCAATGTGCTCTTTTTAATTGGGCTAGGGGTCGTTATCCCTATACTAGAGTTGAAAGGAGGTTAGATAGAGTTTTAGTTTCTGAGGGTTGTATTTCTTGTTGGAGGGACATTTCTTGTGTGGCTCTCCTTCGTAGATTTTTGGATCATTGTCCATTGGTGATTCGATTGTCAGATATTGAGAACGTTAGTCCCTGACCTTTATGGTTCTAGAGCATATGGTTGGATCACCCAGATTTTATGACTTTAGTTTGTCGTATTTGGATTTCCTCTTTTATGGGTAAGCCTTCTCAGGTGTTTATCAACAAGCTGAAGATGTTGAAGAATGCTCTTATGACTTGGAATTGGGAGGTTTTCGGGGATCTTAACTCCAACATTACTGGGAAATCGGCAGAACTTTAGTCTATTCAGCTTCAGATGTCCAATCTGGGTTTTTAAGAGGAGCTTTTCTTAGGCGAGTCTCGTGTTCATCATGAGCTCAACGTGTTGTTACGCAGACATGAGTGCTTTTATTGTGATCGGTCAATGGTGAATTGGATGAAAGATGGTGACCGTAATTCCTTTTTCTTTCATGCCCCTGTCAGACGTAGGCAGTAGATGAACGCTTTGTGCTTACTGATGACCGTTCTAGTATCAAAGATCATATCATCGAGTTTTATTTGAATCTCTTTTCTTCGGATTCTTCTCGGGTAGAGACAAAGTTCTCGGTGGTAGAGGATATGATTCCTTCTTTGGTGACTGATGTGGAAAATGCTTTTCTGATTAGCATTCCTTCAATGGACGATATCAATGATGCGGTTTTTGCTATGGATGCAGCCTCTGCATCTAGGCTGGACAGTTTTTCTAGAGGGTTCTATCAGCGTTACTGGAAAGTGGTGGTTAGTGACGTGGTTCTTGCAGTTCAGGACTTTTTCCGCACATGGGTTATTTTTTCAGGTTTGAACTCCAGTTTCATTGTTCTTCTTCCGAAGTTGAAGGATTCGATTTCAATAGAGCAGTTTCATCTGATTGTGCTCAGTAACTTCTTGTTCAAAATCACTTCTAAAATTTTGGCGGATCGGTTAGCTCAGATTGCAGCTAGGATTGTCTCTCCTAATCAGTTTGGGTTCATCCGCGACCGTCACATTGAGGGATGTATCACTTTAGCTTCTGACTTATTGAATGTGATGCATAAGAAGTGTTATGGAGTCAATTTGGCAATGAAGATAGATATCAGCAAAGCTTTCGATACTCTGGATTGGTCTTTTCTTCGTAGAGTTCTTCATGCTTTTGGGTTTTCTCCAGTTTTTATGAATTGGATTGACAACATCCTAGGATCTTCAAGGCTTTCGGTGCTGATTAACAGATTTCCTAAGGGTTATTTTCATTGTTCTAGAGGGGTTCGTCAGGGTGACCCTCTTTCCCCTCTCTTGTTTGGTATTGCGGAGGAATTCCTTAGTAGGCTTCTGTCGAGGATGATGGATTTCTCTCAGTTATTGCCTATTTCTTCTCCGAGGGGATTTTTCACTCCTACTCATTTGCTTTATGCAGATGATGTTCTGATTTTTTACAGAGGCACGGTTCGGAATCTGAAGAATATCATGAATGCTTTTGAGGTTTATGTAACATTTCAGGTCAGCTGGTTAATTGGGGTAAGTCTTCTATCTATTTCAGATCTTCTGTTTCCCTATCCTGGATTGGTAGATTGCAGTCCTTAGTTGGTATGCAGATTGGTCAGTTGCCTTTCTCTTACTTGGGGGTCCCGTTATTTCGGGGAAAGCCCAAGAAGTTTGTGATACAACCTATCGCTGATAAAATCATGTTGAAGTTTGCTAAGTGGAAGGGGAAAGCCCTTTCTTTGGCCGGTCGTGCTACTCTTATCAAGTTGGTCATTACAGGCTCCTTTGTTCATTCTTTCATGATATACAAATGGTCTTTTTCTTTGCTGCGGTTGGTTAATCGCAAGTTGAGAAATTTTTATGGTCGGGTTCTTGTGAGGAGACTAAACTGATTCGGGTTGCTTGGGATCGTTGTTGTAAGCCTTACTCTCAATGTGGTCTTGGTTTGAAGGATCTTGGGTTATTGAATGATTCTCTTTTAAAAAAGCTCACCTGGAAGTTTATGACCTCTCAGAGTTTTACTTTTTCGTTTTGAGGGAGCGGTATCTCACTCAGCTTCAAAAATCTCATAAGGGGTATGTCACTTCGTCGATTTGGCCTTCTTTTCGTTCTCATTATTCAGATCTTCTTAAATAAGGTATTTGGCTCATTGGTGAGAATTCTCAGCTAGATTTTTGGAGCGACAATTGGTTGGGGGTTCCTATTCTTGAGCTTCTGAGGATTCCTGATTACTTGGCTAGCCTTCTCAGGGCAAGAGTTTCTGATTTTATCCATGAGGGTAGGTGGGTTCTTGACGATAGTTTTCGTGCCCGTTTTCCAGATCTATGTTTTCGGATCGATAGGATTGCTATCTCTCCAGGTGCAGATTCTTTGGTGTGGGCTCATTCTCGAGATGGGCATGTTTCTTACAAGTTGGCTTATTCCAGTATGATTTGTGATTCTCCGTAGGTCTCTTGGTGGAGAGATGTTTGGTGCCATTTTATCCCTCCTTTTCGGTCAACATTGACATGGCATCTTTGTTGAATCGGCTTCCCATAGAGGATCGCTTGTGTAGGGCTGGGTTTCACTTAGCTTCCCGGTGCAGTGTTTGTGGTGTTAACAGTGAGTCGTCTGATCATCTTTTCCTTCGGTGCCCCCTAGCAGCTGCTCTTTGGGAGGTGGTTTTTTCAGCTTTTCAGCGGCGTATTTCTGCCGATTCGTGGAGTTTGTTCCTCTCCCAAGCCATTTCATTTTCGTTTAGTGATCAGGTGCGGGTTTTATGGAAGACAGATATTCATGCCGTGGTTTGGAGTGTGTGGCTTGCCCGTAACCAGTGGATTTTTTAAAGTAAGGCTATGGAGTACAGATCTGCTTTGATTTGGTTTGGCGTGCGGTGTCTGACGCTAACCGGTTAGAGATTGGGTGTATGTGTAATTGTGTAGATGATCTTTTGATTCTTCGTCGGCTTGATCTTCGTGGTCGTTCGGCTAAGGCCCCAGTTATCAAGAGTGTGATTTGGTCGCCTCCGGCTCCTGGTTGGATCAAAGTTAATACTAATGGTGCCACCTTAAGTTCTCCAGGTGTAAGGGGATGTGGGGGTGTCTTTCGTAGTTGTAAAGCTTTTGTGAAAGGTTGTTTTGCTGTTCCTCTTGGTCAGGTGTTTGCGTTTGAGGAGGAACGTCTTGCAGATTCAATGGCCATTAATTTGGCTTGCTAGAATAGGTGGCATCGGAACTGGCTTGAGCGAGATTCTTCTTATGTGGTCCATCTGCTGGCCTCTCGCTCCGAGCAGGTTCCTTGGCGGATTCGGCAGGCTTGGCAACACTATATCTATTAGATATCAAAAATGCAGTTTCAAGTTTCTCATATCTTTAGGGAGGGGAATCAGGTTACTGACGCTCTTTCTAAGCATGATTTGGGGTTGGCGGTTGATTCGTGGTGGACAAACACCCCGTCTTTCTGCTCTTTGTTGGTTGGCAATGATTGTATGAGTCGGGGAGTCTTTTCGTTTTTCTTGATGTTTTCTGTTTCTATTTTTTATGGCATGCGTGCTAATGTTTTTGTTGGGATTGTTTCCCTTGGTTTTTATGCTTTTCTGGTTTTTGTTACTTTTCATTTTTTATTTTTATAATACGGATGGATACTGCCTAGGGGTTTTTCAGTATATGATCGCTTGTGATGCTTTTTCCCTCTAAGTCAATCCAATTTTATCAACAACAAAAAAATCTGTACTATTAAATCCAAACTGTTGTATGGATTTCATCACCATCTGAATCATATGATTAATTTCCAAAATCTGAAGATAAGAAATCTGTACTATTAAATCTCAACCATTGGATGGATTTCATCACCATCTGAACCATATGATTAATTTACAAAATATTATCTTCACTTTTTCCAAATAAGAAATCTGTACTATTAAATCTCAATCATTGGATGGATTTCATCACCATCTGAACCATAGGATTGATTTCTAAAATCTTATCTTCACTTTTTCAAAAATCCGAAGATAAGAAATTTATACTATTAAATCTCAACCATTGGATGGATTTTATCACCATCTGAACCATATGATTACTGTCCAAAATCTTATCTTCACTGTTTTCCAAATTCTGAAGATAAGAAATATGTACTATTAAATCGAAACCATTGGATGGATATTATCACCATCTAAACCATAAGATTAATTTCCAAAATCTTATCTTTACTTTTTGCAAAATACAAAATATTACCTTCATAGTTTCTATAAATAACATACCACACTATAATTAAATATATCTATTAAAATCATTGTGCTAAAAAATGACTTCAAATCAACGAAGTTCTTCATACACAAATGGTGAAGACTCACGCCTTTGTCATGTATATCTTGATATTTCCCAAAACTCAATTATAGGTATTAACCAATCCAAAGATAAATTCTGGTCTCGAGTTGAGACTGATTACAACAACTCAAAACCAGAGTTTATCACTCAAATACGACCCAAAAGATCTTTGCAATGTTGAAAGCAAATTATCCTTACTGCAATTTGCAAATTGAGGGGATGCGTACGACAAAATGAAAGTCTGAATCCAAGTGGTGCTTCAGAACAATATATTGTGAGTATTTGTTACGATTAAAGTTTTAGAAATATTATATCTAATATTGAATTTTAACTATATATTTGTATCATTTTACAGTTAAATCAAGCCAAAACGTTATTAACACAAGATAAGAATTACAAGAAAGGATTCAAATTTGATCATGTGTGGCTCATCCTTAAAGATACTGAAAAATTTGCAGATAACGCTAACAGTGCAACATCAGCCTTTCAAAAGCAAAGTGGCAACTTTGTATCATCACAATCACACACTCCAACTTCAAAGTCTCCCACATCGGCAACTTCTAGACAATCTTCATTTTCTCTTAAGATAAGTGATAAGGAAATTGGCAGTAGTTCAGCTGAACGGCTCATTTGGGTGAAGAATGCAAAATTTATAGTGGTCAAAAAACGGAACTTCGGCCCAAGAAGCAGGCCCACAAGTTAATTAAAGGATAAAAGAGTCAAGACCATTGAAAAGGCCCAATAAAGATTGAAATTACTAAAGCCCAACATGGACCAACAAAGAATATGCCCAAAAGCATGACCTGACCCACTAAGGTATTTGACCAAGCAAACATGTGGTCAAAAGAAATTTAAACAATCATAATCATGTCAGACGTTATGCGAATCCTAACGTCTGACGAGGTTCTTATTGCCAAATTCAAACGAATCAAAACGGGCAATAAAGGGCCCAATAATCATGTTCTCATAAAGGGCCAGATTGGTGAAGGCTCCAAGGCCTCACTATAAATACCAGACCCCTTCTCAGAGAAAGGGGTCCTGATTTTTTCAACTAATACATGAAATCTCTCTCAACTTAGCTCCGTAATTCTCTCCTTTCATTTATTGCAGTTCCACTTTCCAGTAGAGATCCACCTAATCTTTCTCAGAGACCGATCGACCCAATTCTCGATCGACCCACGTCGAGTCAAGGAACCCCTGGGCATCTATCCTTCAAATGTCATCGATATACAACATCGACCTGATCATCGATCGATCAACTTCAAGTCTAGGGACTCCTCTCTAGATAATGACCTATAAGATCCATTGATATCCATTATCGATCCAACCAAACCAACAAATAGCTCGATTCAATATATCGAGCACAACGGTTTGTCGCTCCAAACTCCATTCAATTTCAATTCATTCATCAAACAATATACTGACTTGAGCGTCGGAAAGTCCCCCTCAAGGGAACACTCTCTCATGTGGTTCGGCACCGCTTTATATTTTTCTCGTTTTACAGGTTGTCAGTGCCCACCTAGACGATTCAAATCAATTGTAGATCCAATCGACTACAGTTTAGCGCACACTGTAGGGCCCTGGCAATTTTTCTAGCCGAATACACATCCTAGTACCGATCAAAGACGATGACTGACTTTGGAGATATCGAGGAAAGGCTCGCTACTCTAGTAGCCCAAATGGCGGAAAATGCAACCCGGTTATAAAGCCTCGAAAAAGAGAACGAAAAAATTTAGGCCAAAAACATGGAGTTGTAGGGAAAGCTCGATCTTCTGTCTAGCAATGTGCCACTCACAAAGATGCAGATTGATCCCCCGTAGATCTCAGGGAACCAATACTGGCGACGAATGTAAATGCCACCTCAGCCAATCCGTTGACCCCGTTTGGAACACAAAGGGATTCAAACCAACAATATCCCATGAACTATGAAATGGTAAAATCAAACCTCCTCTTTTCTAACCCTAAGGTTGCACGTAGGTTTGCCGAGATAGAAGCGATGCTACTAAGAATCCCATGAGTACTTGCCCTTATCAAGCGAAGTGCAACAAACAGCTTGACACTCCGTTCATGGATGAGATCTCACTAATAGAGATGCCAAAGAAGATCAACTTCCTGGACGACCATGTAAGGATCTCTATTTTTGATTGGCTTATTTTATGATAAACCACATTGGGATTATTTATAATGGGAAATTTAGGTCTTATTGTGACTCTTCATCAACAAGCTTCCAAGATTCCAAAGAGCTTTAAGAGAGGTAGTTCACTTGTTCTTAACTCTTGAAGAGATTTAGTTACACACACACACACACACACACACACACACACACACACACACACACACACACACACACACACACACACACACACACACTTACATGCATTTGTATTGACATGCATTTGTTGTTGTAGGGAAAAATACGAAAATGCAGCGGAAGCGAGACTAAAAACGAATTTAGTATAGTTTAAAATTTTTCCAATATTTGAACCTTAACCCTTTAATTAATTAAACATACATATATTCAAAAGATATCATACCTCTTGTCGCGTGATCCGATTGACTTAGCGTCGATGGTAATCCGCAAGATCTTCCAATCCGATCACGAACGTGAATCACCTAGGAGCGTGGTCTCCCAATTCTTTGAATTGCGTACCTGAGAATGGAAAAACGAAATCTTCTTTCTTGATCCTTAATCACAACAACTCCAAGAGCCTAGAAAGATCGTTCCGGTCATTTTTGAATTCACAATCATTATGATTGAAACTCGTGTGAACCTAAATCAAAAGTGTGCACAAAACATTTTTATGTAAAGGCTTGCAAGTGCACTATCGAATTTAGAACTATCTTTATCTCTTCCTCTTGGCCGAATTTTCACTATGTTATAGAGTTGAAATATTTTTTATTCAAAAGCAAGAGAATAAAAAATTCTTTCTCTAAAAAAAAAAACTTTTTTTTTCTTCCTATTTCTATTAATTCCGAAATTAATAATATATATAGGTATACAAATCCTTTCCTAAAGAGGATTTACTTAGTGGGCAAGAATCCTATCTCTAGGTGGATTAAATTGGTGACAAATAATCCTTTTTCAAAAAAAAGATTTCTTTTTTACACCAAGACTCCTAATCCAACTCAAATAGTGTATTTGTGATTATATTAAAGACTTCCTTATTTGATTAGATAAATAAATTCTTTATTTATCTACTTACCAAATTAAGTCTTTTATATTTATTATACTACTATAATAGTATAGTAATAGGAAACATAATCCTAGTCAGAAAAAGATTTAGATTTTTAATTAAATAATTAATTAATCAATTAATTAATTTCCACTTAATCAAACAATAAAATAAAATAATATTTTAGGCTATTATTATAGCCTTGCCACACACACACAAAAATTATGGGCCAAATATTATTTTCTTATTTTATTTAATCCATTCAGGTTTTAAATAAAAGCCCACATGTGAACCAGACCCATTCTTACTAAAAGAAACAAGCCCACATGCCTCTCATTAATATATTAATATAATTTGAGCAGCCCATTAAATAGATAATGTGCAAATTATATTCTTAATATATTAAATACAATTCTAGATGGACCCATAAATTAGTCCGGTAGAATATATCAAGTGATCCATGCAAGTCCATGTGGATTGGGGATCTTGGCGGATTATCTAAATTTAAGCTTCAATAGACATAACATAATCACAATCAACAAATGATTCACTTAGGTCCGATCTATTAATTTTAGCTCATTCCACTAAAGAGCTAAAATTGAACTCTTAAATAAAGATAGAATAAGAAGATGTTTCTCATTCATACCCTAGACAATCTTATTGGAGATAGTGTATCCTCGTGAATAATATCAATAATCGCCAAGAGCTCATAGACCGCCTATAGCTCTCCTAGTTACCATATTTACTCATATGACCACGTTTTGAACTTATATATTTTGACTTGTCCAGAAGCCATGTTTTCAATAGACATTATCGAAAACTCAACGTTGAGATTTAATATCCAATGCCTCAAAATATCCATATGATAATATTATACTCTCATTCAATAAATTGAGCCACGATGTCCATAGTTATAAATAAAGTCCTCTATCGATTAACAAATGAATACTACCAAACTATCGATGATAGACTATGCTATATAATCGTACTCATTGATAGATCAAATGATAACACTTGCAATCATAAGTCCATCATTTATCTCAGGATTAAGATAGAATATCTGATTGTCCTCATAACAAAAGACTTGTATCTACTGACGGTTCAATGCACCTAGTGCACTAGATTCTATTACTTGAAGACCCTTCCGATGATTTTAGACTCATAATAACTCATTTGATCCCACTCAAATACCAGCAAAAGAATTCTACAACTTTATCAAGATAAAGGTGCCCAACATTTAACTTAAGTTGTGAACGTTTATTCAAGACTAACTAAAGAATTTTGTCTACCTCATACATATCTAGATGTACAAACAATTCTTCCTTTCTCATAGTCTTTTGACCTTATGATTATTAACTTTGACAATTATCATTATAAATGCTATAGGATTTTGTAAAACTAGAAATCACTTTATTAATATGAAAAGATTGTCAATTACAATATTACACTCTTGCTATTGAGCATAATCCTAACAATCTCCCACTTGCGCTATAGCAAGTGTGTCATATCTCTCATTCACATGTTCTCTAGGTGCCCATCAAAACTCTTCTGAGGTAGAGACTTTGTGAAAGGATCCGTTAGATTTTCTGTTGACGCGTTTTTGGTAATTGTCAAGTCACCTCTATGCACAATCTCCCTTAAAAGATGATACTTCCTTTCAATGTGTTTACATCTCTTATGACTTCTTGGTTCTCTAGAATTAGTCACTGCTCCACTGTTGTCACAATAAATAGTGATTTGCTTTTTCGCATTAGGAACTATTTCCATGTCAATCAAGAATTGGCGGAGCCAAACAACCTCATTGGCAGCTTCGCATGCAGCAATATACTCAGCTTCCATAGTGGAATCAGCAATACAGGATTGCTTGATACTCCTCCATATGACTGCTCCTCCTCTTATAGTAAACACAGATCCTGATGTGGATTTTTTGGAGTCAGAATCCGAATGGAAATTAGAATCTGTATGGCTAATGGGAATTAAATCCCCTCCAGAGTATACAAGCATATAATATCTTGTTCTGTTGAGATACTTGAAAATATGCTTGACTGCCGTCCAGTGATAAGGACCAAGTTTCGATTGAAACCTGCTAACTATGCCAACAGCAAAACAAATGTCTGGTCTAGTGCAGAGCATTGCATACATGAGACTTCCAACTGCCGAGGTATATGGAACTCTACTCATGAATTGCTCTTCATGCTGATTCTTAGGAACTTGTTCCTTAGAAAGTTTGATTCCATGTCTGAAAGGTAACATACCTTTCTTGGAATCCTGCATGGAAAACCTAGACAATATTTTGTCTATGTATGAAGCTTGGGATAATGCAATTGTTTTATTCTTTCTATCCCTTATTACTTCGATACCTAGAATAAAACTAGCTTCTCCTAAGTCCTTCATATCAAATTGTTTTGCTAACCATTCTTTTACTGATGTCAATACACCTATATCGTTTCCAATGAGTAGTATATCATCAACATAAAGAATTAGGAAAACCAACTTGTCGCCCTTTATCCTTTTATATACACAAGGTTCGTCAGGATTCTGAATAAATCCAAAACCTTTCACAGCTTGATCGAACCTTATGTTCCAGGATCTGGATGCCTGTTTTAATCCATATATAGATTTCTGCAACTTGCATACCTTTTCCATTTGGCCATTTTCAATGAATCCTTCTGGTTGCATCATATAGATGCTTTCGTCAAGATTTCCATTAAGGAAAGCTGTCTTGACGTCCATTTGCCCAATCTCTAGATCTAAAGATGCTGCAATGGATAAGAGTATCCTAATGGATTTAAGAATGGCCATATGAGAGAAGATTTCCTCGTAATCGATACCTTCTTTCTGTGTGTAACCTTTAGCTACCAATCTAGCTTTAAAAGTTTCCACATTTCTATCCATACATCTTTTCCTCTTGTATACCCACTTGCACCCAATGGGTTTTATCCCTTTAGACAAGTCTACAAGGGACCAGACTTTGTTATCGAACATGGATTCAATCTCAGATTGCATTACCTTTTGCCAATGACGATAATCAACATCCTCCATTGCTTCCTTATAAGTGTAGGGATCATCGTCGTCTGAGAGATTCTCCAGTGATTCCCCCAGACTGATTTATCTCTCGGGTTGTTTACTAACCCTCCCACTATGACGAGGAATGGTAGGTTGTTGATTTTGTGTTGGAGTGGAACTTACAATTTGGCCTGGGTGTAAAACCAGTTGTGGAATTGTATCTCCTGACATCTCATTCAGGACAATTCTACTTTTGGGCACAAAATTATTCATATAGTCCTTTTCTAGAAATGAATCATTTGTTGAAACAAATACTTTTAGATCTGAAGGACTATAGAAATAATATCCTTTAGTTCTTTTTGGATACCCCACAAATATACATGTTTCCGAACGAGACTCCATCTTTTTTGTCTTTCCTTTTAACACATGTGCAGGACAACCAAATATCCTCAAGTGTTGTAAACTAGGCTTTCGCCTAGTCCACAACTCATATGGTGTTTCAGGAACCGACTTAGATGGTACATCATTTAGAATGTATATTGCAGTTTGTAGAGCATATCCCCAAAAAGAAATAGGAAGCGTTGAATAACTCAACATTGACCTAACCATGTCTAAAAGAGTTCTATTTCTCCTTTCTACCACCCCATTTTGTTGAGGTGTACCTGATGCAAAAAACTGAGAAACTATCCCATTATCAATAAGATATTGCTAAAACTCACCAGATAGATATTCTCCACCACGATCAAATCTCAAGATTTTTATGTGTTTCTCAAGTTGATTTTCTACTTCAGCCTTGAATGGTTTGAACATGTCAAAAGCATCCGACTTATGTCTCATAAGATACAGATAGCCAAATCTCGAGTAATCATCTGTGAAGGTGATAAAGTACTCATATCCACCTCTAGCCTGAATGCTCATAGGACCACATACATCGGTGTGTATTAATCCTAAACATTCAGTGGCTCTTGCACCTTTGGTTGGAACGGCCTTTTAGTCATTTTACCTTCCAAACAAGATTCACAAGTTGGTAGATCATCAACCTTTAAGTCATTTAAAGGTCCGTCACATACCAATCTTTTAATCCTATTAAGGTTAATATGACCTAGGCGTAAATGCTAAGGATAGGTTTCATCTTTTGATAATTTTACTCTTTTATGATTAGATTCTGTTAATTCTATGTCTAACGAGTGAGAGATATTTCTATACAAAAAGAATAGACCATTTACCAATGTACATTTGCAAATAATTTTGTCATTCTTACTAATAATAAAAGCTTTATTAAAAGTAACCGAATATCCAAATTTATTTAAACAAGAAACTGAAATTAAATTCCTCTTGAATTGAGGTACATAATAAACGTCAATTAAATCTAAATGCCTACTAGAATCTAAAATAACTCTAATATCTCCCACTGCACTTGCAGACACTAACGTTCCGTTGCCCAAACGCAAGTTGATTTCATCTTTACTCAGCCTTCTCCTTTCTTGGAACCCCTGTAAGGAATAACAAACATGATTAGTGGCTCAAGAGTCTATGATCCAAGAATCTGTAGAATCTGCCAGAAAACATGTTTCAAGATAATTAATATTTCCTTCTTCCTTCTTATTCCAGACTTTGGGCAATTTCTTTTCCAATGTCCCTTTTCACCATAAAAGAAGCATTTCCCTTTGATCTTGGTTACTTTCTTGGTTTCTTTCTTGGTAGGCCCAAGTTGCTTTTTCTTCTGTTGTTTCTTGACCTTCTGACGGGTCTTAACAGTAGCAACTTTACCAACCGAATGAATCTCTTGACCTTTGTTTTTCACAAGGATCTTTTCAGCGCTTTAGGCCTGGTGTATTCCTTATTGTTCAAGGTGTAGTCCAACTTGAACTGATCAAAGGAATCCGATAGTGAGTTGACAATCATGTCAATTTTCATCTCACCATCTATCTTAGCACCATTAAGTTCTGCAACATTGAGATGTGCTATGACTTTCATCATATGATCTTTCACATCATGTCCAGGTTTCATCCTAAGATTCATAAAAGCAGTCACTGCCTCTCTCTTAGTCAACCTTGACCTCATAGCAAACATCTCTTCCAGAGACATCATTATATTAGCAGCAGACTCCATTCCTTCATGCTGCTGTTGCAACACGTCAGAGATAGTGGCCATAATGTAACATTTGACCATAGCATCTGAAGTCTTCCATTGCTCATACTCATCTCTTTGCAAAATATTAGATTCATTATTAGGAAGGGGTGGTTTAGGAGTAGTCAGAACAAACTTATATTTTTCACTTTGCAGCAATAACCCAATTTTCCTTTTCCATGTGACATAATTATCTCCAGTTAAAGTGTTATCTTTCAGGATGTTCATAAGTGATGGAGTCATGATTTCTGAATAAAACAAAATTATATATGGATAAATAATCATGATAAAGCATGTTTTAAATATTTATCTTGAATTAAATAAATAATTCAACCATAAAAATTCAACGGTGATCCAACACCCATAAACGTTACGCCTCCTCTGAGAGTACGTACCATTTATCAGTTGGACTAGGTCCCACCTAATTGTTAACATAACAACCAGCGTTTTCAATTTTAGCCTTGAAATTTTATTAACAAGAACTCTCGGGAGGATATTAATAAAATCACATTGAGTGTGTTACCAAGATATCGACCCTCAATTTTCTCTCACGAAAATCCCTCATCTGGGAGTAGATTTCGTTTAAGTTAATTGTCTAGTCTATCATTGTAAGGAAGTATTTTGCTAAATTCCATTTATGGACGCCCCTCAGAGGGATTACCAATAAATAATAAAGCTCGACTAACCTTGGAGGCCATAGGTGTTCTAACATACCTTCTCCCACTCAATTATTTAAGGCATGTGATTAAATTCCATAGAATGATTTTACCAAGTTATCTAGATGCCAATTAGATACCTAAATCATTCAATGCATGTTCATACCAAAAGAGATATATGAGTGGCACTCCTATTCTATATGACATGTTATCATATAACAACAAATATTGTAATATTTGCGGAAATATAAATAGCTACAATTTTGGTCCATCCTAGAAAAGCAAGTAAATTACATATGTTTGGAATACAAAATATTCTTTCTTGGCGAACAAATCTTCAAGCGGCCATCATCCACTTCCTCACCCCTCGGCTGCCACCTTTGGGTGTGCACACCCCTTGGGTCCATAAAGGGCCACCATGTGCAGCCCATTATGCCCAAAGGACTGTCATGCGCAGCCCATGACACATAAGTGGCTGCAGTGTGCAGCCCATGCATCTAACAAGCGTAGCTACGCGCTAACGTGCACGAACCCTTGTTGCCATGGTGCGCACGATACCAAGCTAGTTCCTGTTGCTTCCTCTTCCGCTTCTAATTCTTCAACTCTTCGAATCTTCGAAACTTTAATGTATTACAGAAGATTTTACACAATAAATTACTGCAGTATTTTTTTTAATTCACTACAGTATTTTTTACACAAGAAAAACTGCACTATTTTATACAAAAAAAAAAAACTGCAGTATTTTTTAATACAATAAAAATATAGAGAATCTAGCAACTACCAAGAAGGAACTTATGACGATAATAGGCCACCCTTGTTGTTACAATTCCGAAACAAAAATACATTGAAATTCTACGACCAAAATCGAGCAATAACAATTCACTTTATAATAACATATATAAATCCATACATGCCACATGTAATTATATATGCGAATACCTAGAGTGCCATCTCTTTCTAAAACATGCATAATCACAATAAAAAGAAATAGATTCACGTATATATACGTTAATTAATTAAAGGGTAAACAAGGCTCTGATACCAATTGTAGGGAAAAATACGAAAACGCAGCGGAAGCGAGACTACAAACGAATTTAGTATAGTTTAAGATTTTTCCAATATTTGAACCTTAACCCTTTAATTAATTAAACATACATATATTCAAAAGATATCATACCTCTTGTCGCGTGATCCGATTAACTTAGCGTCGATGGTAATCCGCAAGATCTTCCAATCCGATCACGAACGTGAATCACCTAGGAGCATGGTCTCCCTATTCTTTGAATTGCGTACCTGAGAATGGAAAAACGAAATCTTCTTTCTTGATCGTTAATCACAAAAATTCCAAGAGCGTAGAAAGATCATTCCGGTCACTTTTGTATTCACAATCGTTATGATTGAAACTCGCGTGAACCTAAATCGAAAGTGTGCACAAAACCTTTTTATGTAAAGGCTCGCAAGTGCACTATCGAATTTAGAACTATCTTTCTCTCTTCCTCTTGGCCGAATTTTCACTATGTTCTAAAGTTGGAATTTTTTTTTTATTCAAAAGCAAGAGAATAAAAAATTCTTTCTCTAAAAAAAAACTTTTTTTTCTTCCTATTGCTATTAATTCCGAAATTAATAATATATATAGGTATACAAATCCTTTCCTAAAGAGGATTTACTTGGTGGGCAAGAATCCTATCTCTAGGTGGATTTACTTGGTGACAAAGAATCATTTTTCAAAAAAAGATTTCTTTACTGCTAATCCAACTCAAATAGTGTATTTGTTATTATATTAAAGACTTCCTTATTTGATTAGATAAATAAATTGTTTATTTATCTACTTACCAAATTAAGTCTTTTATATTTATTATACTACTATAATAGTATACTATTAGGAAACATAATCATAGTCAAAAAAAGATTTTGATTTTTAATTAAATAATTAATTAATCAATTAAATAATTTTCATTTAATCAAACAATAAAATAAAATAATATTTTAGGCTATTATTATAGCCTTGCCGCCCACACACAAAAATTATGGGCCAAATATTATTTTCTTATTTTATTTAATCCATTAAGGATTTAAATAACAGCCCAGATATGAACCAGACCCATTCTTACTAAAAGAAACAAGCCCACATGTCTCTCATTAATATATTAATATAATTTGAGCAGCCCATTAAATAGATAATGTGCAAATTATATTCTTAATATATTAAATACAATTCTGGATGGACCCATAAATTAGTCTGGTAGAATATATCAAGTGATCCAAGCAAGTCCGTATGGATTGGGGATCTTGGCGGGCTATCTAAATTTAAGCTTCAATAGACATAACCTAATCACAATCAACAAATGATTCACTTATGTCCGATCTATTAATTTTAGCTCATTCCACTAAAGAGTTAAAATTGAACTCTTAAATAAAGATAGAATAAGAAGATGTTTCTCATTCATACCCTAGACAATCTTATTAGAGATAGTGTATCCTCGTGAATAATATTAGTAATCGCCAAGAGCTCATAGACCACCTATAGCTCTCCTAGTTACCATATTTACTCATATGACCACGTTTTGAACTTGGATATTTTGACTTGTCCAGAAGCCATGTTTTCAATAGATATTATCAAAAACTCAACGTTGAGATTTAATATCCAATGCCTCAAAATATCCATATGATAATATTATACTCTCATTCAATAAATTGAGCCACGATGTCCATAGCTATAAAGGAAGTCCTCTATCAATTAACAAATGAATACCACAAAACTATCGAGGATAGACTATGCTATATAATCGTACTCATTGATAGATCAAATGATAACACTTGCAATCGTAAGTCCATTATTTATCACAGGATTAAGATAGACTATCTGATTGTCCTCATAACAAAAGACTTGTATCTACGGACGGTTCTAGATAAAGTATTTCATTATGATCCTGTTCAATGCACCTAGTGCACTAGATTCTTTTACTTGAAGACCCTTCCGATGATTTTAGACTCATAATAACTCATTTGATCCCACTCAAATACCAGCAAAAGAATTCTATAACTTTATCAAGATAAAGGTGCCCAACATTTAACTTAAGTTGTGAACGTTTATTCAAGACTAACTAAAGAATTGTGTCTACCTCATACATATCTAGATGTACGAACAATTCTTCCTTTCTCATAATCTTTTGACCTTATGATTATTTACTTTGACAATTATCATTATAAATGCTATAAGATTTTGTAAAACCAGAATTCACTTTATTAATATGAAAAGATTGTCAATTATAATATTACACTCTTGCTATTGAGCATAATCCTAACAGTTGTTGCACACACAGACACACACACACGTATTTGTGATGTTATGCATTTGTTCCTTATTGCTTTTGTGTGCATTCTTTCCACATTCACACTTGCACTTCTTTCTTAGTCTTATATGTATAATTGTTTGGTGTAATTCATTTCCTAATGTGTGTTAGGAAACGTTCGTGCCCGCACGTTGGTGTGTTTTTTTCTTAGCGCAATGAGTGACCTCCCTAAAGGTCTCTATTGTTCGGGTTGTGTACGGGCCTCTTACCCGCGCAATATCCATGCACTGACCATGGGTTTCCTTGGGTATGTTTTTGCACGGGTTGTGCAAGGGTTCCCGATGTAGGGAAAAATACAAAAACGCAGCGGAAGCTTGACTAAAAATGAATTTGGTATAGTTTAAAATGTTTCCAATATTTGAACATTAACCCTTTAATTAATTAAACATACATATATTCAAAAGATATCATACCTCTTGTCGCGTGATCCGATTAACTTAGCGTCGATGGTAATCAGCAAGATCTTCCAATCTGATCACGAACTTGAATCACCTAGGAGCGTGGTCTCCCTATTCTTTGAATTACGTACCTGAGAATGGAAAAACGAAATCTTCTTTCTTGATCGTTAATCACAAAAATTCAAAGAGCCTAGAAAGATCGTTCCGGTCACTTTTGAATTCACAATCGTTATGATTGAAAATCGCGTGAACCTAAATCGAAAGTGTGCACAAAACCTTTTTATGTAAAGGCTTGCAAGTGCACTATCGGATTTAGAACTATCTTTCTCTCTTCCTTTTTGCCGAATTTTCACTATGTTCTAGAGTTGGAATTTTTTTTATTCAAAAGCAAGAGAATCAAAAATTCTTTCTCTAAAAAAAACATTTTTTTTTCTTCCTATTGCTATTAATTCCGAAAATAATAATATATATAGGTATACAAATCCTTTCCTAAAGAGGATTTACTTGGTGGACAAGAATCCTATCTTTTCCACACCCAAGACTCCTAATCCAACTCAAATAGTGTATTTGTGATTATATTAAAGACTTCCTTATTTGATTAGATAAATAAATTGTTTATTTATCTACTTACCAAATTCAGTCTTTTATATTTATTATACTACTATAATAGTATACTACTTGGAAACATAATCCTAGTCAGAAAAAGATTTTGATTTTTAATTAAATAATTAATTAATCAATTAAATAATTTACATTTAATCAAACAATAAAATAAAATAATATTTTAGGCTATTATTATAGCTTTGCCGCC
The DNA here is from genome assembly GCA_033220585.1 of Dipteronia sinensis. Taxonomy (NCBI): domain Eukaryota; kingdom Viridiplantae; phylum Streptophyta; class Magnoliopsida; order Sapindales; family Sapindaceae; genus Dipteronia; species Dipteronia sinensis. Next base: position 44,068,987 of record CM065638.1, on the reverse strand, counting down.
CACACAAAAAATATGGGCCAAATATTATTTTCTTATTTTATTTAATCCATTCAGGTTTTAAATAAAAGCCCACATGTGAACCAGACCCATTCTTACTAAAAGAAACAAGCCCACATGCCTCTCATTAATATATTAATATAATTTGAGCAGCCCACTAAATAAATAATGTGCAAATTATATTCTTAATATATTAAATACAATTCTAGATGGACCCATAAATTAGTCCGGTAGAATATATCAAGTGATCCATGCAAGTCTGTGTGGATTAGGGATCTTGGCGGGCTATCTAAATTTAAGCTTCAATAGACATAACCTAATCACAATCAACAAATGACTCACTTAGATCCGATCTATTAATTTTAGTTTATTCCACTAAATAGCTAAAATTGAACTCTTAAATAAAGATAGAATAAGAAGATGTTTCTCATTCATACCCTAGACAATCTTATTGGAGATAGTGTATCCTCGTGAATAATATTAGTAATCGCCAAGAGCTCATAGACCGCCTATAGCTCTCCTAGTTACCATATTTACTCATATGACCACGTTTTGAACTTGGATATTTTGACTAGTCCAGAAGCCATGTTTTCAATAGACATTATCGAAAACTCAACGTTGAGATTTAATATCCAATACCTCAAAATATCCATATGTTAATATTATACTCTCATTCAATGAATTGAGCCACGATGTCCATATCTATAAATGAAGTCCTCTACCGATTAACAAATGAATACCACAAAACTATTAAGGATAGACTATGCTATATAATCGTACTCATTGATAGCTCAAATGATAACACTTGCAATCATAAGTCCATCATTTATCTCAGGATTAAGATAGACTCTCTGATTGTCCACATAATGAAAAGACTTGTATCTACTGACGGTTCTAGATAAAATATTTCATTGTGATCCTATTCAATGCACCCAGTGCACTAGATTCATTTACTTGAAGACCCTTTAGATGATTTTAGACTTATCATAACTCATTTGATCCCACTCAAATGCCAGCAAAAGAATTCTACAATTTTATCAAGATAAAGGTGCCCAACCTTTAATTTAAGTTGTGAACGTTTATTTAAGACTAACAAAAGAATTGTGTCTACCTCATACATATCCAGATGTACGAACAATTCTTCCTTTCTCATAGTTTTTTGACCTTATGTTTATTTACTTCAACAATTATCATTATAAATGCTATAAGATTTTGTAAAACAAGAAATCACTTTATTAATATGAAAAGATTGTCAATTACAATATTACACCCTTGCTATTGAGCATAATCCTAACAATCTCCTACTTGCGTTATAGCGAGTGTGTCATATCTCTCATTCCCATGTTCTCTAGGTGCCCATCAAAACTCTTATAAGGTAGAGCCTTTGTGAAAGTATCCACTAGTTTTTCTGCTGACGCGATTTTGGTAATTGTCACGTCACCCCTATGCACAATCTCCCTTAAAAGATGATACTTCCTTTCAATGTGTTTACCTCTCTTATGACTTCTTGGTTCACTCAAATTAGCCACTGCTCCACTGTTGCCACAGTAAATAGTGATCTGCTTATTCGCATTAGTAACTATTTCCAAGTCAATCAAGAATTGTCGGAGCCAAACAACCTCTTTACAGCTTCACATGCAGCAACATACTCAGCTTCCACGGTGGAATTAGCAATACAGGATTGCTTGATACTCCTCCATATGACTGTTCATCCTCCTATAGTAAACATAGATCCTGATATGGATTTTCTGGAGTCAGAATCCGAATGGAAATCAGAATCTGTAAACCCAATGAGAATTAAATCCCCTCCAGAGTATACAAGCATATAATCTCTTGTTCTCTTGAGATACTTGAAAATATGCTTGACTGTCGTCCAGTGATCAGAACCAGGTTTCGATTGAAACCTGCTAACTATGCCAACAACAAAACAAATATCTGGTCTAGTGCAGAGCATTGCATATATGAGACTTCCAACTACCGAGGCATATGGAACTCTACTCATGAATTACTCTTCATGCTGATTCTTAGGAACTTGTTCCTTAGAAAGTTTGATTCCATGTCTGAAAGGTAACATACCTTTCTTGGAATCCTTCATGGAAAACCTAGACAATATTTTGTCTATGTATGAAGCTTGGGATAATGCAATTGTTTTATTCTTTCTACCCCTTATTACTTGGATACCTAGAATAAAACTAGCTTCTCCTAAGTTCTTCATATCAAATTGTTTTGCTAACCATTCTTTTATTGATGTCAATATACCTACATTGTTACCAATGAATAGTATATTATCAACATAAAGAATTAGGAAAACCAACTTGTCGCCCCTTAACCTTTTATATACACAAGGTTCGTCAGGATTCTGAATAAATCCAAAACCTTTCACAGCTTGATCGAACCTTATGTTCCAGGATCTGGATGCCTGTTTTAATCCATATATAGTGGTGGATCATCAACCTTTAAGTCACCTAAAAGTCCGTCACATACGAATCTTTTAATCCTATTAAGGTTAATATGACCTACGCGTAAATGCCAAAGGTAGGTTTCATCTTTTGATAATTTTACTCTTTTATGATTATGTTCTGTTAATTCTGTGTCTAACAAGTGAGAGATATTTCTATGCAAAAAGAACATACCGTTTTCCAATGTACCTTTGCAAATAATTTTGTCATTCTTACTAATAATAAAAGCTTTATTAAAAGTAACCGAATATCCAAATTTATTTAAATAAGAAACTGAAATCAAATTCCTCTTGAATTGAGGTACTTAATAAATGTCTATTAAATCTAAATGCCTACTAGAATCTAAAATACCTCTAATATCTCCCACTGCACTTGCAGACACTAAGGTTCCGTTTCCCAAGCTCAAGTTGATTTCATCTTTATTCAGCCTTCACCTTTCTTATTCTGAGACTTTGGGCAATTTCTTTTCTAATGTCTCTTTTCACCTCAAAGGAAGCATTTCCTTTTTCACCACAAAGGGATTTGATCTTGGTTACTTTCTTGGTTTCCTTCTTGGTAGGCCCAAGTTGCTTTTTCCTCTGTTATTCCTTGACCTTTTGACGGGTCTTAACAGTAGCAACTTTACCAACCGAATGAATCTCTTGACCTTTGTTTTTCACAAGAATCTTTTCAGTGCTTTGAACATCTTGCATTAGGCCTTGCAAGGTGTATTCCTTATTGTTCAAGGTGTAGTCCAACTTGAACTGATCAAAGGAATCCGATAGTGAGTTGACAATCATGTCAATTTTTATCTCACCATCTATCTCAGCACCATTAAGTTCTGCAACATTGAGATGTGCTATGACTTTCATCATGTGATCTTTCACAGCCTGTCCAGGTTTCATCCTAAGATTCATAAAAGTAGTCACTGCCTCTCTCTTAGTCGACCTAGACCTCATAACAAATATCTCTTCCAGAGACATCATTATATCACCAGCAGACTCCAGTCCTTCATGCTGCTATTGTAACACGTCAGAGATAGTGGCCATAATGTAACATTTGGCCATATCATCTGAATTCTTCCATTGCTCATACTCATCTCTCTGTAAAATATTAAATTCATTATAGGGAATGGGTGGTTTAGGAGTAGTCAGAACAAACTTATGCTTTTCACTTTGCAGCAACAACCCAATTTTCCTTTTCCATGTGACATAATCCTAGGAAACATAATCCTATAATAGTATACTACTAGGAAACATAATCCTAGTCAGAAAAAGATTTTGATTTTTAATTAAATAATTAATTATTCAATTAAATAATTTACATTTAATCAAACAATAAAATAAAATAATATTTTAGGCTATTATTATAGCCTTGCCGCCCACACACAAAAATTATGGGCCAAATATTATTTTCTTATTTTATTTAATCCATTCAGGCTTTAAATAAAAGTCCACATGTGAACCAGACCCATTCTTACTAAAAGAAACAAGCCCACATGCCTCTCATTAATATATTAATATAATTTGAGCAGCCCATTAAATAGATAATGTGCAAATTATATTCTTAATATATTAAATACAATTCTAGATGGACCCATAAATTAGTCCGGTAGAATATATCAAGTGATCCATGCAAGTCCGTGTGGATTGAGGATCTTGGCGGGCTATATAAATTTAAGCTTCAATAGATATAATCTAATCACAATCAACAAATGATTCACTTAGGTCCGATCTATTAATTTTAGCTCATTCCACTAAAGAGCTAAAATTGAACTCCGTAAATAAAGATAGAATAAGAAGATGTTTCTCATTCATACCCTAGACAATCTTATTGGAGACAGTGTATCCTCGTGAATAATATCAGTAATTGCCAAGAGCTCATAGACCGCCTATAGCTCTCCTAGTTACCATATTTACTCATATGACCACGTTTTGAACTTGGATATTTTGACTTGTCCAGAAGCCATGTTTTCAATAGACATTATCGAAAACACAACGTTGAGATTTAATATCCAATGCCTCAAAATATCCATATGATAATATTATACTCTCATTCACTAAATTGAGCCACGATGTCCATAGCTATAAATGAAGTCCTCTATCGAGGATAGACTATGCTATATAATCGTACTCATTGATAGATCAAATGATAACACTTGCAATCGTAAGTCCATCATTTATCTCAGGATTAAGATAGACTATCCGATTGTCCTCATAACAAAAGACTTGTATCTACGGACGGTTCTAGATAAAGTATTTAATTATGATCCTGTTCAATGCACCTAGTGCACTAGATTCTTTTACTTGAAGACCATTTCGATGATTTTAGACTCATCATAACTAATTTGATCCCACTCAAATGCCAGCAAAAGAATTCTACAACTTTATCAAGATAAAGGTGCCCAACATTTAACTTAAGTTGTGAATGTTTATTCAAGACTAACTAAAGAATTGTGTCTACCTCATACATATCCAGATGTACGAACAATTCTCCCTTTCTCATAGTCTTTTGATCTTATGATTATTTACTTTGACAATTATCATTATAAATGCTATAAGATTTTGTAAAACCAGAATTCACTTTATTAATATGAAAAGATTGTCAATTACAATATTACACTCTTGCTTTTGAGCATAATTCTAACACCCTACCCGTGCAGTACCCGTGCACTGAGGATGGTTTTTCTCGGCTTCTCTTTTACATGGGTAGTGCGTGGGTCCCCTACCCTCACACTGGACCTGCGTAGTGCCCTGTTTTCTAGTCTAGTTTTTCAAAATGATGTAGTTTTGTTTAGGGCTTCTATATATATGTTCTCTTCTCTTCCTTTTCGTTTTAAGAGCTTCAAGAATCAAGTTTTAGAGAGAGGAAGTATCTTTTAGAGAGAGAGAGAAGCTCCAAGACTTGTTCTTTACCTCTCCAAACCCAAAACTCATCATTCATTCATGAATCAAATATCTTCTAGCTTCATCTAGGATGTTTTTCTTGCATGGATCTTCATCTTTGAGTTAACTTGGTAAGTTGAACAAAAATCTCATCTTTGTTATTTGTTCATACATTCCAAGATGATGTTTTTATTGCATTTATTAGTTTATTAAATGCTAGGACTCTATTTATTGCATCTATTTATGAGTTCCTTTGTATGATTGGGTTTGTATTCTGATAGCTAGAATTTAGGACTATTTTTCCCCTTGGCTAAGTCTTTATGCTTTGCATCTAGACATTGTTGTTTAGGACTTGTTGATTGCATTTGTTAATTGCATTTGTTAATTGCATTTATTGTCATTGCCATGTTTAATGACAACTCTTGTTTGATGACTAGAGTTTAGACTTGCATATCTTTATCTAGTTAGGTCTTTATGAGCATTCATATAGACATTGATATCTATGATTGATTTTATTGCCATCATATAATCTCTAGATAAGCATTTAGTGTTGCCTAGCATTACTTGCATATTTGAATATTTTTACATAGTCACATAGGTTGTTTATCTGTTCTTGAGAGTTAATTCTTGTGACTAGAAGGTGTAGTGCACAAGTGAAGTCTTGCAACCAAGGTGTGGTTGGCAAGCAAAGTGATCAAGAATTCATTATAAAGACCCGTTGGGTAGTAGTTGTGGGTTAGTGTCCGAGAATGGTGTGACTAGAGGTCAACCTAGATTGTAAACATCATTACAATAGTGGATTTGAGGATCGGAGTGGCTAAGTGGCTAGCCCATGGTTTTTCCCTTATTGAAGGGTTTCCACTTAAAAATCAAGTGTCTTTTAATTTCCGCATTTTATACTTGATTTTGTATGTTTGTTTATGAGATAAATTTTTAATATTGACTAATCAAGAATAGTTGGTAATTAACTTTATTAAAACCTATTCACCCCCCTCTAGGTTAGGTTAGGCACACGCTTTGTAGTTGTTTTTTCAGATCACATCGCCCAATACAAACAGCGAATGTTTACGACGGCGATCCCAGAGATCAGAGGGAGGCGTGTATGTGTAAGAGGTTCGTTTCGAGCCTCACGGGTCCTGCTCTCCATCGGTATACCAATCCCCTAAACATCTCAATCAGTTCATTTGCCTAGTTGACCTATACTTTTGTCAAACTATTCACAAGCAGTAGAAAATTGGAGAAGTAATCAGACGACCTCTACACCATTGCCCAGTAAAGAGGAAAGCGAATACGTGATTACGTAGGTCGGTTCAATAAAGAAAAGGTATCTATCCCTAACTTTAATCCTGCTACTGTTATTTCTGCTTTTAGGAAAGGGCTACAATACGATGTAGACCTGTACAAAGAGCTCACCAAGTACCCGTGTCGAACGACGAAGGATGTGCTGGTAAAAGCATGGGCTCAGATCAAGTAGGAGGAAAACGAGTCAAACTACCAACCTCCAATTTAGCCACATCATGATTATAGGCGCAGTCAGGGTGTAGACAGGAGGGCAGACGATCAACGAAGCAACTCAAACAAATAGAACATGACAGAATATAAGAGGCGACCATATGATATACCGCCATAGATCGATAACAGGTAAAAAGATCGAGTCCCTATGTACAATCCCAGTATCGAGCCATCGAAAGTAGTCAACATGTTGAGAGGCATGGGAAATTTGATGAGATGGCCTCCCAAAATGTCTTCTCCACTAGGACATAGGATTTCAAACAGGTGGTGTGAGTTCCACGATAATCATGGACATCGAACGTGTAAGATCCTCATTTTTTTATTGGCTTATTTCGTTGACAAACCATAATTGAGGTTTAATTATGTAAGGGTAGATTAGGTGTTTCATTGTTTGTGATCAAGCTTAAATGGAATTCAAGCACTCAAGCTCAAGAGCTCATTGAAAGTATATCACTTGTGATTAACCATTTGAAGAGACCGGTTGCACACACACACTTATCATGCATGCCTTAGATTTCTTGCTTTTGTGTTCATTGCATGTGTGCATATTCTTCACTTCACATGTGCACCACTTTGTTATGTTTTGTGTGTATGCTTGTTGAGTTCGTGTGTTGGTCGTCATGCGCCACACAAGCTCATCTCGAGCAGAGGTTCAACACTGGTCGTGCGCTGGTCGGTCATGCGCCAGACCAGCACACAATGCATTTCTGGGCACGTTTTTGCTCAAAACGACGTAGTTTTATTTAGCCCTATTATATATGTTCTCTCTTTCTCCTTGCTCGTGTGTGGAGTTCAAAAACTAACCTAAGTGAGAGAAAGCCATTCCTGAAGAGAGAGAGGTTCTAAGAACTCACTTTTACTCAACCAAACATTTTCCCATAAGCATCTAGCATCTTTCTTGCATCATCTAAGTATGGGTCTTCCTGTTTTTCTTTGACTAGGTAATTTCTACATGTCCTAGAATCTCTTGTTTCATTCTTATGACATGTTTGCCTATGATTAGCATTTACTTTGTGATTAAATGCATGACTCCTTAATTAATGTTGTTTCTAACATGCTTGAGTCTTGGTTTATTGGTTGAGATGTGTTGTTTGTGATAGCTTACATATATGACCATTTTACCCTTTAGCTAAATCTCCTGGCCTTGAATTTAGATATTGATATCTAGGATTGTTCATCTTGCCATTATTAAATCTCTAGATAAGCATTTAGTGTAGCCTAGCATTAATTGCATATTAGAATATTGTCATATATTCACATAGGTTGTTTTATCTCTTTATGGATTGTTAAGCTTTGTGACTAAGTGGATTAGTGCACAAGCAGTTGGTCTAGAATCACTATTAAAGGCCCGTTGAGTAGAGTGAAAGGGTTAGTGACCAAGAATGGTGTGACTAGAGGTCAACCTAGGTTGTAAACTTTAATTCAAATAGTGGATTCAAGGACCGTGTGTGGCTAGAAGGATAGTCTGTGAGTTTTTCCTAGTTGGAGGGTTTCTTAGGTAAATCAATCCTTGTGTTTTTATTATTTTCGGAAAATTTGCTATTGATTGATTGCTTGCTAATATGGGGTAAAGTTGTTAATATTGATTAAGTCAAAAAATTGGTAATTAATCGATTAAAACTTATTCACCCCATTCTAGGTTAGTTTAGACAGTCTTAGATTATTTTCAGAATGGATGAGTGCATCACCTTGAAACTCGAAGTAATGGAATTGTTGAAGCAAGGACCGGTGAAAGAATTCTTGACCGATAAATGGAAAGCCATCTGAGCGCAATGAGACGATCAACAGAAAGGTATATGGAATGACTCTCCTCAGATCCACCTCGTCCAAAATGCACTGTCAACTTCATTTCGGGCAGATCCGAGGTGAGTGGAATATCACACTTCGCAGTCAAGAGACACACTCGACATGTATCAAATACGGAGGTGAGACCTTTCCATACCAATGACCTTTTGGTCGATATGGTTATATTCTTTAGCACAATTGATAGTTCAAATTTATTTTCACCTCACCACGATACGTTGGTTATTTCGTTGTTTATAGCCAATTGTCTGATCAAGCGTTGTTTGGTTGACAATGGCGTTCAACTAACATTTTGTTTTTGATTGCTTTGATAGAAATGCAGATTGAATAATCAAGATTCACTCACCGCCCGACCACTCTGTAGGATTCAGCGGAGAAGCCAAGAGCACGAATGGAGAAATTACTCTCCCCGTATATACAGAGGGAGTAAACATACAAACAAATTTCTTTGTGCTCGACTGCCAGTCAGCATACAATGTGATTATAGGTCTACCGTGGATTCACGAGCTTCGAGTAGTCCCGTCGATCCTTCATCAGACCATCCGGTTTCCAATCAAATGAGGGGTGCGAGGAATTAGAGGAGAACAGAAAACATCCAGAGAGTGCTACCAGATGAGTCTAAAGGAAAAAAGCACGAATTATAGCAATTACAGAAACCTACAGCGGAGCTCGGCCCCGACCATCATGAAGTAGAAGAACTTGACTAAGTACAAATCCACCCCTACATCCTGGAGCATAAGGTTCAGATAGGCTCGAGACTCGCCTCTACGCTAAGGGAAAGATTGATCGAGTTACTTACATAACACCATGACAGTTTTGCTTGGTCGCACGAAGATATGGTGGGAATCGACCCTGAGGTCATGGTACATCGACTTCAAGACAATCCTGTCCATCGACCAATGAAGCTAAAAAGGAGGAAGTTTGCCCCCGAGCAAAACATAATCATTAACAACGAGATCCAGAAACTAATCAACATCGGATCAGTGAGGGAAGTCAACTACCCTGATTGGTTGGTGAATGTGGTCATGGTGAAAAAGAAAAACGGGAAATGAAGAGTCTACATCGACTTTACTGACCTAAACAAAGCGTGCCTGAAGGACTCATTACCTCTTCCCCACATTGACATGCTAGTTGATGCCATGGTAGGATATGAACTATTGAGCTTCATGAACGCCTTCTCTTGCTATAACCAAATCCTCATGCACCCCGATGATCAGGAAAAAATGGCATCCATAACTAAACGAGGTATTTTATATTATAAAGTTATGCCGTTTGGTCTTAAAATACAGGTGCAACATATCAAAAGATGGTGAACAAGATGTTCACAGAAATGTTGGGGGAAACGACAGAGGTCTACATTGACGGTATGCTAGTCAAATCGCTCATAGCAGAACAACACCTCGAGCACTTGAGGCAATCCTTCGAAGTGCTCGACATGTATCACATGAAACTTAACCCTTCAAATGTTCATTTGGTGTGTCTTCAAGGAAATTCCTAAGCTATCTTGTCACCCACAGCGGAATTGAGGCGAACCCCCAGCAAATCCAATCCATCATGGGAATCGAATCCCCCAAGTGTATCAAGGATGTACAAAAACTGACAGGTTGAATAGCAGCTTTGGGACGATTGATCGCTAGATCTTCAAAAAGGCGCCACTGATTCTTCGAAGCCCTGAAGAAGAACAAAGACTTCGTATGGACCGAAGAGTGTGAGAAAGCACTGTAGGAGTTAAAAATATACCTCACTACCCCTACCTTACTATCGAAGCCAGTTAATGGGGAGACCCTCTGTCTACTTGGCTATATCAGAGACATCTGTCAACGTAGTATTGATAAGGGAGGACGATGGCAAGCAATTGCTGGTTTACTATGTAAACAGTTCGTTATTCGATGCTGAAACTTGGTATAGTCAGCTGGAAAAGCTGGCACTCGCACTCATCGTGGCTGCCAGGAAGCTTCGACCTTACTATCAGTGCCACCCGATAGTCGTGCTCACGACACATCCATTGAAAAGCATACTCTACAAGCCAGAGTTATTCGGTCGACTTACGAAATGGGTAGTGGAGCTCAGCGAGCACAAGATCTCTTATCGACCCAGAACTATGATCAAATCTCAGGTATTAGTGTCGCTTATTTTTCCCCTAACTCACATGCGTAGGTTGAGAAAGAAATGTTGAACATTGTAAACAGTCCAATCCCAAGAATTTGGGCCTTAGCAGTTGACGTCTCGAGCAACATCAAGGGAAGCAGACTTGGGATTGTTTTTCCATCTCTAGTGAGGATCGTAGTCTAGCAGGCAATCAGCTGTGGATTCAAAGTAAATAACACGAGGCAGAATACAAACCTCTCATTGCAGGCTTTATTTTGGCAATGAGTTTAGGGGTTTAGTGGATCAAGGTTAGTAGAGATTCCTAATTAATTGTGTGACAATTGCAGGGTTCGTACGAAGTAAGAGACCCTAAGATGACAGCATATCTCGACCTTGCACGAGAGTTAAAGGCGAGCTTTGAGGATTTTGAAATCGAACAAATTCCAAGATCCAAAAAATGTTCAGGCAGATTATCTAGCAAATCTTGGTTTAACAATGCAAGCGACTAAAAGTAGGGTACTTGCAATGGCCAGCTATCTGGAAAAATACAGTGCAAATGGAAGTGTCATCGATTGACCCCGATCTGAATTGGATGACACCAATCATTGACTACATCGAGCACGATAAGTTTCTAGAAGAACAAAACGAGGCCAGAAGGCTACGAGCTAAGGCGACCAAATTCAGTATGATAAGACGTAAACTAAAAACTGATCTTTTGCAGGTCCTTACCTCTTATGTGCGAAACCCTCATAGGCCAAATCAGTATTAGTTGAGCTACACTTTGGCAAAGGTGGGAATCAATCCGGGTCGAGGAGCTTAGCTCAACAAGCAAAAACAGCAGGATACTACTGGCCAACCATGAGGTCCGATGCGTATGAATTCATAGAAAGATGCGATAAGTGCCAGCGACACGCACATTATCTCATTTACCTCTAGAAAAGCTTAACTTGATACTTTCTCCATGGCCGTTAATGTAGTGGGGAATAAATATAGTCGGAAAACTCCCAACATCGAACAAGGGAGGAAAATGTTTGTACTAGCAATGACGGGCTACTTTACCAAATGGGTAGAGGCAGAATCATACAAGAGCATCAAGGACACTAAGATAACAACTTTTCTTTGGAAAAATATTATCTGCGGGTTTGGAGTTCTATAGGAGATCGCAATTCATTTCGTTCGATTTCCAAGATATCTGCAAGGCGTGGGGAATCAAGATTCATTTTTCAACTCTTCGTTACCCACAGTCAAACGGTCAAGCTGAATCGACTAATAAGATGATTATGGGAACATTGAAGAAAAAGCTTGAAGCTTCAAAGGGATTCTGGGTAGGCAAACTCCCTGAAGTCTTGTGGTCCTATCGAACTACGTCTCGAACATCGATAGTAGCTACTCTGTTCTCCCTCACATTTGGAGCAGAGGTAGTTATACCAGTTGGGCTGAATGTCGAATCATCAAGAATTGAACACTTAACCGAAGAAAAAAAATCAATTCCTGATACCCTACGAGCTTGACTTGCTTGATAACAATAGGACAATACGCTAATCAGACTGGCATAATATCCGCAACGAGTAGCCCGATACTACAACAAAGATGTTTGAGCTCGAACATTCGGGGAAGACGATTGGGTCCTACGAAAAGTGTTCTAGAATACAAAGGAGCTTGGCACTGGGAATTTTGGTTCGCTTGGGGAGGCCCCTATCAGGTAACAAAAGTAGTCAAGCACGGAGCTTACAAAATTCGAGCTCAAGATGGACGCGAGATCAACAACAACTGGAACGCAGTTCACCCAAAACAGTACTACTTTTAAATCCTTCGCTTTTCAACTTGATCAAATTGGATCAAGTCCAATCCTAACATTTATTATCGAGAGCAATAATGATAACTTGAGAGCAGTTAAGTGCGATCTAAGCTCATTATAAAATAAAAATCATCACCAGTAAATGTTGTCAATTACAAATCGTTCAAGAGCCTTGTAGACACCATAAAGTGTTGGAAATATTTCAGCTATCTCTAGTGCAGGTCGAATCCAAGCAAAGATCTGGAATTCAAAGACCACGAGATTCGAGTAAACTTGCACTGGGGGAATAAGATATGTACGACTCGATCTTTACACCGACACAAGATCGATTCTCTAAATAGATCTACCAAGTATTCAAAATGCTCTATATCGAGCTATTGTAAATATCATTTGCAAATCAATAAAATCTTTTAATCAAGTTTGCTTATTCAGATAACAATCGATGCCATAGTTGTTCGATAAATTTGTGATTCGAACAAACTAAACAAATCATGGCGTAGAAGTCCTAAATTTGGTTCGAATCATGAATCATGCGAAATATCTTATCAACTCACAATTTTTGACACGAGAATTAAAATTTTCAAGCAACAAATATCTGAGTCGACTAAAATACCAAAAGTACTTCAAAAAAAAAAAAGGAAATCAAAGAGGGCTATGAATCGTCCACTCGTTCGAACAAGTACGATCTAAAAAGACCTAGTATATACAAGTTTGACAAAATATAAAAACTAAAGAGAATATATCAACTGTCTTAATAAGGGAAAGCACCATTGAGGTTATCTCCATCATGGCTTCCTGCATCTTCACTTTCCTTTTCTGGCTCAACGACGGTATCCTCATCTTTCTCGCTGTCCTCCTCATCACCATCCTCAAGCTCCTTTAATTCCTTCCACTACTCCTAGATTTTGATGTCCTTGTCTGGATTCCAGGAGTCTGTGACTTCATACAAATATTCATACATGAGTTTTCCTCGTGTTTGATCACAGCTTCGTTAGCTGCCTTGTCAAGCTTCTCGATTGCTTTAGCTAGCCTCTCATCTATTTGGGATAGCCTATCTTCGCTCGATATGGGGGAAGCTTTCAATTGAGTGACCTTTTCCCAAATGCCAATGAGCTTGTCGACTACTTTCTTCATCGCTTCCTTGGCCCTAGCCTCGGCTGATATAGCCTTTTCGATCTTTTTTTTCATTTTTGAATTAGATGAGGTTAGAGAACTCACTATCTTGGAAAGATTTTTTACATCTTTCCTTAAAAAGAGCTGCGATTGAAAGGCCACAAAAAGAAAAGTGATCGATCACGATCAATTCTGGCAAAAACGGGTGAGGTAAATACTAACTGACTTGGAAAGCACCAACCAAACCTTAATCAATAACTCACGAGGCTCCCATCTTAGACAAGCAAGCTTTATCTTCAGGAAACAGCAGTTGGTTGGCCTGCTTCAACATCGAGCCAAGGTCCGAGTAGACTAACACATCAAGTGAAAATTTGATAACGACACCCTCATCCGAACCTTCCTTATCTGGACGAGGATGTTTCTTAGACTTCTTCGCATCAGGTTTGATTTGTTTGAGGGAGCCAACATTTTCTGTAGGCTTTACAGCTTGGAGAACGGGGACATTGGTGACTTTCGTCTCTTTCCTCTTCTCAATCATTTCAATTTGCCGCGTCAATGCTTCCTCAGATGAGAGAAGCCTAAGGTTCGACATTGTTGCTGTGAAAGTTCACTCAGCCTCAGTAACGGGCTTCAGGAATTGGGTGCCACACAAAATCTCTAACCCGTGCCTTGTCTAGGCGTACTTAACCAAATCTTCAAGACGAGGATAGGGGTTACCTAATTGAGTGAATGTAGTAAAATTCCACAGAGAGCTCTTCCTTAGGCAATACTCTTGCAACCATTTCTTCTAACTCCTCTCCTTCGGATCGATGGAAAGGATTTTCTGTAGGAACCAGAGACGCGCAACGGAAGTAGATTTCAAAAAACTTTTTAAAAAACAAATTTATTTAAGCAACTCTATGAACCGTGTATGATATATGCGAATAAATTAAAAAGTAGGATTTGAAATCATACCTCAAGGCTAATTCCTTCGTTCTTTAATTTTCTTTCCGATTTTTACCACTGGATCTTCCTGTTGGGGTTTATGCCCTAAAGATGTATTTTGTAAATGGATTTATGAAATAAATAAAGAGAAAAGTTCAATTCATTCTTGTTATGTTATTTATTTTATAACTTGTGCATATATTAACATCCTGGATTGCCGGATGTAATCTCGAACTGTGTATATGAGTGTCATATGCGGATTGATACAGTAAGAGACGTGCAATCTAAAGAGTCCATAGATAGCAAATAAAGTTGGGTACTTTATTTGTGGTTAACATATAGCTGCGGTCCATTCCGTAATGTATGGTGATTCTATCCTGAATCATTCATATGAGATATGGGAATGGATGCACCTTGTATGATGTGATCATATAGGACTGGGCCATGATCTATATGAATCTCTCACCAAGATCCGTTTACTGATGAGATTCATATATATCAACTAATGATGGCTATATATGGGTGATCTTAATCCTGAGTGTCTTATCGACTCCTTCAGGTTAGATCGTGGTCTTTGATATACCATGGGTGAGGTCAGATGCAATTCCTGATCAATATACTCTGTATGTTGGGATTGCGGTTTGGCTTGTGGCTGGGAAGGTATGTACACAATAGTGGAATCCACTCCTTCTTGTGAGAAGTAGATGGTAGTTCCCTTAAGGGTTGATTCGGGGCTTGGACAATATGAGCGCTCTTCTAATTCCGTGAGGAAATAGGATTTATTGTTCATTAGAGAATCAATGGTACTTAAAGGATATATGCAATTAGAGGGGTATAACGGACATTATGACCCAACTCTAATTATGAACTACCGTGGAGGATCACACCATGTGTAATAGCTATATCGATGGACACCGAGTTGTATCGGTCTGTGTAAAAACGTCTGCAGTTGAGAGAGTGCAGCTTCGGGTTTTTAGTGGAATAACACCGGAGTTAATAATCAAAGAATATTAATTAAAGAGTTTAATTAATAATTCCGAGGATTATTGGAGCTCAAAATACTGTAGGTCCATTAGGTCCCCTTGCTAACCTGATCGATTTAGGTAACAAGGGTCACGATTAATTAATTGGATTGTCCAATTAATTGTGTTACAAAAGTGACACGTATTCATTCAGGGATTAATTGAATAATGAGATTATTTAATTAATATATTAATAATTAAATTAATTAAATAATTAGATTATTTAATTAATGGAGGTTGCAGGTTCAAATCATAACTGAGACATAAAATAATTAGATTATTTTATTCTTAATTAGGTATAGTATTTAAGTTTAAGTTAACTAAGGTTATGTAGGAGTTAGAACCCTACTCTACTTAAAATACTTAAATAATAATTATCTTTGAATATATGGAGATATATTTGAAAAGAGATAATGGTCTAGTTTAAAAAATATATAGAGATATATTTAATATAACTAGATAATAAATAAATAAATAAACTGATAATGATAATGCAATCAGTTATTTATTTTTGTTGAACCTGATTTCACGCAACAGATTCACAATCAATGTGCGTGTGAGACAAAAAAAAAGGAGAAACAAAAGGAGAAACAAGGCATTGGTGTGCGTGGATTTTTTATTCAACAAAAGAGAAAAAGAATGTTTGTGGTGCATCAGTGCACTGATTGAAACAAAAATAAATATATATAAGATATAATTATTTTTTTTTAAGAACTAGAATGATTCTAGTTTATGTATTCTTTTAGAAGAAATTGTTTCTTCTTCATTCTCTCTACATCCTCCTAAGTTCCTGAGTACGTGACGCGTTCACAAGCAGTTATCAGTTCCGGGAATAGCTAGGAAGATCAGTAGTACAGATCAGGAGCATATCGTAAAGTGAAGGAGCCTCCAAACGTTGGTAAGGTTCTAAATTTCTTTTTAATATATTGATTACAATTTCGTGTGTTTACATATTTTATGTATTAGTTCCGGAAAAAGAATTGCGATCCTAAGTTAACTGGTCTCACATCGTTTATGATCTGTATAAAAAATTTTAAAACCTATTTCCGCTGTGTTACCAGTGAACGGGGTTCCAACACTTTCTCGCTGTCTCCCAAGTTCCGGCAACTGCATGTGGGCGCGTCACGGACATCAGGAGGTTTTATGAAGGTAGTAGAAACAACACGAGAAAAACAACTCTTGTTTTTCAATTACTAGAATTCGGCCACACTTAGGAAAAGCTAGAAAAAAAAACTTATATTATTATCCCTTTTTTTTTCTTGGCCGCCCACTTTCTTTTCTTGTTTTTTTTTTTTTTTTTTTTTGTGTTTCAACGTGCAGGTCCACGTTTTTGTTATTCACAAATTGCTATCTGTACTGGTTTTTTTTAATAATAATATATCTATATATATTTAAAAAACAAGACACTAATCCTATTTCAAATAAGATAATTAGCATTCTAGTTTCCAATGTAGTATAAGATTCTAAATCCCATATAACCCTAGTTCACTAAGACTTGAACACTTGACTTAGTTAGAAAATAAAATAATCTTATTATTTTATCCTTTGTCTCAGTCATGCTTCGAACCTGTAACCTCCAATTAACAATTAATTAATAATTCATAATTATTAATTCATTAATTAAATAATCTAATTATTTAATTAATTTAATTATTAATATATTAATTAAATAATCTCATTATTCAATTAATCCCTAAATAAATACTTGTCATTTTTATAACATAATTAATTGGACAATCCAATTAATTAACCGTGACCCTTGATACCTTTAACGTTCTGGGCTAGCAAGGGAACCTAATAGACCCAAAGTTTTGAGCTCCAATAATCCTTAGAAAAATTAATTAAACTATTTAATTAATATTTCATGATTATTAACCTCGGAGTTACTCCACTAAAAACCCGAGGCTGCACTCTCATAACTGTAGATGTTTTTACACAAACTGAAAACTCACTATCCATCGATATAGCTATTACATACGGTATGATCTTCCACAAATAGTTCATAATTAGAGCTAGGTCATAAAGCCCGTTATACCCCTCTAATTATATCTTTTCCATTAAGTACCATTGATTCTCTAATGAACAATAAATCATAACTTCCTTTACGGAAGAAGGAGAGCGCTCATATTGTTCAAGCCCCCAATCAACCCTTAAGGGAACTACTATCTACTTCTCGCAAGAAGGAGTGGATTCCACTATTGTGTACAGACCTTCCCAGCCACAAGCCAAACCGCGATTCCAACATACGAAGTTATTGACCGGGAATGCAACTCCGATATCAATCATGGTATATCAAAAACCACGATCTAACCTGAAGGAGTCGATAAGACATTCAGGATTAAGATCACCCATATATAGCCATCATTAGTCGATATATATGAATCTCATCATGTAACGGATCTTGGTGAGAGATTTATATAGATCGTGGCCTAGTCCTATATGATCACATCATATAAGGTGCCTCCATTCTCATATCACTGTATGAATAATTTAGGATAAGACGACCGTACATTACGGAATGGACCGCAAAAGTAGATTAACCACAAATAAAGTACCCATCTCTATTTGTTATCTACGGACTATTTAGATTGCTCATCTCAAAATGAATTCCTCTATATATGGCACTCATATACTCAGTTAGGGATTACATACGGCAATCTTGGATGTTAAGTACACATGCTATAAATGTATGAGACAAATTTATAGAATGAATAAACTACTTCTTTTATTAGTGTTTTATTCACATTTACAAATTACAAACTTTAGGGCATAAACCCTAACAATTTCTGGGTCCTTCTCATGTCGTCCACTCCGTGGATCGACTTCACCTTCCTGTCCAAACCAACTGAAAAAAAAGTGTAAGTCAACAAGAGAAGAAAATTTTAATCCGCTTAAGATAATCAAACACCTAATAGAGGGAGGCGATAGAAAGGGAGAAAAATAATGAGATAAATTTAGGGTTATAAAAATTGTGTGTCAAGTTTGCAATTGGCAAGTCTTTTTTTTGTTGCTTTTTTATCATCGTGGCAAGTCTATTGTAACACCATTGAACACATTGATAATTTATTGCCATGCGAGTAAAAATATAGCTTTAAATGGTTTTTTTTACAGCAGATACTATTTTTATAATTTTCATTTGATTTTAAAGGTCGAATATAGACTGTTTGGGCCGATCATGATTTAACTAAAATGTCATAATTTTGTAACAAACTGGTGGAAAAATATATAAGGCAGTTGAGATTGATTAAAATTTTCCAATATTTGTGACAATCAGCGCATAATTCTTAAAGATTATTTATTTATTTATTATTTTTTTCGCTTTTGACATGAATTCTTGGATTTTTGAGTAGAAGAACTACAGGGAGGACTTATTCAAACATAATTTGTTTTTTTTTTGTCAGTATTGAGAACTTATTTATAGTTATATTGTTCTTCATTTGTTGTAATTATTATTATTTTTGATAAAGTTGTTGTAGATCAGAATGAATAAATGCATCAGGATATCCTATCTAAGTTGTCATCTCATTAGAGTATCTCCAATATAATAGTGGCTTGCAAAAAAATGAGATGACACGTAGGATTAATAAATATTCTCTAATAAATCTTTCTCCAATGCAGTCGTGCATATTCAACCTTTAACTGATATGGTAAAAAAAAAATATTAGATATTGTCAACATGAACGTCTACTTTCAGACGGTCTGTTGCATGACTATTTTTTCGATTGACTCAGTAAATATATACAACTGACATTAATTTTTCGTCAAAAGGAAATAAAATAAAAAATAAAATAGTAAAAAAAGAGATACGTCATTAAAAAAATAGTGTTTTAGATAGAAGTATTGGAGACCAAATTTTGAGTTGATTGTCCATTAAGTCTATTTTTATATCACATTGGAAACAAATCTCTTGATATTGTTGTCATGTCAACGATTATTGATATGTAAGTCACTTTTACATTCGAGATACTCTTAACATACGCATCGTCTATCTCATCCCAGCTTATAAAATATTAAAAAAGAGGATTTTTGTATTCAGTTTTTTTATTTATTAATTTAGAGATTCAAGTAGTTAATTTTCGTATTTTATTATAATCTTTTTATCTTCTCTTACCCTTCTGCTACGGTATGTTCTATCACCATGCTTTTTTTCTTTCTAAATATCTATCATGAAAAATAGAAAAACTTTTATGTCTTAATCTTTTAAATATTTTTACTTTTATTATCGTAATTCTCTTTTTGTTATTAATTGATTATTAATTGTTAATTATAATATATAACAAGAAGTGTCACAACTCTCTTCAAAAACGTAAGATTTTTTAGACTTTTAAACATTTGTTAAGGAATCTAAAGTACAAAAATTGAATTAGATAATGAATATCAATTAGCATTAATGCATGGAAATAAACATTAAACAAAGTAACTATGTGTTCTTAGACTTTTCAGAAGCTATATTTTCTCGTTATCTTTCTATGGTGTCCATACATAACGTGGGATGTAAGCCAGTAATATATAAAAGCTGACCCTCATAGCGCCACGTGTCGTCATAGGAGTTCCAGCCATAAATCACCTATAATTGTCCAGCAATAAATCACTTATAATAACAAGGGATATAATCATTTTCCCCCTATAGTTTTCCATATTAGACACTTTACCCCCTCTAATTTCAATAATAGCCATTTTTACCCTTGTAGTTTTCCATATTCTTCATTTCCCCCCTACCTTTAGATTTACCGTTAAAACCTCATGTTGACCGTTAAACCAGAAGGGTAATATGGTAAAAAGGTAAATTAAAATTAATTTAAAAAATATTAATAATAAAAAATGAAAATGTTTTCAATTTTTTTTAAAAAAATATCTTTCTCTCACTTTCTCTCTTCTTTCATCTCTCTTTTGCATATCTCTCTCTCTCTCACTCTTCCACACCGATCGTATCTCTCCCTCCACGACCTCGACATGGCGTTCGCTGCTTTCCATGCCATAGAAGTTGCGTCGTCCTCGCAGTTCCTATACAAGAAGATCGGAAACCACGCTATCACTTCGTTCAACGACGAAACGCCGGTCTCTTCTCTCTTCGTCCTCGTTAACGGCGATTTGCATGGGTAATTGGTTGATGGGTTTGGGTGGTTGTGGTGCGACACCGATTGGGGTGGTGTGAGGGTTAGGGTTTGGTTTCGGTGTTGGGTGGTGGAGGGTTTTTTTTCGGTGGTGGTGTTGGTTTGATTTGCATTGGCTACTGGTGGTGGTGGTTGGATTTGGGGGTTAGGGTTTTGGCCTATTGGGTTTCGATTTTGATTTTGGCCGATTAAGTTTCGATTTTGTTGGGTTTGGATTTGGGGGTTAGGGTTTGGCCGATTTTGTTGGGCCGGTGGTGATGATGTCTGGGTCTGGTGTAAATGATGACGATTTCGGTGGTGGTGGTGACGGTTTGATTTGCACTGATGTTGGATGATTGTGGTTTGGGGTCGATTTGGGTTACGATTTTTGGGAAATTTGTGGTTTGATTTTGGGAGTTTTGACTGGAATTTATGGTTTGGAATTTCTGGGGAGAGAGAGTGGCTGGGTGGTGGTGGTGGTTTGTTGAATCCGGGTTGCGGAGATGAAATGGGTTTGTTGAATCCGGTGATGTTGAATATTATTTTTAATTAATTTTTTTTTTATAAAAAAATCCCATTCATTCACGATCATTGAAGGGCAACAGAGTCTTTTAATATGAAAATTAACTTTTTGGATGGAAAATCTAACGGTAGGAGGGAAAATGATGAATACGACAAACTATAGGGTGGAATATGGCCATTATTGAAACTAGAGGGGTTAAAGTGTCTAATATGAAAAACTACAGGGGGGAAAATGATTATATCCCTAATAACAATTCAATATTCTTTCAGGAAAAAAAAAACAATTCAATAAATGGTCGTTTTATTGTAATTTGTAAATCACAAATCAAGAGCATCATTAATGATATAATGCCATGAAACCTCCTCTTTTCGTCTCCCACTCTGGCACTCTCCCTCCCCTATTGAATGCTTGACGCCTTGACGATTCGTAATTCACTCTCTCTCCCTCTCTCTAAATTCAAAATTAATTTGCAACGATTGTCTTTTCAGTTCCAATCAAGTCACACACTAATATAGTCGATGTTTGCCTAGGATTTCTATTTATTCTCAAAAGTCTTTGACATTGTGCTCTATAAACTTGAAATGAAGTTGAAGATTAACAAGGCCTGCGATCCCAGATCCATTTCCGTCTCTCCTCCTCACTCCAGGTTTGTTTACTTTCCTTCTCTTTACTTTCTATTTGGTTTTTCGAGAAAATGTGGGAATTTAATTTGAAGAACATGTAATTATGTATTTTATATTTCTAAATGTATTTAAAGTTTTTTTTTACTCAGTTTAGTTCGATTTTACTATTTAATTAGTTTGGTCTTAGTTTTATTTTTTTTTTCTCGAAACAAAAATTATGTATTCTTAGAAATCGGACTGGAGGATGATTGATGTAGGCATGGACATTTGTCATTTTTCAAAACTTTTGACCTAGCATTTTAGAATGCAATATGATCTTCAATGGCGTGATATAAATACGAGGCCATGCCGGATATAATGCATTAATGAGAATGATGTTTATCATTTTAATTTCATTCAATTATGTGTGTTTATTTATAAAATTTTTCTTTTCTTTCACAGAAGTTTGATATTTGGCATTGTAGGGATATACAGCTAGGCTGCTAGGGAGTTTGCCAAGCGAAGTGTTAAGCCAGGGAGCTGGCAATTATCTGCGAAGAGGTCGTATGCTCTCTATCACCTTCCACAATATAACTACTCTGTTATCTAGCATTTGGAATTTTTTTTCTTTCCGGTCTTTCTTATACGAACATACAGATAAACTCTAGTCTTTCTTATACATTGGTGAGGGTATTTTTATAGTAATTGAATTGAATCCACCCAATAGTATTGAAATCTGTTTCTTGGACCTGATTATAAACTGATTTGATTCGCAAAGCAGAAAAGCAAAATCAAAGTTGTCAAAGGGTATTTTATCCAATGATTCTGAATTATGGAGGAGAATTTCTAGGAGCTGAATACAAGTATTTTGATGCCTTTTAGACTCACCGGCTTGATTTCTATTGGTTTTGAATTTGGGAGCAATTCCAAAATCTTAGCAATTTCTGATTTGTTTTACTTCTAATTTTTACTTAAATTTTAAGTATTTACTATCGAGAAACATATAGTGAAAAGGTTATGTTGTCGTTGACGATCCAATCTCTTCCATTGTCAGGCTGTAGCTTCTCTAAAAGCTATTAGTAACTCTTAAGTTTGAAATGTACAAATTGTTAAACCTGCAGTATGTATTAAGCACAAGCAATGCTATGCGCACAAAAAATCACTGATGCTAAGATTTCATCTCTTTGTAAAGTTGCTCAAATTTCAAATTTCGGATTTCTGTTTTTGTTTCTTTGGTTTTTAGTGCTTGGCAATTGAATCATTTTTAAGAGGGTGCTTGGCGATTGAAGCTTTTTTAAGAGGATCTTCGGTGGTCATTTCTGCACCGACAAGACTTTGATTGCTGAAGCTGCAGCAGTTGCCACAATAGCTAAGCGGTGCTGTAATACTACAATACGCCTCTTAAGGCATTGTCTAACAAGAAGTTTCTCGAGTTTCGGTAATTAACTGCTCGGGTTTATGATTGAGAAGATTTGTTGTTGGTGTTTTTTTTTTCTTACCATGTTTTGTATATTGTTCTGGGATTAATTTTGATGTCTTAGTTGTTCAGAGAGACACAGGGTGATAATAATGTTGGTCTTCTTACAAGAAACTGACTGTTTAAGAATTATGGATTTTGGTTGCTTGAACAACTCTTTTGCCGTATATGGTTACAAGAATTTTTTTTTTAATTTTTTTTATAAAAATTATGACAATTCTTTGATGTTGGGTTACTATTTAAACTTTATTCATGATCGTCTTGGTATTTTTTGAATTAGTTAAGTTGATTGCTGGAATCAAAGTTGATGGTGTACATATATTGTTGTGCAACGAGTGGGTTGATGTTGACGTGATTGTTTTGGATAGATTTCTTGGAGTACTGTGTGGGAAGAGATAGTAATTACATTATTTGTTTGGGGTATCATTTACCCGGGTTTTTACCAGCTTATATTTTTCCGATGATGCCAAATTATTATCAGATTATTTATTGCCCAAAAAGAGTTCAAATTATACGGTTGTCAGAAACATTTGCAAAATGCAGATGAGCTAGCAGAGTGGATCAGTGTAAAATTAAAAAAGAAAGAGTGTTCAAGTAGTTTACTCCATATATGTTTTTGTTCTTTTGTTTATTTCATTTTCACAAATTCAGGTAGTTTACGCCATAAATTAAATGATCAAAAACAGTTACAAATAAAAAAAAATGTTACAATCTCAGTTGAAATGATTGATATAAGAGGCACACACAAAGAGACAAAACCAAAAATAATCATCGGAAACATTAAACTTTCGTTAGTAACCATTTTTGAAACTTTAATCGTTAATAACAATTTTTCTAAAAAAAATTTCAGTGTATGTCCATAAATTACAAGAGTACCCCTGAAATTAGTTTTTTTTTTAAAAAAAAAAACTCGAAGCAAACTTGAAATCACGAACAAAATCTGTAGCAAACTTGAAATCATGACTAAAATCTGGAGCAAATTTGAAATCCCGACTAAAATCTGACCAAACCTGAAATCACGACTAAAATCTGGATCAAACTTGAAATCATGCCAAAAACTTGAAATGTGAAACTTGAAATCATGCCTTATTTCCCTTTTCCCCCAAATTCCCAAATTAGGTTTTTTTTTTTTTAATATTTGGTTTCTCTTTTTTTTGAAGACCACGTCGCTGGTGGAGGGGGAGTCCAACGGCGTAGGTGGACGGTCGTGAAGCCCAGGCGAAGCACGACGGCACGGTTGTGCTTGGTTCGCAAAGATTTGCAACGCACAGAGGTGAATCACGACGGCGATGTGGCTGTCGCGGAGCCAAGAAGCATGTCGGCGCTCGGCGGGCACACCTTCGTCGGCGGTGCGCTCAAGCGATGACACAGGCCATGATTTTCAGGGAGAGAGAGAGAGAGTTCACGGAGAGAGAAAGAAAAAGAGAAAAAGAGAGAGAGATTTTGGGATGGTTTTTATATGAGGGCTTTCCAGCAATTTCTCAAAAAAATTGTTATTAACGATTAAATTTTCGTTTGTGGTTACAAATGAATTTTCCATGTTTAATGTGGTCATTTTTAACAATTTCCACCACAATACAAATACGATGACAATTGCATTATATTTTACGATGTCCGTACATTATGCGAGCTGCAAGCTAGTTGTACACTAAAATTACCATCAATTAATTAGCGTGGTTTATTTGAAAATGAAGAAAATTGCCACTTGGTGAGACCGTCCAATGAGATTATACCTTAATTAGTTTAATATTATATATTTATATTCTCGAGATTAATTGTGTAATTTTATTGTGACAGTTTCACTAAATGGCAATGAGATCGTCCCACTAAAGATTTTCTCTTGAAAATGACACTCATTCATCCAAACAATGTCCTAGATTTTAGTTACAAACTTACAATACTCCAACTGGTATTTAAAAATATAAAAATAAAAATTGTACACTAAGGCTATGTTTGATAGAAGAGAGAGAGAGAGCAGGAGGGATGGATGAATTAAGGGAGAGAGAGAGAGAGAGCAGGAGGGAGGATAACATATATCCTTCATGTTGTTTGGTATTGAAAAGAGGGTTGGATGGATGTATTGTTATATAATTACAAAATTACTGTATTGCCTTTTAATAAATTGGAGGTTAATAAAAAATTGGAGGGCATTATTGTGATTTCCCTTCAATTTTTCCTCCCCTCTCTCATCCTCCATAATTGGAGGGATTGGTTTTGGTGGGCCCAAAAGGAGGAGACCTCCCTCCTCTTATCCTCTCCCCTCTCTTTTCTCTCCAACCAAACAAGGAATTGGAGCTCTCCTCTCAACCCTCTCCCTCCTACCCTTCCCTCCCTCCATTTTTCCCTCTTACCAAACAAAGTGTAAATTTATTTAAGGAAAGTCGTCACCCACACGCCACACCCAATGAACCAAATTCTCGGTACTACCCATAAACACAAAACACCCAATATAATATAATATCAACAAATAAGTTTATTAAATTATTAAAAAGACTCAAGTAATCTATTAGCAGTCGTTTTCATTTTCAATTTATCCTAATTTTTTATAATATATATTCCTTTTTTTATTACTTACGATAAATTATTTATAAAAAAAAAAACTTTAATCACACTAATTTCAATACCATTGTTTAACTTTCAATTTTATTTTATATTTAACAATATCAAATCCATTTTTATATCATTATTTATCGTATCTGTAAACAAAAAACCTATAAAATATCTTGTATTAAATTTTATGCTATAAAATTTTATAAAACATTACAGCGTGATTGAAAAAAAAAAACCAATTAATGATATAAATCAATAAAGAGCCCTTAATATTTAAATAAAACTTTAAAAGGGGAAATTTCATAAAGTCTCAATTTTTTTGCAAAATGTCACAATTTTAAATATTTTTATTAAATTAGTAATTTTAACCCTTAATTTTTCCAAAGTATATCATTTTTAGTCATTCCGTCAATTAAACGTATCGGAACTACAGCTATTCTGGTCTTTTGCATAATAACACATGGCAACTACAAATAATAATAATAATAATGATTTAAAAATATCAATCAACGATGGAGATCTACATATTTGATCTCCACCGTTATCTAACGGTGGAGATCCAATCTCTAGATCTCCACTACTGATGGAAGTCCATAAAATGGTGGAGATTCAACTCCAAATCTCCACCGTCGATGGAGATCTACAGAGGGATCTCTATCGTCTGCCAATGTAGATCCCTTGACGGATCTACATCGCCGAGGCAAATGACCTCACGATCTCCACCGCATGGAAGTCAATCAAATAATCTATGTCGCCGTTAGCAGATCCCTAACACCGAGCACTGGAGATTCGCAAGATCTTCATTGTTGGATCAATTGAAATCCAGCAGTGGATATCCAATGAGTACATTTTTTTTTTTTTCATTCTTTAATTATTTTAACTGTTTTTTCAAGAACTACTTTTTTAAGCAATTGTCTTTACTAAAGCATTTTAACAGTTTTTATAATCTTTTAATTAATATTTTATATGATTTTCTATTTTTAAAATAAATAATTTTTTAGGAGAAAAAAATCTTTGGTTGTTAATTTAATTTTTATAAATCATTTTGAATATTAAAATCTTGAAAGTATTTGAGAAATTTTTTGAAAAAATAATGTTGTAATAACAAAAAACAATTTAAGGGCAAAATTGACTTTTCAGCATGTATCATATATTAACAAGGGTAAAATTGTACTTATATATATATATATATTCACATTTGACCATTAGTTTTTTGGTCAAAGAGACGAAAGTGTTGTATTTTTAAAAAATTAGAGACAAAAATTGCTAATATGATAAAAACATTTAAAAATATGACATTTCTTACAAAAAGTAGAGAATTTATGAAATTTTCCCCTTTATATATACACTTATAATGTGTTGTATCAAGTTTTTTTATAGGTTTGATATTTTTAGTAATCAATCTAACTTTAAATATCTTTATTATAAATAAGTGGAAATGGTGAGATATATCACCTTTTTTAACTGGCGTTGTATCAACGTCATTACTTTAATAACTTATATTTAAAATGCACCTATTATGGTGAACTACCAAAATTGCCCTTAAATAATCATTTTTTATTAGCTTTGTACTTCCATCTCCACACTTGGAACACTGAACTCAGTAACTCCTCTCTTTCTCTCTCTACAACAGCCTTGTCTGAAAATAAACTTCTCGACGTTCTTCAGCACAACAAGATAATATATTTATGAAATACTTCTTTTTTAAACCTGTATTTCTGAGTCTTGTAACGCTTTAACCGTTCGTTTTGTAAACATGAAGCTGGTTTTGTTAAGTTCGAATCTGTGAAGTTTGAATCTCCGAGACTTGTAATATAGTTTCCGAGACTTTTTTCAAAAGCTCCGAGACTTTTACCAAAGGCTCTAAGACTTTTTCTAAAGGCTCTGAGACTTATTCCAAAGGCTCCGAGACTTATTTCAAAGGCTCCGAGACTTATTTCAAAGGCTCCGAGACTTTTGTCTTGCCAAAGGCTCTGAGACTTTTTTCTAAAGGCTCCGAGACTTTTGCCTTGCCAAATGCTCCAAGCCTTTTGGTTAAGGATCCGAGACTTTTTGTAAAGGCTCTGAGACTTTTGCCAAAGGCTCAGAGACTGTTGGTGAAGTGTCCGAGACTTTTTAAATAGTCTCCTAGCCTTTTAAATACCTGACTCGAGCCTTTTGTATAAACCTTTTCCTGAGCCTATTGTTAGCATCTTATTGAGACATCTATGAAAATATTAAAATAATTTTTATTAATACTAGTTTGTGATGATGAATTTAATAGGAGAATGAACCGAGTCAGAATACTAATATCTTACAACGGTCGATGTGAGCAGTTACCCGACGGAAGTCAGAGGTTTGTTGGATCCGATAACCAAGGAATGTATGTGTCAAAGAATATGACTTACGAAGAATTGATGTCAATCGTGCATACCGTTGTGAAGTATGATGTAAACAAATACAATTTTGATCTACAGTCAATATCAATCGTTCCTGGCGCTACATGTCGCACATTTTTAAGAAATGACGATGATGTTCAGTTTATGCTAGGGGAAGATCGGGTGATCCCTCAAGTATGTGTTAGTCTATATGAGTGGGCAGTTGGAGATGGGATAGGGAACAAGATTCCTCCTCATGAAAATACACAACAATTTGGACCCGCTAGCGATAGCAACCAAGTGTTCACACAAAGAAGTGCCACTGAAGATAGGGGAAACATATGTGCTATCCCACCGGTAGTGGTTGAGGATTGTAACCAATCGGTAGTTGAACCTCAATTCGACGATGTTTTTGGTTGTCGAATTGAGATGTACAATGACATATACAATGAGCTGAACATTGAACCTAACGTTTGGCCGAACTAAGAGGTGGATAATGAGGCAAATATTCATTCGGTAGATCACGTAGAGAACACTCATGAAGAGCCTGCCCAAATTCAAAGACGTGGAAGACGTGTACAAGGAGTTAGTTACACTGCAGAAGATATGCCTGGTACTTCCGAGGTCCGCCATAATGTATCTGCTGATGATTCTGATAATGCCACAGCGTGGGTTATTCCCGGAGCAGATTCATACTCGTTTGGGACAGCTAGAACTAGCACATTGGTATCAGAAGAAACAAGAATCATGATTTATAAAGGTCAGTTCTTTCCGACTAAAAAGGATTTGAAGAGACTAGTTGGCCTTTTTGAAATGCGGCAGAACTTTGAATGGAAGGTGAAAAGGTCCAATAAGACAACGTTACATCTGGTTTGTTTGATTGACAACTGTATGTGGAAGTTAAGAGCGGTGAGGAGAGATGAAGGGACGTACTTCCAAGTAAGAAGTTTTGTCAACGAACACAGTTGTCCCTTGGAGGAGTGAAAATACACTAAGAGCGATAAAACTAACCAAGAGGGGTGTGAATAGGTTTTAGTTAAATTAAATGCCATCTTTTTGATTAATCAAAATTAAACAACACAACCCCTAATCTCTAACACAATCAATCATAGCCATAAAAAAATACGGAATAAACAAAATGACACGATGATATGATTTACGTGAGAAACCCTCCAACTGGGTAAAAACTCACGGGCCTAATCGCCAATCTAACCCTCAAATCCACTATTTGCAGAAACGATTACAACCTAGGTTGATCACATCACACCTAATCAGTTACTAATCCGTTCTTGCTACCCGCAGACCTTTAATAGTGATTTTAGGCTCTTGCTTGTATACTACCCAAGGCAAATACAAGACATAACTCTTAAATGAAGAGATAAGAAACCTAAAGTGAATATGATGATATTCTCAATGCAAAAAATGCAAGGTCAACACATTTAATGCTTATCTAGTCATGTATGAGTGCTTCAAACATTCCTAGATATCATGTTGCTATATGACACACATATAACCTAGCTATATGGAATCAAAGCATTCCTAGATGCAATAGCTATCACAATATAATAACCCAAACATCAACAAAAATCTCTATTTATAATAAAAAAAATGATAAACTAGATGCATAAGAAACATAAAAGAGATTCTTGTTAAGCAAGAACACAAAGATGGATGAGAGTGGTGTTCTACTTACCAAGTAAGCTATGTTGATGAAGACCCATGCTTAGAAACATCCTAGATGAAGCTAGATGATGATAGAACCATGAATGAATGATGGGTGATTGGGTTTTGCACAATAAAAATGGTTTCTTGCTACCTTTTCTTGCAAGACACTCTTGAGCTCTAAAAGGAATGAAAGAGAATAAGTTCTGAAGCTCTAAAGAGGCAAGGAAGAGGAAAGGGCATATATATATATCAAGCCCTAGACGAAATGACACCGTTTTGAAAACAGTAACAAAATCCCGTCATTACCGTTGTGCGTATCGCGGCTCGGGCAAGTTGTCCAGACCGCGGTACACGCAGCAGTGTGCCTACTGGACAACATCGCGGTTGGGACAGCTGTGCGTGCAATGCATAGGCCGCTGTCTAGGCAGCAGGGGCCTACTGAAGTATACTGTTTCACAGACCACTGGGCGTACATGTGTATAAGACGCGGTCCAGGCAGCATGAGCCGACTGATGATTATTGCTCTGTATGTCACGGTTCAGGCAGTGCTTGCCAAGCGGTCTAGGCCGCGGAAAAAGAAGAAACCCTATTTTCTAGGCAGACTCAACACACAAAGTGATGTGCAATATGTGCAAGTGTGGAGTGTGAAAAATGACATACAATGCAACATTCAATTGTATGTAAACAAGAATATAATGCATGCAAGTGAGTGTGTGCAACTATATCCCTTCAAGTAAAAGTAGAGTCAAGTAATCTACCTTCCTTGAAGCACTTGGAGTCAAATGGAAGATCTTCAATTCCTAATCTACCCTTTTACAATGATTAACCCCAATTGTGATTTGTCAACGAAATAAGCCAATCATAAAGTGAGGCACTTACAATGAGATTCACCGTCGCCACAGACAAGCTAGTGCAGTCATAATTGGAGAAGTTGTTGCACCTAGACTTCAACAACAAGATGGTCGCCTTATTTGTTCTAAGGACATAATCGCCGATATGAAAATAATGTATGGCATCCAAATTATGTACAGTAAGGCACATCAAGCATTGCATTATGCATTGTCACTGACCTATGGAACATATGAAGAAACCTTCCAACTACTGCCCTCATTTGGTTAGGTGCTAGAACAACAAAATCCTGGCACAATCACTGACCTACAGTGCGCTGACGATGGTAAATTTATGTACTTTTTCATGTCGTTAGGTGCCTTACTTAGAGGTTTCCGAAGGTGCATGCGTCCTATTATTGCAGTTGATGGTACTCATTTGAAGGGAAGATTCGGGGGAACAATGTTTGTTGCAACTACACAAGATAGAAACGAACATGTGTATCAAATTGCTTTTGGGTACAGTGACTCAGAAAATAACCTTTCATGGGAATGGTTTTTGGATTGCTTGAAGGGTGCCCTTGGTTATATAGATGATCTGGTTTTCATTTCCGATCGACATGCAAGCATTGAAGCAGGGATTTCTAAAGTGTTCCCTTATGCAACCCATACCATATGTTGCTGGCATTTTGCTGAAAATGTTAAAAAACGATTTCACAGAAAGGATGTTGCCTCCATAATGGACAAAACAGCTAGAGCGTACACTGAATTGAAATATAACCGGTACATGTGCGAGTTACGTAACCTGCACAAAATGTATTCGATTATGTTGAAGCTGCCGGTCCATACAAATGGTCCCGTGTACACTGTCCCCAATGAAGGTACAGGGTGATGACAACAAATGTTGTAGAGTGCATAAACTCATGCCTGAAATTTGCACTGCAACTCCCTATGTTGACACTGGCAGAGTTCATTAGGAATATGTTACAGCGTTGGTTTCACGATCGCCATCGAGCTGCACAGTCCATGCGTCATCAGTTGACAGACGCAACATATCTAGTGATACTGGAACGTGTAACGAAGTGCAGTTATATGACCGTCAATCCAGTTGACTAGAACATATTCTCCGTCAAACTGTTTGGAAAGCAGTGGACTGTTGACTTAGCCCGAAAGACTTGCACATACAACAAATTCCAAATGGATCATTTTTCGTGTTCTCAAGCACTCGCAGCGGCAAGGTCCATTAAAAGTTAACTTTCGTATTATATTAACCAAACGTGAATCTCACTGTTTTCATTGTCCTTGTAGGGAGCGAAATGTGGATTTCACATCTCTGTGTGCAGACTACTACAAGAGACAAACACTTATTGATGCATACTCAGTTCCTATTATGCCTGTGGGCCATCCTTCTTCATGGGTAGTGCAATCCGACATCGCGGAGCAGGTGGTTTTATATCCAAAGTCGAAGAGGCAATCAAGTCGCCCGATGGAAGGCCGACATGCCTCGTGTTCGGAGAGGACAACCACCGAAAGGGCTTATCCTGCAGGGGTACGTCGTATCTGCCGGCTGCCTCTTTGCGTGAAACTGGATCCCATGCAACATCGACGGTAAAAACCACCTTAAGCTCGAGATCTGCTCTGACCTGATGTGGGATGAGACTTCCTATCTGAACGAGTCTAACATGTAGATCTTCCCCGCATTCAGGTCGACGCTGGCTAGGAGCCAATGCTACCGTCCAATGTTGCAAGGAATCAGAACCTGTATATTTTTCAACAAAGTGTTATCACTGTCATCAGTGTCAATTTTACGTAATATATTGAAATTTAAACCATGCCAATTAAACACTGACCCAGTTAACTTCATGCCATGACTGGGTTCCTAACCGTGTCAACCCACGCACTACCATAAGGTCGTCATAGGACCACTGGTACTTCAGCACAGACCAACCCTTTGGGGGTTTGCTGCCGACCCCAGTAGGCATAATTCTACTACACTAAATATGTAACAATAACTGTATAAAGAAAATTTACCAACACGTTAGGTAACAGATGTCTGAGACAAAGTAATGCACAATCGGAAGCCGTACAATAAAAACACTTACATAGAACTGAGAATCCAGTATGTTGATCCTCTGGCCGTAGACTTTGGGGTATGCTCGCTGACGTTGCCGCAGAATATTAGAGTACGCGTCGATATGCTGGCAATTCTAACAATATTTATTATTAAGATGGAACCGTAACTGAAGTTGGACAAATAATACATGTATTCTTCCAGGTATGGTAGGATGAACATACCGTATCCTCCAAGTCCATGAAATTGGTTTGAAACTGCTGGAACCATGTCATACCAACTACCTCATGTAGATCTACATCACGTCTGCATAATTATTTAACAAGTTAGATAACCAACCAGATTTACTTAGATGTTCCATAAAACTAAATACATATTATACTACAATTCCCCCGTCGTGTTCTGCTTGTAGGCTTTGTAAGCTGCAAGTTGGTCACCATATATCAATTCATGGGGCCTAAAACTATATGCTGATGCAGGGCAGTGTCCTTGGCCTCTTCGGCCGACAGGGGTCAGTGTATGGGCTCAGCAGCTACCAACCTCGCTTGCGAACCCGCACATGACGCTAAGGGAAGGGACTCTGTCCCCGGGGATCGACTGGAGGTGGACGATGAGAGGACGAACTCTGTCCCCAAGGATTGTCGGGAGGTGGACGATGAGAGGATGAACTTTGGCCCCAGGGATCGCCTAGAGGTGTGTGATGAGAGGACGAACTCAGGCCCCTGGGATTGCTTGGAGGTGTGCGAAGAGAGGACGAACTCTAGCCCCGGGGATGGCCTGGAGGTGTGACCACTCGGACCGATCGGATGGGTGCGTTGCGATGGACGGATTGTATCCTAGAGGATCTATTGGTGGCCTCGACTGTAGGAGCAAGCTGTGGTGAGGGACTCTGTCCCGGTGGATCGTCTGGAGGAGTGCTCTCCGATGATGGGCGCGCTGCTAGAAGTGGAGGTCTCTACTGATCATGCCCGGTCTCCGAGTCTGTCCCCTCGTGATGACTAAGCTCTCAGTAATCTGAAGGTGGACCATCCCAAACCGGTGGACCATCCCAAATCGGTGGACCATCCCCATCCACCAGACCATCCCCTAGAGGCAGACCATCCCTATCCTGTGGACCATCAGCATCCGGTGGAAGATCCCTATCCTGTGCCTAGGATTGCGACTGCGACGTCGAACCCTGAAGTGCTCGGATCATGTCCACCAACTCATTATGCTTCCGATCTCGGTCCTCATTACTTTTTCAGAGATCCTCACGTAAATCTCGGATGACATCTGATTGTGCCTAAATTGTTGTATATTTCGGCCCTCATTCCTATTCTTTTGTCTCGTTCTCGTGTGTATTTTCTATATATATTATGTCTTTTATGTCTAATAGGCTCATTAGTGTTAATTGCAGGCAATAGATGTAATTCTGGTGTTAGAAGTTAATTGAGTGGTTCCGGCAGAAAAGGGGCAAAAGGGAAGACAAGGATCATAAGCAGCTCAAAAGTGCGGGTCAAGTGCAGGTCCCAACCGCACTCACACCGCACTCCTTCCCATAGCCGGGACCTGAAGCATGAAGGAAATATAAAGTGCGAGTAAAGTGCGGGTCATCCAACCGCACTCCACCCTCACTATTGCTCAAGACAGAGGAGCTGATTCGTACCTGACAGATAAAGTGCGGGTCAAGTGCGGGTCAAGACAGAGTTTAATTCATTAAAGTGCGGGTCATCCACCCGCACTCCACCCGCACTCACCCGCACTCCACCCGCACTCCACCCACACTATTGCTTAAAACAGCTCCAACTGACACTAAAGTGCGGGTAATCCAACCGCACTCCACCCACACTGTTCCTTAAGATAGAGGAGTGGATTTACACCTGACACTAGAGTGCGAGTAAAGTGCGAGTAAAGTGTGGGTAAAGTGCGGGTAATCCAACCGCACTCCACCCGCACTGTTGCCCAGATAAGAGAACTGAAGATGAAGAAAACCTTTGCAGTACGGGTACAGTGCGGGTAATTCACCTACACTCCACCCGCACTATACGCGCGACAGCTTCTGGTTTCAAGCTTAAGTGACCTATTTTTCCATCCTCTATAAATAGAAAAGGATGGGAACGAACCAAAAGATCACCATACCTCCCAACACTTGTATTCTAAGCTAGTAACACATCTCCCTCTCATCCAAACCATCTCTACTCAATCAAAGGCAACTAAGAGACTTGGATTCAAGCTTACAGGAAGGAGATCAATCTTCAAGGGTTATCTCTACTCTCTCTCTTAGTTATTAGTTTGTAATAGAACATGAGTAGCTAAAATACCCCACTATGGGGTTGATGTTATTTGTTTGATGGATATTTTGGGCTTTGTAAATAAACTCTATGTGTTATATTTATTCTATCTCTATATTTCATTCCATTGCTTGTATTGATTTCCATTATTGACTTGTTTGGATACACTCTCTTAGCATGATTGATTTGGATTACTTGAGTAGGCAATTAGGTTGTCTAATGCTCCATTGAATGGAAGGATTTCCGGAAATCTGGCTCTATAACCATGCCCTTAATCTAATCTCAAATTAGTGGCTTTCACTATACATCCTAGGTTAGCCATTTGTGAGAGAATTAGAAGCCTCCAATATACACCCTAGGTTGGCTACTTTAGTGAATTTACGAGAACTAACCTTCGAGTAGAATTCGGTTGATAACCTCGAGCCTCATCCAATCCCAAATGGGTGGCCTTCACTATACATCCTAGGTCGGCCACTTGTGAGGGAATTGGAAGCCATCACTATACATCCTAGGATGGCTACATTAGTAATAGGTTGAGCCATAGCTAGATAGATGAGCATTCATTGGAAAAAGTCCCAATTGAGTAACTAGCCACTGTTGGTTGCTTAAAAGGGATTAATCGCTAGTAGGAGGTCTTCACTATACATCCTAGGTTGACCTCTTGCTAGAGATATATGCCAACACTATACACCCTAGGTTGGTTACATTTGTCAAAACATACTTACTTGAGAGTTTGTTGCAATTGCCCCAATATTCACTTACGAGTCCATCAACTCCATAGTTCCATCATCATTCATTCATCCCTCCATTGTCATCCATTTATTTGCTTTCATAGTTTATTTTATATTGTATCTTCATTCGCTATCACTTTACTTTTATGCTTGCTAGTTATATTAATCCTAATCTTATCACTGCTACCCCGATCTCAGTGGACGACACCCGTGCTTACTGCTTTACTTGTATCTCTACTTGTGAACGCATCGCATAGGTTTTATAAATTATTTTGACGAACGGTTTTCTGACGGCAAAAACCCTCTCATCAAATGGCGCCGCTGCCGGGGATCGGTGTGCGTAGTAGTGATTAGATTAGTTTTAATACTATTAGTTTATTAGTTGTTTTTAGTTTTGTTAGTTTCTTTTTATTGCTGTGGTAGTTTTGTTTTTGTTTGTTTCAGGACTCTATGGATTCCTTTTCGCCAAATTCAAGGTCAAGCTACGAGCCTAACGAGAATACCTACATCTCATCATTCCAGTCAAATTCCATTGAAGATCAACTACGAAATTTCATGAAGAATCATGTGCGGGAGACGGAGCAGATGATAGCTTCTCAACAAGAGACTCAAGCCTTCATAGAAGAGAAAACCACCTAAATGCTCGAATCCGCCCAGCAGTCCACCCCGATAAATCAGAGTTGTTTCCAAGTTAAAGCAACCAAGCCGGTGGATTCCTCCAATTTCTCAAAAGAAGACATGTATAAGCTCCAAATAGAATTTGAAGTGGAGCGAAGCAAAAGATTGGACGAGATGGACAGGATGATCAAGATGAACCAGCAGCTTATGAGCGTGAGCATAGAGCTAGTGTTGGAAAGGGGTGTGTTGAAGGACGAGAATGAAGCACTTCAAGAGAGAGAAGCCTTGGGAATGGAATAGGCGAGTAATCTCCAAGAGTTGAACAAGAAACTATTATCTGAAGTGAAGATGCTCAGGGTTGAGAATGGTACTCTCAAGAAGACAAATGGTGAAGTCTCCGACAAGAACAAATAATTGGAGGAACGACTTGAGAGATTTGAAGCCGAGAAGAGTACCACATCGAAGGCTTTGGAGAACTTAGTGAGGCTATCAAAAGATTTTGAAGATGAGATAGCTCACAAGTCCATGAAGATGCAAATGGAGGTTGACTAAAAAGCCAATGCCTTAGAGGAAGCAAAGGTAGCACTAAGCAAAAAGGAGGCGGAGGTCAAGGCGTTACAAGTAAAACAAATCAAACGTCCTCATGACCACACATCAAAGGGGAGTTTCTCTAACTCTCATATCTTTTGCTATGCATGTTCTAAGATAGATCACTTTAAGGCTAAAAATTACAAGCCAAATCAACATAGGAAAACTAGAGGTCCTAGGAATAGATGGAGTCCACCTAGGGTCAAGCAAATATGGGTAAGGAAAGACCAAGTACACTTATATAGAAACATGTTAAAGGAAAAGATAATGAAGTCACCTAAATTTATTTGGGTAGTGAAAAATAGGGAATTTCCTAACTTGGTCAAACCACCCTTAGAGGACCCTAGCCTCTCCATGAATGCATCCCATTGAATGATTTTGATGCATGTAGTTAGTTTTATGTTTTGTGTTATTTAAATTCAATAAATTGTGATGTTGGGATAGTTTGGTTAGAATGTTATATTTTGTGGATATTTGCACATTGAATTTATTGATTATATTGTGGATGAAAGAGCCGGAGGCTCTTGTGCAAGTATGAATGCATGTGCTTTATATTGTTTAATTCGGTTTGGGGGTTGGTCATGCCCCATTCCGTCAATTTTGATAAAATGCATGAGGTTAAGCTTGACTTGTTCTTCAATGATATATTGCATGAATTGCCTTTATTTGTGAGCCTTGTTTGAGTCATTTTTATTTTGTTGGGGCATTGATTGTGTTTGATTGGTGCCTAGGTTTGTTTGAGTCATGTTAGGTGCATGCCGCTAGGCCAAATTCTCTTGTCTTCAACATTGAGGACAATGTTGGGTTTTGGTTTGGGGGTGTAGACGCCTTTTTGAGTCGTCTTTTGTGTCTTGAGTCATTTTTGTGTCTTATTTTTGAAAAGTTGCTGCTTAGCCAGAATTTTAAGCTTATTTAGCTTGGTGAGATACCTAGAGCATAGTGTTTGTGGCGAATGTGTGTATGCTTTGTGTGCTTATTCAATAACTTTTAGTCACTTTAGGGGTCTCACTTGCATTTCATGGGCTAGTCTCATATTCTAGTGTCCAATTTTAGGGAACTCGGTGCTCAGGCACCTTGTTCTAATAGTGGAGATTTCCCTTGTGAGATCACAAACACAAGCCAAAAGCGTGTATATTTGAGGGAAAATGTTTTTCAAATCTGTAAACACTATTCAAACACCATGCATAGTCTCACTACATCAAAAATCATCATTTGTCATTGAACATGCATCATATATGTGGATTGGTTGACGGAAACTTTTATTCCCTTGGTAGATTGATCCTTTGAAG
Organism: Dipteronia sinensis; assembly: GCA_033220585.1. NCBI lineage: Eukaryota > Viridiplantae > Streptophyta > Magnoliopsida > Sapindales > Sapindaceae > Dipteronia > Dipteronia sinensis. The sequence continues at coordinate 44,030,746 of CM065638.1, read as the reverse complement.
TGATATTAGGCAATGTGTGTTTTAGCCACTCAAAAAGAAAGCCTAAATACTTCATATTCCCGTAATATGTGTGCTTCCAAGCCAATTTTGAAGCCAAACACATATAGACTTTTCCATTCTACAACCACGTTATCCATGACCCAAGCAACCTAAACACTTAGCCAACCCTCTCTTAATTTATCTTGTTGAGGCTTAGGAATGTAAAGTTGTGCTTTAATTTGATAAATGGCGTGCACCTAGGCAAGAGTAATGAGTTGTGAAAATGTGCATAGTAAAAAGGCATGAAAAGAAAAGAAAAGAAAAGAAGCAAACAACAAAAGAAAAATATGCTTCAAATGCCTTGTGTAAATTGTAAATGCTACTCAAATGTAACATGAGTAGTTAAAGTTTGCACGTAGAGTCTAATTGTATGCCTGGACGCCATATTGTATTTGGAAGTGGAGTTGCATGAGAAATTAAATGCTAAAGTGTAGAATGTATTGCCTTAACTTGGTTGATTAGTGCTTGTGCCTAAATTTCTCATTCTTCCAATCACCATTCACCGTGGCCACGTTACAGCCAAATGGAAAAGACCTAGTTGATCTTAGGGGATGTCTAGATTGGGAATATTAGTTGATGAATGCTCTTTCCACGTTCATGACAAGTGATTCTTTCATGAGACTCACTCACTAAAAACAGCGTTTATTCTACACTAAATGTATGCAACTAAGTTGATTCAGTTACATAAATTCATTGGCATACATGTTGCATGAGTGTGAACCTAGGTTCTGAGAGGAAAGATAAGAGAAAATCCATGTGAGAACTTAGTGTCGAAGCGAATTATGCTCGAGGTGTGAGAGTGAGTAGTTTCTGAGGCGCTAGCATTTTAAGTGTGGGATTCATGTTGTGCCAGTTTCTCTTGAGGTGCCTTCGAGTTGTTTAGAACATTTTGCATATGCTCATTCCTCACTCCCATATTGCTTTTGCGTATCTCTCTGCTATTTGGTTCTGCAGCAAGTTTTTCTTTTTGTCTAGGGAGTCCTTAGTTTGAGTCATTTTTAGTTTGTCTTATTTTGTTTTAGATTATGTTTGCTCGAGGACGAGCAAATGTTTGGTTTTGGGGTGTTTGATCGTGCCTAAATTGTTGTATATTTCTGCCCTCATTCCTATTCTTTTGTCTCGTTCTCGTGTGTATTTTCTATATATATTATGTATTTTATGTCTAATAGGCTCATTAGTGTTAATTGCAGGCAAAAGATGTAATTCTGGTGTTAGAAGTTAATTGCAGTGGTTCCGGCAGAAAAGGGGCAAAAGGGAAGACAAGGATCATAAGCAGCTCAAAAGTGCGGGTCAAGTGCAGGTCGCAACCGCACTCCAACCGCACTCCTTCCCACAGTCGGGACCTGAAGCATGAAGGAAATATAAAGTGCAGGTAAAGTGCGGGTTATCCAACCGCACTCCACCCGCACTATTGCTCAAGACAGAGGAGCTGATTCGTACCTGACAGATAAAGTGCGGGTCAAGTGCGGGTCAAGACAGAGTTTAATTCATTAAAGTGCGGGTCATCCACCCGCACTCCACCCACACTATTGCTCAAAACAGCTCCAACTGACACTAAAGTGCGGGTAAAGTGCGGGTAATCCAACCGCACTCCACCCGCACTATTCCTCGAGACAGAGGAGTGGATTTACACCTGACACCAGAGTGCGAGTAAAGTGCGAGTAAAGTGCGGGTAAAGTGCGGGTAATCCAACCACACTCTACCCGTACTGTTGCCCAGATCAGAGAACTGAAGATGAAGAAAACCTTTGCAGTGCGGGTACAGTGCGGGTAATTCACCCGCACTCCACCCGCACTATGCGCGCGACAGCTTCTGGTTTCAAGCTTAAGTGACCTATTTTTCCATCCTCTATAAATAGAAAATGATGGGAACGAACCAAAAGATCACCATACCTCCCAACACTTGTATTCTAAGCTAGTAACACATCTCCCTCTCATCCAAACCATCTCTACTCAGTCAAAGGCAACTAAGAGACTTGGATTCAAGCTTACAGGACGGAGATCAATCTTCAAGGGTTATCTCTACTCTCTCTCTTAGTTATTAGTTTGTAATAGAACATGAGTAGCTAAAATACCCCACTATGGGGTTGATGTTATTTGTTTGATGGATATTTTGGGCTTTGTAAATAAACTCTATGTGTTATATTTATTCTATCTCTATATTTCATTCCATTGCTTGTATTGATTTCCATTATTGACTTGCTTGGATACACTCTCTTAGCATGATTGATTTGGATTACTTGAGTAGGCAATTAGGTTGTCTAATGCTCCATTGAATGGAAGGATTTCCAGAAATCCAGCTCTATATCCATGCCCTTAATCTAATATCGAATTAGTGGCTTTCACTATACATCCTAGGTTAGCCACTTGTGAGAGAATTAGAAGCCTCCATTATACACCCTAGGTTGGCTACTTTAGTGATTTTACGAGAACTAACCTTCGAGTAGAATTCGGTTGATAACCTCGAGCCTCATCCAATCCCAAACGGGTGGCCTTCACTATACATCCTAGGTCGGCCACTTGTGAGGGAATTGGAAGCCATCACTATACATCCTAGGATGGCTACATAAGTAATAGGTTGAGCCATAGCTAGATAGATGAGCATTCATTGGAACAAGTCCCAATTGAGTAACTAGCCACTGTTGGTTGCTTAAGAGGGATTAATCGTTAGTAGGAGGTCTTCACTATACATCCTAGGTTGACCTCTTGCTAGAGATATATGCCAACACTATACACCCTAGGTTGGTTACATTTGTCAAAACATACTTACTTGAGAGTTTGTTGCAATTGCCCCAATATTCACTTACGAGTCCATCAACTCCATAGTTCCATCATCATTCATTCATCCCTCTATTGTCATCCATTTATTTGCTTTCATAGTTTATTTTATATTGTATCTTCATTCGCTATCACTTTACTTTTATGCTTGCTAGTTATATTAATCCTAATCTTATCACTGCTACCCCGACCTCAGTGGACGACACCCGTGCTTACTGCTTTACTTGTATTTCTACTTGTGAACGCGTCGCATAGGTTTTATAAATTGTTTTGACGGACGGTTTTCTGACGGCAAAAACCCTCTCATCAACATCCATCACTTTACTGAGTTTATGTTCCCATGGCTCCTGAAAGGATTTCAAAATTGTCAGAACTAAAACCGTTCACTTTATTGGAATTAAATAATGCAATAGAAATGTTGTTACGTACCTGTACATATCCTCTAATGCCTCATTGTGAATCACCCTTAGTTCTATCTGCGGGCGTCTCGAATCGAACCCGTATATGCCTCATGGGAGTCCCACCGCGAGCCTCCTGCTCAAAACTCTCGGAATCACTGGTCATAGGAGTCCCACCGCCTGCCTCCAGTTCAAAACCCTCGGTATCAGGTACCGCAATGCGAACTCCACCCTGTTCACCAGTATACAGACTGCCTTCCTCGTCTATGCCCTCATAGTACAGTTCAGCCCTCTCAGCTTCCGTCAGCACCAATGCAGTCGTCGCAAACATCTGAAATCGTAGTTAGACTATTGTAATTGTATACATACTAATAAGTATAAACATTAAGATATTATATACTTACCCTTGCTTTGAAAATCTTTGCCAGCCTGTCCGGCCTTGGTTGGTTAATCAAACTCCATTTCAGAATACGGGGAGACAAGTCAACCTCCCTGTGGGTCCCAAATTTGGTCCCAAGCTCTGGGATAACCTCAAATACATAAATCTACGTAAACAAAAAGTACGATAAGAATCCAATACATTTATAAAAATATTTAACAGTTAGTACAAATTGACATTCTAAATTCTTACCAGGAGTGCGTGAGCTAGACCGTATATGTAGTACGTCTCCTTAGTGTGTACGTCGGCACCCTTTGTTTGATGTCTTCTCTCGAATCGCTCCCGACGACCGTCTATAGTATGCTTAAAACCATAAATGGACTACCTATAAACATGTGCACCCCACGGGAACGCATCAAAAGCGTCCAAGTCCTCGACTTGCCTGAACTGCCATACTGGAACTTTCTCTCTCTCGTCCACCCCCATCAATATCCAGTTCAGCATATACAAGAGGCACAGCTTCACCGCATCGTATTGTTGGTCAAAAATACCATGACGCAGAACAGCCCTAAGGTGTTCATACTCCACATTCTCTCGACCTTCAAAATACCGCTCATGTATCCCGTTCGGTACCGTCTGATACGTCGTCGTGTCGGGAATCACTCCGAACTTCAATCCGGTTATGAGACAGAACTCAACCTTAGAGAACCGGACCGAATGATGACCTAACATAAATCTCATCTCATCCTCCGGCCCATCGTGATGCAACTCGCACAGAAGCAGCCGATGGACTATGCCAGCCGAAAACTGCATCTCCCGATGCATCAAAAGGAAATGACCGAAACAAGACTCCGTATACCGACGTCGATCTTCGATTGCGAGATCTTCAGGTATGATGTTCAATGCGTCGTCGATATCTTTAAGGTCGTTGAAATGGTCATGCCGAGTTATTTTTGCATCATACCATTCACCCACTGGAGTTTTAAGGAAATCCTTTAGCTGATTACTCATCTGCATTTGTCACAGAAATAAAGCATAAAGCATTAGTAAAGTGTAAAATAAGGCTCGAAAAGCGTTAAATAAGGCTCGGATTAATTAGGCATGAGAGGTTCTCAGCACACAGTAAAAAGAGATACGGCGAGCTGGAGACCCCTAGACGGCTTGAGCTTACCACACACCTCACCATTAATCAAGAAGGAGAAAGACACGGACAAAACACAGCGCATCACCTTCGCCACCCAATTATTTGAGAAACCGAGCTTACACATCATATTCGCTAAGAAACCCCATTCCACGTGGACGTAGGCTTTTGACATATCTAATTTTAAGTCCATCGAACCCACTTTACGCTTCCTAGACTTGAGAGCATGAAAACACTCAAAACCAATTATAGCGTTATCAGATATAAGTCTGCCCAAGATAAAGGTGTTGGGATTTATGCCATAAATATTGTAATTTGTAAATGTTATAAATCCATTAATAAAAGTAGTATTTTCATTCAATAAATATGACTCATACATTTATATTATATGTGATAAACATTCAAGATTGCTAGATGTAATCTCAAACTGAGTATATGAATGTCATATACAAAGGAATTCTGTTTGAGACGTGCAAACTAAAGAGTCCGTAGAAAGTAAATAAAGCTGGATACTTTATTTGTGGTTAATCTACAACCGCGGTCCATTCCGTAATTTACGGTGGTCTTATCCTAGACTACTCATATGGTGATATGAGAATGGAGGCACCTTATATGATGTGATCATACAGGACTGGGCCACGATCTATATGAATGTCTCACTAAGATCCGTTACATGTTGAGATTCATATATATCGACAAATGATGCATGTATATGAGTGATCTTAATTTTAAGTGTCTTATTGACTCCTTCAAATTAGAACGTGGTTTTTGACATACCATAGGTGAGATTTGAGTAGTATTCCTGATCAGTAACTCCGTATCTTAGTTTTTTACATACCATGGCTTGTGGATGGGAAGGTCTGTACACAATAGAGGAATTCACTTCTTCTTGCAAGAAGTAGATGAGTAGTTCCCTTTAGGGTTGATTCGGGACTTGAACGATTAAGACCGCTCTCCTTCTTCCGTAAATGAATGAAGGATATAATTGTTCATTAGAGAAACAATGTTACTTAAAGAAAAAGATATGATTAGAGAGGTATAACAGACCTATCACAAATTAAGAACTACTTGTGGAGGATCATACCATATGAAGAGAAACAATGGTACTTAAAGGAAAAGATATGACTAGAGAGGTATAACAGACCTAGCACAAATTATGAACTAGTTGTGGAGGATCATACCATATGAAATAGCTATATCGGTGGACAATGATATTTTGGATATGTAAAACATCTACAGTTACGAGAGTGCAACCTCGGTTTTTAGTGGAATAACTCCGATGTTAATAATCATGAAATATTAATTAAAGAGTTTTAATTAATTTTTCTAAGTATTATTGGAGCTCAAAACTGTGGGTCCATTAGGTCCTTTGCTAGTCCTTTACGATTATTAGTAACAAGGTTCACAGTTAAAGGATGATCCAATTAATTATGTTACGAAAGTAACTTGGATTTATTCTGGGAATTGATTAAATAATATGATTATTTAATTGATTAATCAAATATAATTTAATAATATGATTATTTAATTGGCAAATTAATAATTAAGAATTATTAATTGTTAATTGGAGATTGCAGGTTTGAATCTTGACAAGAGCAAAGGAATAAAATAGTAAAGATTATTATTTTTTATTTCTTTTAAAGAAGACAAGGGTTCAAGTTTTAGTTACAATCCATAGTAATATAGGATTTAGAATCCTATCTAAACCGGGTCACTAAAACCCTAGTCTCCTGATAAGATATATATATATATATATATATATATATACATCTATGATATCAGGAAACAACCTAACCTAACCCTAGCAGAAAGAGAGAGAGAGAGAGATTTCAGCAAGAAGAAATAAAAAAAACTATATTCTTGCTTGGCCGAATTTTTCAAGAGGATAAGGAGTTGTCTTCTTCTTATAGCCTCCATCCAGTACTCCTGAAATCCGCGACGTGCCCACACACAGTTGCTAGATCTTGGGTCAAAGCTCCAAAGGCTTAGTGGTGAAGGATAAAAAGGAAAAGAATGAGAGATCTTCAAAGGTATGATAACAAATCCCTTATCATATTCGTATATAAAGAAAAATGTCCAAAGATAAAAATTTTAAAAACATATCCTTTTTTTCCGCTGCACGACTTTTAAAAGGCACTCTAGGATTCTAACACAACCTCACCAAGGACTATCCTGAGACGATTAGCCAGAGTTTTTGCAACAACTACACAAGCTAATAGGACGAAACTAAGTCATCCGCTCAGTTTTTTTAACCTTTGGTATGAGAACCACTAGGGTGTCATTAACAGCATCTATCGGTTCACCGTTATTCAAGCAACACAGGCAAACATAGGTGACACTCGGCTTAACCGTATCCCAAAACTTCTGAAGAAATAGACCGGGTAAACCATCCGGACCTGGGGCTTTTGTTGGAGCAATGGAAAAATAGCATACCGGATCTCATCAGTAGAAAAATCTCGATCGAGGAGAAGTGAACTCTGCTCAGAATGTCGGGGATGGACACTGCCAAGGACCTGGGTTCATTTGAGCATGAGAAGGCTGACTTGTTCTGAAAAGGCCAGAGAAATACTGGAGCATAATACTAGTTACTTCACTCTTCTGAACACCCCAAATCTGTTGAGGTTTATGCCATAAAGCTTGTAATTTGTAAATGAAATGTTAACATAAATAAAAGAATAGTTTACTTCAATCTTCTTGTGTCATATATTATGTATAACTTGTGCATTTAACATCCAAGATTGTCGGATACATATATATACAGTAAGAGACGTGCAATCTAAAGAGTCCGTAGATAGCAAAAAAACTGGGTATTTTATTTGTGATTAATCTACAACTGTAGTCCATTTTGTAGTGTACGGTGATTCTATCCTATCATTCATATGCAGATATGAGAATGGAAGCACCTTGTATGATGTGATCATATAGGACTGGGCCATGATCTATATGAATCTCTCACTAAAATCCTTTTAATGATGAGATTCATATATATCAACTAATGATGACTATAAGTGGGTGATCTTAATCATGAGTGTCTTATCGACTCCTTCAGGTTAGATAATGGTCTTTGATATACCATGGGTAAGGTAGGAGTTGCATTCCAGATCAATATGCTCTATATGTTGGGATCGCGGTTTGGCTTGTGGCTGGGAAGGTTTGTACACAATAATGGAATTCACTCATTCTTGCGAGAAGTAGATGGTAGTTCCCTTAAGGGTTGATTCGCGGCTTGAACAATATGAGCACTCTCCTAATTCCGTGAGGAATGTAGGATTTATTGTTCATTACAGAATCAATGGTACTTAATGGAAAGATATAATTAGAGGGGTATAACGGATATTATGACCCAACTCTAATTATGAACTACTTGTGGAAGATTATACCATATGTACTAGCTATATCGATGGACACCGAAAGTTATTGGTTTGTGTAAAAACATCTACAGTTGAAAGAGTTTAGCTTCGGGTTCTTAGTTGAATCACACCGGAGTTAATAATCATGAAATATTAATTAAAGAGTTTAATTAATTATTTATAAGGATTATTGGAGCTCAAAATACTGTGGGTCCATTAGGTCTCTTTGCTAGCCCGATCATTTTAGGTAACAAGGGTCACAGTTAATTAATTGGATTGTCCAATTGATTGTGTTACGAAAGTGACATATATTTATTCTGGAATTAATTGAATAATGAGATTATTTAATTAATGAATACTAGTGATTGAATAAATTAAATAATAAGATTATTTAATTATGCTATTAATCACTAAATGGAGGGTATTAATTGATATTTGATTTTGAATAAAATAAGATAATATGATTATTTTAATTAAATTAAATATTTAATTTTGAATTTAAAGAGTTTGAGTTCAAATCGAAAACATAATTACAGTAAAACCCCTATAAAATAATATTGTTGGGACCGTAGAAAATTATTATTTTTGAGGGGTTATTTATTTATCGATAAATGAATAATTTATTAATTTATCGATAAATAAATATTTATTAATTTAAAAAGGAGTTTTATGTTTTTACTATTTATTTTTTAAGTTTTATGTTTTTATATGTATTATACATATTTGATTATTTTCGACTAAGATACATAAGTACATAGAAGTTAATAAGTACTTACACATTAAAGGTTATCGAAGGTTTGACAAATGTTGAACTATTTTCCTTGCCTTCTAATACAACATCAAAGATTCAACCATGCAATGCTGGGATTATTCGAACACTAAAAATTCATTATCAACGTCGTTTCTACTTTAGCATCTTAGAGGGCTACGAGGTAGGAGCAACAAATCTCGAAAAAATAAACATATTGAATGATATGAAATTTATGAAATTTATGAAATTTATGAATGCGGCTTCCAACATTGATATGAAGACAACAATCATTGCAAATTGTTTTCGACATTGTAAGAACTGTTCAGATGAAGATATGCCACTGATATGGCTTCTGAACCACAAGTTGGTGAAGATTAAGACATCGATAGATTACGTAAAGCTATTTATGGTTTACACTATAGAAATAGGATAGATATTGATCATCTTTTGAATTATCCTTGTGAGAATGATATAGTGATGGAATCACCTACTGATGAAGAAATTATTCAAGGGGTAATGATTATGCCTACAGATTATCATGATCCAGATGACAACCGTGTTTTTATCAAGCGTTTCTCCAAAAGAGGTCTTTTAAGCAATAGTAATATTAAATAACTTCTTACTACACAGTGTCAAAAAAAATACCAATATGGTGTATGAATTCTGATTTGTAAAAAATTAAGGATCAGATTAAGTTCGGTTTCAGTATAAAGAAAAGGCAAACGACTATAGATGCATATTTTAAAAAAGATTTGAATTAAGAAAATAGAAGTTGTTAAAAAAATTTTTTTGAAAGGAAGTTGTTAAGTTAAAAGTTTATTAATATGTATTATGAATTTTTATGTGTTATATTTTTTATGTATTTAATCAATTATTAATTTATATATTCGTTGGGACCTAAAGGATTTCAAAAACAATTATTATCTTATGCATTTAGCGAGGTTATTAATTTCATACACATGCCCTAGTCGGGACCGGAAAATTTTATTATTTAAGCGGGATTATTAATTTATCAAACATTCATTTATCGAGGTTTTACTGTAATATCATTAAAGATATCAGATATCTTAAAAGATTTAATTAATAGTTTTATAATATATATATATATTATATGTTTTTGGATACTATAACACAATAATAAAAACATAAGATCAAAAGAGTTTTGAACGTTCAGAGAAAAAAAAAACCAAAACCTAGAAGTGTTCTAGGGTTCGGCCCAAAAGGAATTTTTTTCTTCTTCTTCTTCTCTCTGTATTCTCCTGTTGTTCTTGAGTACCGTGACGCGCCCACACGCTGTTACCAATTTCGGGAGATAGTCAGGAAGATCAAGTAGTTCAAACAAGGAGCATATCGTATTAAAGAGAAGGAGCCTCCTACGTAGGTAGAGGTGGGCAAAGTTCGGTTCGGTTCGGTTTTGAAATCGAACTGAACCGAAAATATTTCGGTTTTGAAAAAATGAAACCGGTTTAAACAGATTAAGATATGAGAACTGAACTGAACTGGTTAAAAATGTTCGGTTCGGTTCGGTTCATTTTGGTTTTGGGCCTAATGAGCCAAATGGGCTTAATGGGTATTTTAACAGTTTTTATGTTAAATGCTTATTAATATGGGCTTGTTGAATTGCTGATTTTGTATGGTATAATAGTACCATTTCAGTTTAACTTCATTATATAACAAATTAACAAAATTCATTCATAACAAAATTCAAGAAAGGAAAACCTGTATTTGGTGGTTAATATATATAGTGATAACTAAACTTAGGGATTTTTATTTTAACACACATATATATAGTCGGTTTATTCGGTTCAAATCGGTTTTGGAAAACCAAAACCGAATTAAACCGAAATCTTTTTGGTTTATACATTTTTGAACCGGTTTAAACCGAGTTTAATTTATGAACCGAACCAAACCCCCTTTTTTTGTTTCAGTTCGCATCAGTTCTGTTCGGTTCCGAACTTTGTGCCCACCCCTATACGTAGGTATGAAGAAAATTGTTTCTTCTCTTCTCTTTTATGTTTTGATTTCGATTCTTTTTGTTTTTACTCTTCCGGAAAATAAATCTTAGGGTTTACTGATTGCAGTTTCAGTATTTCATTGAAATAATTTTTTTTTAAAAAAATTGTTCTTCCGCTGCGCGATTGGTAATCCGGGGTCCCTACATTGTAATCATACAGACCATTAATCTCATTACGAGCCTTCCTTTCCGACGCCTTCAAGTGGAAAAAACTAGTGTTCCAGTCTCTATCCTTTAACCAGTCAATACGAGCTCGCTGCTTCTAGTACGCTTCCTCACAAGCCAACAAATCATCTAATTGGAGTTCAATGCGCCGAATACGGTTCCGGAACCCTTGTTGAATACAATCTGTAACCTCATGCAGCTCTTTTCTTTTTAATAGAATGTTCTTCCTCAGCCTACATCTATTATGCTGATTCCACCCAGCTAACTCATTAGTGCAACGTCGAATGTTATACACCATCCGCTGAATACACCCAGAATTGGCATCTTGATCCGGTTGTTGATGACCAAATTACGGCAATCCACCTTCTCCGCCCAGCAGGCCTCAAAATGAAACCATCTTCGTCTTTTGCTACCTAACCCATCTACCATATTAAAGCAACTTGTGATGTCAAGAAGAAAAGCACGATGACCAAAGTGCCAATATTCAAGATGTGTAATACTAGCCCGCGGAAACAACTGTCTCCAGTCAATACAATAAAACCCTCTGTCAAGTCTCTCTTGAACTGAATTGGACCCATCACATTTATTACACCAAGTGAAACTCGGACCCCGGAAACCCATATCCTTTAAACTGCAGTAATCCAAGACTTCTAAAAAATCCTCCACTAACTTCCGATTCCGAGGCAAACCACCAGTTTTATCATCATCAGAGAGGATTTCATTGAAATCCCCAATACATAACCACAGAAGGTGAGTCATCCCATAGAGTCAATGCAACAAAGTCCACGCATGGCAACGCTGGTCCGGCTCCGGGTGACCATAGAACCCAATCAACCGCAAATCACAGGAAACTGAAGAACTCACACGAACATCAATGTGAAAAAGAGAAAAAGAATGAAGAGAAATATCCACCATATCCGACCACAAGAGGCATAAACCCCCACTCCGGCCAACACAATCCACCACCAATTTCTCGACAAAACCCAACTTGACACGCAGGATTTCCAACCGCCGATGATCCGCTTTTGTTTCCATTAAGAAAACAATATCTAGAGAGTGTTCTTCCTTCAAACTAAGTAGGACCCGGAATGCCCGATCACTCCCAATCCCTCGAGCGTTCCAGATTATAGTTTGTACTGTTCCTGGTAGGCCGGTTAAGATCGACTTGCCGATCTATCTTCCTCAGAAACGACATCTCCATCAAAGAAAACATTCCTCATCTTCTTAATGTTGACAACCTCAGAATTTCCTACAATAGACTTTCTCTCTTTCCCAGCAAAGACCTAGTCACAGATTGAGCTCCCTCTTTTCGGTGTTGTCTTGCCCTCCGCTTCCATTTTCTGGTCAACTCCTCTTTAGACAAATCAAATTTCCCACTTAGATCATCAATGAGCTTGTCCTTGTAACCTGGTTTCGCAGGTGGGTTAATATTGTCATCTACCATATAGACATGACGCCAGTTCGAACCGAACCGGCAAACTGAACCGGAACCGTTCGAAAAAACCCAGAACTGGAACTGGTACCGGACGATTCCGGTTCTAAATTTTAAGGAACCGCCCGATTCGAACCGGACTGGAACCGACAATTCTGGTTCCGGTTCGAATCGGTTCTGGTTCCGGTTCGAATTAGCGGTTCCAATATATATATATATATATATATATATATATATATATATATATATTTATTCAATTTTGTTTTACTTTTTTAAACCCACTACTCTACCCATTTACCCAATACCCACTACCCTACCCACTTACCCACTACCCACTAACCCACGCCCACTTTCTTTCTCTCTTTCTTCTTTCATTTTTTCTCACTTTCTCATATATATATATATATATATATATATATATATATATATAGTCCTTTTCCTGTCAGTGCGCACTGATAGAATTATATAAGGACATTGAATGCGAGCCACTCATTTATAAAAGAGTTTTGACAAGTGCATACATGCCAAGTCAAAATATGTAAAATGAGCGGCTTACATTCAATGTCCTTATATAATTCTATCAGTGCGCACTTATTTGAAAATTATTGTATATATATATATATATATATATCTCTCTCTCTTTCTTTCTTTCTCTCTTTCCTTCTTCTACTTCACGACGCCGAAGACCGATCACGACACCGACGACCGATCTCTTCTACGTCGCCGGTACGCTGATCCCTTCATCCCGTCGCCGATCTCCTCTTCATTCCGATCTCTTCTTTCTTTCTCTCTCTCTCTCTTCGATCTCTTCCCTTTTGATGGATTTTAGGTTTGTCTGGTTTGTGAGTGTTTGAGTTACTAGTTTGAATGTTGGATTGGTGGTGTGTGTGTGTATAATGTGTTTGAGCTGATGAAAGTGATTAAGGAATAAGGATTGGGAATTTAGGGTAGGATTGTTTTTTTAAAAAAAAATTAAAAAAAAAATAAAAACTGGTTCCGAACCGAACCGGAACCTCCCTTAGGGAGGTTCCGGTTCTAGTTCCCTCGGAACCGAAACCGAAACCGCCGGTTCCGAACCGGAACCGGAACCGGCGTCATGTCTACTACCATAGTCACACCCTGATAAGGCTCAAAGATATTCTGTGGCATATTAGTATTCTCCTCCGGGTCCAAGCCCACTTCTTCAACTGGCACATGTTTGAACACTAAGGGGTCGTTTGTTTTTTTGTCTGAATACTGAATAGTCCTGAATTTTTCTGAAGACTGAATATGGACTGAAATCTAAACTTGAATGATATGTTTATTTTTTTCCCTCACATCTGAATGTATTATCAACATGTTTGTTTTTTAAAAGTAAAATTGTCTGAAACTAAGTAATTTTACTTTTATACCCACGTTAAACAATTATACATATAATATAGAATAAAAACAATCTAAAAATAATAATTATATATGAACACATATAATCATGATCTTCTTCTTCAATTACAAATAAACTTCTTTTTTATTAAGAAAAGAAAGGTTTTTTTTTTCAAAAAATAAAAGAGGTAACAAGAAAACTCACACAAAACACTCTAAAAAAATAATATATAAATACATCACCATAATATCATAATAAAGTTTAATATTAAACATCAATATGAGAAGTGATTAGAGTTCTTTTTTATTTTTAAAGCTATTTAAAATAAACAATATATTAAAATAAAATTTTTTGTACCATATATAATTATGATGAAATTGGAAATATGTTATATATAGGTGAAAATACACTCTTAACGTGTGTCTACAACCTAGAGGGGGGGTGAATGGGTTGTTAATCGATTATTACCAATTTTTCGATTAGTCAATATTAAACAAATAACCCAATTAAATCAAACATACAAAATCAAGTGTAAAGTGCGGAATAATAAATAACACTTGATTTTTACGTGGAAACCCTTAAACAAAGGGAAAAACCACGGGCTATCCTTCTAGCCACACACGATCCTCAAATCCACTATATGAGTAAAAAGTTACACCCTCAAGTGATACTCGAACTCTCACTTTAGATAACCTCAGGCTATGGACACTATCACTCGCCACTCTTGGTTCTATCCCTAGTGATATCCACTGATACACTACTATTGGCGTGAGCACTTCCTACTCTACCCGCATGCCTTTTATAATGGATTCTTGACCAATGCTTGCCTACCACAACTTGGTTGCAAGACTTCAATGCTTGTGCAACTTCACCCCGAAGCCACAAGACTTTGACTCAATGAAGAGAATTATGTGTCTATGTGATCATGTAAATGATGCTCAATGCAAATTATGCTAGACAACACAAATTGCTCAACTAGGAGTTTGTAGAAACAAATCCAAGTTGTCAAATGTCTATATGCAAGGCATAAAGACTTAGCTAGATGTTATCAATAACAACCAATCCTAGCTATCACAAACAATCACAATGAATCAACAAATATGCTCACAATGTATTCGACATAAACTTAGCATATATTCATGTGATTAAGACAAGACATTTAATCATTCACTAAATGCAAGTCTTAGACAAAAGTCTATCAACAAACAAACTCAATTAGATTTGTAGAGAATTTTCAACAAACTAATTGTTACACAAAATATGCATAAACATTCAATAAGCTTAACTAGTTGATTAAGAATCAATATTTCAACCTAGTTATCAATGAATCACAAATAAATGTTTATGACCTAGCTTTTAGGCAAAAATGACCTAATCAATTAAGCTATCAAAATACAAACCCAATCATGTTATCAAGACTCATAAATATGCAATAACAGAGTCTAGGTATTTAATCATGCAATAAATACCTAATCTAGAGTAAGAAGAACAATAAATGATATTCAAAGAAGTTCTTGTTTACCTAGTCATGAAACAATGAAGACCCATGCTCAAATGATGTTGAATGATGCAAGATGGAGATGGGTTTTGGGTTTGGAGAGTCAAAGATGCTTTCTTGAAGCTTTCTCTCTCTAGGAGCTCTAACCTCTCTCTAAAAATGAATTTTTGAGCTCTTGGTCGGCCAAGAAGAGAAGAGGAAGAATATATATAAATCCCTAGTTAAAACTACGTCGTTTTGAACTTGGGAAACAGAATCCCGTCAAAACCGCTTGCTAGACCGCGGCTCAGGTAAGTGTCCAGACCGCGGTACATACAGCAGTGCACTGTCTGGACAACACCGCAGTTGGGACCGCTGTGCGTGCAAGTGCACAGGTCGCGGTCCACGTCGCGCATGACGTACTGGAGAATACCGCTCTGTGAGCCGCGGTGCAAGCAGAGCCTGCCGAGCGGTCTAGGCCGCGCTAAAGGGAAAAATCCCTTTTTAACACTCAAGAGAAAAGTCTATCTTACATGAATGTTGTGCAAGTGTGAAGTGAGTGAGATGCACACAATGAAGCACAATTAACATGTCAAACATGTTATCAAATAAGATACAATGCAAGATATGATATCTAATATAAGTTAGTGAGTGTTTTAGAAAAGGATGCACACTTATACAAACAATAAAGAACACAAATGCAAGATAAACAAAACATGCATGAAGTGTGTTTGTGCACCTAAACTCTTCAAGAGACAAAGTCAAGTGAGTATACCTTTTGCTCTTGAAGTCATGGAGATGCTTGGAAGCTTGCCAATGCGGACCTAAGCTACCCATTACACAATCATCCCCAATGTGGTGGTTTGTCATGAAATAAGCCAATCATAAAATCGAGGTCCTTACAATAGGGGATAGTATCGGAAGAAAAGATTTTGGATTTCATTTAATGCAATTCAGTGATTTGCAATTAAGTGAAAAATCAAGATTTTTTACTTTTTATTTTAAGTTGTTTTTTTGGCATTTTTAAGTTGTTTGACCACTTATAAAAACAAACAAAACAACTTAATAATTATGATTCAGTCTCATTAAGTTTTAAGTGGAAAAATCAAACGACCTCTAATTTTGTACCCCTTGACGCATCGACATCACCACTTGGGCCTTTTAAACAAGTCAGTGGGGACCCAGAATTTTTGGAATCCTGTCATTAATAGCAACCATATTTGAAATATTCCCATCCCGTAAACTAGTAAAAACAAAATCTCCCTTATTAGTCAACACCTGATTTTTAGAGATTCCAGGATTTCTGAACTTCCTGAACTGGTCATCAATTCCTCTATAATGACCGGAAAATTTCTTTACCTTTCCATGAACTTGCCATAGCTGGCTGTAAACATTGGCTTACAACACTTTCCTTTCGCGAATCAAGATTCAAGTTGCTGCCAGTGCCGTTGTCCATCTCCGAATGATCTCCTTCAGTTCTCACGTCCTCCACTCGTATTATACCTAGAATCGCTAGTCTCTCGTAGATACGGTGGTCGGCCCCAATTAAACCCTTTTTTCACCGGAGAAGGAGCCCACATCCAAAGACCAAATAACAAATCTTCCCCAACTCTTGAAGGACCATCAGGGAAATCCTTCGTCATATGCCCCAACAAACCACATAGGAAACAGAATTCCAGGAGACGTTCATATTTCAGTAGCATTATTGACTCCAATCCATCTCCTAAAACTATTGGTGGGATGGTGTGGTTGAGGTCACTTGTGCTGCACCTCTGAGAGAGATTTCGAGCACTCAACAGAAGGAGAAACTTCAAACTCTTTTTATATCTCTCTATATTTTCTTACACCACTCCACACTTTTACAATACAATATTCATCCCTTTATATAGGGAAATGAGATGAGAAAAACACAAAAAAAATAAATTCAAACAATGAAACAAAGTCAAAGATAAGCTTCAATTGTTTGGTGGTAGTAGTTGGGGGTTGGCAGGAGGTGGCAGCTGGATGGTGGCAGCTGGAAGTCATTCTTAGTGGCTGCTGGACGGTGGATGTCTGGAAGTCAAGTTTAATTTTCAACATCCCCCCTTAAACTTGACTCTCCATGTTTTGCCATACCGAGCATTATCTTTAGCCTTGAAAACACATCATGTTTGAGAGACTTGGTAAAAATATCAGCAGCTTGATCATATGTCCTGCAAGAGACTAGTTCCACCTCTTTATCCTTCACATGCTCTCTGATGAAATGATACCTCGTATCAATATGTTTGCTTTTTTCATGGAATACTGGATTCTTTGCTAGTGCAATCGCTGACCGATTGTCGATGTAGACCTCTGTGGGATTACTTGTGGAAATCCCAAGTACTGTAACACATTCCTGATCCAGATACCATGACAAACAGCTGAGCAGGCAGCAACGTACTCAGCTTCACATAATGACAGTGTCACAATGGCTTGCTTTTTGGATCACCATGTGAATGCTGCATCTCCCATAAAAAACGTAAAACCTGTCGTGTTTTTACGTTCATCCAGATCTCTTCCCCAATCACTATCAGAATAGCCAATCAACCTGCAATCTTCACTTTTGGTATACAATATACCATCATCAACAATACCTTTTATGTACCGGAGTATCCTCTTTGCTGCATTCAGGTGAGACTAGTCAGGAGTCTCCATGTATCTGCTGACTAGTCAAACTCCATAGAGTATATCTGGCCTGGTACACGTCAAGTATCTCAGGCTTCCAACCAAGCTCTTGAAATAGGTTGGATCAATATCTTCTTTTTCATTCTTTCTTAACTCTATTCCTGTTTCTACTGGAGTTGTGACAGGATTGCGTTTTTCCATACCAAATATTTTCAGAATTTCTTTTGCATAGATACTCTGAGAGATGAAGATACCTTTTTCGCTTTGCGTAACTTCAATGCCTAGAAAATGAGCCATTAGACCAATGTCAGTCATCTCAAATTCTTTCACCATTCTCTGTTTGAAATCTTCAAACATGGCTGGATTGTTGCCGGTGAAGATCAAGTCATCAACATATAGACATGCATATAACAAGCTTTCGTCAGTCTCCTTTTTCATGTATAGTGCATGCTCATACGGACATTTCTCAAATCCGCTCTCTTGGAAGTAATCATCAATCCTCGTGTTCCATGCGTGAGGTGCTTGCTTCAAACTATATAGAGCTTTCTTCAGTCTGCACACTTTATCTTCTTTGCCTTTCTGCACATATCCAGGTGGTTGTTCCACATAGATTTCTTCTTCAAGAAATCCATTCAGGAATGCCGACTTTACGTCAAGTTGGTAAATTTTCCAACTTTTCTGAGCTGCCAATGATATCAGCAATCTGATGGTTTCTAGTATGGCAACTGGGGCAAAGACTTCTCCGTAATCAACTCCTTCCTTTTGCTTATAGCCTTTTGCTACAAGTCTTGCCTTATATCTCTGGACTTCTCCTTTCGCATCTCTTTTGGTCTTGTAGATCCATTTCATATCGATAGTTTTCCGGCCTTTTGGGAGAGTAGTCAACTCCTATGTCTTGTTCTTTTCAATGGATCGAATCTCCTCATCCATTGCACTTCTCTAATTTTCCTTTTGATTAGCCTCTTCAAAGCTAACTGGATCACTTATCATCAGCAGACAATACAAAGTAATATCTTCTTCCACCTGTTATGTATTTCCATATAGATCTTCTAGGCTACGTGTCCCTCTAGGCCTCATATCTGAAAAGTCACGATCAATTGGTAATTGATCATCATACCTTTGTGGTGAAGGGAAACCACGTTGAGGAGTCTGCTGATCTCTGGGTATTTGTGGCTCTCTAGCCACTTCTCTTGTCTCTTCTGCAGGTATCAACTATGCACTTCTGGAAGCTTTGGTCTGATCCCAATTCTAGAATTCATTTTCTTCAAAAATGACATCTCTACTGAAGATCGCTTTCTTAGGTGACAAGATTGTATAGTCGGTAACCCATTGTTCTGTCACCTTATCCAACAAGGATACACTTTTCTCCTTTATCTTCAAGCTTGGTTCTTCTCGCTTCTGGAACCTTGATGTAGGCAATGGAAGCCAAAAACTCTGAGGTGACTCACACTTGGTTTGTGAGTGCTCCATGCTTCTTGCGGTGTCTTTGTATCTAGACTCTTTATAGGACATCTGTTTAGTAGATATACCGCACACAAAACTGCTTCAGCCCTAAAAGCTTTTGGGCATGTTTTTATCTTTTAACATGTTTCTGACCATGTTAAGAATTGTTCGATTCTTCCTTTCAGCTACACCATTTAACTGGGGAGTATAGGCTGGTGTAAACTGATGTCTGATTCCTTGTTGCTTAAGGAATTCCTGGAAAGCACCTGCAGTGTATTCTCCATATTGATCTGATCTCAATGTTTTGATGTAATAGCCACTTTGCTTCTCCACAAGAGTTTTGAACTCTTTGAAGTGATCAAATACTTTAGACTTCCTTCTTAGGAAATAGACCCAAGTCTTCCTACTATAGTCGTCAATGAAGGTAAGGAAGTATTGATTCTATCCATTTGATACCGGCGTCAATGGACCACACACATCTGTGTGAACGAGCTCTAGTGGCATGGTTGCTTTCCAATTTGCCTCATTTCCAAAGCTATTTCTATGTTGTTTACTGAGAGCACAGCTTTCACACATCTCATTTGGGTGATGGATGTTTGGCAATCCTTTCACCATCTTCTTACTTCCCAATTGCTTTAAACTTTCAAAGTTGAGATGTCCATACCTTAGATGCCACAACCAATCTTTGTCATTGATGATGGCTGTCAAACACCTTAGCGTATCATGATGAATTGCGAGAGGAAACATTCTGTTCTTCGTCATCTGGATTCGAGTAACCAGCTTTCCTCGAGCATCTGTGATGGTGAGTTGCATATTTTGAAGGCTAATATGATAACCTTTCTCTAGGAGTTGTCCGAGACTTAGGATATTTGTCCTCATGTCTTGAACATAATAGACATTGGAGATGAATGCATGATCTCCATTCTTCTGCTTAATCATGACATCTCCTCTTCCTTGGACAAGGATTTTTGAGAGGTCGCCAAATGAGATTTCTCCACAAACTTTCTCATCAATTTTAGTGAATAAGTTTTTCCTGCCAGTCATATGGTTGCTGGCTCTAGAATCAAGAAACCAAACATTTTGGTTTTGATAGGTTGAGTTGTGTGCCATCAACATCAACGATTCTCCTTTAAATTGCTCTTTCTCTGCAAAGTTCGAATTTTCATTTACCTCATTTGGATTACCTCTGCACTCGTTGCTATAGTAGCCATATTTGTGGTAGTTATAGCATTGAACATTTCTTTTGTCAACGTTTGGACGGTTGTTGTAGCCATCTCTTCTTCGACGTCCTCTTCCTCGTGGGACATAGTTCTGTTGTCCACGTCCTCCTCTATTTGTGTCTCTTCCTCCTCTGCCTCTAACTTTGGTTTCGGCATTTCCAGAACCTCTTCCACGAGATCCTCTACCTCGTTCTCTTCCTTGTTGTGAGGTTCCCCCTTGCTCGTATCTTTTTTCATTGAGGGAGAGCTTTGACTAGAGAGCTTGCTCCAATACTTTTTCGTCACTTCTTCTTGTGACTTTCTGCTCATAGGCTTGTAATGAACCCACTAGTTCTTCAACAGACATCGTCTCCAGATCTTTTGTTTCTTCTAGTGCCACAACTATAAAATCAAACTTTGGATCCAATGATCTCAAAATTTTCTTTGAAATTCTCATGTCGATGAGAGTTTCTCCATTTCTTCTTAGCTGATTCGCAACGACCATAACTCGTGTATAGAACTCAGCAATGGATTCATTAGATTTCATTCGTAGGGATTTGTACTCACCTCGTAGAGTTTGAAGACGGATTCTTTTCACTTTGTCAACACCTTTGTAGGTCTTGTGAAGAGTGTCCTAGATTTCTTTTGACGACTTAGAGGATGCTATGATCTCGAACGTGGTCTCGTCTATTCCTTGATAGATTATGGACTTTGCTTTACAATCTCTCATTCGATCGGCTTTGAGAGTTATTGTCTGAGCATCTGTCAATTCTCCTTCAGCTTCTTTGGATACGGGTTCTGTATATCCATCTTCCACAATATCCATGACATCTTAAGAACCTAGTAGAGCTCTCATTTGTATGCACCAATTGTCATAGTTGTCTTTAGTGAGTTTCGGGATGACAATATTCGCATTTCCGTTGGCCATTGAGACTTGAAATACTTAGAAAACTATTCTGGAGTCTGAATTTTCAGAAACCGAATACATGGTTGCATTCGGAATGGTCCAAAATGTTGGAAACCAGTCTGAGTTTGTCGTAAACCGAGTTCGAAAGCGTCCGGAAGGGGAGGTCAAACTTTTGGCAAAACGTCAACCGAGATAACAAAATATTCTCTTTAGTGATAAGCTTTTGGCAAAGCGTCCGGAAGGAGAGGTCAAACTTTTGGCAAAGCGTCCGGAAGGGGAGGTCAAACTTTTGGCAAAACGTCCGGAAGGGGAGGTCAAACTTTTGGCAAGCGTCCGGAATATTCCAGGCTGTTATAACGACGTTAGTGATGTCAGCAGCGCGTCAGCACACGTCAGCGGGTCAGGCGAACCGGGTCGGATCCAGGCGGCTAAGCGACTGGTCGGACTCTTGTCGGGTCAACGGGTCGGACGTCGGATCGAATCTCAGGTCGGATCCTGCAAGTCGGGCGAAGAAGATGACTGGCGAGTGGCGTTGACGCGCCGAGTGTGTGGCTGTGTGTGGAGGCGCGTGGAATCACGCTCCAACTTCAGGAGGCGCGTGCGGCTTCTTCTGAGCTCTGATTTGGGTGGATTTTTCACCGTTGCACTCCTAACGATGAGTAGAACACTTTGGTGTGATCAAAAATCAATTTTGGGCACTTTGATTTATGGGCCAATTCGGTTTTGGCCTTTGTTTTCTGAATTTCTGGCTCTCCTGGGCTCTGACACCACTGCTGGTGGGAAGGTGTGGTTGAGGTCACTTGTGGTGCACCTCTGAGAGAGATTTGGAGCACTCAACAGAAGGAGAAACTTCAAACTCTTTTTATATCTCTTTATATTTTCTTACACCACTCCACACTTTTACAATACAATCTTCATCCCTTTATTTAGGGAAATGAGATGAGAAAAACATAAACAAAATAAATTCAAACAATGAAACAAAGTCAAAGATAAGTTTCAATTGTTTGGTGGTGGTAGTTGGGGGTTGGCAGGAGGTGGCAGCTGGATGGTGGCAGCTGGAAGTCAGTCTTAGTGGCTGCTGGATGGTGGATGTCTGGAAGTCAAGTTTAATTTTCAACAAAAACATCAATTCTTAAACATCTCCTGAGCGGTTTATCAATCTCCAGTGCAATCCGAACTCAGCAGATACTTGGCTAAAGAGACCCTAGAATCACCACCATCAATGTCCACCACCTCCTCAACAATACTTCCGAGGAAACGCCCAATTTCCATTGTCATGCATAACATAGGAACATTGTGGATTTGTACCCAGAATTCTGCCCGGTTAAATTTCATCTTCAGAATATCCCCTTTCCCTACAGGCTCTTCAAAGACAATAAGAACATCATCAAAACACCATGGTCCTCCAAACAGTATTTTATGCTTATCACCTCGGTTTTGGAAATGGAAGGCAAAAATATTATGGTGACAGATTCAATTTCTAAGCCGCCACTAATATTCCAGATCTTTCTCATAACCGCTCGAAAAGCATTCTCATTCACATGTTTACTCGTCAAGATCTTACCCACTAGTCTGGATGACATCATTTGGATCTCTGCCATCTTCAAGCCTCGTTCAATTTCTGCACCGGACCCTCATTCTCCTTGAGAGTCATTGTTGCACACAATCTTGCAATCTCATCCGTATCCATCTTACTCACTAGAGGTGGCAAGATCGACAAAACCTTCTCCAGCACCAGCCATACTTTTACTCTAGGGTTTCAGAGAAACCAATCGAGAAAAGACTCATAACAAGAAATTATACAAGTAGTGATATGTATTTTTTTTTCTAGTGTTATAAATTCCGTATTGAAATATAATGATTCAATATAATGACTTAGGTCTTAGACGTACACATAATATCGTGTTTTTAACCTTTTATTCAAAAAATAAATTTAACATCGATCGAGTTAGAGATCTATTAGAATTTGATGGGAATCAAAAACTGCAACCACAACCGAATAATAACTCTCATAGTACAAATGAGATGTCTCCATCACTCAAGAGTCTCATCTAAGAATAAATGTACATACGAAGTGTTTTCGTTATTTGTTGTAGTATAACAATATTCCATTGGGAAAAAAAATCATAAATAGATCTTAGAAACATTTAGTATTTAATTTTAATCATGTTTAGAAAATTAATAGTTTAAAACCATGTTTGTGAGTAATTACCTGACTCTCTCTAGATATGACACAGTTTCGGTTCGAACCGGTAAACAGAACCGGCAAAAAAAACCGGAATCGGAACCGGCAAAACCAGTTCCGGTATCGGGAGGTTTCGATTTCGGTTCTAAAATTTGAGAAACCGCCCGGTTCGAACCGGACTAGAACCGGCGATTCCGGTTCGAACCGATGGTTCCAACATATATATATTATATTTTTTCTACCCACTACCCTACACAGTACCCAACCCACTTTCTTTCTCTCTCTCACAGTCTCTCTTTCTTTTTTCTTTCTCACTTTCTCAGATCTCTCTCTCTCTCTCTCTCTCTCTCTCTCTCTCTTTCTCTCTTTCTTTCCTTCTTCTTCTTGTCGTCACTCACTTTCTCAGATCTCTCTCTCTCTCTCTCTCTCTCTCTCTCTCTCTCTTTCTTTCTTTCTTTCTCTTTTTCTTTATTTCCTTCTTCTTCTTGCCGTCACTGAAGACCGATCTCTTCGCCGGTATGTCGATCTCTTCTTCATCCCGTCGCCAATCTCCTCTCCATCGTCTCTGATCTCTGATCTCTTCTCTCTTTCTCTCTCTCTTCGATCTCTTCCCTCTGATGGATTTTGGGTTTGTGGGGTGGTGTGTGTGTTTGAGTTTTGATTGGTTTGGTTGGTGGTGTACTGATGTGTGTGTGTGATTTTGGTTTTGTGGTGGTTGTGTGCATGTGTTTGAACTGATGAAGGTGATTAGGGATTGAGAATTTAGGGTTGGGTTATGTGGGTGAGCATAGATTTAGGGATTTTGGGTATTTCAGGTGTAGGGTTTGATTTGGTATTTGGGATTTTGGGTTATTTTTTATATAAAAAAAAAACCGGTTCCAAACCTGAACCGGAACCGGCATCATGTCTAACTCTCTCCTCTCTCGTTTCATGTTGTTTTACAAAAAGAAGAAATAAAATAAAAACCAAGTTGAATGATTATTTTTGTAATTTCAGTGATCGACTGAAATAAAATTTTACAATGTAGGTATTAACAGTTAAAATTTCTTGTGCAGTTAAAATAAATTTTACATATCTATTGCAGTCATTTTTTTTATGATTCCACTATTTTTTTTAAGTGACGGTCTCAGTATTCCATATGTATTTATACTACTTTATTGTATAAAACAAAAGTCCACTTTTCTTTTTATTCTACAATTTTCTATAAATATTTGTATAAAATATGCTTACAATGTTGAAGTTTACATTATCTTTCATTACCATCCTTTTCACTTCTAATTAACATTGAATTTTTTTTTTCTCAAAATGTTAAAGTAAAGAAAAAACCATATAGGCATATATGTAAGAGTAATGTTAGGTACCCAATTTTTTTTTCTCAAAATATTTCTCAAATGATATGGCACATGAGTTGTCAACATCAGTTGACAACTCATGTGCCACATTAAACAATATAAGTTTACGTTTAATGTTAAATATAAGATCGAGAATCACATATTATTTCACATATAAAATAATCATATTAATTTTGTAATATGATAACTTACTTTGAACCATGGGAGTAGACATGTTGACAACAACCTTTTCTATCCTCATTAACCTTTATCCTTTCAACTTTTATGTGTTATTTAGTCTGTCATAAATAATGAGATTTCTGATTTAAACTAAAGGTAGGAGAGAGGATGAGTGTTTCTCACAATTAAATCATCGCAACAACTTATTCCAATAAAATATGAAGTTAAGTACGTTGAGAAACAGTTTATTATTATTTTTATTATTTTAAAGTATTACACTATTACATAAATTCGGAGTTTTTTGGGATGATAGGAGAACTCGAACCAGCAACTTCGTTGTGCATGTGTGAATGGTTTACCATCAAACCAACCTCATATCGTCGAGAAATAGTTTCTCTAACCAATAGGCACGTGCATAAGTTGTATAATTACTTGTTCATTAATTTAAAAATTAATTTGATAACTTATCATATTTATCTCGCATTAGTTATGTACTTACGTTTAACATTTAAAGATCGGTTATATGGACCATATTTCTTACAATATCACCTCCTAGTACATGTGGTAATAAACCTCCTCTTTCATGTTTCATTAAAGGTCGAGATCTTTTCGACCTCCTAGGGATAACAAAATAACCAGCGGGGACCCGTATTTATGGGGTGGAGATGGGGATAGATAATAAAACCAGCAATGGGTACGAGGCATGGATGGGTTTTATAATCCTCGCCCTGCCCCGCCCCTCTTAAAATATATTTATTTATTTTATTATTTAGTTCAATGTTTATGTTTTAAAATGATTGAATTTATTTTTTTAGTTTTAAAATTTATATTTATGAGATAATTTTCAATAGTTTTTAGAATTACTTTATATATTATATCATATTCATTGGGATATATATTTATTATTTTAATAAATAATTTTTTTGATAAGATTTTAATAAATAATTTAGATAAATGGGTTAAATGGGATAAGTTGGGTAGGGATGAGGAAAGCATATCCCGCCCTGCCCTGCCCCGCTCCATCTATTGAGATGTTTTATAAGGGGATGTGTTTTCAAAAAATAAATAGGGTAGGGTGGGGTTGGGTGGGGTGGGTTGGGGTGCGGGGAGAGCCACTCCGCCCCGAACCCGTCTCATTGCCATGATAAAAAAGAATAACATTAAAGATGAGGGTATTTTTATCGTTTGGTACCATTTAAACTCAAATTATTAAATTGATGCTAATTTTAAAAGTAAAGGTCTAAATTTAGAGGTCCAGAGAAGTAAAGAGTGCTAAATTTTTTTTAAGCCATATATATATTAATAGATGTTTAATTTTTGTTTTGATGTATTTAAATTTCATCAATCTTATTGTTCAATGTGGCTAAGTGATAGTAGAGTTCATTCAGTCCGACAATATTCTATATCTGAGTCATTGACATTGTAAATTATATATATATATATATATATATATATATAAAAAAGGAAGAAAATCCATTAATCTTTTTATATTTCAACACAAATACCTAAATTGATTTGAGTTCCATTCGGTATGACTTTCATGTTTTTTTTTCTTTCGATTTGTCAGAATGGATAAAAGTAGAAATCATATGAGGTGAGGCCCGGTCCTCTTTAAATCTATTAAGATATACAAATTATAATTATAATTGCAAGTATCTATCAATCTATCATAAAACATATAAATACTTATAAAATTATAACCTATCAATTATCAAGTTGATGTTCACGTGAATCATAACACTAAAATAAATACAAATCTTCAGATTTTTTTACAGAGAATATTTTGAAATGGGTTACATGCCCTGTTTATTTAATAGAGACAATATACCACCATCCACCACTGCACCACCTAATATGAGTCGATGATAACAAGAGCGGTTATTCATTTGAGTAAAAAAAAATTGAAGCAATCAAACATATAATATTATTTGATTTAAAGGAGAAAAACTATTTAAAAAAAAAGAAAAAAAAGGGGAGAAAAACTATTGAGTTTGTCCACTTACAAGTACATCACTTGACAATTTTGTTCCCTCAGGGTGCGTTTGGTACGGGGACGGGACTGAACTGGACTGGACTGGATAGGACAAGACAGTTGTTCCATGACGTGTTTGGAATGTATGGGACATGACTGTGGACTGTACTGTTATACGTTTGGTATGGCTGGGACAGAATGAGACAAGATATTCAAATGACCAGAGTGCCCTCCTTGTTTTGTCTAATATTAAACAATATATTAAATAATTTTTATATA
This sequence comes from Dipteronia sinensis, assembly GCA_033220585.1. Lineage (NCBI taxonomy): Eukaryota > Viridiplantae > Streptophyta > Magnoliopsida > Sapindales > Sapindaceae > Dipteronia > Dipteronia sinensis. The sequence continues at coordinate 44,003,324 of CM065638.1, read as the reverse complement.
TCATATTTAACAATATTAAATAAATATTGTAATTGAAATATATTATAATATTTAACAAAAACAAGAGGGTTCAAATGACCTCTTGTTTTCAATTACAATATTATTATATTTTACACAAATAGTAATATTGTAATTGAAATATATTATAATTATTTAATAATATTATATAATAATATGATATATTATATCATTATATATAATAATATATAAGACATATATATAATATTAAATATTTGTACATATAAAAAATATATTATTATATATACTATAATATATGTATATATATTAATAATATATATTGTATATTATATATATGTATCCTATATATATAATAATATAATATATATGTATATATATATAAAATATAATATATATATATATATATATATATGATATAGTATATATTATTAAATATTATTATATATATAATAATATATTTAATATGTTATATATAATTTTATAATATATATTATATTATTAATATATATAATATTTAATATATTATATATTATTATATATAATGTTATAATATATATATATTATATTTAATTATAATTTATATATATTAATAATATATTGGATATGTTTATAATTATTTGAACATTTAAAGGGTAAATTGGTTTTTTTGACATTTGTCCCATGTTATGGGACAAGTTGTCCTAGGGTCTTGGGTGGGACAATTTTTTGTGATTTTTGTCCATCTTGTCCCGTCCCGTCCGCATACCAAACGCACCCTCAAATCACAGTATGTTAGAAGACAATATTTTAAATTCTAGAAACCACATATTATTGTTTTGTAAGGTTTAGCTTTTTAAAATTTTTGTTTTAAAAAAAAAATAAGGGTTTAGCCTTTAATACAATAACTGCATATTGTTAACGGATAGATAACTAGGTATGAAAAACAAATAATATTAAAATCCAATATCTGGTTTTTGACTCAATAACTATACATAGATCTTGCATAGTAGTATAGATGGGGCCAGCAATCGGACCTAACTCTTCATTAAGTCCATACCCGATTTAGTCAAAGTCCGACCCGTTAAGTCCATATTATTTCCAGTTTTGATCTCCTCTTGGAGTCTAGGGTTTTGAAAATGACAGCTGCAAACGGAGGCTGATCTCTGCACAGGCTTCTTACCACTTCACACCCAAAGACAGAGCTCGGCTTCGTGACTTGCTTCTTGAGAAACGCAAATCAGGTAATATCAACGTCAATGAAGCATATGCAACCCACTCCTCCCATGTGTTCATTCAATGTTTTGGTTGCTGCTCTTGTCAAGAATATCATGATCAATGGGCGTTGTAACTGTAAGATTAAAAAAGTAGACCCAGCCTTGAATTTTCATGTGGAAATGATTTCGAAGGAAATTAGGCTGATAATTGTTATGTAAGTACCTTTACTGCTTTTATTGTGGGGAGGTAGATTTGGAGATGCAAGACAAGTGTTTGATGGGATGCACATATGATTGTAATTATTTTGCGTGAATTTACTGTGAAGAAAGACTTGGTGTAATCAGGATTGAACTTTATCAGTTGAGAGCAAAGGAGTATATGCTGCTGTCTGGTTCAAATTAGAAACCATTGCTTTGCTGCTATACTCACTTTTCACTAAGCAGAGAAAAACTTGGGTGTGACTTATCAACTCATTATCCCGATGGGGTGTGACGGCTCTCTAAATTGAAGATATTCAAGTAAAAATCTTAACCAGTTGGCTTACTACATTGAAGACGCACTGGACAAGTTTGCAACCGAAGCTTTGCAGAAGAAGTCGCTCAATCAACCTCAAGTCAGCACAAGTAAGGTACAAAAGTCCATTCTGTCTTGCTTTACTGGCCAGTTTGAGTCCACGATCCATTAAGTTCAATGTCAAGATGGCGTCCGAAATAAAGGAGATCACTACTAGATTGGAAGATATTACAACACCGAATGATAACTTCAACTTGATGGAGAATTCAGTGGGGAGGTCATACAAATTGGATATCGAAGATGACCTGAAACACTTTTTAATGAGCCTTACATTTACGGTAGAGAAAAAGATAAAGAGGCAATACTTGAATTGCTATGGAAGGATGAGGCTACTGATGAGTGATGACAAAGTCTCTGTTATTTCTATACTGTAGTAGGCATGGGAAGGATGGGCAAGTCTAACCAGCCAGCATTTGCATTCTTGTTTAAAACGATCGGAATCTCCACCAATTCTTATTCATTTTCTGTCCCGTACTGCTGGATCCAAACAAACGGTTGACAATTTTCACTCCTTTGTGGTCAAGAAAACTCTATCAAATCACTCCTCAAATTCGTTTATACAGGTAGTTAATTTCTTTAAATATTTATTCATTTATTGTTTGTTGTCTTTTCATTTCATTTTGGTTACAAACTGTCTTCAAGACTGTTGTTTTATGTGTTATTGAAAACGTTGAGATAAATGATGCCTTGTGTTGGTTGTTGATTAAAATTAGAAACAGAAAATGACTGAAAAAACGTTTCACTATAAATATGAATTATGCTGTATTTGTTGCTTTTGAAACAAATTAGCCAAGACTTCAAATTTATTTCAATCTTGAGCAATGAGATGAGGTTATTCACTAGAAACAACCGGAAGGAAAATCGGTAAAACTTTTCTTCTAAAACAGTGATTTACTGATTTCTACTACTGCTTGAACCAATGCAATTATAAGTAGCTTAAAAATATTTGAATGGATGTTGAATGGTGATGGTAATCAACAATGGAAATTCCAAGTGGTGAGTGGTGACTAGTCATTGTTGAACTTTTCCATGGAAGTTTATGTTAAAGCATGAAAGTAGTATTTGACAATTCAATGTTTAAGACATGATCAACTTTACATTATGCAGTTTAATTTTTTCTTTTGTATTTAGTTCTGATCTTTTTCTCTCTCTCTTTGATTTTTGTACCTGTATGATGCTGTAACAAACACAACATTGATGATACCAGCTACTTTGCTAGTTTTACTTACTAGGGTTGGCCATTGCTACAGGATGGAAGGGGATCATGTCTATTCTTGAATTTGGTAACCACGTCCACGGGGGGAAGTATCATGGCACTCTTTTTAAGCCCGCATCAGAGCAATGTGCATCATCCGTAGAGGTTGACCAAATAAAATTAATGAAATTATGAACAAAGAAATCCACCGGCTTATTTCCTTGATTATGTTGAAGTTACTAATACATGCATGGAGAACAACGCACCACCGCCAATATTTGCCACTTGAGCAGCTTCAAAACCAGAACCCATTTCGTCAACAGACAAGTGAAGATGGTTTCCAGCAGTCTTATGGCGGGATAAACACATTTGGAGCTCTTCGATACGAACATGGACAACCCAGCTCTCAGAACCCACAAGAACAACAACTGCATTTTGAGCAGCTGAGCATTAATGGGGACTAATGAAAATGGCAATGATTCACAGATGCCTTCTCTTGGTTAGAATGAAAATAATATTTAAATGCATTCAAGAATATTTTATGAACCAGTATTGAATTTTTTTTTTTTTTTTGGGTATTATGATTATCATGATGTTAGTTTGTGTTATTGGTTTTGTTGAATATGTCTAGCTAGTATAACAGAGCATGATTGATTTTTGTATGTCAAGTTTATGTTTGGAGTTTTAAAACTACCTGTATCGAGGTTTTGACCGCCAATAAAGCTCACTCGTCGATGGACGAAATCAACCAACTACACCTATATGAGCCCACCACCCTATCCATATTCCATATTAAGACCAGCTATCACCTTAATTAACCACTTGTAATACTCTTTCTCATGCGGCAATAGTTTTGACACAAAATTTCTCATGTAGGTCCGATTCAATATATTTTTCCCGAAATATAACAACTCATTATGTTCACAACAATATCTCTCGAGTCTCGACTCTCGTTATCATGACCTACAAGTCACTCCAAATTAGGCATTCCATCACATTGAACCGCCTAATTTGATTGTTACTAAAGTAACTGTGAATCAATTTAATACAGTGGGATTATAATGGGTCCAACGAGTTTAGGAATGATTATGATTGAAATAATATAAAAATTGAATAACAAATTATTAAAACATTTTTTTTAAGGAAATAAATATTTTAATTTATAAATTATTAAAATAATAATATCTAAAAATATTTTAAAATAAAATTATAATTTTATGTTTTTTTAAATAAATTTAAATAATTTATAATTTATAATTTATTAGGGCTGAAAAATTATGTAGCACTTTTTAAGGAGTGATTTGTGAAATTAATACAATTTTAATAACTCTAGTGTAAATAGCATCAAAGATAGGAAATATACCTGCTCTTCTATCATTTTCTCTTACCGGTCTTTTTTTTTCTTCTAAAAAACCAGAGCTCCATCAGTGGAGTTGCCGCTGCCGACATCATCATCGGTGAGTTGACAAACAAAACCATTGGGAAAACGTTCGTCGGGTGCCACCGTTTTAACCAAAGTGTATGTTTTCAGATTCAATCTATATGGAGAGAGAATCGAAGCCAAACCCGAATTGTCGCCAAACCTTCATCGTTAGATCTGTGACGATCCGTCGCGAATCCGAGGAAATCGATCGCACTAGCAAACTCAGTGTCGCATGATCTTCCAGATCAGACAATTGTTGGAGCCAACCGAAGCCGTAGACGGCTCCTTTATTTCACCATTGATGAAGGTCTCGATGAAGAAGGCGATGTTGGGGTTTTTGCCCTAAAGCTTGTAATTTGTAAATGTGAATTGAACATAAATAAAAGAAGTAGTTTATTCATTCAAATTGTTTCATACTTTTATATGACATTCTTGGTATCCAAGTAATAAGGGATAGAAAGAATAGAACGATTGCATTATCCCAAGCTTCATACATTGATAAAATCTTGTCTAGATTCACCATGCAAGATTCCAAGAAAGGTATGTTACCTTTTAGACATGGAATCAAACTTTCTAAGGGTCAAGCACCTAAGAATGTGCATGAAGAGCAATTCATGAGTAGAGTTCCATATGCCTCGGCAGTTGGAAGTCTCATGTACGCAATGCTCTGTACTAGACCAGATATTTGTTTTGCTGTTGGCATAGTTAGCAGGTTTCAATCGAAACCTGGTCCTGATCATTGGACGGTAGTCAAGCATATTTTCAAGTATCTCAAGAGAACTAGAGATTATATGCTTGTATACTCTGGAGGGGATTTAATTCCCATTAGGTATACAGATTTTGATTTCCAGTCGGATTCTGACTCCAGAAAATCCACATCATGATCTGTGTTTACAATTGGAGGAAGAGCATTCATATGGAGGAGTATCAAGCAATCTTGTATTGATGATTCCACCATGGAAGCTGAGTATGTTACTGCATGCGAAGCTGCCAAAGAGGCTGTTTGGCTCCGCCAATTCTTGATTGACTTAGAAGTGGTTCCTAGTGCGAATAAGCAGATCACTATACACTGTGACAACAGTGGTGCAGTGGCTAATTCGAAAGAACCAAGAAGTCATAAGAGAGGTAAACACATTGAAAGGAAGTATCACCTTTTGAGGGAAATTGTTCATAGGGGAGACGTGACGATCACCAAAACCGCGTCAGCAGAAAATCTAGCGGATCCTTTCACAAAGGCTCTACCTCAGAAGAGCTTTGATGGACATCTAGAGAACATGGGAATGAGAGATATGACACACTTGCTATAGAGCAAGTGGAAGATTGTTAGGATTATGCTCAATGGCAAGAGTGTAATATTGTAATTGACAATCTTCTCATATTAATAAAGTGAATTCTGATTCTTACAATTACTTATAGCATTTATTATTATAATTGTCAAGGTAAATAATCATAAGGTCAAAAGACTATGAGACATGAAGAATTGTTCATACACCCGGATATGTATGAGGTATACACAATTCTTTAGTTAGTCTTGAATAACGTTCACAACTTAAGTTAAAGGTTGGGCACCTCTATCTTGTTAAGGTTGTAGAATTCTTTTACTAGCATTTGAGTGGGATCAAATGAATATGATGAGTCTAAAATCATCGAAAGGTTTTCGAGTAAAAGAATCTAGTGCACTAGGTGCATTGAACTGGATCACAATGAAATACTTTATCTAGAACCGTCACTAGATATAAGTCTTTACATTAAAGAGGACAATCGGAGAGTCTATCTTAATCCTGAGATAAATGATGGACTTATGGTTGCAAGTGTTATCATTAGAGCTATCAATGAGTACGATTATATAGCATAGTCTATCCTTGATAGTTTGGTGGTATACATTTGTTAATCGATAGAGGACTTCATTTATAGATATGGACATCGTGGCTCCATTTATTAAATGAGAGTATAATATCATCATATGGCTGTTTTGAGGTATTGGATATTAACTCTCAACGTTGAGTTTTCAATAATGATTATTGAAAACATGGCTTCTGGACAAGTCAAAGTATCCAAGTTCGAAATGTGGTCATATGAGGAAATATGGTAACTTGGAGAGCTATAGGCGGTCTATGAGCTCTTGGCGATTACTGATATTATTCACGAGGATACACCATCTCCTATAAGATTGTCTAGGGTATGAATGAGAAACATCTCCTTATTCTATCTTTATTTAAGAGTTCAATTTTAGCTCTTTAGTGGAATGAGTTAAGATTAATAGATTGGACCTAAGTGAATCATTTGTTGATTGTGATTAGGTTGTGTCTATTGAAGCTTAAATTTAGATAGCCCGCCAAGATCCTCAATCCACACGTATTTGCATGGATCACTTGATATATTCTACCGGGCCGATTTAAGAGTCCATCTAGAATTGTTTTTAATATATCAAGAATATAATATGTCTATTATTTAATTAATGGGCTGCACTATTATATTAATTTATTAAAAGGAGACATGTGGGCTTGTTTCTTTTAGTAAGAATGGGTCTGGTTCACATGTGGGCTTTTATTTAAAGTCCAATGGATTAAATGAAATAAGAAAATAATATATGGCCCATTTATATAAGTGGGGCGGCAAGGTGTATATATTAACCTAATATATTATTTTGTTTCATTGTTTTAATTAAATAAGAATTAGTTAATTTATTAATTAATTGTTTAATTAAGAAACAAATCTTTTTCTGATCAGGAAATATATTTCCTAAAGTTATACTATTGGTAGTAGTATATTAAAAGTAAAAGACTTGTTTGATAAGAAAATAATTAATTAATTTTATTTATTTAATCAAATAAGAAGTCTTTTCATTTAGTCAATAAAAGAATAAAAATATCTATGAGTTGGATTAGGTTTTGAAGTCTAAAGGTTGATGGAAATTAGGGTGCAACACAAACTCTTTTTGGTATGTGATTTGCGGCAACCCTAGTCCATTTAGAGGAAGATTTCGGCAATCTTAAATAGAAGAGGAAGCAAAATTTCGGCCACCTATATAATTCCACATATAGAATTCGGCCACTATAGTTGATTGAATGATTCAATTTTTCTTCTTCTTCTCAATTCATAGAAAAGGATAATTTTTATTCTACTAAACATAAAAGAGAGAAGAGATTATTCTTTGATAGTACACTGATTGCTTGTTCATCAATAAGCTTGTGTGTACAACATCGAATTAGGTTCACGCGAGTTTCGATCATTAGATTGAGAACTCAAAAGTGACCGAAATAATTTTGTATTCTTTTGATTTTTTTGTGACCAACAAAAGAAAAAGAAAACTTTGTTCATCCATTCTCAGGTTTGCAATTCAAAGAAAAAGGGAGACCACGCTCCTAGGTGATTCACGTACGTGTTCGGATTGGAAGATCTCGCGTACTGTTCACAATCACTGTTCACGGGGGTACTGTTTACGATCACTGTTCATGTGGGTACTGTTCATGTGGGTACTGTTCATGATCACTGTTCACACGTACTGTTCACACGATCACTGTTTACGCGGGTACTGTTCACGGCATCGGAAAAGATTTTACGGATTACTAATCGACGTAAGTCAATCGGATCACGTGTCAAGAAGTATTTAACTCTAACCGTATATATTTGAGTTTAATTAATTAAAAGGTTAAGGTTCAACTTTGAGAAAAATTTTAAAACCATACGAAATCTATTTTCGTTTCTTCCGCTGCGTTTTATATCGATTTTTCCCTACAACTAATCCTATACATGATTTGATTGGTTGTTTGTGAGAGATTAAGCATCAACACCATACATGATGGGTTGGTGAATTTAAACAAAGAGATTAGTCACTTATTTGATAGATATTCTTTCATTGCACAACCATTTGTGGGTGGCCAATACTATACATGATGGGTTGGACACTAATAAGTGGTATACAACCAATCTTATACATAATTTGATTGGTTACATAAGATTAAAGTGCATTCATGTGAGTTCCTACATTGCCCATATTCACTTGTTGGATCCATCAACTCCTTAGTTCCCACTATCATATATTAACACTAATTGCATGTTATATTGGTTAGTATAATTGTAGTTGCATTGTAGTTATTAACTATTTGAATCAATCATTGATTTTCACTTAATTTATGCTTAGTTTAGGTTTAATAGGAGTTAACTAGTTTTAGCCATTTAATTTCCCTTTCCCTGTGGACGATACCCTAGCTTGTCATTATACTTGTTTACATATTTAAAGGACATTGCTAAGGATTTTATAAATCACTTTTGACCGGCATTTTCTCATGATAAAAACGCTTTGTTCAACATCCAAGGAGGAAGATAGAACTTGGAGAGTCATCCAAGAGTGCTCAAGTGAAGATGCCAACAAAGAATGGAGCTCAAGCTCAACATTCTCATCATGACCAACCAATAAGGCAAGCCATGCAACCTCAACCAAAGAGGCATCCCAACCCTGTTCAACAACAAAGAAGGAGAGAACCGGCTTAACCCCAAAGGCAACATAAAATGAGTGACAAGTCTTCATTGACCTCACAAGGATATGGTATGACTTCTAACTTCATACCTACTTGTCATTTTTGTGGTGTTGATGGGCATATTAGGCCAAATTTCCATAAGTACACTGCAATCTTCACTATCAAATCTTTTGCCTTAGCTGCTGGAAATAACTTGTTGAAAAATACTTTTCAAACTTTTGCCCATGTGGTGAGAGATGTCCGCCTCAAGGCCTCTACCATTGCTTCGCTCTCTCTTTCACACAATACTGAAAGCATCTTATATGTAGTTGGTCTCTAGACAAAGCAACTTGACGAGCCAAAATTTGGAAGGTCTCCAAAACTACGTTGTACTCTTTCATAATTTGTAGGCACTCTTTTGATACGAGTCCGAAGAAAGGTGGAAGTAAACTGATATGCATCCTTTTAAGCTCTTAAGCTCATACAGCTTATCCAAATCATCAGACACTATAGCGGAGAGTTGGTTACCAATAGACGGAAATGCATACTCCCCCATTGTGAGCTTACGACCTTTATGGTCTGGAGAACCAAGTGGTGTCTGTTCTGTCATATCTTGATTGATCTGATTTCCAACTTTTTCAAATTGCCTTGCCAATCTACCAACACGCTTGATGTTGTCTATTGCCGGAAACCGAAAACCTCCCTGCGAACGACGTTCATGCATAAACCTGAAAACCTGAAAAGCACAAACACAACTACCAACGAAATAAAAAGAAACTAATAAAACTAAAGCAACTAACTAAACTACTAATATTAAATCTAAATCTAACAAATACTATTCACACCAATCCCCCGCAGCAGTTCCAATTTGAACAGGCATTTTTTTGTTGTGAAAAATGCAAGTCAAAGAAAATTTATAAAATGCCTAGCAACGCTCACAAGTCCAAAAGACAAGTATATCGATAAGCAAGGATCGTTCCATAGAGATTTGAAGGTAGTGTTGATCAAATTGCAAGGGTAAAATATTCTAAGTGCAGAAATTTAAAGTTGAAGAGTTTGATTGTGAATTATCAATTAAATTAGCAAATTAAAAATAACAACTAATAAAACTAAATTAACAACAGAAATTTAACAAGATAATGTGATGTGAAAATATGAGAGGTGATTAGGGAGTCAATGCAATTTTTAAATAAATGGTGGATGAACCAATTAAACTTCATTAGGCACTTATCCAATCAATTAGGTTCAATCTATTCTTATGTGTGGCTCAAAGAACCACTCAAATCTCAACTACAACTAAACTATGGTGTGTAGCTTGAATGTAGAGAAATTGATTTTAATCTTTGATAGAATTAAAGACCAAAATACATTGAAGTGGTGTGCTTACAATATATCCTTTCCATTCAAGTGAGCTAATATTCAATTAACATGGTGTGTGTCCAATTAAAATCTCAAATAAATTCAATACCTAACTTGATTCAAAGAGTTGGTGTGCCTTTCTAAAACAAGAAGATATTAAGAGCATTAAATCCCAATGAATGAAACCAATTTTACTAAATAACAATAACAATAGTTTGGTGGAACAGCCACAATTTATAAACTTATTAGATTGACCCCTAAAATGGGTTTAGCTACTCATGGATTTACAAAGGAAAATCAAAGAAGAGAAGTAGAGATAACCCATGCTGTTTGGTGTTGAATCCTTCCTTCAAGCTTCATCTTCTTCTCTAAAGAGCTCCAAAATTCATAGCAAGAGATTGGGTCTTGATGGTGATGTGAAATAGAGAAGGACAAATGTGTATGAAGTATATTTGGTGTAGGAAAATGGTGAGGTTGGAAAGGTTTGAATGTGTAGAGAATATTTCTAGATCTAGGGTTTCTGGAAAGATGATGTAAGGCCTGTAGAGAATGTATATAATGTGTGTATTTATATGTATTGCTAAAAATAGGTCTGAACCATATCATTGCACAGACTTGGGAATCGATTGGGGCTTGAAAACGGCGGTCAATGGCCGCTGAATGGGCCAACTGCCTAATTCACTGTGACAGATTGGCAGTCTGTAACCGCCGAATCCAATGGAAATTTTCTACTGGCCGTAACCGCCGAACATCTAACCACAGAATACTCTGGAGAAGATCGACTGTCTTTAACCGCCGAGTATGACCGCTGAATGCCTTTTTTGTAATCTTCTCTCATGATCTTCAATCTGACTTTCTTTGCCCCAAAAACTCCAGTTTCGATCTCAAATGTTTCTGATACACTGTTTTGCCTGCATAGACTAGTAATGAGACATTAAATACCCGAATTCACTCGGGATCGAGCCAAAGGATAAGGAAATGAGGGCTATAATATGACACTAAAATGGCTCGATCAAACACTCCCAAACCAAACATTTGCTCATCTTCTAGCAAACTCAAAACAAAACACACAAAAGGACTTAAACACAGATAAAAATAACACACTAATAAATTTCCTAAACAAACAAACAAATAAGCTGCGAGGGGCCAACTATAGGTTAAAAAACAAGATGTGGGTAAATGTGGAATAAGTCATGCAAAACACGTTGAATCACATATAACCCTAAGTCACTCCAAAGAAGGCATTACACAACATGAATCTCAATCTTAAAAGCACACTCGCATTGGAAACTACACACTGTTGCGCCTCGAGCGTAATTTGCTTCCATTCTAGGTCCTCACTTGGGTTCACTCTTATCTTTTCGCTCAGAACCTAAGTTCACACTCAAGCAAATGTATGCGACCGAGTTTATGCATTGGAATCAAAATTTATCGCATACAATTAGTTATTAAAAATCGCTCTTTTAATGAACTAGTCTCATGAAAAATCATATGGCGTGAACGTGGAAAGAGTATTCATTGACTAATATTCCCAAGCTAGACTTCCCCTAAGATCAACTAGGACTTTTTCAATCTGGTTGTAATAGGGCCATGGTGTTAGGTGAACGAAATGAATGGGAAATGGTAAAGGATAATGAAATGAAGGCTATAATATGACTCTAAAATGGCTCGATCAGAGACCTAGATAATTGACTCTAAAAATGATTAGACTTGAAACTACTTTGAATCTTGAGCCTCACTCTTTGAATCACTTAAATTGGAGCTAAAAAGAGCAAATGAAAATCAATATGTAGAGCTAAATTGAAAGATGGGACAGACGACGGCAACATGGGCTAGACTGCACCAAGGCAACCACGGTTGTGTGCCATTTGCCCTTGGACAAGCCCCATTCACGCAGGACCTACGCCAAGGATGCGCTTTTGGCTGCCTATTTGCATAGCCCATGTGCCAACCTTGCGCGCCTATGCGCAAGGCATGGACTTGCTTATTCTTCAACTCTTCTTAGCGCATGACCCGCACCATACCTACGTGGGCTACGAAGAGTGTTTGGCACACTGTAGCCCTCTCCAAGGCAATTTTGACTACATGGGTTGGGAGAGGTCTTTGGCGCGGCCTAGCCTTCACCAAGACAAAATTTCCCCAACTCATCCAGACACCAAATTCAGCAACCAAGTGAACCAAAAACCAAACTCGGTCTTCGATTAACACCTAAAATGACCCAAAACACTCAAAAAATATTTGAAACAATTTTTAATACCCAAAATAACCATTATTTTCAACACGACTCAAACTGCTTCAAAAATCACCGAAAACATTAAAGTAAGTAACCGAATTGCTTGGAACTCAACAAGGGATAGTTTTCATATGTGGTTGGACCTAAGAACAAATGTAAATCTCTAAAGTATATTTTTTTTTATTAAAAATCCAAGATTTCCAACCAAACAAATAAATCAAATAAAAACATAAAACCAATGACCATGGAAAACAAACAATTAAATTCGCAAACACATTCAAGTATACCGTTCCTTAAATCTAATTCTTAGATCATGCTTATCTAAGAATTTTTACAAGCTAAATGCATGAACATACAACACATGAATGTGTGTGCTACATAGATTTTGCACAACGATGCAGGGACACTGATGTATAATGTGTGTGGTGCACCTCTGCCTTGCAAGAGGTTTAAGTCTCATTTTTACCTTAGTTTGACGATGAACCTCCACCGCTTGAGGACTTGCTTACATGAGAAGTTGCCTTCCATCTTTAAAGCTCGAACCATCACGAACAATCCTAGCAACAAATCATTACAAACACAAGTTGTTTTGATGCGGAATAATGCCAACATAAAAACTAAACCTAACACCCTTGAGAGTTTCAAAAGCTTCTAAACACGCTTCATTAAACTTGGACACTATATCATTTGCTAAAAGTGAACATAACAGTCTTGAAATTTTGAAGAAGTCTTGAATATTTCTCTTATAATATCCTACATGTCCAAGGAAAGATTGAATTCCCCTCAAATTCATTGGAGGGGGCAATTTGGCTATAAGATCAACCTTTGCCGGATCGACTTTTATCCCCTTCCTTGAGATGATGTGCCCAACACATTGCCTCTTTGCACCATAAAATGACATTTCTCCCAATTTAAAAATAGGTTTGTATCCTTGCATCTTTGGAGCATCTTTGGAGAAATTGGAAGAGATTGTATAGGCAATCATCAAAGTTGGAGCCGAAAACTAAGAAATTGTCTATGAACACTTCTATAAAATTTTCAACCATGTCGGAGAATAAACTCATCAACTAGTAGATGTGTTGTTGATGTATTGAAGTAATATCTGAGTTTATTGATTTAATTGGATATGAGTTGTAAGAAGTGAGAATTTTAATGGGCTTGGATTGAAAAAGTTATCCAATTTTTACATAGACTACCCCTTGACCCATTAATTATCGTTAGTTAGTAATGGATAAGAGACAATGTCAATTTTCCATTGTTGGTTCGGAGAATAATTAAAAAAAATCAGAAAAAAATTTAAACAAAAAAGAAAAAGATTTTCATGGAGAAGATCTAGGATCTCTAGATTTCCATTTTAAAATTACTGATCGCTCTAAAAATGTTCACAATTTGAGCACCCATTTCCTAACTTTTATAACCATTTTCTAAGCAATTTTAGGTGTTTAATATTGTAAATAAGTGTTTTCGGGTATTTTTAGAGTTGTAGAGTTTGTTAGACCAAAGTGGAGTTTTTAGGGTAAAAAAGGGAAACATTTGATAGTTTTGAGGAAAGTGCGGGCTGGAAGCCACACTACCAAGTCGCATCGAAGACAAGAAGGTTGTGCGAAGAGGCAGGCACAAGTTGAAGCCGCACTCTATAAATTGTACCCAACATCAGAAGAATGTGCAGGTTAGAGAATGCGGGCAAGAAGCCGCAGACTAGTGCAGAATGACGTAGTGCGGGATATAAGCCACACTAATGAGTCAGCGCCCAAGTCTAGAAGAAAGTGTGACTTCAATTGTGCAAGGTGAAGTCGCATTTTGAAGCCACACTAGCAAATCCCTATTAGATTTCGAGATTTCCACTTCCCAATTCTTCCACTATATAAGCCAACCTCTTCTCTATCTCACAAGATCAGTTCACAACCAAATATTCATTTTAGATTTAGAATTCTAGAGGTAGAGAAACTCTCTCACTTCTATCTAGATTTTGTATAGTTTCTTAGCAACCAAACACTACTCTCTACATTTAGATTAGTTTAATTCAAGTTGTATGTGAAGATTTTGAACTTGGAATTGAAGAAGGAGTGCTAATCAAGACCTTGAAGCTTCATTTTCCAATAATGTTGTACTTCTCTCTTCTACAAATTTCTTGTTCAATTTTCCTCCTGTGTAACTATATCCCTTCTGTTGGAGGATTAATGTATATTTTTGTAATTAAACCTATGATCTAATCAATCCATTTCACTTTCTTAGGGTTTGCACGTGTGTTTTTATGAGCATTTGCTACAGACATGTTGACATATTATGCATGCAAACATTTATTACACACAAATATGGTTGGATTTCATGCATAGGTGACCAATTTATTTATGGGTCTTGTTTATCAACCATTTCTAAGGGTAATTTCAACTATTACATGACCTCGTATGGTTGAACACTCTTTTACTCCTTCAATTTCGAATTTCTCCCTTAATTCCTTCTCTATGACCTTAGGTTGTGATTAAGTGGATGAAATTGGTGCTTGATGTTTAATTCTTATAAAAGGCATGCCCAAGATGTTGTGAATGTGCTCAATTGTATTAATCCCCTAACTTATATCTCTCCATAGTATATTTCTCAACTTTAGAGATCTATAATGTTAATTGAGTAGTATAAATTGTTTTAATCTCTACTTTAGTTAGTTACATTTGCATCGATTTATTTTAAATCATTTGAATTGCTATTTCTATCTTGCTAAATCCCTTCTTTCCTCGTGGGAACGATACCCATACTTATGCCCCCTATATGAGTTGAACGACTCGTGCACTTACGAACAGGTGAAACACTTGTGCGCCCCATTTCATTTTCATATTTTAATCTTAGTTGTTGTAGTTTAGTTAGAACGGCACGGGGCAAATCAAAATCTTGGCGCCGCTATCGAGGAAATATAGTAGCATATTAGTCTTAAATTAGATAATTGTATTGATTGTGATTTACATTGCTTTTAGTTACATATTGTTGCCTGTTATTTGTTCCTATGATGCATTTTCTGTAGTGTTGTTTTTAGTGTTTTAGGTTTCAGGTTTGATTGTGTAGGCACGAGTGACTATCTCTAGGAGGTCAGTTGTTCCCGTTTGTTGGACTTTCCAACGAAATTCAATACTAGTAAGAGAGACGAAGGTCCCTAAAGTAATAATCAACATAGATAGTGATACCACTTCATCTGATAGTACAACAATGGAAGAGCCCACACAACCGGTGGCTCAACGGTGCATAAAGGACTATTCTTTACCAACCATTAGAGCTTAACCATTGACAATTCTTTTTAAATAAGGCTCAGATGAATTATGAGCTAAATAACTTGCATTACAACACTCTTCCTTACTACCATGGAGAGCTAAGTGAAGACTCCCTACAATTCATGAAGGAGTACTATAATATGGTAACCCTAATCCCACTTGAAAGACTTATCATGCAAAAATTGTACTATAGTTTCGCACCCTATTTCCATGTCCTTTATCTCATTTTCAAGTTGGTTTTTGTGTCTCATAGGCTCTTTTATAGTGGTTGTAGGCATTCTGTGCAATTCAGGTGTTAGAGATGGGAAAAGGGATTTTCATGCGTAAAACGAGTCAAATGGAGCAATGGAAGAAATTGAGGCTTCAGTGTGCATGTACCCTACCCGTGCACTACCCACGCAGAGGGAGTGGAAGAAAGCAGATTGCTAAGGTTGTGAGTCCTACCCGCCAAGTACCCGCGCACTAAAATTTGAATTTTCGAAGTCACCTAGAACACAGGTACTGCGCAGGTTCCTACCTACACACTTCCCGCTTAATCAACTTGAACCAGGAAGCAAGTCAGAAGCAAAAAGGCTTGTGCGCGGGTCCTTACCCACATACTACCTGTGCACTACGCTTGTCTGAAATTGCCACATCAGCATTTCAGACCTATTTTGGGAATCCTATAAATTGATTCATTTCTGAGATCACCCACACGCACATGACTGTGCCAAAATTGTTATATATTTAGGCCCTCATATCCCTATCCTTTGTCTCATTCTTGGGTATTTTTATATGTATTTATGGCTATTTTGTTGATATTGCAGGCATTAGGTGAAAAATAAAGAGGTGGGATAAAAAGGTGACAAGTGGGGAAAATGGGTGTATTGAAGGCCATCGTACACATGTAGCATACCAGTGCACTACTCGTGTACCCGAAGATGGATTTTAGGAAGGCCATAGTCCACGGGTACTGTACGGGTACCTCACCCGTGCACTACCCGTGCAATTGCACCAGACCAGAAAGAAAAAAGAGATAGCATGGGTGACCTACACGTGCACTACCCATGCAATTCACCAAACCAGATAGCAGATCCTCGGGCAAGAGCCTAACTGCACGGGTACTGCATAGGTACCTTACCCATGTAGTTACCTATGCACTATGTGCATCAGTGCAGCCACGTCATCTGTTTCAAGCTCATTTCGGGGAAACTCTATATAGAATCATATGTTAGGTCAGCCAGACGACCACACACCCATTCACATCACATTTTTCTCTCTCTAAATCTAAAAACCCATTCTCTCCCAAAACCCATCCAAACCCATTCATTTTCTTCATCAATTTGCTACTCAAGAGGACATTGGTTGTGTAATCAAGCTTGAAGAAAGAAGGTCTCATATGGGTCTTTTCTATTTCTCTGCTCTTTGTTACCTTTTTACATTTGTCGTGAGTAGCTAAACCCAAATTGGGGGTTGATGTAATTAATTCATATATTGTGGAATTTCCACCATTTTGACTTGATTAATATATTTCCATTCAATTTACTTAATTGTATTTGATTATCCCTTGAATTAAGTAGGCATTCCAACTCTTGATTTTTGTGGATTAATTGAACTTATTAGAGTAACTAATCGTTAATTGAAATCTTTGTGAAAATGGGTAGGCATTCCAACTCCCATTTAACTTAGTGATTGAATTTGCTCTTAAATGCATTTAATACTCATTTTGGGTTGGGTAGGCATTTCAACTCCTAACCCTTTGTAGAGATTGAATTGTGGTTTCTTTATGAGTCAAGTAGGCATTCCAACTCTTGGTTTTCATTAGATACCATACTTTACTTTTAACCATCTACACTTAAGGTGTGTAATCAAGCTCAATTGAATTGGGAATGATATGTTGTGAGCATTCCAATCCAACATATCTTGGCTAGGAAAAATGGGTGTGAAATTCCCTTAATATTATAGTGTCAAATATACCTAGAAAGAAGGGGGGGGGGGGGGGGGGGGGGGGGGGGGGGGGTTAATATCCTCAAAATTCTTGCAATTTCTTTTTCTTCACAAGATATACAATTTAACTTTAACAAGTATGTTGATTCAACAAGACAATATTAATTCAATAAAGCAATGAATGAATCAATATTAATTCAAAGCAAGAAAAGACAATAAAAACAAAAATCAACACAAGATGTTTTTACGTGGTAAAACCTCAAAATGAGGAAACATCCACGGGTTGATACCACAACCACTGGCAAAAGCAATCCACTATGACAAATAGGAGTTTCACACTCAAGAGGGAGTCAACACAAGATACACTCTCTAAGCTATCAACACCTATTTTAACCTCGGGCCTAGTGAACTTACTATGCCAACTTCCTATCTAAGACCACACGTCTCTAGGAAGCACCCTTGCTTCTCTATCCAAGTCACCCCGACTCTAGACAAGACTTCCTTGCTTAGCTATCCAGATCACCCCGATCCTAGCCAAGACTTCCTTGCTTAGCTACCCGGATCACCCCGATCCTAGCCAAGACTTCCAATGCACAAATTGAAGATCCCCTCTCCAAAATGTGACTTCCAATGCTCAATCCAAAGAATCACTCTAAGGAATGAGACTTCCAACCTCTTTACAAGGCAAATGATCTAAGTGGATGCAAATGATGCAAACGCAAGAAAATAGAGCAAGTTGATTAAACACACTCTATGAAGTATTTGTTTTGCACAAATCAAGCTCACAAGAAAATGTAACTAATTCTTATGAACATGTGATTAGAGATCTAGATTAGGCATTCAAAATCATCCAAAAAAATATCTAGAAACCTAAACATGTCAATCAAAGCTAGAACAACACGTTTTCAATAGAAATCACAAAACTAGCTTTGAAATAGTGAACAAGTTAAAACTTGAAATCCACAACATATTCAACAAAACAAGAACTAGATTTAGATGATAGAAATTACAATAAAAAATATCCTAGTTCTTATAACATGTGACTAAAACCTAGAAATCAACAATCAAGATCAAATCACAAAGATATTCTAGATTCAAGTTCATGTTCTTCAAAATTAGCTAAAATAATATTCAATCAAAAATACAAAAGCTAATTTCGAAACTCATCCAAACAAGTCTAAAATTGGAATCAAAATCATTCTAAACATTTTTCTTTAATCAAATAAGAAGATTCATCAAGTGTATCACAAAAGAAAAATGGAAAGAAGATGATTCACGTACAAATGATGAACACACGAACTGAGATCAGATCACTGTAAAAACCTTGGACATCATTTGACTCTAAAAATACTTGGGACTTGTTCCTCTCTTCAAGATCAACAATTTTGGCTTTTGAAAATCTGAAATTGGAGTTGATTTGAGAGAGATATCACAACAACAAAATTGGACAAGTTGTGAAAATTTCTGCACGAAATTTGAATATATATGGAGGGAAATTGATGTGTAGAGAGAGAGAGAGAG
Organism: Dipteronia sinensis; assembly: GCA_033220585.1. Taxonomy (NCBI): domain Eukaryota; kingdom Viridiplantae; phylum Streptophyta; class Magnoliopsida; order Sapindales; family Sapindaceae; genus Dipteronia; species Dipteronia sinensis. The sequence goes on along the minus strand of CM065638.1, from coordinate 43,984,201 downwards.
AGAGAGAGAGAGAGAGAGGTAAGACCATCAATCAATACTTGCAACATCAGCTCCCTATGGAGGAATGTGGCCTCCATGTGAGCAGAATGGTGGCCTTCCTATGGGAGCCACGTGCCTCTACGGAGTGGGGTGATTTTGGCTTTGCCATCCCACTTCCCCTTTGCTCCCTATCGCGCACTGCAATGTTTTTCGACCGTTCTCCGGCCTCCAAACTCTGAATTTGAATCTGCTTTCTGATACGAATTGAACTAGCATTTTGTCGTGGTATGCAATATTCAAACAAATTTATAAAATCCCAAGATGTGCTCAACAAGTATAAACTAGTATGCAGCAAGTATGGGTATCGTTCCACAGAGATCGAGCGATAGTTATGATTAAATCCTACTTTCATGCTAACTACAAACAAGAGTTAAATGAAATGATTGATGATTGATGATTGGATATTAACTAGAATGTAAGCTAAATGTAAACTAACTAAATGCACTAAGATAGTGGGTGATAATAGATGATAAATGACTAAGGAATCGATGGACTTCATTAAGCAAACTATGGGCATGATGAACTCTCATTAATGAGCATTAGTCAAATATAAACAAACTAGAGTATATAGCTTGATTGTATATCACTTATGAGTTTCCAATCTAGAGTGTATAGCATAGGTCACCCATAAGTGATTGTCCATGAATGTACATCTACAAAAATAAGGGATTAATCTCATATAAAGTCACTAATCCTAGAGTGTATAGAATTAATGCTTAATCTCTCACAAGCAACCAACCCTAGAGTGTATAGTATTAATTGCTCATTCAAGATTAGAAAAGGAGAGAGATTAGTCAATCCGGATTTCACTTGAGGAGTGTACTCTTGTGCAATCCTTCCATTCAATTAAGCATTAGAGAATCAAATAGAGTGTATATTTAATTCTCTACTCAAATAATTTCTCAAACAACTTGTTAAGAGAGGAGTCTACAATCAAAACAAATCATCTTTGAAAACAATTAAAACATTGAATAAAACATATTTGGTAGATTGATATATGTAAAATTAGAGTTCATTACAATACCCACAATTTACATAATAATCACATCAATCCCTTAGTGGGATTTAGCTACTCATGACAAAAGTATTAAAATGAAAGAAAAGAGGGAAATAGAGAAGACCTATATGAGACCTTTTATCTTCAAGCTTGATTCCACCTCCAATGTCCTATTGAGTAGCAAATTGAAGAAGATAATGATGGGTATTGTGATGATTTGAGAGAGAATGGATTTTGAGATTTAGAGAGAGAAAGAATGAAGTGAATGGGTGTATGGTCGTGGGTCTCCCTTGAAAAATCAGATATGAAGCTATTTATAGTTCCTTCAAAAATAAGGCCAAAATGCTGATGTGGCTAGTTGAGAATCACGTATAGCACGGTTATTGCACGGGTAGGGTACCCATGCATTTACCCGTGCAATCTTCATTTCCCTTCAAGTTTTGCAATGTGCACGGGTTATTGCACGGGTAGGTGACATGTGCAGTTGATCCTTGCCCGAGGCTTTGCTCCCTGGTCTGGTGGATTGCACGGGTAATACCCACGCAGTTACCCATGCAATGAGATCTTCCCAAATTCTATCTTTCGGTGTACGGGTGATTGCACGGGTAGTGCACGGGTGTGCTACTCGTCCACTATTGCCTTCTTCACCTCATTTGTGCACCAATTTGTCCTTTTTGCGCACTTCATGCCTTTTTACCTAATGCCTGCACTATCGACCAAAAGAGCCATAAATACACATAAAAACACTCAAGAACAAAGTAAAGAGAAAAGATATGAGGGCCAAAATGTATGACACTATTGGCTCAATCAAATACCCCCAAACCAAACATTTGCTCATCCTCGAGCAAACTCTAAACACAACCAAGACATTGACACTAAATACACAAACATGACTTTATCTACAAACTTTCCTAGACACGAAAACATATAATTCAAACTGCCACATGACCAACCAGTGATGGGATACAATGATGTGTGATAAAGAGAAATAGATATATGAAATATGTTCTAAAGCAACTCGAAGGCACTAAAGGGATACTCGCACAATCACGAATCCCACACCTAAGAGTGCTCTCGTATCAAGAACTACCCACTCTCACACTTTGATCGTAATTCGCTTCGACTCTAGCCTCACGTGGAGTCTCTCTTTTCTTTCAGCTCAAAGTCCTAAGTTCACACTCAAACAAGGTATGCAAAGATGGAATTTGTGCATAAAAATCTAATGCATTGCATACATGTAAATTGAAAACCCGATAATGTATGTGCACTAGCCTAAGAAAGATTCATTATGCCATGAGCGTGGAAGATCAAGAGTCAGTAAACATTCCCAATAAAGACTCATTATGGATCAAGAAATACTGATTGATCTCGGTCGGGGTAATACTGACTTCCCTCCCACGAACCATTACTGGACGACGACTCCTAAAATCATCGGGGACCATCCCCACATAGAACTTCTCTACCACATGCCTACAGTATGCAGCAGAGGAATGTGTGTATGTCTGACATCCCATTGTATCAATCATCTGAGGGATTTCTTTATCATCTAGCTCATCTCTTGTTATTCCCCTCTCTTTTATAAGTTTTCTGCCTTTGAATTTCTCTAACCGTCCATGGAAATCCTTGTTCAAGACAGATGGTGGTGGCGGCCCAATATCTAACTTTTTCTTGCGTGATCCTAGGCAAATTTTCTTTGCAAGTGATTTGGATCTGCTCGTCAACTGCAAGAGAAAACAACTAATATCAAGGATGAATATATTCCATATGTTAGCAAGTTAAAACACAAAGAGTACGTGAATCAAGTAAGCAATTTGGGTGAAATGCATGCAATGTGCAGGTGCATGTGCACGGGTACGACAAGGCACCCGCGCAGTTGCCTAGAACTTTTCACATCTTGATCAAACCTTATTTTCTAGGATCTAGATGCTTGCTTAAGTCCATATATGGATCTTTGCAACTTGCATACCTTTTTCTCTTGACCTTTTCCAATGAATCCTTCTGGTTGCATCATATAGATGCTTTCATCAAGACTTCCATTAAGGAAAGCTGTCTTGACGTCCATTTGCCAAATCTCTAAGTCTAGAGATGCCGTAATGGATAAGAGTATCCTAATGGATTTAAGCATGGCCACAAGAGAGAAGGTTTCCTCATAATTGATACCTTCCTTTTGTGTGTAATCTTTAGCTACCAATCTAGCTTTAAAGGTTTCCACATTTCCATCCATTCCTCTTTTCCTCTTGTATACCCACTTGCACCCAATGGGTTTTATCCCTTTAGGAAAGTCTACAAGAGACCAGACTTTGTTTGAATACATAGACTCAATTTCAGATTGCATTTCCTTTTGCCAATGACGACAATCAACATACTCCATAGCTTCCTTGTATGTATAGGGATCATCGTCGTCCGAGAGATTCTCCACTGATTGTCCAAGACCGATGTATCTCTCGGGTTGTATACTAACCCTCCCACTACGACGAGGAATGGTAAGTTGTTGATCTTGTGATGGTGTGGAATTTACAATTGGGCTAGGTTACGAAACCACTTGTGGAATTGTATCTCCTGAAAGCTAATTCAGGACAATTCTACCCTTAGACACAAAATTATTCATATAGTCATTTTCTAGAAATCTAGCATTTGTCGAAACAAATACTTTTAGATCTGAAGGACTATAGAAATAATATTCTTTAGTTCCTTTTGGATACCCAACAAATATGCATGTTTCTGAACAAGACTCCATCTTTTCTATCTTTCCTTTTAACACGTGTGCAGGACATCCAAATATCCTTAAGTGTTGTAAACTAGGCTTTTGCCCAGTCCATAACTCATGCGGTGTTTGAGGAACCGACTTGGATGGTACATCGTTCAGAATGTACATAGTAGTTTGTAAAGCATATCCTCAAAAAGAAATAGGAAGCGTTGAATAACTCAACATAGACCTAACCATGGCCAAAAGAGTCTTATTTCTCCTTTCTACCACCCCATTTTGTTGAGGTGTACCTGGCGTAAAAAGCTGAGAAATTATCCCATTATCAATAAGATATTGCTAAAACGCACCAGATAGATATTCTCCACGACGATCAGATCTCCATATTTTTATGTGTTTCTCAAGCTGATTTTCTACTTCAGCTTTAAATGCTTTGAACATGTCAAAAGCATCCGACTTATGTCTTATGAGATACACATAGCCAAATCTTGAGTAATCATCTGTGAAAGTGATGAAGTACTCATATCCACCTCTAGCTTGAATATTCATAAGACCACACACATTAGTGTGTATTAATCCTAAACATCCAGTGGCTCTTGTGCCTTTGGTCGTGAACGGCCTTTTGGTCATCTTACCTTCCAGACTAGATTCACAAGTTGGTAGATAATCGACCTTTAAGTGACTTAAAGGTCCATCACTAACCAATCCTTTAATCATATCAAGGATAATATGACCTAAGCGCAAATGCCATAGGTAAGTTTCATCTTTTGATAATTTTATTCTTTTATGATTAGGTTCCGTTGATTCCGTGTCTAACAAGAGAGAGATATTTCTATGCAAATAGAATAAGTCTTTTTCCAATGTACCTTTGCAAACAGATTTGTCATTCTTACTAATAATAAAACTTTTATTAAAAGTAACAGAATATCCAAATTTATTTAAACAAGAAACTGAAATTAAATTCCTCTTGAATTGAGGTACATAATAAACGTCTATCAAATCTAAATGCCTTCTAGAATCTAAATTAATTCTAATATCTCCAACTGCATAGGTAGACACCAACGCTCTGTTGCCTAAACGCAATTTGAATTCATTCTCATTCAGTATATTCCTTTCCTGGAACCCCTTCTTAGTAGGCCCAAGTTGCTTTTCTTTTGTTGTTTCTTGACGTTCTTACGGGTCTTAACAGTAGCAACTTTACCAACCATATGAATCTTTTGACCCTTGCCTTTCACAAGGATCTTCTTGATGCTTTGAACATCTTGCATCAGGCCTTACAAGGTGTAGTCCAAATTGAACTGATCAAAGGAATCTGACAGTGAGTTGACAATCACGTCGATTTTCATCTCACCATCTATCTCAGCACCATTGAGTTCAGCAATGTTGAGATGTGCTATGACCTTCATCATGTGATCTTTCACAACCTATCTAGATTTCATCATAAGATTCATGAAAGCAGTCACTGCCTCTCTCTTAGTCATCCTGGACCTTATAGCAAACATCTTCTCTAGAGACATCATTATATCGGCAGTAGAACTCATTCCTTCATATTGCTGTTGCAACACGTCAGAGATGGTGGCTATAATGTAACATTTATCCATATCATCTGAGGTCTCCCACTGCTTATACTCATCTCTTTGCACCTCATTAGATTCATTAGTAGAAGGAGGTGGTTTAGGTTTAGACATAACAAACTTATGCTTTTCAGATTGCAACAACAGCCTAATTTTCCTTTTTCCATGTGGCATAATTTTCACAAGTTAAAGTGTTATCTTTTAGGATATTAATTAGGGATGGGGTCATGATTTCTCAGCAAAACAAAAATTATATATGTAAACAATCATGATAAAGCACTTTCGAATATTTATCTTGAATTAAATAAAATAATTCAATCATAAAATTCAATAGTGATCCAACATCTATAACTGTCACGCATCCTTTGGGAGTTCACACCATTTACTAGTTGGAATAGGTCCCACCTAATTGTTAACATAACAACCAAAATTTTCAATTTAGCATTGCAATTTGTATTGACAAGAACTCTTGGGAGGATATCAATAAAACCACATTGAGTGTATTACCAAGTTATCGACCTTCAATATTTTCCCTCATGAAAATCCCTCCTTTAAGAGTAGATATTGTTTGAGTCAACTGTCTAGTCTATCCTTGTAAGGAAGTATCTTGCTAAATTCCATTCATGGATACCCCTTGGGGGGTTATCACACAAAACATAAAGCTCAAGTTATCTTGGAGGCCATAGGTGTTCAAAACACCTTCTCCCACTCAATTGTTTAAGGCGTTTGATAGAATTCCATAGAATGATTTATCAAGTTATCTAGATGTCAGTTAGATACCTAAACCATTCAATGCATGTTCATACCAAAAGAGATATATGAGTGCCACACTCATATTCTATATGACATGTTGGATGAATTGCATGGTTCTTGTGTGTTTTCAAAGATTGATTTGAAATCTGGATATCATCAAATAAGAATGCGTGACGGTGACTAATGGAAAACCGCTTTCAAAACTAAACATGGACTATATGAATGGTTAGTAATGCCTTTTGGCCTAACTAAAGCACCTAGTACTTTCATGAGGTTGATGAACCATGTTTTGCGTGTCTTCATTGGAAAGTTTGTAGTGGTTTATTTTGATGATATATTTGTGTATAGCAAAAATTTAGACGAGCATGTAACACATTTAAATGCTGATTTTGATGTGCTTAGAAAAGAAAAGTTATATGCTAATCTAAAGAAATTCATTTTTTGCACTAATGAACTTACTTTTCTTGGTTATGTTGTTAATGATAAAGGAATATATGTTGATCAAGAAAAAGTGAAAGTAATTAGGGAGTGGCCGAAACCCACTTGTGTTAGTGATGTAAGAAGTTTTCATGGTCTTGCTAGCTTTTATAGAAGATTCATTAAGGATTTTTCTACCATTGCTGCCCCATTAACCGAATGCATCAAAACGAATATGGGATTTAGGTGGGGTAAAGAACAAGATGATGCTTTTAACTTGCTTAAAGACATACTTAGTTCAACACATTGCATTCTTTAGTGAGAAGCTAAGTGGAGCTAGTCTTAACTACCCAACATATGACAAGGAGTTTTATGCCTTGGTAAGAGTGTTAGAGACATGGCAGCACTATCTTTGGTATAAGGAATTGATTATACACACCGATTATGAGTCCTTGAAATATCTCAAAGGATAAGGAAAGCTAAGCCGTAGGCATACAAAATGGGTGGAGTTTATTGAATCATTTCCATACATCATAAAGTACAAACAAGGTAAGGAAAATGTGGTTGCCGATGCTCTTTCTAGAAGGTATGCTCTAATTTCTAAACTTGATGCAAAACTATTGGGTTTGAGTACATTAAAGACTTATACAATTCTGACCTTGATTTTGCTAATGTTTATGGGGCATGTGAGAAATGGGATTTTGACAAGTTCTTTAGGCATGATGGTTTTCTTTTCAAAGAAAACAAGATGTGTGTTCCTCAATGTTCAATGAGAGAATTGCTTGTGAGAGAGGCACATAGTGGCAGGTTAATGGGACATTTTGGAGTTAAAAAGACTTTGGGTGTGTTAAGTGATCATTTCTTTTGGCCACACATGAAAAACGACTTTGAGAGAATATGTGAGAGATGCATTACTTGCAAACAAGCTAAATCTAAAGTAATGCCTCATGGGCTGTATACTCCTCTTCCTATACCTAGTGAGCCTTGGGTTGATATATATATATATATATATATATATATCCATGGACTTTGTCTTGGGATTACCTAGATCAAAAGAGAGGAGAGATTCTATTTTTGTTGTTGTTGACAGGTTCAGCAAGATGGCGCATTTCATTCCTTGCCACAAAACAGATGATGAAACACATGTTGGGGGGCTGTTCTTCAGAGAAATTGTGAGGTTACATGGAATTCCAAGGACAATTGTGAGTGATAGAGATGTGAAGTTCCTTAGCCACATTTGGAAAACGCTTTGGAGCAAGTTGGGTACAAGGCTGTTGTATTCAACCACTTGTCATCCATAAATGGATGGACAAACGAAGGTGGTAAATAGAACTTTATCAGCACTTTTGAGGGCCATAATTCAAAGGAATTTGAAGAATTGGGAGGAATGTTTGCCACATGTGGAGTTTGCTTATAACGAAGTGTGCATGCTACAACAAACCATTCACCATTTGAAGTTGTGTACGGGGTTCAATCCATTATCTCCTATAGATTTGCTACCTTTACCTTTGGAAAAAGCTAATTTGGATTGTAAGCAAAAAGCTTATTTTTTAAAGCCTTGCATGAAAGGGTGCGCACACAAATTGAAAAGAAAACTCTACAATATGATAAGCAATACAACAAGGGACGAAAGCAAGTAGTATTTGAACCTGGTGATTGGGTTTGGGTATACTTGAGGAAGGAAAGATTTCCTAGCCAAAGGAAGTCTAAACTCATGCCAAGAGAGGATGGACCATTTCAATTCCTTCAAAGAATCAATGACAATGCATACAAGCTGGAACTACCAAGTGAGTATGGCAATGTTAGTGCAACCTTCAATGTTTATGATTTGCCTTTGTTTGATGTAGGTGATGAAGGTGCTGATTCGAGGACAAATCCTTTTGAGGAAAAAAGGAATGATGAGGACCAGCAAGTTGAGCACCATTTGGCTAAGGTTGGAAAAGATCCAGATCCTTTAACCATTCATGGAGGACCATTGACAAGAGCTAAAGCTAAAAGGATGAAAGAAGCCTTAACTTTTTTAATGGAAAGCATTTTGAAGGAGCAAGCTAGTCAAGATTTGGTTAAGGTTCTAAGGATGCAAGAAGAATCTAAAATGGTCAACATGTTTCAAGCAAGTCCAAATCACGAAGACAAGAGTCCAGCCTTGTTAGAATGAAGTATTTTAGCCTATCTTGAAAAACAAAAGGCCATTCGGCCATGTTGGGTTTTGTGGTCTTATTTTATGTTAGTTTGCATTTTAATTGTGTTGGGTTTTTTTTTAACTTGAACATTTAGGGTTTTATTTTGTTAAGTATGAGTTCATGTGTCCTTTGATTAGGAAGAAGGAGTTACATAGGCTAAAATCTTTTATGGCCAACATTCATGGTCTAGTTGTCATGTTAACTGGCGGTTACACATTTAAGGGGCAGTTACATTTGTGTTTAGTGGCTGATATTTTTCTTTGTACTGTTTTTGGCCTCTGTTCGATATAAAAAGGATGATTTTCTTTGTAATGGGAGATTTTGAGTAATATAAACTTATTTGAGCACTTTGTGAGTGTTTTGTTTTTAAGTTCTTGCATGTACTTTGGAACTTATCAAGCTTATTCAGCTTGTGGTGTTCAAAAACTTTAAAATCTTTGTTTTGTCCTTAAACTTATCAAACTTCATAGTTTGTGGTGTTTTGGGGAAATCAAAGTGTTGTTCTAATTATTATTTTTTTATCATCATTCCATTGATAAAGTGATTAGAATAGTTTCTCTTACTTCAATCCTGAATGATCGGGTTTGTTTCAATTAGTTGGAGGGTGTTAATTTTTGCATTACATATGTATCATAGCTATTTAGCTATTGGGGTGTATGGTTGCTAGGTTAATGATTTCCATCATGTTATTTATGTGTGCATTTCACCATTCACACACTTGCACATGTTGCATTTAGGTTAGTGTGTTTGACCGCATGAGTAAACCCAATTTTCTCATTATCGAGGTCTTTGTGTCGTCATGGTGAACCGTAAAAATGTTTTCAGTGGTTTCCATGGTCCAAGTGCCGTCTTGATCCACTGCGACAAATGGGCACGACATTACTTCCAGAGGATTTCATAGTTCAAGTGTTATCTTGGACCACCGCAAAAAACCCTCCAGCAGTTTTCGATGTCATTAAGTCATCATGGAGAGCCGCGACAATTGGCGTGAAGTTTTTTGCAGTGGTTTTCGCTGTCCATGTGTTGTCATGGACCACCGCGAAGAGGGGACAGTGACTTTTCGGCGACGTTTTAGTTTCCGTTGTCGCTGCAGTTTGTCATCTTGGTCAATAACAAAATCACGACCGCGACAATCGGTTTTTGGCCAAAACGATGTCGTTTTGAATGCCCCTATTTAAAGTCTAAAACTCTTTCTTACTCAACAAGAACTCTGGATTTCAGATTCCTTAGAGAGAGAATAGAATTCCCACAGAGAGAAATCACCAAGACTGTGTTTTTGACTCTCCAACCCCAAATCCTTGAGTATCCAAGCATCATCAAGCATCATTCGAGCATGATCTCATAGGTTTCATCACTTGGTAAGTTGGAACGAACATTCTACGTCATTTATTGTTCTACTTAAAATCAAGACATCTCATTTATTGCAATTTGTTTGCAAAGACTTCTTCTTAAATGCATATTTATTGAAGTAGTGATGATTGCTTGTAGGGATGGCAAAATAACTAGTGGGGACGGGGCCCCGTAGGGACCACACTTATAGGGTGGTGATGGGTTTTAATTTGGTAAGGATGGGTCGGGGATAGGAATAGATAATAAAACATGTAATATGTATGGGGCGGGGATGGATTTTTTAATCCCCACCCTGCCCCGCCCCTCTTAAAATATAATATTTATTTATTTTATTATTTAATTCAATGTTTATGTTTTAAAATGATTGAATTCATTTGTTTAGTTTTTAGATTTAGATTTATGAGATGATTTTCAATAGTTTTTGGAATTACTTTATATATTATATCATATTCATTGGGATATATATTTAATATTTTAATAAAAAAAATTTACAAGATTTTAATAATAATTTAGATAAATGGGTTAAATGGGGTAAATTGGATAGGGATGGAGAAAGCATACCCGACACCGCCCTGCCCCGCTCCATCTATTGATGAGTTTTATAAGGGGATGAGTTTTCAAAAAATAAATGGAACGGGGTACGGGGAGGGCGACCTCGCCTCGCCTGCCCCATTGTCATCTATAAATGATTAGGGTTGTTTAATAGCTAGCATGTTATATTGCATTTTATTCATCTAGCTAAGTCTACTTGTATGTTCATTTAAACATCTTTGATAACAAGGATTCTTAGATTGCATTTCTATCTGTCTAGTTAAGCAAATTGTGTGTTGTCTTCACTATATTCCATATAGAACATTGTTAAATGTTCACTTAGACTTAATTCTCTTCATTGAGTTTGCGATAGTTGCACAAGCATTGTCAAGACCCACTTTTAAAGGCCTGTGGGTAGAATTGTTTGTGTTACAAACCTTGAGAAGAGTGACTAGGATGTCTACTTAGGTTGTAAATATATATTCCGTTCGTGGAGTTTCTATGACTAAATTGCTAGCGAGGCTAGTCCTATGGGTTTTTTTTTTCCGGTTGGAGGGTTTCCCACGTAAAAAATCAAGTGTCTTTTAATTTCCGTATTTTCATTTGATTTTTGTTGCTATTTTGATTTGGGTTTTTGTTATTAATTTTGATTAATTGAAAAACTTGGTAATTAATCGATTAACAACCCATTCGCCCACCAGTTTAGACACATATTAGGGTAGTTTCAAATATGCCAAATTTCAAAATCCTTTGTGAAATATATGGATATTAATCTTGTCAAATATATATAAGTACCCGTTTAGAAGAGCTTCTCTACTAGCTAAAAGAGCTTTTTTTTTTAAAATTAAAAAACAAAACTATTTAAAAAAAAATTGTATCGTTTGGTTGTCATTCAATAGAGCTTTTGGATGATTAAAAAAGTTGTTTTACGGCTACTGGGAGAATCTCAAATTTAAAGTTTTTCCAAGTAGACCTTCTTGAGCTTTTTTAATAATACTAAAATGTCTAATATAATCCTATCATTTAATTTTCTAAAAAAGTATTTTGGCAATCTTCTCATTTACAAGAGCTTTTTTATTAACAACCAAACGACAAACAGCTTTCCCTTAAAAAGTTCTATTTGTAGAAAATCTACTTGAAGAAGCTCCTCTAAACAAACTCTAACCTATCAATAATTTAGAAATCTGATGATCATATATAGCTTCAATACATATATATATATATATATATATATATATATTGGCAGGTATCAAGTGCTGGATCCCGTACTAATTGTTCCTGTGGGATCATGTGATCGTACGTGAGTAGCATGTGATCACATGTTTATAATATTATCGCATATAAGTTACATTTGATCACGATAAAACAAGACTAAATTTTTTAATTTGGCCGCATGTGAATTTGTGTGATCATATATGAATTGATTTGATCACACCAAAATAGTCATGATTACATATAAATAGCGCATGATTCCACACGAACAATTCATACAGAGTCCTGCACTAGAAAATGACTTATATATATAGCACAATCTATAGAACACCAGTGTATGGTGCACATGAATATTGCTGCATGTGATCGTATATGAGTAGCATATGATCACATGTATATAATTGTATCGTATATAAGTTACATGTTATCATGACAAAGCAAAACTTAAATTTTAATGTAGTCGTGTGTGAGTTGTATATGATCACATATGAATTGATGTGATCAGGTCAAAAAAGTTATGATCACATATACATTTTTAAAAGTATATGGTACATTGGTATTCTTTAGACTAGCCCTATATATATATATATATATATATATATATATTAATTATTAAATGTGAATCTTGCGATTCTGAAATTCATAAACTGATTTTAATTTTTTGAAATTCGCTAAATATAACTTGCAATTATTCTTTAAAATTTGTCAAATACTTATTTTGGAACTCTAATTATTACACAAAGTGAAATGATGAACTTTTCTTGATTTAATGCTAAACTAACATGCATAAAAGTAAATCATATAATGGAAGGATAGTGGGTGGCTTGGAAAACCAACAAACATATACAAGATAGCTAAGATAACAAGATAACTAGAGAGCAACAAAATTAATGATATAAAAAAATAGAAGACTCAACTATCTAGATAAGTAAAATGGTTTAATCAATTAAGAGAAACTAATGGATTGATAGAGTCACCGTTAGATATTAAGCAATGCATACATAGCTTCTTTAAAGAACCGTTCTCAACTATTATGGACTGATTGTATTCGTAAGTGTGGATTGGCCGTCAGAACAAAACCAAACCACTTCCTACCAAAATTCCTCTCCTATGATATTTAGAGATAGGGGATAATGGGAGATCGGTTAATTACAATCAATGGCCTAAGAAATCGGGATTGATATATCCACCAATTAACCCATCCTATTCACTATGAGCTACAATCAATTAAGGTTGTCAATCTCAATCGATTTTATCTCAAATAAATCCTACCAATATTGCAATCAACAAGTGATATTCTCAATCAATTACATAAGAGTAAGATCTAGTTATAAAGTAAATAGAACATAATAGGAGAACATATTATTGATTGCCAATCCCAAAATCCAAAAGGTTTCTCAAATCAATCCCCTAGAGAGGGGTTTAGTTACACATGATTACAATCAAAGAATAAAGGTAAGAGATAAGGAAATCACTGATCAGGGCCAAATATGTACTATATTTAGGCCCCAGATCCTTACCTTATGTTCTGTTTTCGTGCGTTTTTATGTCTCTTATGGGTTGTTTTGTGCTTATCTGTAGGAAATGATGCAGAGACAGGCTTGGAAGCATATTGTGGTGATTCCAGCAGAAAAGGGGCGAAAGCAAAGGCAAAGGAGCACAAACAGGTCTACAGTGTGGGTCCAGTACGGGTCCAGTGCGGGTCGCAACCGCACTCCAGCCGCACTCATGTGCATAGCAGGGGCAGAATGCAAGTACAGAGATAAAGTGCGGGTACAGTGCGGGTCAGCTAACCGCCCTCCACCCGCACTATTGCCAAACCAGAGAAGCTACTCAGACACCTGAAATTAGAGTGCGGGTGCTGTGCGGGTCAGAAAACCGCACTTCACCCGCACTTGCACCATGAACAGAAGAACAGAATCGCACCTGACACTAGAGTGCGGGTCATCAAACCGCACTCTACCCGCACTTGCATCAAGAACAGAAGAACAGAATTGCACCTGACATTAGAGTGCGGGTACTGTGCGGGTCATCCAACCGCACTCTACCCGCACTGTTGCTCAAGACAGAAGGTAGATTTTGCACCTGAGAGGGAAGTGCGGTCACAGTGCGATGCCAAGTGCGGGCCAAGTGCGGGTCAAGTGCGGGTAGTTCAACCGCACTCCACCCGCACTAATGTCCTGATCCGAGAACTGAAGTTGCAGGGAACCCATACAGTGCGGGTACAGTGCGGGTAAATCACCCGCACTCCACTCAGCACTCCGAGCGCGCCAGTCTGATTTTCAAAGCTTAAGTGACCTATTTTTGTATTTAGTATAAATAGAAAAGTATAGAAACGTTTTAAGGAGCTTTTTAACTCCGTTTAGGATAGATTAAGCATTCTTAGATCTAGTTTCTCTCTCTACCTCTCATCCCTAGATTCTCTACTCAACTTCAAGGAAGTTAAGAGATTGGAGCCACTTGAAGGAAGGAGATGTTCTCCAAGGGTTATTTCTTTCTCCTCTCTACTGATTTCCTAGTTGTAATGAGTAGCTAAATCCCCTCTAAGGGGTTGATGGAGTAGTTAGTTTAATATTGGGCTTGTACATAAACTTGATATTATATTGATATTCATGTCTATCTTCCATTGATCTATTCTTGTTGTGAATGTTTATCATTGGTTTCTTGTGTAGATACATGATCTTTGCAAGATGTCTTTGTATTATGTATGAGTATTGCATCTAGATATACATCCTATTTAGTTGTTTAATGCTCTAAAGAATAGACGGAAAGTCATGAATTCTGACTCTTGAACCGCGGTTTTAATCTAACCTCAATCGTATTTCTGGCACTATACATCCTAGGTCGGAATCCGTGAGAGAGTTAGAAGTCATCACTATACATCCTAGGGTGACTATTTGTAATTGGTTGAGTCAATGTTAGGTAGACGAGCTTCATTTCTAGAATCCGGTAAACAATCAACTCTATACATCCTAGGTTGGTAGTTTACAAGGATTAATCCCTAATAGGTGGTCCGCACTGTACATCCTAGGTTGGCCACCTTCTAGGGATAAATAACAGACTCTATACATCCTAGGTCGGTTACCTTGAAGAGCCGTGCTATTGACAAGTTTGTTACATTGCCCAGTATTTGCTTTCGAATCCATTAACTCATTAGTTTCCATCATCTATATATCTTTCACTCCATATTCCCCCTTCATTTTATTTACATATTTAATTTAGTGTTATTTAGAGTTGGTTCACAATCTACATTTTCATCAATTCATGTTTGCTAATATATATATATATATATATATATACATACCATTGCTTTAGCTGTAACTAGTTTGGCTAACTCCGCTCCCTGTGGACGACACCCACTTGCCACTATATTTATGTTTGCAAACTGATTTAGGCTTTGTGAGGTTTCTTAAAATATTATTGACGGACTGATCTTTTAAAACGACATAAGGGAAAAACGTAACCGTCAAATGGCGCCGCTGCCGGGGAGCGGCATGTTAGTTTAATTAGTTTTGCATGAGTAAGGCTGGTCTAGTAATATTCCTGCTCTGCCCTAACTGTTTCTCGTTTACGTTTTGCTTTATTTGTTATGAAATTTCAGGATTTTAGGTATATGCACGGACGAAGATCGTTGAGAGGAATAGTGTTGCCAGTTATCGATAACATCAATCGGTTGGGTAGAAGAATAGAGCAGTTAAAGGGAAATATGGACGATCATAATTAGCATGAGCAGCATGCTAGAGAGAATGAGCAACAGGCTCGAGAGAATGAGGGAAGTGTACATGGGGATGAAGAGCTAGGCCTCACCATGGGCGAGTACACTCTCCCGTTTGTAGGGAATGTGCCCACTGCCATAGTACTGGATGATGTAACAACGCAGTACGAGTTGAAAACTATGCACATCAGCCTCCTACCATCGTTTAGTGGGCGAAGTACCGTGGATTAGCCTCCAATTTATGAAACAATATGGAGCCACCCTAGAAACCTTCCCTCTAATGGCTCGCCAAGCAGTATTGACAAGGGAGCAGCTTCATCTGAGGTGTTTCCAATATTGTCTGAAAGATGCAGCCATGACTTGGTACATGAACTTGAGGCCGGGATCACTGGTGACATGGAGCCAAGTCTGCAAGGTTTTCTTCAACAAGTATTTTCCGTCACAAAAGGCTAAAGACCTAAGGTTGAAGATAGCTTCCTTTGTCGAAGAGGACGGTGAACCATTCCATGAGGCAATGGAGAGGTTCAACTTATTGTTAGCTCAAATGCCACCGCATATATACCATCCAGAACTGAAGGTTAACTCCTTCTATAGTGGACTTTCATCGATAACCCAAATGATGGTGGATAATGCATGCAGAGGTACCATTGTAGACAAGAGGGCAGTTGAAGCTTATGACATTCTGGAGAAGATTGCCCAGAACTCACAACAGAGGACATCACATGTGAGGAGGGGTGGAAAAATAGAAGTGGGTCAGGATACCCAAGTGCAAATCCAGATGTCCAGAATGAACGAGGAGCTTCAATCAATCAAGGAGCTGATAACCGGAAAACCAGGGCCCTCCCAAGGAGTTAGTCAAGTCATGGGGGAGATTGAAGGGGGAGAAGGGCATTTCAGTCAGGAAGAGCAAGCCCAAGCCCTTGGAGAATTTCCAAGGCAGCCTAGGAATGACCCATATTCGAATACATACAATCCAGGGTTGAGAAATCACCCAAACTTGTCTTGGTCTAACAACAACCACCTAGGAGCAACCACTCACCAAGGTGGCAACAACAATTACCAAGGTGGAAACAACAACCAAGGGTACCAAAACCGGGGGTACAATAGATACAATCAAGGGGGAAACAACAACAATCAATGGGGAGGTTCAAGTAGTAACCCACCATCTAACTTCAATTCCCACGCTTCCGCTAGCCAACCAAAGGACAAGTCTCTAGAGGAGATAGTGAGTACATTTATCAAAACTGTTGGTATCGGGTCGGAAGCCCTCAAGAACACCTTGCATGCCTCTGAGCAACAAATGTCAGCTTACATGCAGTCCAATGATCAGAGAGCCAACAGTCATAGAGCGTCACTGAAGAAGATGGAAACTCAGTTGGCACAGATTTTTGATGCATTGATTAAGAACAAGGAGAAGGCATCAAGCTCCGATGAACATGTTAACGTGTTAGAGGTGGTCCAGTTAGGAGGTGAGGAAACCGAAGCAAGTATGGTAGAGGTCGCAGATAAGGAAGATATGGGAAGTGACATAGACTCCCCCATTAAACTTGACGACCCTGGGAGTTTCGTCATAGATGTACAAATTGAGGATTCACCAAAGATGGGAGCGGTCCTTGATATGGGGGCTAGCATCAATATGATGCCATTAGAGGTCTACGAGCAGCTGAAGATTCAGTCAATCAAGCCCACCTCCCAGACTCTCATCATGGCTGACAATTCTCTCATCACCCCAGTCGGTATTGTGGAGGAAATTTATGTGAATGTGCACGGTTTGGTGGTGCCGGTAGAATTTGTTGTGTTGGATTGCAAAAGAGGAGAATCTAGTGGTAGAGATTGGAAACTACTGTTGGGGAGGCCGTTCATGGCCACAGCAAGTATGGTGATTGATATTTGTTCTAGGGACATTTCCTTCAACTGTGGAGGGAAGAGTGTGAACTTCAAGGTAACATCCCCCGGAACAAGCCAAGTTAGAGATTGTTTAGTCTTGGAGGCACCAAATTCCAGAAAGAAAAGGAGCCGGGTGCTCACCCTTGTGCAAGCCTTTGAGGGTGTCAAGGAGATGGAATTGGGAAACCAAGACTGCATCAAGGAGAGGCAAGAATCAGAATTCGAAGAGGAGGAAGCAAATACTGAACTCTAAGATCAATTAGGTGAGCTTGAACAAGACAACACAAAGCTCAAACTGGAGGTTTATTTGCTAAAGACAGAGAATGTACAGTTGAAGACTAAATTGCGTGATCTCTCATCAGTCAACAATGGGTTAACTGAATAAGTAGTGGAGCTGGCCACCAAAAAGGAGTTAGTCTCCAAGAACTTAGATGCATTGGCAAGGCTCTCAGAAGAGTTTGAGGAAGACTATGGGAGAAGGACAAGGAAACTTCAACTAGGTGTGGAGGAGTCCGCAAAAGTGGTAAGGGAATTGCATGAACAGTTGAGCACAAAAGATGATGAGTTGAAACGGGCTAAGGTCAAGGAGGGGGATTTGATTGAACAACTCGCCGTGATGGAAAACAATGTCAAATCCCTCAGATTCGGACAACAAAAAGTGGCCCACGCCAACGATCGAATAGGGAGTTTCCCTAACCGTCCTATTACTTGCTACTTTTGTGCCAAAAAAGGGCACACTAAAGCTTATTGCTTTAGTTTCCAAAGATTAAAAGCAAGTAGAGTTAGATCTAGGATGAACCCACCAAAGGTTAAACAAATATGGGTTCGAAAGGACCTAGTGGGACAAATGAGGAGAGTGGGGAGAGATGCAGTGCATAGGCATTTGGCACCGGTTTGGGTGGCCAAGTTGAATGTGCTCCCCATTCCGGTCAAACCTCCTTTGGTTGACCCGGTCCCACTTTGAGTGCATTGCACTCGTTTTTGAATTTATTTTATTGTTTTTATTTTTATTTTTACTTTTCGGATGGTTAGTTTTGTTGTTGTAAACTTTTGAGACTATTTGAGATTGTTTTGGTGCAGATACAGTTGCAGGGCAGAATTCAGAAGTCTGTCCAGGGGAACAGTGCGGTTAGAGTGCGGGTCAGTAACCCGCACTCATCCCGCACTCTGAGGGCATCAGGTAATAGAGTGTGGGTAAAGTGCAGGTCAGTCACCCGCACTCCACCCGCACTTTTGTCGCGCAGTATATATATATATATGCCTGTCGTTCTCTAGGGCTCCACTTGCCACAAAAGAACAAAACCAACTGCAAACTTTAAATTTTTCCCTCTTCCCAACTAAAGGTATTCCGTGTGTGCCACGTTTTCGATTTTTCGGCAACTAAGGTATGGATTCTTACTCTAATTTCATTTCACATATCTCTAATCCAAAACCCTAACCCTCTTTATCACAATTCTTTTGCCTCTTATGCATGAACTTCATTAGTTAGGGTTTTGACCCCTTGTTTTTGCTTTTGCTAATGTCTAAGAGAGTGGAATGATGGGTGTTATCTATTTTGCATGTGATGTATTCATTGTTAATTGATTTTCTATTGCAATTAGATTTTCAAACTATGAATTGGGTTTATATGGTTGAATGGAAGCCTATACATGAGTTAGAGTCATTTTGTTGTTGATTCGTTCGATGATGAACTGGAATTTTGAGATGTATACATGAATTGAACTCTGCATTTGCTGGTGTCTGGTGACGAGTTAGAGTGCGGGTACAGTACGGGTCACTCACCCGCACTTCATCCTCTTAGCAGATTTTTTGTCCTTTCAAATTCCTGCATCATAACCTCTTGTTTCTTTGATCCGAATATTGCCTTAAAACTGTAGTTTAATGTGCAAATGTCAGGAAGACCCAGGAGAATGCCTAGGCAAAGCAGTTAGGGTTCCGAACGAAGACCGAGGAGAGGACCCCAAGTTCCACCACCGTGCATCAGGCACCCGGATTTCGAGGAACGCTTAGAATATTTCAGGGAGCGAGACATAGTGGTGGAGAGGGGGATAGCGGTTAAAGAACTGGAAGGCACCCCAATTCCTCTAATGATTGAAGCAAGGGGATGGGAAACCTTTGTTAGCCCCGCCCCCCCCCCCCCCCCCCCCCCCGATGTATTGTCGACGTGTGGTCGAAGAGTTCTTTGCTGGGTTGGTACCTGAAACTTTTCAACGCTCTTCTTCCATTCTGGTCTGTGGGGTAGAAGTCCGGATGACTATAGCGGACATTAACATGTATTATAGGACTGAGCTTCCAGTTGATCCCGAAGCAGTCGGACGTCTAAGGCAAGGGGTGACTTGGAGCGAATTTTTTGTGACCCAAAATGTGGACTTTGCAAATCAGTTAGTGATTCGTCCGATGGATTTTTGGGTGGCCCCTGATCACCGTATGAAGCACACCAACTTAAGGAGTGAGTTGGGTTTCTGAAATGTATTCATCTCTCATTCCTTGATCCCTAGAAAGCACAGGACCTCAGTGAACTTCAATGCAGCCATGATCATGTACTGTATACTGCAGAATCAGTTGGTCGACATCGGCTTTCTGATCAAGAGAGAGATCCTTGAGATGGGAGGGGTCAGGGTGGACAAGCAGCCACTCATTTTCCCTAGCCTCATCACCGCATTCTGCAGAACCGCCGGAGTAGATTTTGGATCCGATCCTTTCGAATGCGGTTTGGGGCCAGTTGGGCGATTCACATGGAACGACCAGGTCAGAGAGCGGGACCCCTCTGGTTTCAGGGTCCGAACAGGGAGGAGAAAACCTGCTCGAGGGGGCAGCACGAGCAGGCAGTTGGAAGACATCCCAGAACCACCAGATGTGGAGCCGGTTTACATCGATTATGGTGATTATATGCCCGCTGCTTCCTTACCCCCACAGGAGACATATGGAGAGATTCCTTTGCAGACTTTGCTTACCGGATTGGAGAACCTCAGGACCGAGGTCACCGAAAACAGAAGGCAGATCACTGAGAGTAGGGCGGAAGCAAATGAGTACTTCGAGGACATTTGGGGCAACCTCACAGATATGAGGGAGGCACTCAGTCTTCCGAGTTATCCACAGAAAAAGAAAAGGCCAGCTGCTTTCTCACCTCCTTCAGGGGGTCCAGACATTGACCCATATAGGGAAAAGCTCAGAGCTGCTATGGAGAGATCCAGGAAGGAGCAGGAAGAGCGGATCAGATCAAAGATCGACCCCAAGGGCAAAGGGATCGCCAGCGAACCTGAGAGGGAGTTTTCCGACGATGATTGACCATCCATTCTTGTTCTTTATTATTGATCAGAACTTTTATTGCTTGTATTTGTATTTGTATTTTCTTTTAAAAGGCTTAGACTTATTTTTCTTTTCTTTTCGCATTTAATTTTCGTTGGTAGAGTTGCTATGTGGTTTTAAGCTAGGTTGTGCATCTTTTGGGAAGCACACAGCAACACGCATGGACATCGACCGCTCTTCCTTCTAAAGGGAGTTTTCTACCTTCGGTTTTGTACTTAAGTTTTTAATGAATGCGATTTAGTTTTTGTTATGATGAATGAGCATGTTTGAATGTATGTCTAGATTCGGTTTGGGGGTGTTGATCCATCATTCCGCCATTTATTGTGATTTTGCTTATTCTTTCCAACAATGGGGACATTGTTGAGTTTTTGTTTGGGGGTGCATCACGCCTCCACCGTGTACAGTTTAGTGTCCAATTTTTCAATTTTGTCGCTTGTCCATTTTTCAAACTGTAATCCAGTATGGGTATGATGCTTCTAGAGTGTGCTTTTGGACGAGTTTCTTATATGTGCTCTGACCTTGTGATATAGTTTGGTGCCACTTGAGGCTTAGCTTGCACCATCATGGGTTAGTCCCACCCGTTGGTATGAAGTATTGGGGACTCATTGTTCCCATGTCTTGTTCTAATATTGGAGATACCCGTGAGATCACAAACACAAGCATGAAAGTGAGTTTTCTGAGTGCATTATTGATTATTCTTAAACACGCCTCTCGTCATGTATGTCATGTGCCATAGGACTTGCATTATTTTGTGAATCCGTGATGGATGTTTTCATTCCCTTTTTAGATAATTGTGGAAGTGATAGTAGGGAATGCATGTTTATTAAAGTACCTCTATAGCCTAAACACCACTTACCATATTGTGTGTTCCAAAACCGATTTGAGGCCAAACACTTACCCTTTCATTTGGTACCACATTCAACCATATACCCAATAGCCTAAACATATGCCTACCCTTGTACTAATCATGTTAGGATGGGAAATGGTAGTGAGAAAAAGGGTTAAAATGGTCCCACAGTGGATAAAATGAGATAGATGTTGAAAATATGAAAGAAAAGGGTAAGTTATGCACTCTAAATGCCTAAGAAAGGGAAAATGGTAACAACTCAAATGGAGTACAACATTGTTATGTGGAAATTGTTAAAAGAAAAATTTAAAGAAAGATTGTACTTGAAGTGCCATAATGAGAGTGTTTTATGCTAAAAACGCCCAAACGGAATGCAAACGTTGAGGGCAAAATGTGGGTTAAATGGTTTCCTAGAGGGTTGCATTTAAAGCAAGAAAAGAACATGGTGTGGGAGTAGGGATATATTCTAGCATGATTGGTGAGTTTGAACTCCTAAATTTCCATATTTTTTGTGTAAAATCATTCAACCCCACAGCCACACTATAACCGATTGAAAAGCCATATTTGATCCATGTAAGTCTAGTTTGGGAATGTAGGTTGAAACACGATCTTTCGCATCCATGACATGGTGACTCGTTCTAGGATAGTTCATTGCTTAAATCTTATGCAGAATCTTCTTTGCATACTTGTTGTGTGGAACTTAGGACTCTTGAGGAAAGAAAAGAGGGAATCCATGTGAGCTTTAGAATTGAAGCGAATTATGTTCAAGGTATAAGAGTAAGTGGTCCTAAATTCATGAATGCCTTTAGGTGTGGGATTCGTGTTCGTACGAGCCTCCCTTGGGTGTCTCCAAATTGCTCTTGATCTTGTGCATATGTTTTTCTCCTCTCTATCACATCTATTTGTATTATATCACACATGGGACTTGCGACATTGTTGATGTATTGTTTAGGTATATAGAAATTACTTTCAGCTGGCGTCTTACTGTTTTGAATAGATTTGCTCGAGGATGAGCAAAGGTTTGGTTTGAGGGTGTTTGATCGGGCCAAATATGTACTATATTTAGGCCCTCAGATCCTTACCGTATGTTCTGTTTTCGTGCGTTTTTGTGTCTCTTATGGGTTATTTTGTGCTTATCTGTAGGAAATGATGCAGAGACAGGCTTGGAAGCATATTGTGGTGATTCCAGCAGAAAAGGGGCGAAAGCAAAGGCAAAGGAGCACAAACAGGTCTACAGTGCGGGTCCAGTGCGGGTCGCAACCGCACTCCAGCCGCACTCATGTGCATAGCCGGGGCAGAATGCAAGTACAGAGATAAAGTACGGGTACAGTGCGGGTCAGCTAACCGCACTCCACCCGCACTATTGCCAAACCAGAGAAGCTACTCAGACACCTGACATTAGAGTGCGGGTGTTGTACGGGTCAGAAAACCACACTCCACCCGCACTTGCACCAAGAACAGAAGAACAGAATCGCACTTGACACTAGAGTGCGGGTCATCAAACCGCACTCTACCCGCACTTGCATCAAGAACAGAAGAGCAGAATTGCACCTGACATTAAAGTGTGGGTACTGTGCGGGTCATCCAACCGCACTCTACCGGCACTGTTGCTCAAGACAGAAGGTAGATTTTGCACCTGAGAGGGAAGTGCGGTCACAATGCGATGCCAAGTGCGGGCCAAGTGCGGGTAGTTCAACCGCACTCCACCCGCACTAATGTCCTGATCCGAGAACTGAAGTTGCAGGCAACCCATACAGTGCGGGTACAGTGCGGGTAAATCACCCGCACTCTACCCGCACTCCGAGCGCGCCAGTCTGATTTTCAAAGCTTAAGTGACCTATTTTTGTATTTAGTATAAATAGAAAAGTATAGAAACGTTTTAAGGAGCTTTTTAACTCCGTTTAGGACAGATTAAGCATTCTTAGATCTAGTTTCTCTCTCTACCTCTCATCCTTACATTCTCTACTCAACTTCAAGGAAGTTAGGAGATTGGAGCCACTTGAAGGAAGGAGATGTTCTCCAAGGGTTATTTCTTTCTCCTCTCTACTGATTTCCTAGTTGTAATGAGTAGCTAAATCCCCTCTAAGGGGTTGATGGAGTAGTTAGTTTAATATTGGGCTTGTACATAAACTTGATATTATATTGATATTCATGTCTATCTTCCATTGATCTATTCTTGTTGTGAATGTTTATCATTGGTTTCTTGTGTAGATACATGATCTTTGCAAGATGTCTTTGTATTATGTATGAGTATTGCATCTAGATATACATCCTATTTAGTTGTTTAATGCTCTAAAGAATAGACGGAAAGTCATGAATTCCGACTCTTGAACCGCGGTTTTAATCTAACCTCAATCGTATTTCCGGCACTATACATCCTAGGTCGAAATCCGTGAGAGAGTTAGAAGTCATCACTATACATCCTAGGGTGACTATTTGTAATTGGTTGAGTCAATGTTAGGTAGACGAGCTTCATTTCTAGAATCCGGTAAACAATCAACTCTATACATCCTAGGTTGGTAATTTACAAGGATTAATCCCTAATAGGTGGTCCGCACTATACATCCTAGGTTGGCCACCTTCTAGGGATAAATGACCGAATCTATACATCCTAGGTCGTTTACCTTGAAGAGCCATGCTATTGACAAGTTTGTTACATTGCCTAGTATTTGCTTTCGAATCCATTAACTCCTTAGTTTCCATCATCTATATATCTTTCACTCCATATTCCCCCTTCATTTTATTTACATATTTAATTTAGTGTTATTTAGAGTTGGTTCACAATCTACATTTTCACGAATTCATGTTTGCTAATATATATATATATATATATATATATATATATATATGCATACCATTGCTTTAGCTGTAACTAATTTGGCTAACTCCGCTCCCTGTGGACGACACCCACTTGCCACTATATTTATGTTTGCAAACTGATTTAGGCTTTGTGAGGTTTCTTAAAATATTATTGACGGACTGATCTTTTAAAACGACATAAGGGAAAAACGTAACCGTCAATCACCCAAGAGCCTCCTACTTTAAGCTTGATCCCTTAGAGCTCCTTGATGAATCTTGATGCAAATAGTGGTAGATAAGGTTGTGTAGTGGAGTGGATGTCTAATGGAAAGTGACAAAAGAAAAGTGTGCAGAGAATGGGTATAGGGGAATGATTATGGGAAGGAAATCTAGATGTGTATTGTTGAGTTTTTGGATGGAAAAGATAGTTCAAAAATAGAGATGGATGAAGGTGAGATTGAGAGAAAATTGATGAAAATGCTCTCAAAATTCTTTGTTGGTTCGTTCTGCTTTTTTCTTGTGTGTCTTTGAAAATGAAAGGGAAAAGTATTTATATGATGCCAAGGAGAAGTCTTGCAACCGCTAGATTTGCTGATGTGGCATATGTCATGGTCCGATTGTAGCGGTATAGCCACTGCGAACATGACCGTGACAGAAGGTTATACGATCTTCGATCTGGTTGTCGAGGCCATTTTCATCTTTTCCGTGGTTTATGAGATAACGACAAGTAAGCAGCGATAGTTGGATCTGAGATCTTCATATGCAGTCGTGGTTGGCATGCCGGTGACATGTAGGCAGCATAGTGGAGCTGATTGATTTTTTGATTCTTCTCCTCTCTGTCGCGGATTGCAAACCCGCGACACTTAGACAACAACATCTCACCTAATTGTCTTCACTAAGTTCTCTCTTCTCTGTCGAAGTGTCCAAGCAGCGACACTTACAACGCGACAAAGGCTTGAACTTGACTTTGCCAGAATTGGGCTCAAGCGTCGCGGTGTCTTTGTAACGATACAAAAACCGCGACAAGTCTTTAAACTGATCGTTGTTGCTTTCAAACGACATGACTGCGAAAATGCCTTGTCTCTATCCCTTTTTCTCCTTTTTGAACTTTTTACATCGTAAGTTCTTCCTTTTCTCCCAAATGCCCCTGTGTCATTAATATACTTGAAAACACTTGATTCACACAATTAAATTACAAGATATTGCCCGAAAACACACAAAAAGAGTCGAAAATAAGGGACAAAATCATATACTTTCGAGCTCGATCATACTCGGGTACATGGAACATGGAAACATCTTTGCAGATATCCCGTCTTCATATATATTGATAAACAATAATGAAAGTTGTGGTGGCTAGCTGCCAAAATCATCATTAACTTTTTCATTTAAGCATCCGCCGAAAGTCATTAATGCTCATCTAATTATTATTGTCCAGCTTAGCTGCCTCTTATTCCACAAAGTAGAATAATCAAATTCATCAATCAATTGATTCATTTTATATGAATATATATATATATATATATATATATATATAAATTAAAGACTGCTTTCATCAAACTTACTAGAATAATTTGATCTTTGGGGTGCACGTGGAAAGAATAACTCAGTGCAGTGGTTGTGTATGTAGCCTAATTATGATTTATGAGACTTGTTTGTAAACAATTTATGATTGAAAAATTGGGCCAACAAGACCAAGGTTTTTAGATTTTTTTTATAATTGAATTTTTTTAATTATGTATGAACATGCATATTCTCTCTTAACTCAAGCGATATGAACCTTCATTTCCACATTTATAGTGGAGGTTCGAGTATCACCATGCTTATTTTATAAACATGTGTACTGTGTGATCCTGGATATTGTGGGAATAGATATCTCCCGATTGTGATGGTAGATATCTGAACCGTGTATTTAGCAATTGATCATAGATATGGGTAGACCCTTTAACTTGTTCATATTTAAAAGAAAAAAAATTATGTGTCAACATTATGACTGCCACCATAATGACTTTTATTAAGGAGTAAAAAAGACATTAGTAGTACAATAAGTATTAGTCTCGAACTATATAGACTAAGGTCACATGGTTTGCACTAGGGTGTGCATTATGAGAGAATAGAGGAAGTAAAGTAGCTCAAGGACTTTTTCATAAAAAAATATTTTAATTTCTTTCTTATTTTATTGATTTTAATAAAATCTGTCAACTTTTCCTGAGGCTTGATTAGATTGTAGATTACAAATAGAATAGGTTAATCCTAAATTTTATTTCCAAAATTTTCAGTTTTATTAGAAAATTTCCAAAATTTTATTCTCAGACAAAAAATAAAAATGAAAATAAATAAATAAAAAAGTTGTTCAAATTACAAGTAGATTTCGATAATCCCAAATTTTGTTATAGAATCTACTCCAAATTTTTAAATTTTGTCCTCTAATAAAAAAAGGTTGATAAATGTTATATTTAAGTGTATATTTGGAAAGAATTGTTTTTTTTTTAATAGCAAACCTCGTTGAGAAGGAAGGTGTTTTTTCTTGTAATAAGGCTTTTTTGTAAGGTGACTTGTACAGGTACTTTAATTGATTAACATCAAGATCAGGTTAGGTGCTTAGCTTATTACTCTAAACGGTGAGCAAAATGGCAACACCTTTTGCTGCCAAAAGCAGCTCATGTAACAACTTCTAATTGAATGTGCACTAAAAAGGACAATTCTAATTTTGATGCATCGGCAAAAAGGAATTCGGACGCTCTTCTCAATATATATTTCTCAAAAACCTCTTTTGCTATTTTAGAATTCAATAGAAATTTCATTTTGAAATTCATCCTAAATCTCTAATAATTTTTCAGAAACCTCCTCCAAAAAAAATGCCATTGATTGATGTAAGAAAAATTAAAAAAATTCAATTAGCCAAATGAGCTCTGTTAAAAGTTAAAACATTCAAGCTCAAGTAGCTGTAAATGGGCAACCCACTTTGGTTTTTAGTAATTATTTGATTGTGCTTAAATTTTGTTGGTGTCTACCAACCAAAACAATTTGTTTTATGCTTAAAGCAACATCAACTGTTGACAGCAATCTTTGCTTTCATTTTTTTTCTCTATCATTCATGTTTCACTCTATACTTAAAATAATCCATTTTCATCATCATACGCTTCAAAACATACAATGTATAAACAAACACTCACTTTTTATATACTTACAGATGGGTACACGTAGTATACAAGTAACTCAACTTTTTCTTTTTCTTTTTCTTTTTCTTTTTCTTTTTTTTTTGTCCCTCAAAATAATAAACAAACCCCTTAATTATCATGAAAATGATGCAAAGGTTGAGAAAATAAAAAGGAAAAAGGAAGTTACTTACCCCTTTTTTCTCTTCCCCACCAAAAGATTAAAAAAAATGACCCAAAAAAAAGAGAAGAAAAAGAACGTCTCCTATTCTCTGTGTCTTGTCTAATAAAACTAATGCTAATTTACTTGGCACTGGAATCTTTGTTGGATCACTCCAGTTTTGCAAGCCAAGGCCTCACAACATAATACAAAATGACAGGTTGGCTTCACCTTTCTAGCTAGCCTACACACACTGAGACAGTACACAGTGCTCATCATCTCTCCTTTCCCTTTAAAAAAAGTGATGATGAGTTGAACCCAGAAAAAATTTAGGTTTTAACTTTGGACTCCAAAAACCATGATCAAATAAAAAATGAAAAACCAAGTAGACTTTTGTGAAATTTGCAGTCCACCAAGATCACCAAGGGATTTTGCCAGTTGAATTTTGTTGAAATTGTGCAAGTGCATTGGTGCCTTGTACTAGTAGTGTCAATTGAATTGGTGCGGTTTTTGTTCTGTCAATGAACTCCAATAAACCAGTCAGCATTATTAATCAAGCACAAAACTTAATCAAAAAAGCGTACAATATTTTTAAGTAAAACTAGAGGAAAAGTCTAATACCTGTCGTATTTTTTTGAACATGATTGTGAGCAATGTCACTATGAAGCAAGATCTCCGAAATTCTTAGCTCGAAGCTCAACGTTTCTGAGATCGCGAAGATGTTGTAAGATCTCTTGGAGAAGATATAATCCCTTGTCTCCTTTTCTCAAGGAGCTAATGCAATGCCTTAGAAACTCCCTATCCGCTTCGAGTGCTTGTAGCCTCTCGTAGACATGATCGACCTCTTCCTCGAAAGGAAACCTCTTGCTATCTAATTCAGATTTGGTAACAGAAGAGTTTTGTGAGGCAACAGAATCAAATTCAAGTTCATTTCCATTCAAAACCCCATCTTCAGTTTCTGCATCGAAAAGTGGAAGAAGTCTCTTTGCCTTTGCACCAATAATCTTCCTCTCAGGAAGAAGTTTTCCATTAATTTCTTTGAAATGTTGTCCATTTGTAACCCCATTAGCCTCAATGCTAAAATCATGGTTGTCATTGTAGCTGCCATTGCCAGTTTCTTTGTAGAAATCATCAACTGGTTTTATATCGTCAAAATGTTGCTCCTCTCCATCATTCAATGTAAACAACTTCTCTTCCAAACCCTTGAGTTGCTCTAGAATTAACAGCCTTTCGTCCTCAAAATTTGCCAATGATTCCTCCAAGTATACAACTGCATCAGCTGGGGTGTTCTGGCTGCTACTCTCTTCGTGGTTTTCGAAGCTGTCCTCCTCCTTTGCCTCGTGATTGAAATCAATAGACAAACCATCACTGTCCTCAGCATTGCTACAAGAAACAGAAGAAGTTCCGCTTCTTCTTCTCAACATCATGATTCTCTCTTTGGCTTCGTAATCCTGTACCTTCTTTCGATATATTTCGAGTTCTTTTTCAATCTCAGCCTTCTCTCTCTCCCTCTTCACCATAAGCTCATTCAAAAGCTGCAGAGCTTCCTGATCATACTCAGAT
Organism: Dipteronia sinensis; assembly: GCA_033220585.1. NCBI lineage: Eukaryota > Viridiplantae > Streptophyta > Magnoliopsida > Sapindales > Sapindaceae > Dipteronia > Dipteronia sinensis. Next base: position 43,955,006 of record CM065638.1, on the reverse strand, counting down.
TGCTCTTCCATCATTCTCTGGTACTGTAAAGCCTCCATCTGCACTGCAGCCTTCTCTTCTTGAAGCCTATTTATCATCGCCATTGTCTGATTCGCTGCTACTGCAGAAGCGCTTCTCTCTTCTTCTAATTCTGTATACAAAGCATTCAACTGCTTTCGCTCCACTCTCAATGCTGATTTCAGCTTATCAACAGTCAATGTTCCATCACCAACACCATCAATGTCACTTATAACACTTCCACCATCCAAAGAATCTTCTGTTCCGGTTTCTATTCTTTCAAGTAGCAGCAATTTCTTGTGCAATTGATGAAGACTGTCAATGGAAGTTGGTGTATCAGGAACTTTCTCTTCCTCAATCCCATTAAGCTCTGAAGAAAGAGGTAAATTACCGTCTATGGCTCGTTCGCTCGTCTCAATTGTTATGGTCCTAAATTCTACATCATTCCCAGTTTGCTTACAATCTAACAACAAACATTACTCATATTAAGATATGTTATTAAAACAACTAAACAATTCCAATTCCAATTCCGAAAATGGAAAATAAAACATGTTGACTCTTACCATGATCATCATTATCTTCCTGCAATTCGGAAGATGAATGAAGGATTTCTTGAGTGTGAATATCATCAACTGGTTCATCATGGTCAGGAATCTCTGTCCCTATCGAGATCTCGGCATCAACTTCGTCACTTTCCAGTTGAACAAGTACATCAGAAGAAGAAGACACTGCATTTAACAACAAATAATTACTTCCAAGTCATGATCTAATTTTCAGCATAGAAACTTTAAATGAAGAAACATGTACCTTGATTTTCATCTGATTCCATATCTACTCCTTTAGTTTCAGAAATTTCTTGAACATTATCAGCATCAGTAGATGGGGTTGTGATGGCAACTTCTTGTTCATCCTTGGATTCTTCTTCGGATTCGGCTTGAATGAAAGAAGACCACTCACTCTCATTCACTTGCAATGATTCAAGCTCAGCACTAGCAACCGATTCAAACTGTGTTGCAACATCATGCATGCTAAAATCCAAAATAACATCTTCATTTCCACAATTTCCTTGTACTTCCTCACCAAATTTGTATCCATTTTTGCTTTCTGCTTTTGAAGTATCCATCATCTCAACCGGAATCAAATGAAAGTCCTCTCCTTCTATGTAAAACTCTATATGCTTCGGCGCGATTACCACACCCAAATCTTTACCACAACTTGATTGAATTTGGCTCTGATCATCTGACACGTTCAAGTCATCTTCCTTGACATGCTCTTCTTCTTTCTCTGTCACTGAATCTACTTTTTCATCTTCATTTGGCAGCACTTCCTTGCAATCAGAATTGGAAACAGAAGAAGAATAATTTTCCTCTGTTTCTTCAATCCTCTGCACATCCTCCACTTGACTGCACACGAACTCTGATGATCTGCTATGATCATCAGAATTATCTCCATCGTCGATTCCACAATCAACTCCAGCTTCTTTGATCAAATTCCCTTTCTGGGTATAATCCAAAACCTCCCAAGAGGGCTGAATCAGGACATATGAAGAGTACAACTTCCTCTTCTCCTCCTCCAAATTGACACCACAACAAGAACATTTAGAATCCACTTCACCATTTTCAACAGCAACTTCACCAGAACCTTGAATCATACCAATCTGCTTCATCCATGGAAAGAAAGCATAATTCTTCGACAATTCTCGAGAATCCGATGAGGACGAGCAATCGTCACACATATCTTGTGATTCAGACAACCTCCGATGATTCAAACAAAATCCCAGCTTGGAAATCTCCGTGGCATGATCATCACACACAAGATCTCTATACGAATTCTTCTTCTTTGTGGAGTCGAAGATGTGATCGAGCCTTGTGCACCAAAGGCAGGGCCTTTTGAGGCCAAAGTACTCTGCATACTTGACGATTAAAAAAGAAAAGAGAGAATTCAAGAGAAGTAGAAGGATGAGAACCCATTCAAGGATTGCGTAGACTAGAATAAGAGTGATCTTGTTGGTGTTTCTATGCAACACGGTTGCAAACTTGTTGGCAGCCATTGATGTTGCTCTGTTTTTTTCTTCTCAGATACGTACAGACAGAAATGGACAAAAAAAAAGTTGAAGAGAATGTCAAAGAGAAGAAGAAGATCTAGAAGACAGAGAGAATTTGCAAGAGAAAATCAAGAGAGAGTTATTTCAAGAAGAAAATGTGAAATTGTTTTGAGAGAGAGAGAGAGAGAGAGAAAGAAGGGAAGAATAGAAGAAGTAGATGGAGAAGTGGTTTTATTTAGACTGAGAAAAGGCGGTTTGAATTGGAATGACAGCCAAAGAAGACTCAGGTAAATATAATATTATTATAGAAAATAAAAATATAATTGTAATTGAGTCAGAAAAAATAAAAGAACCTTTTTTTAAGTAAAATATATGTAATTCTTTTGACAGTGTCAAGTAACCATTAACCATTAACCATTAACCATTAACCATTAACCATTAAAACTCAAACTTGTAATTGATTGCATTGGATTTCTGTAGAAATGGGCAGATTTTCTGATATAAGATTTTTATCTAATAAAAAGAAAAAATGATCACCAATTCACCATATATGCAATCTTGTATGTTGTAACCTGTAAGCATAATTTTTTATCCCAACTAATATGGAATGTGTTTAATGCAGTAAATTATATACAGTAACACGGTACAATCATGTCTATATAGAAAATGCATTCAATAGATGAGATAAAACTACATAGTAAAGTTGTGAGTTCGAAAAACCACTGTTAACTGTAGTTTAATAGTTAGAACGTTCATTCAATTTAACAATGCTTTAGGTTCAAATAGCAGTCAATGGTACATAAAAAAAACTTTATAGGTTCGAATTATATCACTCATGTCAAACTCCAAGCCTCAAACACCAAATTTATTATAATAATTAAAAAATATCAAATCAGAAAAGTTAATTACTTGAGTAATTGTAATTGAAAAAAATGCAATAGTTAGTTTGGGGATTGAGATTAGTTTGGTTAGAAAACGCAAAGAGAGGGGTATGTATGGGTGTGATTCATGGGTCCAGACTGGTTTTTATCAAAGTGGGGTGGCCCACAAAAACCAATCCAATGAGTTGGTGGACCACTCTCAAAGTAAAGTGTTGGGCCATGCCAGATGCTCCTCCTCACTATGCAACTCTGTTTCTTATCTACCTTTCTGTTTTCTAAAATAGGGACTACTTTCAAAAATAATAAAAAAATTAAATTAGGGACTTTTTTTCTGTCTTTTTTTTGTCAGTGGGTTTTGAACTTAAAAGAATTTTTTTAAAATAATAAACAATTTCTCATATGGGATGTTTCAAACTTGCCCATGAATGAGATCATTTCATTTTTAATTTTTGAAGTCATTTCATTTCAATTTTTATGTTAGCATCTTAGCATCCTATGGTGCTTGAGCTTTATAAATTGGTAATTATCATAAATGATATTAATAAGTACAAAAGGTCATGATAAAACTAATTAAATTAAGTGTTTGCATAATATATTAACATTGTATTCTAGTTTTTAAAAATAATTTTCAAACTGAGAATTAAACGTCTTTCTGAAAAATCAAGCTCTTACGTCCCAAAAAACTAACAAGTCATCAATCAAGAGACGTCTCTTCATCACTGAAGTTTTGTGTGCATATTTTTCTCAAAATTGACCAAAAAAAAATGTGAATGTGAATCAACAATTTTGATTCAAAATTGGGTGGATATACTTTTTGTGCCATGTTTTACCAAACAATTTTTGCATGATAGAAAAAAGATCTAAGTGGGAATATTATCCAAACACAGTGGTTTAAATTGAAATGATTCAACTTGGGCAGCAGCTTTTATGGAAGAAGAAAAGAAAACTTGTGAAACTAGAATGCCTCCCAAGTCTTTTAGATTGCTTAGGCCTCAATTCTAATTCTAATTCTAATTGGGTTATTGGTACGCCAGGGCTGTACCGCCTTGCACCCACCCATCTCCTTTCACCCTAATTTGAATTATCAAATTATTTACTCATTGCTTTTTTAATTTTTTTAAATATAATTTCAAAATTGTATAAAAGTGGACGGATTCTTGAACATTTACTCATAGCCAAAGTGATCATACATTTTCCCTTTATACCCGAGGGTTCAAGTATGACATTTATCTAAAAGTCTACAAAGTGTTTAGAAGAACCTTCCTTAGTAGTGGCAGAGCCAATTCATGCCAAGTGGAGTCTCAAGCATATGCTGGGAACGGTTAGAAAAAACAAAAAACCCTTAGAAAAGTTTAAATTGTTAACTCTTAAGGGCTCGTTTGGTACACTGTATTGGATTGTATTGAATTATATTGTATTGTATTTGAGTGTATTATTATTAATAAACATGTGTCTGGTGATGCACTGTATTATATCGTATTAAATTATTTCTATATTACTTTATTGTATTTTATTATATTATAAAAATATAATATTTTTTTTGAAAAATAGTTAATAATTAATTTCAAATATCCTTACCATGAATAAATCAATAAATATTTTTATATAAAAACATATAAATATTTATTTTAATTGAAAAAAATGTAAATAAATAATATTTTTATAAACAAAATAAATATTTCCTATATAATTTTGAAATTATAAAAAAAGTATTAACAACATAACGCATATTTCATCAATATTCCATAATTGTTGAAAAACAAAACAGAAAAAAATGTGTTGATCAGAATTTTGCTCCCATACGAATTTTCGTATTGGAGCAAAATTCCAATCCACACCCTCAAGCTACAACCTGGTAGGTTGCAGCGGGGGAGGTATCTTTAGATACCGTGATTTTGACAAAATAAATATAACAAAGAAAAAAGGAGACAACAACACGTATATAGTAAAAATGGGGAAACGACTATTATATTGTTCACTTGGTTTCTTATAACAATGGTGTAGATTACTCAGAATACAGAACTATCTTTTCTATCTCTCTTTCTTACACAGTTGGCGATGGAGAACTCGTGCTAGTCGATAAGTGGATATCTCTCTCTAGGCGATGGAGTTTTTCTCTCTCAATTGATGGATCCCTTTTCTCGTCCTCAATTGCCAAATTTATGGATTCCAAATCGTCCCTCTTCTTTTTCTGAAAATCAGGTCCCTTTATTGAGAATCATTGGAATCCTTATTTAAGCGTTGAATGACGCTAATTGAGGGTAAATGTGTAGGATTTGATCCTTCTAATTATTGTTGCATTTAAACTCTTGTTTGGTTTACCTCTTAGTCTCATTTATGGCGCTTTAAGAGGTAAAGAAGTCAACTCTTTCCTCTGCCTAGCGAAATTATCTTTGTTCCTTCAAAGGCGGTACTATACCTTGATTTGAAGTATACCTGTCTATTCTCGCTGGCGCGGTTCCTCCCTGGTGCGCCAGTACCTTCTCGATGCTATTCTTCTTGCTGGGTGGATAGGTTACACTCACTATACTAGTCCGGGAGTGGTAGAGCGGTACTTAGATATCGGGTACGTGGTATCGCGATACCAGCTTCACTTAGTATCAGAAGAAGAGGTGTAATGTGGCACCTATCCTTCTTAGATCGTGGTTCTAGTGTTCATCCGGTATCGGGATAGCGAGGCAATCATGGTTTCGGTCCTACCAGGTATCGATTCCGTGGAAAATTTTTCTTTGGACCCTAGCCAAAAAAAGGCTGATAAAAGGAGTCCATCTGGCTTGAACACCGGTACCAGGTTGGGGTTGGAGTCTGGATCTTGTACTGCTTGAAGAATTTTACTTGTCTCTCGTCGTTGGTTACCGATACCTGTGATGTGATCTGGGAAGAATCTTCTTTTAGCACACTGCGTTTAATGGGCCTTCCACATGTCTAGTTAGGATAGGTCAATTTCAAAAAAGGAAAGATTTTGCTGTCCTGCATTTCTTGAAACTGTTACTCTCGCTTTTCTAGTGTCTCGCGTTATTAATGACCTTCCCTTTCCTTTACCGGTAACCGTCTCCCTGTTGGGGTTTTTACCCTAAAGCTTGTAATATGTAAATAGAATTTGAACATAAATAAAAGAAGTAGTATATTCATTCATTTTGTGTCATACTTTATATAACATGTGCACTTAACATCCAAGATTGCCGGATGTTATTTCGAACTGAGTATATGAGTGTCATATATAGATGGATTCAGTTTGAAACGAGCAATCTAAAGAGTCCATAGATAGCAAATAAAGCTGGGTACTTTATTTGTGGTTAATCTACAGCTGCGGTCCATTTCGTAGTGTGCGGTGATCCTATCCTGGATCATTCATATGTAGATATGAGAATTGAGGCACCTTGTATGATGTGATCATATAGGACTGGGCCATGATCTATATGAATCTCTCACTAAGATCCGTTTAACGATGAGATTCATATATATCAACTTATGATGGCTATATGTGGGTGATCTTAATCCTGAGTGTCTTATCTACTCCTTTAGGTTAGATCGTGGTCTTTGATATACCATGGGTGAGGTCGGAGTTGCATTCCCGATCAATATACTCCGTATGTTGGGATCGCGGTTTGGCTTGAGGCTGGGAAGGTTTGTACACAATAGTGGAATCCACTCCTTCTTGTGAGAAGTAGATGGTAGTTCCTTTAAGGGTTGATTTGGGGCTTGAACAATATGAGTGCTCTCCTAATTCCGTAAGGAATGTAGGATTTATTGTTCATTAGAGAATCAATGGTACTTAATGGAAAGATATGATTAGAGGGGTATAACGGACATTATGACCCAGCTCTAATTATGAACTACTTGTGGAGGATTATATCATATGTAATAGCTATATCGATGGACACCGAGAGTTATTGGTTTGTGTAAAAACGTCTACAGTTGAGAGAGTGCAGCTTCGGGTTTTTAGTGGAATAACACCGAAGTTAATAATCATGAAATATTAATTAAAGAGTTTAATTAATAATTTCTAAGGATTATTGGAGCTCAAAATACTGTGGGTCCATTAGGTCCCCTTGCTAGCCCGATCGATTTAGGTAACAAGGGTCACGGTTAATTAATTGGATTGTCCAATTAATTGTGTTACGAAAGTGACACGTGTTTATTCGGGAATTAATTGAATAATGGGATTATTTAATTAATAAATAATGGTGATTAAATAAATTAAATAATAAGATTATTTTATTATGTTGTTAATAACTAAATAGAGGATGTTAGTTGATATTTGATTTTGAATAAAATAAGATAATATGATTATTTTATTTTATTAAATTAAATATTTGAAATTGAATTTGAAATGTTTGAATTCAAAAATAAATATTTAATTTAAAAGGATATGAGATATTTTTTTAAAAATCAAAATAAGATTTTCGGTTTTGTTTTTTAAAGATATATGAGATATATTTTTTAACAAAAAGCAAGAGAGAACCGAATGAGAAAGATTTACACAGCACTTGAAAAGAGAAGAAAATTAGTGTGATCGTGACACACCAAAAACACAGAGCAAAACATAAACGGCAAAAAAAAAAATAAAAAAATTATAGGGTGTGGCGAGCTCAAGTGCTGCACCTCTAGTTTTTGTTTCTTGTGTATGTGTTCTTCTCTTCTTCCTCCATACAGGTCCTGAATATCGTGACGCGCCCACACGCTGTTACCAGTTCTGGGAGATAGCGAGGAAGATCACATGGTTCAAATCAGGAGCAGTTCGTATCAAAGTGAAGGAGCCTCCTACGTAGGTATGAAAAATAAATTTCTTCACTTTATTATTGTATTTGATTATTACTGTACAAATGGGTTAGTTTAATAATTGCATAAAAAATTTTAAAACCTTCCGCTGCGCAATCTGTAACCCTAGGTTCCAACAATTGGTATCAAAGCCAATTTTTGTATAGTATAATCGAATTCGATTACTCTTGAATGTATGAATGTGTAGGCACATATTTTTTATTGATGAGTGTATGATGTTTTTAAATTAAATTGTTTAATTTAAAAAACATGGTTGATCGTAATTTTTTATGATGTCGTGGATTTAGAGTGTTTCTGGGTTGTATAATGTTTTATATATATTTTTTTACTGTTGTATTATTAAAAAAAAAAAAATTTGTAATTGAGAAGACCCGGTAGCGCAACCTGTGTCAGCGAGCAGGCAGACCAACACGCGCATGCCTACCACCGCGCATCTACCAGCGCGCGACCAGCGCTCAGTGTGACTGTGCGCAGGCAGACCAGCACACGCAGCGCACAGCGATGCATTCCCGCATAAGCCTACCAGCGCACAACGCGCACTGCGCATGTAGACCAGCGCCTGTCGCACAGCGTCGCCTTCCCGCAGTGCACAGCGATGATCCCACGCAGCGCCTACCAGCGCGCAACAGCGCGTAATACTACCAGCGCACTGCCTACCAGTGCACCGCCTACCAGCGATGCTACCAGCGCACATGACCTGAAAAGATTGGAAGTCTATGGAAATTACAAGAAGACCAAGGGATGCCTTGGAATTTTTTTTTTGTAATTAGATTCCAATTTTTAGGTTAAATAATCCACAACACTCGATCAACTCATGTATGTTTTAATTATTTGATGATTAAGCATTGCCATGCATATACATGTCATTTAAATAAGTTGTGCCTACACATATATATATGTTGGTATATCATACATGCATAATAGCCATCCATATTATGTGTTTAATTTTTTTTAATTTGATTAAAATGGGTTATTCACATAATTGGCTATTTTTAATAGGATTAGTTTTTAGGAGTAAAAACTTGGTAAATCTCATCAATTACTAATCTTTTTATTAAAGAGTTTAAATACTTAGATTAGTAGGGTCCTTTATATATATTAGGATTAATTTGATTAAGCTCCTAATAATAATTGGACCTAATAATGTGTTTAGTTTTAATAGTTAAAACTTGGTTAATACACATTTAATAATAATTCTAGTCTTAGTAAACAGTTTACATAGATTTGAATTATCACTACTGAACTAAATTTTTAAGTGTTAAAAATCAATTTAGTTTATTAATTATTGGAATAGGATTCTAATAATTTGTGATTAATGCACTTGACGCTTAGATTAAAATTAGCCGTTTAATCTAGTTTAATTTAGGTGCATTAATATTAATAGAAAACCTTAATATAAAATAGTGAGTGGGAGAGGGATATATGACATTATATCCCGCGGTCTCCATCATTAGTTCAACACCGTGAGATTCGAGTGGGGCCTCGTGACGGCTTTGTTTTTGTCCTCCCTAAGGAGGGTTTCCATAAGAATCAATACCAAGGTTGACTTCCTAACAGATAGAATTTCGGAGGGGATTTCGGGATTGACCGACCCTAAGGCGGCAATTCTCGAGTTAAGCTCTTGAGATCTGAAATGATGGGTTACACTCACAAGGTTTTAATTAAATTGGTTAATTAAAAACCTGACCTAATAAACGATGGTTGAATGATATTGGCATAAGAGTTATTCTGGTATATCCTTTGACTGAGAAGGTCTCGATCCAACATGCAAGAATTTGACCGACCCTAAGGCGGCACTTGCTTGTGGTATGTTGGATTGTCGTGGCATAGAAACATTGTTTTTAGGGTTGTTCTTGTTCATTAAACATTTCAAGCATCATGTTTAATTTTATGCCGAACATTAGCACATGTTTAGAATGTATGACTGAATGAATCTTTAATTTATGTTTTTTCAGCCATGTCATCTGCACTATTACAAATACTTACAAACGATAAATTAACTGGTGATAACTACACAAAATGGAAACTTAACATTAATGCAATACTGGTCACAAAAGACCTCAAGTTTGTGCTTACGGAGGAATGTCCTCCGGTGCCTACTGCCAATGCCACATGAACTGTTCGTGAGGCATACCAGCGATGGGTCTCATCTGATGAGAAGGCCCGAACATATCTATTAGCTTCTATGACAGACGTGATTGTCACAAAGCACGAAGCAATGACTACAGCATTCGAAATTATGGAGTCATTGCAAGCTATGTTCGGGCAGCCCTCCGAGCAAAAGCGACACGAAGCTGTTCGTTCCGCTATGCTCGCTCGCATGAAAGAAGGTACATCAGTTCGGGAACATGTCCTGAGCATGATGTCCTACTTCAACACGTCAGAAGTCAATGGCGGGGCCATTGATGAACCCAGTCAAGTGAGCATCATACTGACGACTCTTCCGAAGAGTTTCGATCAGTTTAAGAACAACTACGGGATGAACAAGTTAAGGTTCAGTCTAACACAGTTGCTCAATGAGCTCGCTACTTTTGAGTCCATGACCAATGACAGCAAAAGTAAGACCGGTGAGGCAAATGTTGCCGAACCATCTTCCTCCAATAATAAGAAGAGGAAGAGGTCTGCTGGAAAGGCGAAGGGTAAGCCCAAACCCAAGAAGGCCCAAAGCAAAAAGAAGGGCACCTCCACCGACCAAGACAAAGGAAAATGTTTTCATTGTAACAAGGTCGGGCACTGGAAGAGGAACTGTCCTCAGTACTTGGAGGAGGTAGCCAAGAAGAAGAAGAAAGGTAAATATGATTTACTTGTTCTTGAATCTTGTTTAGTGGAAGATGATTCTTCACCTTGGATTGTTGATTCGTGGGCCACTAACCATGTTTGTTCTTCTTTGTAGTGGGCTGATTCTTGGACACAGCTAGAGGAGGGAGCCTTCTCCATGCGTGTGGGGTCGGGGGATGTCGTGTCGGCCAAAGCAGTGAGAGCAATAAGATTGCAATTTTGTAATAATAATAGTTTTTTATTATTGAACAATGTTTTTTATATTCCTGGATTTACACGAAATTTGATTTCCGTTTCTAAGTTGTTAGAACAATTGTATTCTGTTTCTTTTAATAATAAGTTTGTTATTATTGGAAAGAATGGTCTGAATATTTATTCAGGAATTAATGAAAACAATTTGTATGTGTTAAGACTGTTAATACATACTACACTGCTTAACACCGAAATGTTTAAGGTTGAAAAACCTAAAACTAAACGACATAAGATTTCTCCAGATAATGACACGTATCTTTGGCATCTAAGGCTTGGTCATATCAACCTTGACCGGATAGACAGACTAGTAAAAAGTGGACCTTTAAGTGAGTTAAAGGTTGACACCTTACCTGTCTGCGAATCCTATTTAGAAGGTAAGATGACTAAGAGACCTTTTATTGGAAAAGGGCTTAGAGCTATAGAGCCACTAGAACTCATACATACAGACGTCTGCGGACCGATGAATGTTAGAGCTAGGGGCGGCTATGAGTATTATGTCACCTTTATAGATGACTACTCAAGATACGGATATGTCTACCTAATGCAACGAAAGTCGGAAACATTTGAAAAGTTCAAAGAATTTCGAGCTGAAGTTGAGAATCAATTAGGTAGGACTATCAAGTCTCTACGATCAGATCGTGGAGGTGAGTACCTTGACCAAGAGTTTGAAGACTTTATGGTCGAGTATGGGATAATGTCCCAACTCACAGCTCCTGGTACACCTCAGCAGAATGGTGTCGCGGAGAGGAGAAATAGAACCCTAATGGAAATGGTGAGATCTATGATTAGTTTCTCATAATTACCAAATTCCTTTTGGGGATATGGGTTACAAACAGCGGCATACATTTTGAATGTAGTGCCATCCAAATCTGTTCCTGAAACTCCCCTAGAGTTGTGGAATGGTCGTAAAGCTAGTTTACGACATTTTCGCGTATGAGGGTGTCCAGCACACGTGCTGAAGAACAGAACTGGAAAGCTAGATCCCAAGTCTGTGGTCTGCTTGTTTGTGGGATACTCCAAGGAGACCAGAGGTGGATACTTCTATAGTCTTGAAGATAACAAAGTATTTGTATCGACAAATGCAACGTTTCTTGAGGATAACTATATAAGTGATCATAAACCTCGTTCTAAAATTGTATTAAATGAGTTGGAGCCTGGTGAGACCAGTACTCAGTCAACTAGAGTTGTTAATCCATTAACATCTGAACGTAAGATAATTCCTAGTCAGGATACACTACCACCTAGACGTAGTGAGAGGGTTGTGAGACAGCCTGAACGCTATTTGGGTGTAAGTGAGGGACAAGATCTTGTCTCTGCTGATAGTGTGGATGATCCATTGACATTTAAGAATGCAATGGAAGATCCTGATAAAGAGGAATGGCTTAAAGCCATGAATCTCGAGATGGAGTCTATGTACTCTAACTCAGTCTGGGAACTTGTAGACTTACCGAATGGGGTAAAACCCATAGGATGTAAGTGGATCTACAAGAGGAAGAGAGGAGTAGACGGGAAGGTAGAGACCTTCAAGGCAAGGCTAGTGGCCAAGGGTTATACCCAGAAAGAGGGGGTCGATTATGAAGAGACCTTCTCGCCAGTAGCCATGTTTAAGTCTATTCGGATTCTCTTATCCATTGCTGCCTATTTTGATTATGAAATTTGGTAAATGGACGTCAAGACTGCATTCTTGAATGGCAATCTTGATGATAGCATATACATGATGCAACCAGAGGGATTTGTGCTTCCAGATCAAGAGCAAAAGGTTTGCAAGTTGCAAAGGTCCATTTATGGACTTAAGCAAGCATCTAGATCTTGGAACATAAGGTTTGATGATGTGATCAAAACCTATAGCTTCGAGCAAAACGTTGATGAGCCTTGTGTCTACAAGCGCATCATTGACAAGAAAGTAGTTTTCTTGGTCCTATACGTAGATGACATCCTACTCATTGGGAATAATGTAGGAGTGTTGTCTGATGTAAAGGGCTGGCTGGCTAGCCAATTCCAAATAAAAGATTTGGGAGAGGCGAGTTATGTTCTAGGGATCCAACTTATAAGGGATCGTAAGAACAAACTCATAGCATTGTCTCAGGCATCATATATCGATAAGATTCTTATGCGATTTTCGATGCAGAACTCCAAGAAAGGTAATTTACCTTCTAGACATGGGGTTCACTTGTCTAAGGAACAGTGTCCTAAGACACCTCAAGAAGTTGAGGATATGAGACGTGTGCCATATGCATCAGCAGTAGGTAGTCTCATGTATGCTATGTTATGCACGAGACCGGACATCTGCTATGCAGTGGGAGTAGTCAGCAGGCACCAGTCCAACCCAGGATTAGATCATTGGGTTGCTGTCAAGACTATTCTCAAGTATCTTCGGAGAACGAGAAACTATATGCTAGTGTATTCCGGACAGGATTTGATCTCGTTAGGATACACAGATTCTGATTTTCAGTCAGACATGGATTCTAGAAAATCCACGTCTGGATCAGTATTCACCCTAGGTGGTGGAGCCATTATGTGGAGAAGTATAAAACAATCTTGCATTGCTGACTCCACCATGGAAGCCGAATATGTAGCCGCTTGTGAAGCTGCTAAAGAGGCTGTTTGGCTCCCTAAGTTCTTGAATGATCTGGAAGTTGTTCCAGATCTGGATAAGCCCATCACACTTTATTGTGATAACAGTGGTGCTGTGGCTAATTCCAAAGAACCAAGAAGCCACAAGAGAGGGACGCATACAGAGAGAAAGTATCATCTCATTAGAGAGATAGTGTAGAGAGGAGATGTGATCGTCACCAAGATAGCCTCACAAGACAATCATGCTGATCCATTTACGAAGACCTTACCGGCTAAAGTGTTTGAAGGTCACCTAGAAGGTCTAGGGTTACGAGACATGACTCACATGATTTAGTGCAAGTGGGAGATTGTTGGGGTTTTTGCCCTAAAGCTTGTAATATGTAAATAGAATTTGAACATAAATAAAAGAAGTAGTATATTCATTCATTTTGTGTCATACTTTATATAACATGTGCACTTAACATCCAAGATTGCTGGATGTAATTTTGAACTGAGTATATGAGTGTCATATATAGATGGATTCGGTTTGAAACGAGCAATCTAAAGAGTCCGTAGATAGCAAATAAAGCTGGGTACTTTATTTGTGGTTAATCTACAGCTGCGGTCCATTTTGTAGTGTACGGTGATCCTATCCTGGATCATTCATATATAGATATGAGAATGGAGGCACCTTGTATGATGTGATCATATAGGACTGGGCCATGATCTATATGAATCTCTCACTAAGATCCGTTTAACGATGAGATTCATATATATCAACTTATGATGGCTATATGTAGGTGATCTTAATCCTGAGTGTCTTATCGACTCCTTCAGGTTAGATCGTGGTCTTTGATATACCATGTGTGAGGTCGGAGTTGGATTCCCGATCAATATACTCCGTATGTTGGGATCACGGTTTGGCTTGTGGCTGGGAAGGTTTGTACACAATAGTGGAATCCACTCCTTCTTGTGAGAAGTAGATGGTAGTTCCCTTAAGGGTTGATTCGGGGCTTGAACAATATGAGCGCTCTCCTAATTCCATAAGGAATGTAGGATTTATTGTTCATTAGAGAATCAATGGTACTTAATGGAAAGATATGATTAGAGGGGTATAACAGACATTATGACCCAGCTCTAATTATGAACTACTTGTGGAGGATTATATCATATGTAATAGCTATATCGATGGACACCGAGAGTTATTGGTTTGTGTAAAAACGTCTACAGTTGAGAGAGTGCAGCTTCGGGTTTTTAGTGGAATAACACCGAAGTTAATAATCATGAAATATTAATTAAAGAGTTTAATTAATAATTTCTAAGGATTATTGGAGCTCAAAATACTGTGGATCCATTAGGTCCCCTTGCTAGCCTGATCGATTTAGGTAACAAGGGTCACGGTTAATTAATTGGATTGTCCAATTAATTGTGTTACGAAAGTGACACGTGTTTATTCAGGAATTAATTGAATAATGGGATTATTTAATTAATGAATAATGGTGATTAAATAAATTAAATAATAAGATTATTTTATTATGTTGTTAATCACTAAATGGAGGGTGTTAGTTGATATTTGATGTTGAATAAAATAAGATAATATGATTATTTTATTTTATTAAATTAAATATTTGAAATTGAATTTGAAATGTTTGAATTCAAAAATAAATATTTAATTTAAAAGGATATGAGATATTTTTTTGAAAATCAAAATAAGATTTTCGGTTTTGTTTTTTAAAGATATATGAGATATATTTTTTAACAAAAAGCAAGAGATAACCGAATGAGAAAGATTTACACAGCACTTGAAAAGAGAAGAAAATTAGTGTGATCGTGACACAAAAAACGCACAGCAAAACACAAACAGCAAAAAACAAAAAAACAAAAAATTATAGGGTGTGGCGAGCTCAAGTTTTGCACCTCTAGTTTTTGTTTCTTGTGTGTGTGTTCTTCTCTTCTTCCTCCATACAGGTCCTCAATATCGTGACGCGCCCACACGCTGTTACCAGTTCCGGGAGATAGCGAGGAAGATCACGTGGTTCAAATCAGGAGCAGTTCGTATCAAAGTGAAGGAGCCTCCTACGTAGGTATGAAAAATAAATTCTTTCACTTTATTATTGTATTTGATTATTACTGTACAAATGGATTAGTTTAATGATTGCATAAAAATTTTAAACCTTCCGCTGCGCAATCTGTAACCCTAGGTTCCAACACTCCCTTCTCTATTTATACCTTTGCTTTTTATGACTCATTCATGCTGCTTCTACTACTCCTCGCTCTCTAAAGACAAGAAAAACCCCAATCTCTCAAACTCTGGATTCCTTTTTTCTTCAAACCTCTATTTCCAATATCCGTAACCATGTCGTCTGATAGCTTAGACCAGATCTTTGGTGGCGATGTCGTTGATAGTGCGAGCCTTACTCACCAGAAAAAGAGGAATCGTCATGGAGGCAAAGACGGAGAAGACGCTACTATCTCCCAATGCCGTCGGTCAAATCGCAACTTGGCAATCTGGCCGGGTTTCAGCAATGACCCTGATACTCCGGTTGATGTGAAAGACAACTTAATCGAAGAGACCGGCGAGGCCAAAGAAGGTGGAGAACTAGCAGGTGATGTAGCGGCCTTAACTGGTGGCGTGCTCACCCTTCCCAATGATTTTCGATGCGTCCCAAACTCTACATGTACCGCCGACACAATCAGAAGCTTGAGGAGGGATTTCATGATCCCACTTGACATCTCCCTTACCATACCATACCAAGGGTATGACATGTATTCTCTTCTGTCTAACCAACTTCCAATTAACACCCCACTTTCGAGTGATGGGTCATATTACCTCTCTACCCCACTATCGGTAGGGAGCTTTATGTTTTGCAGCTCGCCCTTCTCCAAGTGACACCAGGATTCTGAAGGAACCTGGTGGGGATTACTGGTATTTTGGAGGGAGCAATGCTAGATGGATCAGATTACTAGGGAACCAGAGCTAGATGAATTCAGGTTCCTTTTCCAGATTGCTGCCAACGCCCTTAGTCTAAAAGGTCAGTTTTACATGCGGCCCAAGAACTGCCTGAAGTTCGCGGTACCAAGAGATAGAAAAAAGAATAGCTCCTAGCGTACTGAGTGGGTCATTGTAGGAGGTGACTGGGGGAGCTTGATCTACATTGGGAGGTCTGAGTTCGGGGTGTAGAGAAAAATTGCTTAAAACCGCAGCGGAAGGCGAAAAAATAATTTTCGTATAGTTTAAAATTTTTCTAAAGATTTGAACCTTAACCCTTTAATTAATTAAACTCAAATATACGGTTAGAGTTAAATACCTCTTGTCGCGTGATCCGATTGACTTACGTCGATGGTAATCCGCAAGATCTTCAATCCTAGCACGTACGTGAATCACCCAGGAGCGTGGTCTCCCTTTTTCTTTGAATTGCTTACCCTAGAATGGATGTATGGAATTTCTGATCTTGATCTTCAATAGTAAAACACCAAGAGCCTAAAAAAAATAATTCCGGTCACTTTTGAATTCACAATCAATACGATTGAAACTCGCGTAACCCTAAATCCAAAGTGTGCACAAAACCTTTTGATGTTAAAGGCTTGTAAGTGCACTATCGAATGAGAACTTATTTTCTTTTTCTCTCTTGGCCGAAAATCCATGTGTATAGAGTAGGATTTTTTATTTTCAAAACAAACAAAAATCTCTCTCTATTTTTTTTCTTAGTGGCCGAAAATTCATAACCTTATATTTATAGGTTGGACGAATTTTCTCCTTCACCAAGTAGGGTTGGCCGAATTCATTGAATAGGAAATCTAGGGTTGGTTAATTTCCTTACTTGAAAAGGAATTATCCGTTTCCCTAATTCCTATCAATTCAAGAATCCTAACCGTTGTAGGACTAGTGGTGGCCGAATTCTTTGTATAATAAGGAGTGTATGTAAACTTAATCCTTACCACATTAGGACTCCTATCACTTAAAAGAATTCCAACCCTAATCCAACACATAGTATTTAATTTACTGATCAGGAAAAGATTTTGATTTAAACTATTAATTAATTAAATAATAAATTAATTCCCATTTAATCAAAACAATAAAATAAAATAATATCTTGGGCTATTTTATTTAGCCTTGCCGCCCACACCATGTATATATGGGCCCAATATTATTTTCTTATTTTATTTAATCCATTAGACTTTAAATAAAAGCCCATATGTAAACCAAACTTATTCTTATTAAAAGAAACAAGCCTACATGTCCCCTTTTAATATATTAATATAATAGTGCAGCCCATTAAATAAATAATAGACATATTATATTCTTAATATATTAAATGCAATTCTAGATGGACCCATAAATTGGTCCGGTAGAATATATCAAGTGATCCATGCAAGTACGTGTGGATTGTGGATCTTGGCGGGCTATCTAAATTTAAGCTTTATTAGACATAACCTAATCACAATCAACAAATGATTCACTTAGGTCCGATCTATTAATTTTAACTCATTCCACTAAAGAGCTAAAATTGAACTCTTAAATAAAGATAGAATAAGGAGATGTTTCTCATTCATACCCTAGACAATCTTATAGGAGATGGTGTATCCTCGTGAATAATATCAGTAATCGCCAAGAGCTCATAGACCGCCTATAGCTCTACAAGTTACCATATTTCCTCATATGACCACATTTTGAACTTGGATATTTTGACTTGTCCAGAAGCCATGTCTTCAATAATCATTACTGAAAACTCAACGTTGAGATTTAATATCCAATACCTCAAAACATCCATATGATGATATCATACTCTCATTTAATAAATGGAGCCACGATGTCCATATCTATAAATGAAGTCCTCTATCGATTAACAAATGAATACCACCAAACTATCGAGGATAGACTATGCTATATAATCGTACTCATTGATAGCTCAAATGATAACACTTGAAACCATAAGTCCATCATTTATCTCAGGATTTAGATAGACTCTCCGATTGTCCTGATAATGAAAAGACTTATATCTAGTGACGGTTCTAGATAAAGTATTTCATTGTGATCCAGTTCAATGCACCTAGTGCACTAGATTCTTTTACTCGAAAACCTTTCGATGATTTTAGACTCATCATAACTCATTTGATCCCACTCAAATGCTAGTAAAAGAATTCTACAACTTTATCAAGATAGAGGTGCCCAACCTTTAACTTAAGTTGTGAACGTTATTCAAGACTAACTAAAGAATTGTGTCTACCTCATACATATCCGGATGTACAAACAATTCTTCATATCTCATAGTCTTTTGACCTTATGATTATTTACCTTGACAATTATATTTATAAATGCTATAAGATTTTGCAGAATCAGAAATCACTTTATTTATATGAAAAGATTGTCAATTATAATATTACACTCTTGCTATTGAGCATAATCCTAACAATCTCCCACATGCGCTATAGCAAATGTGTCATATCTCTCATTCCCATGTTCTCTAGGTGCCCATCAAAACTCTTCTGAGGTAGAGCCTTTGTGATGGGATCTGCTAGATTTTCTGCCGACTGCGATTTTGGTAATCGTCACGACTCCCTCATGAACAATCTCCCTCAAAAGATGATACTTTCTTTCAATGTGTTTTCCTCTCTTATGACTTCTTGGTTCTTTCGAATTAGCCACTGCTCTACTGTTGTCACAGTAGATAGTGATCTGCTTATTCGCACTAGGAACTACTTCTAAGTCAATCAAGAATCGGCGAAGCCAAACAGCCTCCTTGGCAGCTTCACATGCAGCTACATACTCTGCTTCCATGGTGGAGTCAGCAATACAAGATTGCTTGATACTCCTCCAAATGACTGCTCCTCCTCCAAGAGTAAACACAGATCCTGATGTGGATTTTCTAGTGTCAGAATCCGATTGGAAATCAGAATCTGTATACCCAATGGGGATTAAATCCCCTCCAAAGTATACAAGCATATTATCTTTCGTTCTCCTAAGATACTTGAAAATATGCTTGACTGCTGTCCAGTGATCAGGACCAGGTTTTGATTGAAGCCTGCTAACTATGCCAACAGCAAAACAAATATCTGGTCTAGTACAGAGCATTGCATATGTGGTATTATATGAATTGAGAAGAAGAAGAAAAATTGAATCATTCAATCAACTATCAGTGGCCGAATTCTATATGTGGTATTATATAGGTGGCCGAAATTTTGCTTCCTCTTCTATTTAAGGATTGCCGAAATCTTCCTCTAAATGGACTAGGGTTGCCGCAAATCACATACCAAAAAGAGTTTGTGTTGCACCCTAATTTCCATCAACCTTTAGACTTCAAAACCAAATCCAACTCATAGATATTTTTATTCTTTTATTGACTAAATAAAAAGACTTCTTATTTGATTAAATAAATAAAATTAATTATTTACTTTCTTATCAAACAAGTCTTTTACTTTTAATATACTACTACCAACAGTATAACTTTAGGAAATATATTTCCTGATCAGAAAAAGATTTGTTTCTTAATTAAACAATTAATTAATAAATTAACTAATTCTTATTTAATTAAAACAATGAAACAAAATAATATATTAGGTTAATATATACACCTTGCCGCCCCACTTATATAAATGGGCCATATATTATTTTCTTATTTCATTTAATCCATTGGACTTTAAATAAAAGCCCACATGTGAACCAGACCCATTCTTACTAAAAGAAACAAGCCCACATGTCTCCTTTTAATATATTGATATAATAGTGCAGCCCATTAATTAAATAATAGACATATTACATTCTTGATATATTAAAAACAATTCTAGATGGACCCTTAAATCGGCCCGGTAGAATATATCAAGTGATCCATGCAAATACGTGTGGATTGGGGTTCTTGGCGGGCTATCTAAATTTAAGCTTCAATAGACACAACCTAATCACAATCAACAAATGATTCACTTAGGTCCAATCTATTAATTTTAACTCATTCCACTAAAAAGCTAAAATTGAACTCTTAAATAAAGATAGAATAAGGAGATGTTTCTCATTCATACCCTAGACAATCTTATAGGAGATGGTGTATCCTCGTGAATAATATCAGTAATCGCCAAGAGCTCATAGACCGCCTATAGCTCTCCAAGTTACCATATTTCCTCATATGACCACATTTCGAACTTGGATACTTTGACTTGTCCAGAAGCCATGTTTTCAATAATCATTATTGAAAACTCAACGTTGAGATTTAATATTCAATACCTCAAAATATCCATATGATGATATTATACTCTCATTTAATAAATGGAGCCACGATGTCCATATCTATAAATGAAGTCCTCTATCGATTAACAAATGTATACCACCAAACTATCGAGGATAGACTATGCTATATAATCGTACTCATTGATAGCTATAATGATAACACTTGCAACCATAAGTCCATCATTTATCTCAGGATTAAGATAGACTCTCCGATTGTCCTCTTTAATGAAAAGACTTAGATCTAGTGACGGTTCTAGATAAAGTATTTCATTGTGATCTAGTTCAATGCACCTAGTGCACTAGATTCTTTTACTCGAAAACCTTTCGATGATTTTAGACTCATCATAACTCATTTGATCCCACTCAAATGCTAGTAAAAGAATTCTACAACTTTATCAAGATAGAGGTGCCCAACCTTTAACTTAAGTTGTGAACGTTATTCAAGACTAACTAAGAATTGTGTCTACCTCATACATATCCGGATGTATGAACAATTCTTCATGTCTCATAGTCTTTTGACCTTATTATTATTTACCTTGACAATTATAATAATAAATACTATAAGTAATTGTAAGAATCAGAATTCACTTTATTAATATGAGAAGATTGTCAATTACAATATTACACTCTTGCTACTGAGCATAATCCTAACAATCTCCCACTTGCGCTATAGCAAATGTGTCATATCTCTCATTCCCATATTCTCTAGGTGCCCATCAAAACTCTTCTGAGGTAGAGCCTTTGTGAAGGGATCTGCTAGATTTTCTGCCGACGCGATTTTGGTAATCGTCACGTCTCCCCTATGAACAATCTCCCTTAAAAGATGATACTTTCTTTCAATGTGTTTTCATCTCTTATGACTTCTTGGTTCTTTCGAATTAGCCACTGCTCCATTGTTGTCACCGTAGATAGTGATCTGCTTATTCGCACTAGGAACTACTTCTAAGTCAATGAAGAATTGGCGAAGCCAAACAGCCTCCTTGGCAGCTTCACATGCAGCTACATACTCTGCTTCCATGGTGGAGTAAGCAATACAAGATTGCTTGATACTCCTCAAAATGACTGCTCCTCCTCCAAGAGTAAACACAGATCCTGATGTGGATTTTCTAGAGTCAGAATTTGATTGGAAATCAGAATCTGTATACCCAACGGGGATTAAATCCCCTCCAGAGTATACAAGCATATTATCTTTCGTTCTCCTAAGATACTTGAAAATATGCTTGACTGCCGTCCAGTTATCAGGACCATGGTTTTGATTGACACCTGCTAACTATGCCAACAGCAAAACAAATATCTGGTCTAGTACAGAGCATTGCATACATGAGACTTCCAACTGCCGAGGCATATGGAATTCTACTCATGAATTGCTCTTCATGCTCATTCTTAGGAACTTGTTCCTTAGAAAGTTTGATTCCATGCCTAAAAGGTAACATACCTTTCTTGGAATCTTGCATGGAAAACCTAGACAAGATTTTTTCTATGTATGAAGCTTGGGATAGTGCAATCGTTTTATTCTTTCTATCCCTTATTACTTGGATACCTAGAATAAAACTTGCTTCTCCTAAGTCCTTCATATCAAATTGTTTTGCTAACCATTCTTTTACTGATGTCAATACTCCCACATCGTTTCCAATGAGTAATATATCATCTACGTAAAGAATAAGGAAAACCAACTTGTCACCTTTGATCCTTTTGTATACACAAGGTTCTTCAAGGTTCTGTAAAAATCCAAAACCTTTTACAGCTTGGTCGAACCTTATGTTCCAGGATCTGGATGCTTGCTTTAGTCCATAAATTGATTTCTGCAACTTGCATACCTTTTCCATTTGGCCCTTTTCAATGAATCCTTCTGGTTGCATCATATAGATGCTTTCGTCAAGACTTCCATTAAGGAAAGCTGTCTTGACGTCCATTTGCCAAATCTCTAAATCTAAAGATGCTGCAATGGATAAGAGTATCCTAAAGGATTTAAGCATGGCCACAGGAGAGAAGGTTTCCTTGTAATCGATACATTCTTTCTGTGTGTAACCTTTAGCTACCAATCTAGCTTTAAAAGTTTCCACCTTTCCATCCATACCTCTTTTCCTCTTGTATACCCACTTGCACCCAATGGGTTTTATCCCTTTAGGCAAGTCTACAAGGGACCAGACTTTGTTATCAAACATGGATTCAATCTCAGATTGCATTGCCTTTTGCCAATGGTGACAATCAACATCCTCCATTGCTTCCTTGTACTTGTAGGGATCATCGTCGTCAGGGATATTCTCAACAGATTCTCCTAGACCGATGTATCTTTCAGGTTGGGTTCTAACCCTCCCACTACGATGAGGAATGGTAGGTTGTTGATTTTGTGTTGGAGTGGAAATTACAATTGGGTTAGGTTGTGAAACCTCTTGTGGAATTATATCTCCTGACATATCATTCAGGACAATTCTACTTTTGGGAACAAAATCATTCATATAGTCCTTTTCCAGAAATGTAGCATTTGTTGAAACAAACACTTTTAGATCTGAAGGACTATAGAAATAATATCCTTTAGTTCCTTTTGGATACCCCACAAATATGCATGTTTCCGAACGGGACTCCATCTTTTCTGTCTTTCCTTTTAACACATGTGCAGGACAACCAAATATCCTTATGTGTTGTAAACTAGGCTTTCGCCCAGTCCACAACTCATATGGTGTTCCAGGAACCGACTTCGATGGTACCACGTTTAGAATATATATTGCAGTTTGTAGAGCATATCCCCAAAAAGAAATAGGAAGTGTTGAATAACTCAACATAGACCTAACCATGTTCAAAAGAGTTCTATTTCTCCTTTCTGCTACCCCATTTTGTTGAGGTGTACCTGGTGCAGAAAACTGAGAAACTATCCGATTATCAATAAGATATTGCTGAAACTCACCAGATAGATATTCTCCACCACGATCAGATCTCAAGATTTTTATGCGTTTCTCAAGCTGATTTTCTACTTCAGCTTTGAATGCTTTGAACATGTCAAAAGCATCCGACTTATGTCTCATGAGATACACATAACCAAATCTTGAGTAATCATCTGTGAAGGTGATGAAGTACTCATATCCACCTTTAGCTTGAATGCTCATAGGACCACATACATCAGTGTGTATTAGTCCTAAACATTCAGTGGCTCTTGCACCTTTGGTATTGAATGGCCTTTTGGTCATTTTACCTTCCAAACAAGATTCACAAGTTGGCAGATCATCAACCTTTAAGTCACTTAAAGGTCCGTCACATACCAATCTTTTAATCCTATTAAGGTTAATGTGACCTAGGCGTAAATGCCAAAGGTAGGTTTCATCTTTTGATAATTTTACTCTTTTATGATTAGGTTCCGTTATTTCTGTCTCTAATGAGTGAGAGATATTTCTATGCAAAAAGAATAGACCGTTTTCCAATGTACATTTGCAAACAATTTTGTCATTCTTACTAATAATAAAAGCTTTATTAAAAGTAACCTAATATCCAAATTTATTTAAACAAGAAACTGAAATTAAATTCCTCTTGAATTGAGGTACATAATAAACGTCTATTAAATCTAAATGCCTACTAGAATCTATAATAACTCTAATATCTTCCACTGCACTTGCAGAC
Organism: Dipteronia sinensis; assembly: GCA_033220585.1. NCBI lineage: Eukaryota > Viridiplantae > Streptophyta > Magnoliopsida > Sapindales > Sapindaceae > Dipteronia > Dipteronia sinensis. The sequence continues at coordinate 43,930,888 of CM065638.1, read as the reverse complement.
ACTAACGATCTGTTGCCCAAGCGCAAATTGATTTCGTTCTTATTCAGCCTTCTCCTTTCTTAGAACCCCTGTAAGGAATAACAAACATGATTAGTGGCTCCAGAGTCTATGATCCAAGAATCTGTAGAATCTGCCAGAAAACATGTTTCAAGATAATTAATATTACCTTCTTCCTTCTTGTTCTGGGACTTTGGGCAATTTCTTTTCCAATGTCCCTTTTCACCACAAAGGAAGCATTTCCCATTTGATCTTGGTTACTTTCTTGGTCTCCTTCCTGGTAGGCCCAAGTTGTTTTTTCTTCTGTTGTTTCTTGACCTTCTGACGGGTCTTAACAGTAGCAACTTTACCAACCATATGAATCTCTTGACCTTTGCTTTTCACAAGGATCTTTTCAACGCTTTGAACATCTTGCATCAGGCCTTGCAAGGTGTATTCCTTTTTGTTCAAGGTGTAGTCCAACTTGAACTGATCAAAGGAATCTGATAGTGAGTTGACAACCATGTCAATTTTTGTCTCACCATCTATCTCAGCGCCATTTAATTCTACAATATTTAGATGTGCTATGACTTTCATCATGTGATCTTTCACAGCCTGTCCAGGTTTCATCCTAAGATTCATAAAAGCAGTCACTGCCTCTCTCTTAGTCGTCCTAGACCTCATAGCAAACATCTCTTCCAGAGACATCATAATATCAGCAGCAGACCCCATTCCTTCATGCTGCTGTTGCAACACGTCGGAGATAGTAGCCATAATGTAACATTTGGCCATATCATCTGAGGTCTTCCACTGCTCATACTCATCTCTTTGCAAAATACTTGATTCATTATTAGGAGCAGGTAGTTTAGGAGTAGTTAGAACAAACTTATGTTTTTCACTTTGCAGCAACAACCCAATTTTCCTTTTCCATGTGACATAATTATCTCCAGTTAAAGTGTTATCTTTCAGGATGTTCATAAGTGATGGGGTCATGATATCTCAATAAAACAAAAAGCATATATAAGTAAATAATCATGATAAAGCACTTTCGAATATTTATCTTGAATTAATTAAATAACTCAATCGTGAAAAATTCAACGGTGATCCAACACCCATAAATGTTACGCCTCCTTCGGGAGTTCGCACCATTTACTAGTTGGACTAGGTCCCACCTAATTGTTTACATAACAACCAGCGTTTTCAATTTTAGCCTTGCAATTTTATTAACAAGAACTCTCGGGAGGATATTAATAAAATTACATTGAATGTGTTACCAAGATATCGACCCTCAATTTTCTCTCACGAAAATCCCTCCTCTGGGAGTAGATCTTGTTTGAGTCAATTGTCTAGTTTATCCTTGTAAGGAAGTATTTTGCTAAATTCCATTTATGGACGCCCCTCGGGGGGATTACCAATAAATAATAAAGCTCAACTAACCTTGGAGGCCATAGGTGTTCTAACACACCTTCTCCCACTCAATTATTTAAGGCGTGTGATTAAATTCCAAAGAATGATTTTACCAAGTTATCTAGATGCCAATTAGATACCTAAATCATTCAATGCATGTTCATACCAAAACAGATATATGAGTGGCACTCCTAATCTATATGACATGTTATCATACAATAACAAATATTGTAATATTTATACATAAAAATAAATAGCCACAATTTTGGTCCGTCCTAGAAAAGCATGTAAATTACAATTGTACGGAACACAAAAAACTCCTTTCTTGGCGAACAAGACTTCAAGCGACCATCTCGCGCACATAACTCGCGCGCCAGAAGATCACCAAGCAGCCCATGCGCACGCCTAGCCCATGCAAGGGCATGAGCTGCCGCATGGCCAGCCCATGCATGGGTTGCGCGCGCTGCTGCACCGCAACAAGCGCAGCTGCACGCTTGGTTGCGTGCGCGTGTTGTCTCGGTGCGCGCGGGTGCCAAGCTCGGTTCCGGATGCTCCAATTTCTTCAAATCTTCGAGTCTTCGAATCTTGAATATATTACAACTTATTTTGTACAATAAAATACTGTAGAAATATATATATATATATATATATTTTTATTTAAACTACTGCAGTATTTTTTTTTACAAATAAAAAACTTGCACTTATTTTAATACAATAAAAAACTGCACTAAATTTTAATACAATAAAAAACTGCAGTATTTTTACAATAAAATTAATAAGAACTTAGCAACTACCAAGAAGGAATTATGGCGATAATAGACCACCCTTCTTGTTACAATTCCGAAACAAAAAATACATTGAAATTCTAGGACCAAAATCGAGCAATAACAATTCACTTTATAACAACATATATAAATCCATACATTCCACATGTAATTATATATGCGAATACCTAGAGTGCCATCTCTTTCTAAAACATGCATAATCACAATAAAAAGAAATAGATTCACGTATATATATGTTAATTAATTAAGGGTACAACCAAGGCTTTGATACCAATTGTAGGGAAAAATTGCTTAAAACCGCAGCGGAAGGCGAAAAAATAATTTTCGTATAGTTTAAAATTTTTCTAAAGATTTGAACCTTAACCCTTTAATTAATTAAACTCAAATATACGGTTAGAGTTAAATACCTCTTGTCGCGTGATCCGATGGACTTACGTCGATGGTAATCCGCAAGATTTTCAATCCTAGCACGTACGTGAATCACCTAGGAGCGTGGTCTCCCTTTTTCTTTGAATTTCTTACCTTAGAATGGATGTATGGAATTTCTGATCTTGATCTTCAATAGTAAAACACCAAGGGCCTAAAAAAAATAGTTCCGGTCACTTTTGAATTCACAATCAATACGATTGAAACTCGCGTAACCCTAAATCGAAAGTGTGCACAAAACCTTTTGATGTTAAAGGATTGTAAGTGCACTATCGAATGAGAACTTATTTTCTTTTTCTCTCTTGGCCGAAAATCTATGTGTATAGAGTAGGATTTTTTGATTTTCAAAACAAACAAAAATCTCTCTCTATTTTTTTTCTTAGTGGCCGAAAATTCATAACCTTATATTTATAGGTTGGCCGAATTTTCTCCTTCACCAAGTAGGGTTGGCCGAATTCATTGAATAGGAAATCTAGGGTTGGTTAATTTCCTTACTTGAAAAGGAATTATCCATTTCCCTAATTCCTATCAATTCAAGAATCCTAACCCTTGTAGCACTAGTGGTGGCCGAATTCTTTGTATAATAAGGAGTGTATGTGGACTTAATCCTTATCACATTAGGACTCCTATCACTTAAAAGAATTCCAACCCTAATCCAACACATAGTATTTAATTTACTGATCAGGAAAAGATTTTGATTTAAACTATTAATTAATTAAATAATAAATTAATTCCCATTTAATCAAAACAATAAAATAAAATAATATCTTCGGCTATTTTATTTAGCCTTGCCGCCCACACCATGTATATATGGGCCCAATATTATTTTTCTTATTTTATTTAATCCATTAGACTTTAAATAAAAGCCCACATGTGAACCGGACTTATTCGTATTAAAAGAAACAAGCCTACATGTCTCCTTTTAATATATTAATATAATAGTGCAGCCCATTAAATAAATAATAGACATATTATATTCTTAATATATTAAATGCAATTCTAGATGGACCCATAAATTGGTCCGGTAGAATATATCAAGTGATCCATGCAAGTACGTGTGGATTGTGGATCTTGGCGGGCTATCTAAATTTAAGCTTTAATAGACATAACCTAATCACAATCAACAAATGATTCACTTAGGTCCGATCTATTAATTTTAACTCATTCCACTAAAGAGCTAAAATTGAACTCTTAAATATAGATAGAATAAGGAGATGTTTCTCATTCATACCCTAGACAATCTTATAGGAGATGGTGTATCCTCGTGAATAATATCAGTAATCGCCAAGAGCTCATAGACCGCCTATAGCTCTCCAAGTTACCATATATCCTCATATGACCACATTTTGAACTTGGATATTTTGACTTGTCCAGAAGCCATGTCTTCAATAATCATTATTGAAAACTCAACGTTGAGATTTAATATCCAATACCTCAAAACATCCATATGATGATATTATACTCTCATTTAATAAATGGAGCCACAATGTCCATATCTATAAATGAAGTCCTCTATCGATTAACAAATGAATACCACCAAACTATCGAGGATAGACTATGCTATATAATCGTGCTCATTGATAGCTCAAATGATAACACTTGCAACCATAAGTCCATCATTTATCTCAGGATTTAGATAGACTCTTCGATTGTCCTGATAATGAAAAGACTTATATCTAGTGACAGTTCTAGATAAAGTATTTCATTGTGATCCAGTTCAATGCACCCAGTGCACTAGATTCTTTTACTCGAAAACCTTTCGATGATTTTAGACTCATCATAACTCATTTGATCCCACTCAAATGCTAGTAAAAGAATTCTACAACTTTATCAAGATAGAGGTGCCCAACCTTTAACTTAAGTTGTGAACGTTATTCAAGACTAACTAAAGAATTGTGTCTACCTCATACATATCCAGATGTACAAACAATTCTTCATATCTCATAGTCTTTTGACCTTATGATTATTTACCTTGACAATTATATTTATAAATGCTATAAGATTTTGTAGAATCACATATCACTTTATTTATATGAAAAGATTGTCAATTACAATATTACACTCTTGCTATTGAGCATAATCCTAACACGGGGTTCCCACCCGGTTTAGCGGTAGGACCGAATGAGAGAAGGGTAGTATTTCTACCGAGGTGGAGAGAATCTTGAAGAACATAATCGCTCGATCCTTCCTCAACATGAAGTACCCAACTTCTCACCCTTTCGAACCCGGTAGGGTAGACTACTACCTCCGGATATCAAATACCTTTCCAGGTAGACAACCTTCTTCCTTCTTTTTTTTCACAAGAATTTGGGAGGTGGTAACGTTTGTTCGAGGAGTTTCTGCAGTACAATTACCGGACTTGGACACACTTTCCCAATCTGAGGACCAGTCTTCCCCTCGACAGTCCTCCCCTATCATGCTTTCACCTTGCCCCGATGCTGATGTAGGGGCAAGTATCTCGGTTGGACCGGCTAGGTCTGCGGTAAGTACAGTTCCGGTACCAAGTAGATATGCTCATCCTCCTCTTCTAACACAGTCCACCCTGGACGAGATGACATCTAGGCTCGCCAGAATAAGAGATTCTCCTAGCCAGGCACAAAGTCAATCCCCTGCTATTGGGGCCTCTCAAACGGTCCCCTTCCCCCTTTTGCTGTGGTTGCAAATCGACCTATCCAGGTTGAGAGGGTTCCTTGTTCTTCCTCTGCTTCTCTCGTTGTTCCTCAGGATCGACCCAGCTCGCTGTTGAGGAGCCCCAGCCAGGATGAGGTCTTGTCCTGGTTCACATCTGCTTGCCTAGGTGGAGGGTTGCAGGCCGTGACCTCCATGCCAGTCGATGTCCTAATCACCAGGGTGTCTGCTCTCTTAGCCGAGGTATGCTATTTCACTATGTACTCTATCTAGACTAGGCATCGGGGAATTTCTAACCTGTGCTTTGTACTTGGCAGGCTTTCAAGTTCAGTGTGGTGATGAGCCAATAGGTAGTGGCCCCCTAGTAATAGACTGATGCAGCCAAGGCCGAGCTTGGGGTTGCCACACAAGAGGTGGTCAAAGCATCGAGAGGTGTGGTCATCCTGAATCGGGCTGTAGATAAAGCTGAGGTGGCCGTAGCCAAGGCGAAGGTTGATATGGAACGAATCCACCATGCCTACGACATGGAACAACTTAGGTCCTTGCACCGTACCTCTGAAAGAAACAAGGCGAGACAGGAGAAAGAACAGCTGGAGAAGGAAATCCAGATCTTGCGCGGCAGCGTGGCAACTTTGGAAGCCAAGGTGGATGCTTCCTTTGCAGAGGGGTATTTCTTCGCAACCTATCAGGTGGTATAAACATTCATTCCCTCTTCAATCTGAGCTCTATTGGAGGATGGGACCGGGAGGAAATCATTGCCAAGGCTGCTGAACTAGTGGGAACCATTTCGGCTAAAGCAGGGCTCTCTCGAGCTGCTGGTTTCCCCGCTGACGAGGATGACCTAGTACCCATCTATACTCTCATGCAGAGCCATATCGAGATAAGGCCTAGCTCGCAGTTCCCTGCTGCTATAGGGGATCAGGCTGAAGGAAGAGCTTTAAATCCACCCCTTTCTCCACTTGAACCCATTAGGGAATCAGAGGTCTAAACCGATCCTGCAAAAGGAAAGGGTGGCCCAAACCAACCCAATAGGGGTCACAGAGGTCCAGGTCGATCTAGTTGATACGATGGAGGCCTAGACTGATCCAGCCAAGGTAGTGGTGGAGACTAGCGCCGAGGCAAAGGTGTTAGGGAATGGTGTCCCTTCTTCTGACCAAGCAGCTAGGACTAGGGAGGAAGGAGCTGCTGTTGTTGAGGAGGCCGTTAAGGAAGGTGGACCAGAGGTAGTGAACCTAGAGGATGTTGTATGAACCCCGATTCTAATTAATGAACCATTTCCCTACTGTGTTTTGTATATCTGGCTGACTTCGATTTTGAATTCCTGGTAGCATCCTGCATCATGCTCAAGTTGTAGTAGGAAAATAGCCTTGACTCGGGGTGATCTGAGAACTAGTCCCTGCATATATCTGACTTAAAAATATCTAGTAATAGTGATCCTTTAAAATGTTCAGGAAAAATACAAGACAAAACAGACACCCGGTATCAGGGTATCCCGATATTCATTTTCCAAGGTTCTTGATACTTTAGTGGTGAAATCTTTGTGGACCCTTTGAGAGGCACATCAATGATCAGCTCTTCCACATGTGCTTTGGGAAAATACATAGGTGAATTAAGGTACCTCACATTCCTGCTCTAGGGATCTAGGTATTTAGGTGAATTGGCGAAAAGATCTCGGTAGGCCACTGAAACCACTTTGGCACCAGGTCTTCCCTCGGAGAGATTGGGTTTCGTCCGAGGCTTTAAGAGTGCAGTATAGACTTTCTTGGTCTTGAGGAAGCGACAGGCAACCAGAGCCTCAACTTCGTAACCTTAGACTGGTAGGCAACTATGCCATTTATGTACCAATCTTTTATTGGAGAGATTGGGTTCCGTCCAAGGCATCAAGAATGCTGTATAGGCTCTCTTGGTCTTGAGGAAGCAACGGGCAACCAGAGCCTCAACTTTGCAACCTTGGATTGGTAGGCAACTATGCCATTTATGTACCAGTCCCTTTCTGGTGAGATTGGGTTCCGTCCAAGGCATCAAGAATGCCGTATAGGCTCTTCTGGTCTTGAGGAAGCGACTGGTAACCAATTCCACAACTTCGCAACTTTGGTCTGGTAGGCAACTATGCCATTTATGTACCAAACCCTTCCTAGAGAGGGGTGGGTCCTATCCAAGGCAGCAGGAATACCTTATGGCTCTCCCTAGTCTCATGGCGATCATATGTGAACTTATTAGAATGATCACATGTGAACTACCAAGGCGATCATAGACGATTGAAACCAAATGTGATACAAACTCACGGCGATACAACTCAAGGCGATATAGGTCAATGCTTACCCTGCTTCCACGGACTTCATGGGTAAAACCTTTTGAGGTGAACCGCATTCCGAGTATAGGTAATAGAGAGACCTTCCGCAAAGGCACTTTTTTATAGTGGATCAGTCACTAAGGGAAATCTTCTCATGTTGGACTCACCGCCCCTCCATTCTCCCAAGTGATGTAACTGGTTTAGGGCTACTCGGGGCAAATAAGAGTCTTCAATAATCATAAGGGGGCTCGAGACTCTACTTGAATGAACCGCGACCTTAGTAGCTCATTGGGGCGTTGAGTGGCCCAGTATAAAAAGTCAGGAACCGCTAGTCCTCCTCAGATGGTACTGGTCCAGAGGCATGCTTGGGCTTTAAAAATACCCTAGCAACAAAAATGAGGCTCTGGACTTCGATCAATCGAACCGGGATCTCAGGATACTTCGCTCAATTGGATTTCGCTCCCACCAGTATGATACTGGTCCAGAGGCACGCTTGGGATACTAGAAGTCCCCAACAACTGAAATGAGGCTCTGGACCCTTCCGAAAAGGATCGAAACCGTAGTGGCTCACTTGGGCGTTGACCGGTCCGGTACACGAAGTATGGAGCCACTAGGCCTTGCAGCAGTGCTGCTGCTCCAGAGGCTTGCTTAGGCATATAGGACTCAGCAAATATAGGAAGCCTATGGGCTCTCCTCGAACCGATCGGGACTTCGGTGGCTCACTAGGGTGTTGTGTGGCCCGATACAAGAGAAGATGAGCCACTGCATGATACTGGTCTAGAGGCACGCTTGGGATCCGAGAAGTCCCCAGTAACTAAAATGAGGCTCTAGACCCTCCCGAAAAGGATCGGAACTGTAATGGCCCACTTGGGCGTTGACCGGCCTGGTACACAAAGTGAGGAGCCACTAGGCCTTGTACCAGTCGTTCATCTCCTACGATCACACAGTTGAGTTGGCTTATTGGGTACATGTGTTGACCTGCTACCTAGGAGCTTTAGAAGAGTTGATCCGGTGACATGAAGGGATCCATATGAACAGGTGCATGTCTAATGGATCTGCTGGATAGGAGATATACCGTTAGCGGAGCAAATCTTCTGTAAAACAACATGAGAGGTGCAACTCTACTGCAAAGATTATTTACTTTTGACAATTATAATAATTAAACTATAAATTGTATAAGATTTGTTAAACTAGAAATCACTTTATTAATTTGAAAAGATTGTCAATACATTATTACACTCATGCTATTGAGCATAATCCTAAGAGGAAGTAGCGCGGATAGCCAGGGATGAGGAAGGGTACAACCATTACACCCCTCTCAATGCTTCCCAGGAGACCATATAACTCGCCGTCCTAGACAAGGTGTTGCTTAGGAAACCCGATCTTAAAAAGGTACCCGCTAACCAGAGGAATTGTTACAAGTATTGCGACTTCCATAAGGATGTGGGACACAACAAGTCAGAGTGTTACAGGCTTCGTAACTAGATCGAATGACTGGTAAGAGGAGGCTGTTTGGTCGATTTTCTGTAATAATTACGTGACACCATCCGAGTAGAAAATGAGGTACATACAGAGGTCAAGGAAGCAGAAGAAAGAAGGAAGGAGAAGGGAAAGACTGGATGAAGCAGATCCACATAGTCCATACCATCAGCGGAGGTCCCACTCTAGCAAGAACTTCCAACAACTCCAAGAATAATCACGCTAGGAAGATACCCCGACTTGATGCAGGCCAGGATGTTCTTAGGATCGCTCGACGGTCATCAAGACTTCCTCACCTGACTCAGATCGTATTTGCTGACGAGGACATATACAACACGGTGCAGCCCCATAATGACCCCATGGTCGTCACTGTACAGATATCTAACTGCATGGTTCACCGTGTTCTCATCGATACCGGGAGAAGTGTCGATATCGTCTTCAAGGATGCAGTTGAGAAATTTAATCTGAAACACCCTTGCTACAACAGTTGTACTATGCCTCTATACGGGTTTACTGGGGACTCATTGGTAGCTACAGGGTCGATGATCCTGAACACTGGCTTTTGTGTTATCAGCAAATCACAAATTCAAAAGAAATTTATAATAAGTCCTAGTAATGTGCTCTAATGTTTTCAAAACAAGTATAGTGACAAGCAAGGGTATCATCCATAGGGAAAGGGAAATTAAATGGCTAAAACTAGTTAACTACTATTAAACTAAAACAAAGTATGAAAAAGTGAATATCAGTGGTTGATTTGAAAAGTTAGTAACTACAATGCTAATTGGCACTGATGCCCCCTAAACTCTCCAACAATTTGTACTATACCCCATATACTTGTTTTTTCGGCACTAAACCCCCTGAACTATCATTTTGTTGGCAGAAGTTGATTGTAGATGCCCCCTCACAAGGGGCAATAAACTCAAGTGTTTGCTAATTAAATGAGAGTTCAGGGGATTTAGTGTCAAAAAAAGTACAGGGGGCATAGTACAAATTTCTGAAGAGTTTAGGGGGCATCAGTGCCAATTAGCCTAACTACAATGCAACTACAATTAGGCTAGTTAATTTAACATGCAATAGTGTTAAAATATGACAGTGAGGACTAATTATTGATGGATCCAACAAGTGAATAGTGGGCAAATCATGAACTTCTCATGAGTGTGCTTTAATCTTAAGTAACCAACCTAGGATGTATAGGATTGGTTGTATACCACTTATGAGTGTCCAATCTATCATGTATAGTATTGATCACCCATAAGTGATTATGCATGAATGAACATCTATCAAAATAAGGGACTAATCTCTTTATAAAGTCACCAATCCTAGGATGTATAGTATTGATGCTTAACCTCTTACAAGCAACCAACCTAGAATGTATAGGATTGATTACCCATTTGAGATTAGATAGAAATTGAGATTAATATGTCTAGATTTCACTTAAGTCATGTCCTCTTGTTCAATCCTCCTATTCAAAAGAGCTTAAGAGAATCAAGCATCATGTATACCGAATTCTCTACTCAAATAATTTCTCAAACAACTTGCCAAGAGAGTCATGTACAATCTAAAACAAATGATTCTTGAAATTAATTAAAAACAATGAATGAAACATATTAGGTAGATTGATAGAAAATATAAAGTTCATTAAAAAGCCTAACATCCACAAGTGTTTCACATCAATCCCTTAGTGGGATATTTAACTACTTATGAAAAATAAAATAAAATAACAAGGAGAATAGGGATAGAGAAGACTCATGTAGACATTCTTCTTCCTTCAAGCTTGAATCCTATCTCTAAGTGTCCTTGAGTAGATGATGAGGAAGATGGTTAGATTTAGTGAGGAATGATTCCTAGATCTGGGTTAGTGGTTAGTGATGTGAGGGAGAGAAAATAGTGTTCTTGGAAGAGTTTTGTGGCGTATGGATCCCTCATTTCAAAATAAGAACAAGAAATAATTATAAGGGGCCAAAAATTAGGTCTGAAATGCTGATGTGGCAACCTGATACAACGCGGTGAATGAGTACATGTGCGCAGGTAGAGACCCGCGCAGTGACCCGCGCACATCCCCTCCAGCAACTTCCTTTGTGGTTCGCTGGTGTGGACCAGCAAAGGTCTGAAACCTTGAAGTGCGTGGGCTGTGCTGTAGGGAAAAATCGATATAAAACGCAGCGGAAGAAATGAAAAATAGATTTCGTATGGTTTTAAAATTTTTCTCAAAGTTGAACCTTAACCTTTTAATTAATTAAACTCAAATATATACGGTTAGAGTTACATACCTCTTGACTCATGATCCGATTGACTTACGTCGATTGGTAATTCGCAAAATCTTTTCTGATGCCCGTGAACAGTACCCGCGTGAACAGTGATCGTGAACGATGATACCACCCCCCCCCCCCTGAACAGTGATCGTGAACAGTACCGCGAGATCTTCCAATCCGAACACGTACGTGAATCACCTAGGAGCGTGGTCTCCCTTTTTCTTTGAATTGCAAACCTGAGAATGGATGAACAAAGTTTTCATTTTCTTTTATTAGTCACAAAACAATCAAAAGAAGACAAAAATTATTCTGGTCACTTTTGAGTTCTCAATCTAATGATCGAAACTCGCGTGAACCTAATTCGATGTTGTACACACAAGCTTATTGATGAACAAGCAATCAGTGTACTATCAAAGAATAATCTCTTCTCTCTTTTATGTTTAGTAGATTAAAAATTATCCTTTTCTATGAATTGAGAAGAAGAAAAATTGAATCATTCAATCAACTATGGTGGCCGAATTCTATATGTGGTATTATATAGGTGGCCGAAATTTTGCTTCCTCTTCTATTTAGGATTGCCGAAATCTTCCTCTAAATAGACTAGGGTTGCCGCAAATCACATACCAAAAAGAGTTTGTGTTGCACCCTAATTTCCATCAACCTTTAGACTTCAAAACCTAATCCAACTCATAGATATTTTTATTCTTTTATTGACTAAATAAAAAGACTTCTTATTTGATTAAATAAATAAAATTAATTAATTATTTTCTTATCAAACAAGTCTTTTACTTTTAATATACTACTACCAATAGTATAACTTTAGGAAATATATTTCCTGATCAGAAAAAGATTTGTTTCTTAATTAAACAATTAATTAATAAATTAACTAATTCTTATTTAATTAAAACAATGAAACAAAATAATATATTAGGTTAATATATACACCTTGCCGCCCCACTTATATAAATGGGCCATATATTATTTTCTTATTTCATTTAATCCATTGGACTTTAAATAAAAGCCCACATGTGAACCATACCCATTCTTACTAAAAGAAACAAGCCCACATGTCTCCTTTTAATATATTAATATAATAGTGCAGCCCATTAATTAAATAATAGACATATTATATTCTTGATATATTAAAAACAATTCTAGATGGACCCTTAAATCGGCCCGGTAGAATATATCAAGTGATCCATGCAAATACGTGTGGATTGGGGATCTTGGCGGGCTATCTATATTTAAGCTTCAATAGACACAACCTAATCACAATCAACAAATGATTCACTTAGGTCCAATATATTAATTTTAACTCATTCCACTAAAGAGCTAAAATTGAACTCTTAAATAAAGATAGAATAAGGAGATGTTTCTCATTCATACCCTAGACAATCTTATAGGAGATGGTGTATCCTCGTGAATAATATCAGTAATCGCCAAGAGCTCATAGACCGCCTATAGCTCTCCAAGTTACCATATTTCCTCATATGACCACATTTCGAACTTGGATACTTTGACTTGTCCAGAAGCCATGTTTTCAATAATCATTATTGAAAACTCAACATTGAGATTTAATATCCAATACCTCAAAACATCCATATGATGATATTATATTCTCATTTAATAAATGGAGCCACGATGTCCATATCTATAAATGAAGTCCTCTATCGATTAACAAATGTATACCACCAAACTATCGAGGATAGACTATGCTATATAATCGTACTCATTGATAGCTCTAATGATAACACTTGCAACCATAAGTCCATCATTTATCTCAGGATTAAGATAGACTCTCCGATTGTCCTCTTTAATGAAAAGACTTATATCTAGTGACGGTTCTAGATAAAGTATTTCATTGTGATCCAGTTCAATGCACCTAGTGCACTAGATTCTTTTACTCGAAAACCTTTCAATGATTTTAGACTCATCATATTCATTTGATCCCACTCAAATGCTAGTAAAAGAATTCTACAACTTTAACAAGATAGAGGTGCCCAACCTTTAACTTAAGTTGTGAACGTTATTCAAGACTAACTAAGAATTGTGTCTACCTCATACATATCCGGATGTATGAGCAATTCTTCATGTCTCGTAGTCTTTTGACCTTATGATTATTTACCTTGACAATTATAATAATAAATGCTATAAGTAATTGTAAGAATCAGAATTCACTTTATTAATATGAGAAGATTGTCAATTCCAATATTACACTCTTGCCATTGAGCATAATCCTAACAATCTCCCACTTGCTCTATAGCAAGTGTGTCATATCTCTCATTCCCATGTTCTCTAGATGTCCATCAAAGCTCTTCTGAGGTAGAGCCTTTGTGAAAGGATCCGCTAGATTTTCTGCTGACGCGATTTTGGTGATCGTCACGTCTCCCCTATGAACAATTTCCCTCAAAAGGTTATACTTGCTTTTAATGTGTTTACCTCTCTTATGACTTCTTGGTTCTTTCGAATTTGCCACTGCACCACTGTTGTCACAGTGTATAGTGATCTGCTTATTCGCGCTAGGAACCACTTCTAAGTCAATCAAGAATTGGCGGAGCCAAACAGCCTATTTGGCAGCTTCGCATGCAGCAACATACTCAGCTTCCATGGTGGAATCAGCAATACAAGATTGCTTGATACTCCTTTATATGACTGCTCCTTCTCCAATGGTAAACACAGATCCTGATGTGGATTTTCTGGAGTCAAAATCCGACTGGAAATCAGAATCTGTATACCCAATGGGAATTAAATCCCCTCCAGAGTATACAAGCATATAATCTCTAGTTCTCTTGAGATACTTGAAAATATGCTTGACTGCCGTCCAATGATCAGGACCATGTTTCGATTGAAACCTGCTAACTATGCCAACAGCAAAAAAAATATCTGGTCTAGTACAAAGCATTGCATACATGAGACTTCCAACTGTCGAGGCATATGGAACTCAACTCATGAATTGCTCTTCATGCACATTCTTAGGTGCTTGACCCTTAGAAAGTTTGATTCCATGTCTAAAAGGTAACATACCTTTATTGGAATCTTACATGGTGAATCTAGACAAGATTTTATCAATGTATGAAGCTTGGGATAATGCAATCGTTCTAATCTTTCTATCCCGTATTACTTGGATACCAAGAATATAACTTGCTTCTCCTAAGTCCTTCATATCAAATTGTTTTGCTAACCATTCTTTCACTGATGTCAATACACCTACATCGTTTGCAATGAGTAGTATATCATCAACATAAAGAATGAGGAAAACCAACTTGTCGCCTTTGATCCTCTTGTATACACAAGGTTCGTCAGGGTTTTGAATAAATCCAAAACCCTTTACAGCTTGATCGAACCTTATGTTCCAGGATCTGGATGCTTGCTTAGTCCATATATGGACTTTTGCAACTTGCATACTCTTTCTTCTTGGCCTTTTTCAATGAATCCCTCTGGTTGCATCATGTAGATGCTCTCGTCAAGACTTCCATTAAGGAAAGCTGTCTTGACGTCCATTTGCCAAATCTCTAGGTCTAGAGATGCTGCAATGGATAAGAGTATCCTAATGGATTTAAGCATGGCCACAGGTGAGAAGGTTTCCTCGTAATCGATACCTTCTTTCTGTGTATAACCTTTAGCTACTAGTCTAGCTTTAAAGGTTTCCACCTTACCATCCATACCTCTTTTCCTCTTGTATACCCACTTGCACCCAATGGATTTTATCCCTTTAGGCAAGTCTACAAGGGACCAGACTTTGTTATTGAACATCGATTCAATCTCAGATTGCATTGCCTTTTGCCAATGACGACAATCAACATCCTCCATAGCTTCCTTGTACATGTAGGGATCATCTTCGTCCGAGAGATTCTCAACAGATTCTCCTAGACCGATATATCTTTCGGGTTGTGTTCTAACCCTCCCACTACGACGAGGAATGGTAGGTTGTTGATCTTGTGTTGGAGTGGAACTTACAATTGGGCTGGGTTATGAAACCTCTTGTGGAATTGTATCTCCTGACATCTCATTCAGGACAATTCTACTTTTAGGCACAAAATTATTCATATAGTCCTTTTCTAGAAATGAAGTATTTGTTGAAACAAATACTTTTAGATCAGAAGGACTATAGAAATAATATCCTTTAGTTCCTTTTGGATACCCCACAAATATACATGTTTCCGAACGGGACTCCATCTTTTCTGTCTTTCCTTTCAACACATGTGCAGGACAACCAAATATCCTCATATGTTGTAAACTAGGCTTTCACCCAGTCCACAATTCATGTGGGGTTTTAGGGACAGATTTAGATGGTACATCGTTTAGAATATATATTGCTGTTTGTAGAGCATATCCCCAAAAAGAAATAGGAAGTGTTGAATAACTCAACATTGATCTAACCATCTCTAAAAGAGTCCTATTTCTCCTTTCTGCTACCCCATTTTGTTGAGGTGTACCTGATGTAGAAAGCTGAGAAACTATCCCATTATCAATAAGATTTTGCTGAAACTCTCCAGATAGATATTCTCCACCACGATCAGATCTCAAGATTTTTATATGTTTCTCAAGCTGATTTTCTACTTCAGCTTTGAATGCTTTGAACATATCAAATGCATCCGACTTATGTCTCATGAGATACACGTAACCAAATCTTGAGTAATCATCTGTGAAGGTGATGAAGTACTCATATCCACCTTTAGCTTGAATGCTCATAGGACCACATACATCAGTGTGTATTAGTCCTAAACATTCAGTGGCTCTTGCACCTTTGGTATTGAATGGCCTTTTGGTCATTTTACCTTCCAAACAAGATTCACAAGTTGGTAGATCATCAACCTTTAAGTCACTTAAAGGTCCGTCACATACCAATCTTTTAATCCTATTAAGGTTAATGTGACCTAGGAGTAAATGCCAAAGATAGGTTTCATATTTTGATAATTTTACTCTTTTATGATTAGGTTCCGTTATTTCTGTGTCTAACGAGTGAGAGATATTTCTATGCAAAAAGAATAAACCGTTTTCCAATGTACCTTTGCAAACAACTTTGTCATTCTTACTAATAATAAAAGTTTTATTAAAAGTAACCGAATATCCAAACTTATTTAAACAAGAAACTGAAATTAAATTCCTCTTGAAATGAGGTACATAATAAACGTCTATTAAATCTAAATGCCTACTAGAATCTAAAATAACTCTAATATCTCCCACTGCACTTGCAGACACTAACGTTCCGTTGCCCAAGCGCAAGTTGACTTCATCTTCATTCAACCTTCTCTTTTCCTGAAACCCCTGCAAGGAATAACAAACATGATTAGTGGCTCCAGAGTCTATGATCCAAGAATCAGTAGAATCTGCCAGAAAACATGTTTCTAGATAATTAACATTACCTTCTTCCTTCTTTTTCTGGGACTTTGGGCAATCTCTTTTCCAATGTCCCTTTTCACCACAAAGGAAGCATTTCCCTTTGATCTTGGTTACTTTCTTGGTTTCTTTCTTGGTAGGCCCAAGTTGCTTTTTCTTCTGTTGTTTCTTGACCTTCTTACGGGTCTTAACAGTAGCAACTTTACCAACCAAATGAATCTCTTGACCTTTGTTTTTCACAAGGATCTTTTCAGCGCTTTGAACATCTTGCATCAGTCCCTGCAAGGTGTATTCCTTTTTATTCAAGGTGTAGTCCAACTTGAACTGATCAAAGGAATCTGACAGTGAGTTAACTACCATATCAATTTTGGTCTCACCATCAATCTCAGCACCATTTAGTTCAGCAATATTGAGATGTGCTATGACTTTCATCATGTGATCTTTCACAGATTATCCAGGTTTCATCCTAAGATTCATAAAAGCAGTCACTGCCTCTCTCTTAGTCGTCCTAGACCTCATAGCAAACATTTCCTCTAGAGACATCATTATATCAGCAGCGGACTCCATTCCTTCATGTTGTTGTTGCAACACGTCGGAGATAGTGGCCATAATGTAATATTTTGCCATATCATCAGAAGTCTTCCACTGCTCATACTCATTTCTTTGCATCACATTAGATTCATTATTAGGAAGGGGTGGTTTAGGAGTGGTCAGAACAAACTTATGTTTTTCACTTTGAAGCAACAACCAAATTTTCCTTTTCCATGTTACATAGTTATCTCCAGTTAAGGTGTTATCTTTCAGGATGTTCATAAGTGATGGGGTCATGATTTCTGATTAAAACAAAAACATATATAAGTAAATAATCATGATAATAGCACTTTTAAAAATTTATCTTGAATTAAAATAAATAATTCAATCATAAAAATTCAACGGTGATCCAACACCCATAAATATTACGCCTCCTTTGGGAGTTCGCACTATTTACTAGTTAGACTAGGTCTCACCTAATTGTTAACATAACAACCATCGTTTTTAATTTTAGCCTTGTCATTTTTAGTAACAAGAACTCTTGGGAGGATATTAATAAAATTACATTGAGTGTGTTACCAAGATATCGACCCTCAATTTTCTCTCACGAAAATCCCTCCTTGGGGAGTAGATTTCGTTTAAGTCAATTGTCTAGTCTATCCTTGTAAGGAAGTATATTGTTAAATTCCATTTATGGACGCCCCTTGGGGGGATTACGAAAAATAATAAAACTCAACTAATCTTGGAGGCCATAGGCGTTCTTGCACACCTTCTCCCACTCAATTATTTAAGGCGTATGATTAAATCCCAAAGAATGATTTTTACCAAGTTATCTAGATGCCAATTAGATACCTAAATCATTCAATGCATGTTCATACCAAAAGAGATATATGAGTGGCACTCCTATTCTAAAATGTCATGTTATCATACAATAACAAATATTGTAATATTTAAGCAAAAATTAAATAGCAACAATTTTGGCCCATCCTAGAAAAGCAAGTAAATTACAATTGTTAGGAATACAAGATCTTCAGGTGGCCATCAGCCATACGCTCATCCCTCGGCCTCCACCCATGGATGTGCACGGCCCAAAACCCCACAAAGAGGCTGCCTTGCACAGCCCATAAGGCCACACAAGGATGCCGTGCGCAGCCCACCAAGGATTGGGCTTGCCATGCGCAGCCCACCAAGGATTGGGCTTGCCATGCGTAGCCCAATCCAGTCCTAGGGTGCGCACGGTGCTCGTTCTCGATTCCGGTTGCTTTGTTTTTCTTCGTGTCTTCCAATTTTCAATACCCGAATACATTACATCATATTACGAATAAATTACTGTAGCAAATTATTATTATTATTTTTTTTATTTTACTGCAGTAAGATTTACAAAAAAAACTGCACCTGATTACAAAAAAAATACTGCACTTATTTTACATACAAAAAAAATAAAACCCTAGCAACTACCAAGAAGGAATTATGGCGATAATAGACCACCCTTCTTGTTACAAATCCGAAACAAAAATTACATTGAAATTCTATGACCAAAATCGAGCAATAACAATTCACTTTATAAAACATATATAAATCCATACATTCAACATGTAATTATATATGCGAATACTTAGAGTGCCATCTCTTTCTAAAACATGTATAATCACAATAAAAAAGAAATAGATTCACGTATATATACGTTAATTAATTAAAAGGTACAACCAAGGCTCTGATACCAATTGTCGGGAAAAATCGATATAAAACGCAGCGGAAGAAACGAAAAATAGATTTCGTATGGTTTTAAAATTTTTCTCAAAGTTGAACCTTAACCTTTTAATTAATTAAACTCAAATATATACGGTTAGAGTTAAATACCTCTTGACGCGTGATCCGATTGACTTACATCGATTGGTAATCCGCAAAATCTTTTCTGATGCCCGTGAACAGTACCCGCGTGAACAGTGATCGTGAACAGTACCCCCGTCGTGAACAGTGATCGTGCACAGTACCGCCTCCCCCCCCCCCCCCCCCCCCCCCCGTGAACAGTGATCGTGAACAGTACCGCGAGATCTTCCAATCCGAACACGTACGTGAATCACCTAGGAGCGTGGTCTCCCTTTTTCTTTGAATTGCAAACCTGAGAATGGATGAACAAAGTTTTCTTTTTCTTTTGTTAGTCACAAAACAATCAAAAGAAGACAAAAATTATTCCGGTCACTTTTGAGTTCTCAATCTAATGATCGAAACTCGCGTGAACCTAATTCGATGTTGTACACACAAGCTTATTGATGAACAAGCAATCAGTGTACTATCAAAGAATAATCTCTTCTCTCTTTTATGTTTAGTAGATTAAAAATTATCCTTTTCTATGAATTGAGAAGAAGAAAAATTGAATCATTCAATCAACTATGGTGGCCGAATTCTATATGTGGTATTATATAGGTGGCCGAAATTTTGCTTCCTCTTCTATTTAGGATTGCCGAAATCTTCCTCTAAATGGACTAGGGTTGCCGCAAATCACATACCAAAAAGAGTTTGTGTTGCACCCTAATTTCCATCAACCTTTAGACTTCAAAACCTAATCCAACTCATAGATATTTTTATTCTTTTATTGACTAAATAAAAAGATTTCTTATTTGATTAAATAAATAAAATTAATTATTTATTTTCTTATCAAACAAGTCTTTTACTTTTAATATACTACTACCAATAGTATAACTTTAGGAAATATATTTCCTGATCAGAAAAAGATTTGTTTCTTAATTAAACAATTAATTAATAAATTAACTAATTCTTATTTAATTAAAACAATGAAACAAAATAATATATTAGGTTAATATATACACCTTGCCGCCCCACTTATATTCTTGATATATTAAAAACAATTCTAGATGGACCCTTAAATCGGCCCGGTAGAATATATCAAGTGATCCATGCAAATACGTGTGGATTGGGGATCTTGGCGGGCTATCTATATTTAAGCTTCAATAGACACAACCTAATCACAATCAACAAATGATTCACTTAGGTCCAATATATTAATTTTAACTCATTCCACTAAAGAGCTAAA
Source organism: Dipteronia sinensis (assembly GCA_033220585.1). Lineage (NCBI taxonomy): Eukaryota > Viridiplantae > Streptophyta > Magnoliopsida > Sapindales > Sapindaceae > Dipteronia > Dipteronia sinensis. The sequence goes on along the minus strand of CM065638.1, from coordinate 43,910,716 downwards.
ATTGAACTCTTAAATAAAGATAGAATAAGGAGATGTTTCTCATTCATACCCTAGACAATCTTATAGGAGATGGTGTATCCTCGTGAATAATATCAGTAATCGCCAAGAGCTCATAGACCGCCTATAGCTCTCCAAGTTACCATATTTCCTCATATGACCACATTTCGAACTTGGATACTTTGACTTGTCCAGAAGCCATGTTTTCAATAATCATTATTGAAAACTCAACATTGAGATTTAATATCCAATACCTCAAAACATCCATATGATGATATTATACTCTCATTTAATAAATGGAGCCACGATGTCCATATCTATAAATGAAGTCCTCTATCGATTAACAAATGTATACCACCAAACTATCGAGGATAGACTATGCTATATAATCGTACTCATTGATAGCTCTAATGATAACACTTGCAACCATAAGTCCATCATTTATCTCAGGATTAAGATAGACTCTCCGATTGTCCTCTTTAATGAAAAGACTTATATCTAGTGACGGTTCTAGATGAAGTATTTCATTGTGATCCAGTTCAATGCACCTAGTGCACTAGATTCTTTTACTCGAAACCTTTCGATGATTTTAGACTTATCATATTCATTTGATCCCACTCAAATGCTAGTAAAAGAATTCTACAACTTTAACAAGATAGAGGTGCCTAACCTTTAACTTAAGTTGTGAACGTTATTCAAGACTAACTAAAGAATTGTGTCTACCTCATACATATCCGGATGTATGAACAATTCTTTATGTCTCATAGTCTTTTGACCTTATGATTATTTACCTTGACAATTATAATAATAAATTCTATAAGTAATTGTAAGAATCAGAATTCACTTTATTAATATGAGAAGATTGTCAATTACAATATTACACTCTTGCCATTGAGCATAATCCTAACATGTGCACGGGTAAGGGTACCGGTGCATACACCAGCGCATTGCTTTCTTGCATGATTTCGCTCACTTTGAGCCAGAATTCTTCACTTCCTTCTCCAAGACCGAAATTTCACCTATTGCCTGCAAATGTGATAAAAAGAGCCTACAAGACATGAAAATATTCTTGAAAACAAGACAAGGGACAAGGAATGAGGGCCAAAATATATAACAATTTTGGCTCGATCAGATCCTACTAGTGATAGCAGGCCAAACGCCTCTCTAGCAAAATCTCATAACCAATTTCGTTGTGGTGAATACCCTCTCCGCCTATAACGCGACCCTTGGGATGCCTTTTCTGTCAACAATCATGGGTGTTCTATTGATCTACCACAATGACTTGAAGTTCCTAGTGGGTGAAAAGGTAGGAAAGGTGCGTGGGGACCAACAAGCAGTGCGCAAGTGTTATGCGGTGTCTGTCAACTCAGCAGCGTTGGCCAAATAGTTTGCGCAGGTAACAGTCACGCAAGCCATGCAATTTCCAGGAGGGGCTCATGAGAGCCCGAGTGTAGTAAGGGAATCAGGGGTGACTGAGGAAGAGCCTAAGGTAGAAACCCCAGATATGGATGAGATAGAGGAAGAAGATACAGGATGAGACAGCAGTCACCCTACGGATGAATTGGAAAAGGTACCTATCAGGGGGAATAACCCCTCAAAGGTGGTGAAGAGAGGAACCACACTATAAGAAGGGGTAAGGAAAGGTCTAATAAGACTCATTCGAGATTTTAATGATATATTTTCCTGGGGTCACAATGAGATACATGGAATGCCGCTTACTTTGGCAGTTCACAGGTTAGCAGTGGAGGCTACGTTCAAGCCAGTCAAACAAAAGCGGCGGCACTTTAACCTAAAAAGGAATGCCACGGTACATGAGGAGGTGGACAAAATCCTGAAGGCCAAGTTCATCAGGGAATCTCGATACCCTGAGTGGATCGCCAACGTAGTCATGGTGACCAAGGCAAACGGGAAGTGGCGCATATGTGTTGATTACACAGATCTACAACCGCGCCTGCCCAAAGGACAGTTTTCCGCTACCAAAGATAGACCAACTGGTAGATTCAACCGCCGGAAACAAGCTCCTAAGCTTCATGGACGCTTTCTCGGGGTACAACCAGATCGTGATACACCCCGCCGACTAGGATAAGACCAGCTTTGTCACCGAGCAAGGCCTTTACTACTACAAGGTAATGATGTTCAGTCTTAAAAATGCAGGTGCTACTTATTAGTGGCTGGTGAACAAGTTGTTCAAGGAGCAGATTAGAAATACTATGGAGGTGTACATAGACGATATGATCACCATGTCTTAGACAGCTGATCAACACCAAGATCATCTGCTGTAGACTTCCAGGTAATTAGGGAGAACCGAATGTGGTTGAACCCCACCAAATGCGCCTTTAGGGTAGCAACAGAAAAGTTCCTTAGTTTTAATGTGCATGAAAGAGGGATTGAAGCCAATCTGGAAAAGATCAGGGCCATCTTGGACCTCGAATCTTCTACTTCTCTCAAACAGGTGCAGAGTTTATTAAAAATACAAACACGGTTAATTTTCCTAAAGCTAACCTAGAGGGGGGGGGGGGGGGGGGGTGAATAGGTTACTACACCTTTTTCGCTCCCTTGAAACAAACACAAGTTCGTCCCTCTAAGTAGCTTGTATCACACTTCAAAAACAAATTCAAGCGATATCAATACAATAACAGATATGCTTGTTCAAACAAAGATAATATATACAATAACAAGTATATGATACAAACTCAAGTTATAACAAGGCTTTTATACAAAAAGCTTCAACACATACACAAATATAAGAAGATAGGGATAGAGTAAATCAACACATGATTTTTACATGGTAAAACCTTCTAAGAGGAAACATCCACGGGTTGATACCACAGCAACTGGCAAACACCTTTCACTAGTAAGATAGAACGATACAATCCCTCAAGTGACAACTTCACCTAGAAATCTACCCTTCAACCCTACACAATGAAAGCGATGCTTACTTGCTCAACTATCCGGATCACCCCAATCCTAGTTGAGACTTCCATTGCACAAGTTGAAGATCCCCTCTCCAAACATGTGACTTCCGCTGCTTAGCTATATGGATCACCCTGATCCTAGCCAAGTCTTATAATGCTCAACTATCCAAGTCACTCTGACTCTAGTCGAGACTTCCGCTTGCACAAGTTGAAGATCCCCTCTCTAAACATGTGACTTCCGTTGCTTAGCTATTCGGATCACCCGGATCCTAGCTAAGACTTACAATGCTCAATTCAAAAACTCACTCTAAGAAATGAGACTTCCAACCTCTTGCAAGGTAAATGATCTAAGCGAGTGCAAATAATGCAAACACAGACAACATAGTATATATGATCAATATATCCTATGGAAACTAGAATTGAATCAATATGCACATATCATATGTATTCTAGTTTACAATCCTAAAAACAATGCAATCACACTAAATGATGCATGAACATATGAAATATGTGAATTAGACACAAAACATGAAGAACTAGATATTTGTTATCAAAAGCACAAATCAATTATATCTAGAACTTGTATCATGAACAAACAACCTAGAGTATGTGAAACACCTAACACACACAAAAGTCTAGATTATGTTCAATCACATAAAAAATGCTAGAATCAATTCGATAAAATCAAATAAACATCTCTAGAAAAATTTAAGAGCTAAGATTCTCAAGATAATCAATTAGATTCAAACAAGCTCTAAATCATCAATCATATATGCTATTTCAATTAATCTTCAATTGAAAAGATCTAGCAAATGAGAAGACTATCAGTCAAAAAAATCAAGTCAATAAACACACAAGATAGTCCTATATTTGAAGCTAGCACAATACAACAACTCAAACATGTGAAAACAAAGATTTGTAAAAAACCTAAGTCAACATGTTAATCAATTGAAGCTCAAAACTAGCTCTATTAGAGATCATTTCTCTAATAGATGTTTACTGATCGAGCCAAAAATTTCATACATTATGGCCCTCATAACCTTTCTCTTTGTTTTGTTCTTGAGCATTTTTATGTGTATTTATGGCTCTTTTGGTTGTTATTGCAGGCATTAGGTAAAAAGGCATGAAAAGGGGCAAAAAGGACTAATTGGTGCACAAAAGAGATGAAGAAGGCAATAGTGCATGGGTAGCACACCCGTGCAATCACCCGTGCACCGGAAGATGGAATTTCAGAAGATCTCAATGCACGGGTAACTACACGGGTAACACCCGTGCAATCCACCAGACCAGGGAGCAAAGCCTCAGGCAAATATCAACTGCATGGGTAATGCACTGGTCACCTACCCGTGCACTAACCCGTGCACATTGCACAAGTTAGGAAGGAAATGAAGATTGCACGGGTAAATACACAGGTACCTTACCCGTGCTATACGGGATTCTCAGCTCGCCACATCAGAATTTTAGCCTAATTTTTGAATGAAGTATAAATAGTTTCATATTTGATTTTTCAAAAGGGGAGACCCACGACCATACACCCATTCACTTCATATTTTCTCTCTTTAAATCTAAAAAAACCATTCTCTCCCAAAAACCCATCCAAACCTATCCATTTACTTCAACAAATTACTACTCATAAGGACATTGGAGGTGTGATCAAGCTTGAAGAAAGAAGGTCTCATATGGGTTTCTTCTATTCCTTTTCTCATATTCTTTGTGTTTCATTTGTCATGAGTAGCTAAACCCAAATTTGGGATTGATGTAATTAATTCATAGATTGTGGGATTTCCACCATTTTGACTTGATTAATGTATTTCCATTCAACTTACTTAATTGTGTTTGATTGTCCCTTGAATTAAGTAGGCATTCCAACTCTTGATTTTTGTGGATTAATTGAACTTATTAGAGTAATTAATCTTTAAATGAAATCTTTGTGAAAATGAGTAGGCATTCCAACTCTCATTTAACTTAGTGGTTGAATTTGCTCTTAATTGCATTTAACACTCACTTTGGGTTGGGTAGGCATTCCAACTCCTAGCCCTTTGTAGAGGTTGAATTGTGGTTTCTTTGTGAGCCAAGTGATGAGAAGGTTTTTGCCATCAGAAAACCGTCCGTCAAAACAATTTATAAAACCTATGCGATGCATTCACAAGTAGAAATACAAGTAAAACAGTAAGCACGGGTGTCGTCCACTGAGATCAGGGTAGCGGTGATAAGATTAGGATTAATATAACAAGTATGCATAAAAGTAAAGTGATGGTGAATGAAGATACAATATAAACTAAATTATGAAAGCAAATAAAATGGGATGACAATGGAGTGATGAATGAATGATGATGGAACTACGGAGTTGATGGACTCGTAAGTGAATATTGGGGCAATTGCAACAAACTCTCAATTAAGCATGTATTGACAAATGTAACCAACCTAGGGTGTATAGCGTTGGTATATATCTCTAGCAAGAGGTCAACCTAGGGTGTATAGTGAAGACCTCCTACTAGCGATTAATCCCTCCTAAGCAACCAACAATGGCTAGTTACTCAATCAGGACTTTTTCCATGAATGCTCATCTATCTAGCTATGGCTCAACCTATTACTAATATAGCCATCCTAGGGTGTATAGTGATGGCTTCCAATTCCCTCACAAGTGGCCGACCTAATATGTATAGTGAAGGCCACCTGTTTGAGATTGGATGAGGCTTTAGGTTATCAACCGAATTCTACTCGAAGGTTAGTTCTCGTAGAATCACTAAAGTAGCCAACCTAGGGGGAATAGTGGAGGCTTCTAATTCTCTCACAAGTGGCTAACCTAGAGTGTATAGTGAAAGCCACTAATTCAAGATTAGATTAAGGGCATGGTTGTAGAGCCGGATTTCCAGAAATCCTTCCATTTAATTGAGCATTAGACAACCTAATTGCCTACTCAAGTAATCCAAATCAATCATGCAAAGAGGGTGTATCCAAGCAAATCAATAATGGAAATCAATTAAAGCAATGGAATAAAACATAGAGATAGAATAAATATAACACATAGAGTTTATTTACAAAGCCCAAATATCCATCAAACAAATAACATCAACCCCATAGTGGGGTATTTTAGCTACTCATGTTCTATAACAAACAAATAAACTAAGAGAGAGTGTAGAGAGAATCCTTGAAGATTGATCTCCTTCCTTGAAGCTTGAATCCAAGTCTCCTAGTTGCCTTTGATTGAGTAGAGATGGTTTGGATGATAGGGAGATGTGTTACTAGCTTAGAATACAAGTGTTGGGAGGTATGGTGATCCTTTGGTTCGTTCCCATCCTTTTCTATTTATAGAGGATGGAAAAATAGGTCACTTAAGCTTGAAACCAGAAACTGTCGCGCGCATAGTGCTGGTGGAGTGCGGGTGAATTACCCGCACTGTACCCGCACTGTAAAGGTTTTCTTCATCTTCAGTTCTCTGATCTGGGCAACAGTGCGGGTGGAGTGCGGTTGGATTACCCGCACTTTACCCGCACTTTACTCGCACTGTACTCGCACTCTGGTGTCAGGTGTAAATCCACTCCTCTGTCTTAAGCAATAGTACGGGTGGAGTGCGGTTGGATTACCCGCACTTTACCCGCACTTTATCTGTCAGGTACGAATTAGCTCCTCTGTCTTGAGCAATAGTACGAGTGAAGTGCGGTTGGATGACCCGCACTTAACCCGCACTTTATCTTTCCTTCATGCTTCAGGTCCCGGCAGTGGCAAGGAGTGCGGTTGGAGTGGAGTTGCGACCCGCACTTGGCCCGCACTGTAAAGCTGGTTATGATCCTTTGTCTTTCCTTTTGCCCCTTTTCTGTCGGAACCACTGTAACTAGCTTCTAACACCAGAATTACATCTATTGCCTGCAATTAGCACCAACGAGCCTATTAGACATAAAAGACATAAAATATATAGAAAATACACTCAAGAACGAGACAAAAGAATAGGAATGAGGGCCGAAATATACAACAATTTAGGCACGATCAAACACCCCCAAAACAAATCTTTGCTCGTCCTCGAGCAAACATAATCTAAAACAAAATAAGACACAAACTAAAAACGACTCAAACTAAGAACTTCCTAGACACAAAGAAAAACTTACTGCAGAACCAAATAGCAGAGAGATACGCAAAAGCAATATGGGAGTGAGGAATGAGCACATGCAAAATGTTCTAAGCAACTCGAAGGCACCTCAAGGGAAACTGGCACAACATGAATCCCACACTTAAAATGCCCGCGCCTCAGAAACTACTCACTCTCACACCTCGAGCATAATTCGCTTCGACACTAAGTTCTCACATGGATTTTCTCTTATCTTTCCTCTCAGAACCTAGGTTCACACTCATGCTACAAGTATGCCAATGAATTTACGTAACTGAATCAACTTAGTTGCATACATTTAGTGTAGAATAAACGCTGTTTTCAGTGAGTGAGTCTCATGAAAGAATCACATGTCATGAACGTGGAAAGAGCATTCATCAACTAATATTCCCAATCTAGACGTCCCCTACGATCAATTAGGTCTTTCCATTTGGTTGTAATATGGCCATGGTGAATGGTGATTAGAAGAATGAGAATTTAGGCACAAGCATCTAATCAACCAAGTTAAGGCAATACATTCTACGCTTAAGAATTTAATTTCTCGTGCAACTCCACTTCTATAACTTCCTCATATTTTGATTGGCTTATTTCGTTGACAAACCACATTGGGGACTATTCCTTGTAAGGGTAATTTAGGCCTCGTGAGTGTGATCAAGCTTCAAGGACATCATCTCTCTCAAAGAGCACTTCAAAGGTATCTCACTAGTTTAACTTTCTTTGAAGAGATGTAGTTGCACACACTCACTTGCATGCATTATTGTTCTTATCTTCATGTTATTGAATGATGTATTGTATGCCTCTTTTCACACTCCACACTTGCACATTTTGCACATCACTTAGTGTGTTGAGTTTGCCTAGAAAAGAGAATTTCTTCTCTCAGCGCGGCCTAGACCGCTTGGCAAGACATGCTTTCACCGCGGCATACAGAGCGGTATACCTCAGCAGGGTCATGCTCCCTGTACCGCTTCCTGTACACTTGCACGCAAAGCAACCCAAGTCGCGGTGTTGTCCAGTAGGCCTCTGTTGCCCATACCGCGACCTGTGCACCTGCATACACAGCGCCCTGCACCGCGTTGTTGTCCAGACGGTGCACTGCTGTGTGTACCGCGGTCTGGACACTTGCCTGAGATGCGGTCCATCTAGCGGTATTGACGGGATTTTGTGCCCTAAGTTCAAAACGACTGCAGTTTTAACTAGGGCTCCCTTATATATACTCTATCTTCTTCCTTGCTCGTTTTTATGAGTTCAAGAAGCCATTATTGAGAGGCCAAGCTTCCCTTAGAGAGAGAAACTCCCAAGAACTCATCTTTACTCAACCAAACACAAATCCATGTGCATTTAACCTCCTTAAGCATCATCTCATCATGGATTCTTCTTGCTTTCATTAACTAGGTAACTTGAACATGCTCTAAATCTCATTGTATTTATTTATGTTCTTGTTTGCCTAGGGTTAGCTCTTTTATGTGATTTTATTGCATATCTTTATGTTCATTGGCATTTATTACATGATTAAGTTGTTGTTTGTTGGTTGAGAGCTTTGTTCATTAATAGCTAGCATTTAGGACGATTTTACCCTTCTAGCTAAATCTTCATGCATTTGCATTTAGATATTGATATCTAGGATTTGCATTTATTGACATCTTTAAATCCTTAGATAAGCATTTATTGTTGCCTAGCATTAATTACATGTTTGAATATCTTTTACATATTCACATAGGTTGTTTAACCTCTTCATTGATTGTTAAGCTTTGTGACTAAGTGAGTTAGTGCACAAGCTTGTGGTCAAGAATCACTATTAAAGGCCCGTTGGGTAGAGTGAAAGGGTTAGTGACCAAGTAGGTGTGACTTGAGGTCAAGCTAGGTTGTAAACTTTCGTTCAAATAGTGGATTTGAGGACCGTATGTGGCTAGAAGGATAGCCCGTGAGTTTTGCCCAGTTGGAGGGTTTCTCACGTAAATCAATCCTTGTGTTTTTATTGTTTTCTGCTTATTTATATTGGATTGATTGATTGCTAATATGGAGTAGGATTATTAAAATTGATTAAGTCGAAAAGTTGGTAATAAATCAACTAAAACCTATTCACCCCCCCTCTAGGTTGTATTAGACACACTTTGTGTATTTTCAATTGGTATCAGAGCGAGTTCCTAGATACACTTAGGTGATCCTTGCTCGTTGTGTGTCTTGCATTTTGTTTGTGTTTGTTGCATCATAAACATTCATCTCATTCATACCCAAAAACTATGAGTGGGAACGGAAGTGGTAATGAGGGAGCCTCTAGCACAAGACCCCCTTTGCTCACCGGAATAAACTATGCCTCTTGGAAAGGCAAGATGGAGTCTTACATTTGCCAAATAAATGACCGAGCATGGATGGCAATTGAGGATGGCTACACTCTTCTGGAAAAGACTCTTGAAGATGAAAGTGTAGTTCCCAAGCCAAAGTCGGAATGGTCAACTCAAGAGTTTGAAGCATCCAAGTGGAATAAAAAGGCTATGCATGCTATTCTTTGTGCAATGGATGACAATCAGTACAAATTGATCCAAACAACAAGAATTGCAAAAGAGGCATGGGAGATTCTAGAGACGGCCCATGAGGGAACCGAGGTGGTCAAGGACTCCAAGCTTCAAGTCCTCCAAACACAATTCGAGCAAATTAGGATGGAGGAGGATGAGTGCTTCAACGACTTTCAAGTGAAGTTGATGGACATAGTCAATCAGAGCCATCAACTTGGTGATCCCTATTCGGATAGGAGGATCAAGCAAAAAATTATGAGGTCGCTTCTAGCAAGATTTGAGTCAAAAGTGACGGCTCTTGAGGAGAATAGTGACTACAAGAATATGAAGCCAAGTGAAGTTATTGGAAGGCTTCTAGCATATGAGTCTAGATGGACTCCCACACCTACACCTCAAAAGAAGCAAAAGAGTATTGCTCTAAAGACTTCTAAGGTTGAGAAGGAGGAAGAAGACTCAGATGAAGAAATGGCCCTCATGGTGAAAAGATTCAAGAAGTTCATCAATTTTGAGAAGAGGGGATTTGGATCCAAAGGAAAGGAAATAAAGAAGAAGACTCATTTCAAGAAGTTTGAGTCAAGTGAAGACAAACCCACAAGAAAAGGGATCCAATGTTTCGAATGTGGAGGTTTCGGACACATCTCCACGGATTGTGGAAATTTGAAAAATAAGAAGAAAGGAAAGGCCATGGCCGCCACGTGGAGCGATGGTGATGACTTGGAAGAAGAAGGAGAATCCTCAGATGATGAGGATCATGTGGCAAACTTTATTGCCTTCGCATCTTCTCTCAAGAGTAAGGAAGCAATAAATGATGAAGAGGTAGAGAAACAAAGTGAAGATGACTCTAGCGATGGTGACTCTTCATCCCATTCAACAAATATGGATGTAGGAGGAATGGATCTTGAAGGCTTCATTGAGCATTTTCAAAGCTCAAGATTGAAGATGAAGAAAGAGATTCAAAGGCTAAAATGAGAGAATCTCAAGCTATCCGCCGAAGCTACTCACTTAAATAAAGAAGTGAAGATAGCCAAAAGGAATGAGGAATTGATGGAAAAGGAGCTTGAAGAAGCTAGAGAGATCATTGCTAAGATGACTTCAAGCATGAATAAACTTGACCACATGTTGGGAGTTGGCAAGAGGCCAAGTGATAAGAAAGGTCTTGGCTATGAAGATGACAAGGAGACCTCATCCTCAAGCAAGATTGTGTGTGTCAAGAGTTTGGATAACAAAGAGCCTCTACCCCCACAATATCCTAGGAAGAAAATCGAACTAGGAGAGTGATCTAAAGATCCTCAAGTCAAGGTAGCACAAGGGAAACAAGCTCAAGCTCAATCAACAAGGGTGCATCAAGCAAGTTTCCCTCAACCGAAATACCATCAAGCCAAAAAGCAATTCATGCAAGGTCAACCAAGGAAGCAATTCATTTCAACTCAATAACAAAGAAGAAGAGAACCAATCCAATATCAAAGACAAGCTCAAATGCGTGGGAAAGCCCCTTTGTACTCACAAGGGCATGGTATGTCTTCTTATTTTATTCCCACTTGTCACTTTTGTGGTGTTGATGGTCACATTAGACCTAATTGCTTCAAATACATTGAAATGTGTAGAATCAAGATCATGATTGAAAGAAATAGAGCTAGAGCTAAAATGCATGTTCCTAGGAAATCTAGAGCAAATTTGCATGATCCTAGGAAATCTAGAGCCAATGTGACTAATACCACTAGGAATGAGAACATTACACTTAGGTGGATTAGAAGGGATAACTATTCTTGCTATGTGGCTCAAATTGCCTTGAAGGCAAATGCCTCTAACACTTGGTATTTGGATAGTGGGTGTTCTAGGCATATGACGGGGAACAAGAGCTTCTTTAAATCCCTTATCTTGGAGGATGGAGGATTTGTCACCTTTGGTGATGGATCTAGAAAGAAAGTCATAGGGAAAGGAACCATTTCCATTCCTGATTTACCCTCCTTGTCCAATGCTTTACTTGTTGATGGCTTGCAAGCCAATCATATAAGCATTTCTCATCTTAATGATGATGGACTCTCTGTATTGTTTAAGAAAAATGATTGCTCTATTTTAATGCCAAATGGTAAAACCTTGCTAAAAGGAAAGAGATCTAGTGACAATTGCTATTGTCTTGAAGCTAGTGCTATCTCTTGCAATATGTCCAAATGTGAGGAAATTGAGTTATGGCATCAAAGACTTGGCCACATGAACTATCGAGATTTGAGGATCTTAGATAAGTTCAAGGTTGTGCGTGGCCTCCCTAAGCTTAGGAAGAAAGTCGATGGCGTTTGTGGACCTTGTCAACAAGGGAAACAAACCAAAAGTATGCACAAGAAAGGCAAGTATCTCGCCACCAAGGAGCCATTAGAGCTTCTACATATGGACCTTATGGGTCCCATGCAAACCGAGAGTCTCGGCGGCAAGAGATACATATTTGTTTGTGTTGATGATTTCTCTAGATTTACATGGACTTATTTTCTTAGAGAAAAATCTGAAACTTTTGAAAAATTTAAAATGTTTTGCACTAAAATTCAAAATGAAAAGAACTCACACATTAAAAGCATTAAAAGAATCAGGAGTGACCATGGGAGGGAATTTGAAAATGCTTGTTTTGAAAGGTATTGCAATAGCTTAGGCATTTCCCATGAGTTTTCGGCTCCTAGAACTCCTCAACAAAATGGGGTTGTTGAGAGGAAGAATAGGGTCCTTCAAGAGATGGGCCGTGTGATGTTGCTTAGCAACAATGTCCCTAGGAACCTTTGGGCTGAGGCCGTCAACACGGCTTGCTACATAGGAAATAGAGTCTTCCTAAGGCCCGGTACTAGGCAAACCTCCTATGAATTATGGAAGGGTAAGAAGCCAAATATTAGCTACTTCCACTCATTTGGGAGCAAATGCTACATTCTAAATGACCGAGATCAACTTGGCAAGTTTGATGCCAAGAGTGATGAGGGGATTTTTATTGGCTATGCCCTTAACAGTAAGGCCTATAGAGTTTTCAATTTAAAAACTCGGAGTGTCATGGAATCATCTAATGTCGTCATAGATGATTGTAGGCCTAAGACTAGAGATCATGATGAGGAGGTCATTGTGCTTGATGATCCTTTCTTGGAGAAGAATGGTGAGACTTCAATTGATGTGAAGTCAAGTCTTGATGAAGAGGTCATCCAACCTCTTGATAGAGATCCATCTTTGGACTCTAAAGAACCCGCTTCATGGGTTAGATATCTCTACAATAAGAATGACATTCTTAGAGATATGAATGAGGGTGTTAGGACTAGGCATCAAATAGCTAATCAAATTAGCTATACTTGTTACACCTCTCAAATTGAACCCAAAAAGGTTGATGAAGCCTTGAATGATGAATTTTGGGTTCTTGCCATGCAAGAAGAGCTAAACCAATTTGAAAGAAATGAGGTTTGGACTCTTGTTCTTAGACCCAAGGATACTAATGTCATAGGCACCAAATGGGTATATAGGAACAAGTCGGATGAAAATGGCAACATTGTGCGCAACAAGGCTAGACTTGTAGCACAAGGATACTCTCAAATTGAGGGTATTGACTTTGAGGAGACTTTTGCTCCGGTTGCCCGTCTTGAGTCCATAAGGCTTCTTTTGTCTATATCATGTGTGCACAAGTTCAAATTGCATCAAATGGATGTTAAGAGTGCATTCCTCAATGGTTTTTTGCATGAGGAGGTGTTTGTTGAGCAACCCAAGGGGTTTGTGGATCCACACCACCCCAATCATGTCTATAGCCTCAAGAAGGCTTTATATGGGTTGAAACAAGCACCTAGGGCTTGGTATGAGCGCCTTACTCAATTTCTTGTTGACAATGACTACACTAGGGGTAGTGTTGACAAAACTTTATTCATCAAGAGGAACAAAGATGAGCTTTTCATAGCTCAAATTTATGTTGATGATATTGTGTTTGGCTTCACCAACAAATCCAAAGTCCAAAAATTTGTTGATGTCATGTCTCATGAGTTTGAGATGAGTCTTGTTGGGGAGCTTAATTACTTCCTAGGTTTGCAAATCAAGCAATTGCATGATGGGATTTTCATATCCCAAGCTAAGTATGCTAAAAACCTAGTGAAGAAATTTGGCCTTGAGAATGCCAAACATTGTGACACACCCATGAGTACCACCTTGAAACTAAGCAAGGATGCTAGTGGCAAGAGTGTGGAACAAATTCTTTATCGTGGTATGATTGGTAGCTTGCTTTACTTGACCGCAAGTAGACCCGATATAGCCTTTACTGTGGGTGTATGTGCTAGGTACCAAGCGGATCGCAAGGAATCCCATCTCTCCTCCGTGAAGAGAATCATTTGATATGTGAATGGGACATCCAACTATGGGATATGGTACTCTTTTGACACTAATGCTAGCTTAGTTGGCTTTAGTGATGCAGATTGGGCAGGAAATTGTGATGATAGGAAGAGTACATCGGGCGGTTGCTTCTTCCTAGGCAACAACTTGGTCTCATGGTTTTGCAAGAAGCAAAACTCCATCTCTCTATCCACAGCTGAAGCGGAATACATAGCCACCATGAGTGCTTGCACACAACTCCTTTGGATGAAACAAATGCTTGTGGATTACGGCTTTGATCAAGGTATTCTTACCCTTTATTGTGATAACATGAGTGCAATTAACATTTCAAAGAATCCTGTTCAGCACTCTAGGACAAAGCATATAGACATTAGGCATCATTTCATTAGGGAACTAGTTGAAAACAAATGCATTGCACTTGAGCATGTGGGCACTAATGATCAACTAGCAGATTTATTTACAAAGCCGTTAGACTCAACTAGGTTCAAGTCACTTAGTAGGTCTATTGGGATTTGTCATATGCCTTGATGTGTTTTGGTGTTTGACCCCTTATGGGGAACTCAAGCAAAGAGAGCAACCTTGCATGTTGGAATAAGCAAAAACTTGATCATCTTTATGCTTCTTTATTAATTGCTTGAGTATTCTTGGTTGTGCTTATATATATTCTTATATGGCTTTTTAGTTAATAAGTGTGCCTTGCTTGATTTGTAATCCATGTCACCTCTATGTTCAAAAATGCATTTTTGGACTAGGAGATTTTGATTGGGAAAGTACACTTGAATGACCCATAATTTAACTTCATGACATGAGAATTTTTATTGACATGCTTAAAATAATATGCATGAAATGTTTTTGATTGCTCTAGTGCAAAATATGTGTGAAAGCAAATGAGAAGCCTAAACCCAATAAGGATCTAGTATCCATGCTATAAACAAGGATGTCTCATCCAAATTTAGTCTTCTCTCTCTCTTTATTAGTTGAACAAGACTACTATCATACGGGTATCCCACCCGGAAAAATCAAAAAGGGTGCAAAAGTCACTAATGTCTTGTTTTGCTTATAAAGTTTGATATAGTTGCTCTTTTAATTGAAATTCTTTTTGAAAAACTATATCTTGTTTGCTTATAACGAAAGGGTATAAATTGGTTTGAATTCTTTTGGAAACCCTTTTGATGTTTGCTTTGCCAAATACCATTTGCTTGAACCATGATGTTACATGTCTTACATCCAAAGCAATTAAGTCACACATCTTCTTCTAAACAATAAAACCCTTAATGATTCTCTCTCAATTAATTGAGTTGCATAACGTTGTTGTATATGATTATGCACTTATCTTGCAAATAGCTCTCTTTGCTAAAGTGACCCAGTTGGGGAATACTCCTTTGCCTATCTCATGACAAAAAGGGGGAGTAATGTGGTTTTATTTAAGGGGATTGCATATTTGGAGAGATTGTCCCATTGAGGGGAAGTAACCTATATAGGGGGAGAGCATTTGCATGTTGCATGTTGAAGTTTTCTTTTATTATGCAAATTGCTCTTATTTATTTATCTCTCTTGATCACCTCACATGCACTTGTCTTGGAAAGTGTAGTCTCATTGTTTTGTAGGGAAGGTGGCTATTCTACAAGAGCTTGAAGTTCTGAAGACCTAGTATCTAGGTATCTTTTTGTAATGTAGAATATCTTTTTGTTGACCTTTAGTTTTTACTTTTTTGTGAGGTTGATTTGTGAGTGGTGGTTTTGTCACGAAATAGCCAAAGGTGGAGATTGTAAGTTCCTCATATTTTGATTGGCTTATTTCGTTGACAAACCACATTGGGGACTATTCCTTGTAAGGGTAATTTAGGCCTCGTGAGTGTGATCAAGCTTCAAGGACATCATCTCTCTCAAAGAGCACTTCAAAGGTATCTCACTAGTTTAACTTTCTTTGAAGAGATGTAGTTGCACACACTCACTTGCATGCATTATTGTTCTTATCTTCATGTTATTGAATGATGTATTGTATGCCTCTTTTCACACTCCACACTTGCACATTTTGCACATCACTTAGTGTGTTGAGTTTGCCTAGAAAAGAGAATTTCTTCTCTCAGCGCGGCCTAGATCGCTTGGCAAGACATGCTTTCACCGAGGCATACAGAGCGGTATACCTCAGCAGGGTCATGCTCCCTGTACCGCTTCCTGTACACTTGCACGCAAAGCGACCCAAGTCCCGGTGTTGTCCAGTAGGCCTCTGTTGCCCATACCGCAGCCTGTGCACCTGCATACACAGCGCCCTGCACCACGTTGTTTTCCAGACGGTACACTGCTGTGTGTACCGCGGTCTGGAGACTTGCCTGAGACGCGGTCCATCTAGAGGTATTGACGGGATTTTGTGCCCTAAGTTCAAAACGACGCAGTTTTAACTAGGGCTCCCTTATATATACTCTATCTTCTTCCTTGCTCATTTTTATGAGTTCAAGAAGCCATTATTGAGAGGCCAAGCTTCCCTTAGAGAGAGAAACTCCCAAGAACTCATCTTTACTCAACCAAACACAAATCCATGTGCATTTAACCTCCTCAAGCATCATCTCATCATGGATTCTTCTTGCTTTCATTAACTAGGTAACTTGAACATGCTCTAAATCTCATTGTATTTATTTATGTTCTTGTTTGCCTAGGGTTAGCTCTTTTATGTGATTTTATTGCATATCTTTATGTTCATTGGCATTTATTACATGATTAAGTTGTTGTTTGTTGGTTGAGAGCTTTGTTCATTAATAGCTAGCATTTAGGACGATTTTACCCTTCTAGCTAAATCTTCATGCATTTGCATTTAGATATTGATATCTAGGATTTGCATTTATTGACATCTTTAAATCCTTAGATAAGCATTTATTGTTGCCTAGCATTAATTGCATGTTTGAATATCTTTTACATATTCACATAGGTTGTTTAACCTCTTCATTGATTGTTAAGCTTTGTGACTAAGTGAGTTAGTGCACAAGCTTGTGGTCAAGAATCACTATTAAAGGCCCGTTGGGTAGAGTGAAAGGGTTAGTGACCAAGTAGGTGTGACTTGAGGTCAAGCTAGGTTGTAAACTTTCGTTCAAATAGTGGATTTGAGGACTGTATGTGGCTAGAAGGATAGCCCGTGAGTTTTGCCCAGTTGGAGGGTTTCTCACGTAAATCAATCCTTGTGTTTTTATTGTTTTCCGCTTATTTATATTGGATTGATTGATTGCTAATATGGAGTAGGATTATTAAAATTGATTAAGTCAAAAAGTTGGTAATAAATCAACTAAAACCTATTCACCCCCCCCCCCTCTAGGTTGTATTAGACACACTTTGTGTATTTTCAACTTCCAAATACAATATGGCGTCCAGGCATACAATTAGATTCTACATGCAATCTTTAACTACTCATGTTACCCGTTTGAGTAGCATTTACAATTTACACAAGGCATTTGAAGCATATTTTTCTTTTGTTACTTTTTGCTTCTTTTCTTTTCTTTTCTTTTCTTTTCATGCCTTTTTACTATGTACATTTTCAAAACTCATTACTCTTGCCTAGGTACACGCCATTTATCAAATTAAAGCACAACTTTACATTCCTAAGCCTCAACAAGATCAATTAAGAGAGGGTTGGCTAAGTGTTTAGGTTGCTTGGGTTATGGATAACGTGGGTGTAGAATGGAAAAGTCTATATGTGTTTGGCTTCAAAATTGGCTTGGGAGCACACATATTACAGGAATGGGAAGTATTTAGGCTTTCTTTTTGAGTGGCTAAAACACACATTGCCTAATATCACTTCAAAGGATCAATCTACCAAGGGAATAAAAGTTTCCGTCAAGCAGTCCACATATATGATGCATGTTCAATGACAAATGATGATTTTTGATGTAGTGAGACTATGCATGGTGTTTGAATAGTGTTTACAGATTTGAAAAACATTTTCCCTCAAATATACACGCTTTTGGCTTGTGTTTGTGATCTCATAAGGGAAATCTCCACTATCAGAACAAGGCGCTTGATCACCGAGTTCCCTAAACTTGGACACTAGAAGATGAGACTAGCCCATGAAATGCAAGTGAGACCCCTAAAGTGACTAAGAGTTATTGAATAAGCACACAAAGCATACACACATTCGCCATAAACACTA
The DNA here is from genome assembly GCA_033220585.1 of Dipteronia sinensis. NCBI lineage: Eukaryota > Viridiplantae > Streptophyta > Magnoliopsida > Sapindales > Sapindaceae > Dipteronia > Dipteronia sinensis. The sequence goes on along the minus strand of CM065638.1, from coordinate 43,892,714 downwards.
TGCTCCAGGTATCTCACCAAGCTAAATAAGCTCAAAATTCTGGCTAAGCAGCAACTTTTTCGAAAATAAGACACAAAAATGACTCAAGACACAAAAGACGACTCAAACCAAACCCCAACATTGTCCTCAATGTTGAAGACAAGAGAATCCGGCCTAGCGGCAGGCACCTAACATGACTCAAACAAACCTAGGCACTAATCAAACACAATCAATGCCCCAACAAAATAAAAATGACTCAAACAAGGCTAATAAAATAAAGGCAATTCATGCAATATATCATTGAAGCACAAGTCAAGCTTAACATCATGCATTTTATCAAAATTGACGGAATGGGGCATGAACCCCCAAACCGAATTAAACAATATAATGCACATGCATTCATACTTGCACAAGAGCCTCCGGCTCTTTCATCCACAAATATAATCAATAAATTCAATGTGCAAATATCCACAAAATATAGCATTCGAACAAACTATCCCAACATCACCATTTATTGAATTTAAATAACCTAAAACATAAAACTAACTACATGCATTAAAGTTATTCAATGGGATGCATTCATGGAGAGGCTAGGGTCCTCTAAGGGTGGTTTGACTAAGTTAGGAAATTCTCTATTTTTAACTACCAAATAAATTTAGGTGACTTCATTATCTTTTCCTTTTTCATGTTTCTATATAAGTGCACTTGGTCTTTCCTTACCCATATTTGCTTGACCCTAGGTGGACTCCATCTATTCCTAGGACCTCTATTTTTTCTATGTTGATTTGGCTTGTAATTTTTAGCCTTAAAATGGTCTATCCTAGAACATGCATAGCAAAAGACATTAGAGTTAGAGGAACTCCCCTTTGATGAGTGGTCTTGAGGACGTTTGATTTGTTTCACTTGTAACGCCATGACCTCTTCCTCCTTTTTGCTTAGTGCTACCTTTGCTTCCTCTAAGGCATTGGCTTTTTGGTCAACCTCCATTTGCATCTTCATTGACTTGTGATCTATCTCATCTTCAAAATATTTTGATAGCCTCACTAAGTTCTCCAAATCCTTCGATGCTGTACTCTTTTCGGCTTCAAATCTCTCAATTCGTTCCTCAAATTCTTTGTTCTTGTCGGAGACTTCACCATTTGTCTTCTTGAGAGTACCATTCTCAACCCTGAGCATCTTCACTTCAAATAATAGTTTCTTGTTCAACTCTTGGAGATTACTCGCCTTTTCCATTCCCAAGGCTTCTCTCTCTTGAAGTGCTTCATTCTCTTCCTTCAACACACCCCTTTCCAACACTAGCTCTGTGCTCACGCTCATAAGCTGCTGGTTCATCTTGATCATCCTGTCCATCTCGTCCATTCTCTTGCTTCGCTCCACTTCAAATTCTATTCGGAGCTTATACATGTCTTCTTTAGACAAATTGGATGAATCCACCGGTTTGGTTGCTTTAACTTGGAAACAACTCAGATTTACCGGGGTGGACTATTGGGCGGATTCGAGCATTTGGGTGGTTTTCTCTTCTATGAAGGCTTGAGTCTCTTGTTGAGAAGCTATCATCTGCTCAGTCTCTTGCACATGATTCTTCATGAAATTCCTTAGTTGATCTTCAACGGAATTTGAATGGAATGACGAGATGTAGGCATTCTCATTAGGCTCGTAGCTTGACCCCGAATTTGGCCAAAAGGAATCCATAGAGTCCTGAAACAAACAAAAACAAAAAACTACCAAAGAAATAAAAAGAAACTAACAAAACTAAAAACAACTAATAAACTAATAGTATTAAAACTAATCTAATCACTACCACGCACACCGATCCCCGGCAGCGGCGCCATTTGATGAGAAGGTTTTTGCCGTCAGAAAACCGTCCGTCAAAACAATTTATAAAACCTATGCGATGCATTCACAAATAGAAATACAAGTAAAGCAGTAAGCACATGTGTCGTCCACTGAGATCGGGGTAGCGGTGATAAGATTAGGATTAATATAACTAGTATGCATAAAAGTAAAGTGATGGTGAATGAAGATACAATATAAACTAAATTATGAAAGCAAATAAAATGGGATGACAATGGAGTGATGAATGAATGATGATGGAACTACGAAGTTGACGGACTCGTAAGTGAATATTGGGGCAATTGCAACAAACTCTCAATTAAGCATGTATTGACAAATGTAACCAACCTAGGGTGTATAGCGTTGGTATATATCTCTAGCAAGAGGTCAACCTAGGGTGTATAGTGAAGACCTCCTACTAGCGATTAATCCCTCCTAAGCAACCAACAATGGCTAGTTACTCAATCAGGACTTTTTCCATGAATGCTCATCTATCTAGCTATGGCTCAACCTATTACTAATGTAGCCATCCTAGGGTGTATAGTGATGGCTTCCAATTCCATCACATGAGTACTATGGACACTGGTGAGCTTCTAGTCCCCAAGTGAAGTAACCAGTTTAGAAGCCTGCTTGGAGTAATTAGGAGTCTTTAGACATTGTAATGGGGCTTGAGACTGTGCTCGAACAAACCTAGACCTCTGTATCTCGCTGGGGGGTTGGGTAGCCCGGTACATAAAGTCAGGAACTGCTAGTCCTGCAGTTGGGATCTAGGTAGCTCACATGGGCGCTGTGGGGGGCCCAATACAATAAGTGAGGAAGCATTGGTCTTGTTGTGGTGTTGCTGCTCTAGAGGCTTGCTTTGGTATGTAAGAGGCCTCAGCAAATGTAGGAAGCCTCTAGGCTCTCCCCGATCGGGATATAGGTGGCTCACTAGGGCGTTGAGGGGCCCGATACAGGAGGTAGGGAGCCACCAGTGTGTTATTGGTCCAGAGGCATGCTTGGGATCATAGAAGTCCTCATCAACTGAAATGTGGCTCTAGACCATCTTGGAAAGATCCGGAACCGTAGTGGCTCACTTGGGCATTAACTGACCCAGTACAATAACTGAGGAGCCACTGGGTTTCGCAGTGGTGCTGCTGCTCCAAAGGCTTGCTTTGGCATGTAGGAGGCCTCAGCAAATGTAGGAAGCCTCTAGGCTCTTCCAGATCAGGATATAGGTGGCTCACTAGGGCGTTGAGGGGCCCGATACATGAGGTAGGGAGCCACCAGTGTGGTACTGGTCCAGAGGCATGCTTGGGATCCTAGAAGTCCCCAGCAACTGAAACGTGGCTCTAGACCATGCTCGAATGGATCGGGGCACAATGACTCAACTGGGCATTGACTGGCTCGGTACAATAAGTTAGGAGCCACTGGGCCATGTAGCTGGGCTGCTACTCCAGAGGCTTGCTTTAGCGTGTATGAGGCCTTAGAAACGTGGGAAGCCTCTGGGATCTTCCCGAACGGATCGGGACATCGGTGGCTCCCTAGGGGGTTGAATGGCCCGGTACAAATGAAGAGGAGCCACCGGCCTGGTACTGGTCCAGAGGCATGCTTGGGATCCTAGAAGTCTCTAGCAACTGAATTGAAGCTTTGGACAATGCTCTAATGGATCGGGACACAGTGGCTCACATGGCCGTTAACCGACCCGGTACAATAAGTGAGGAGCCACTGGGCCATGTATTTGAGCTGCTACTCTAGAGGCTTGCTTTGGCATGTATGAGGCCTCAGCAACTGGGAAGCCTCTAGGATCTCTCCGAACTGATCCAGACATTGGTGGCTTTTTAGGGCGTTGAATGGCCCGCTACAAATAAAGAGGAGCCACCGGCCTGGTAATGGTCCAGAGGCATGCTTGGGATCCTAGAAGTCCCTAGCAACTGAAATGAAGCTCTGGACCATTCTCGAATGGATCGGGACACAGTGGCTCACCTGGGCGTTGACCGGCCCGGTACAATAAGTAAGGAGCCACCGGGCCATGCAGCTGGGCTGCTACTCCAGAGGATTGTTTTGGCATGTAGTAGGCCTCAACAAAGTAGGAAGCCTCTGGTATCTCCCCGAACGGATCTGGACATCGGTGGCTCTCTAGGGCATTGAATGGCCCGGTACAAATGAAGAGGAGCCACTGGCCTGGTACAGGTCCAGAGGCATGCTTGGGATCCTGGAAGTCCCTAGCAACTGAAATATGGCTCTGAACCCTGCTCGAACGAATCGGGACCTGAGGAGCCACTAAGCCTCTTCCAGTCGTGCTGCTCATACGATCATATGGTTGAGTTGGCTTCTCCGGTACATGGGTTGATCTGCTATCTAGAAGCTTTTGAAGAATGGATTTGGTGACATGAGGGGATCCGCATGAACTGGTGCAAATCTAATGGATCTGTTGGATATGAGATCTACTGGTGGCGGATATGCTGCATAAGAGATCGTAGTGGATTTGCTACATAGGAGATCATAGCAGATCTGCTGTATAGGAGGTCTGCTGATACCTGAGCAAACCCTCTGTAAGGAAGTAAGAGAGATACAACTCTGCTGCATAAAAGCTCTAGATGTACCAGAGTAGATCTACTGTAGAGGAGATCATAACAGATCGGCTGTAGAGGATCAAACCCTCTGTAAGGAAGCAGGAGAGGTGCAACTCTGCTGCATAGAAGCTCTAAATGTATCGGAGCGGATCTACTGTAGAGGAGATAGTAGCGGATCAACTGCAAAGGAGATCGTAGTGGAACCTACATAGGAGATATGCTGATAGCTGAGCAAACCCTCTGTAAGGAAACATAAGAGGTGTAACTCTGTTGCATAGAAGCTCTAGATGTATCAGAGCAGATCTGCTATAGAGGAGCTCCGCAAGTATATGAGCAGGTTTGTTACATAGGGCAGCATAGTAGACCGGTTTTTCCAGGAGTCCCACGTACCATATTTGTCAATAGTAGAATGTCGAGCATACATGTTGAGATAAGGAAGCCACGCTGGTCAAGTGATCTTCCCACAGACGGTGCCAAAAAGTGTCAACGGAAAAATCTGCTCGAGGAGCAAATTTTTAATTAACACCCTCAACCCGCTACCCCGGAGGTCACAGCGGGTGGGAGGTACTTCGTGCCATGATTATGTTAAGGTGAAAGCGAGATAGGTGCCATGGTAGGAGAATAATCATCCCACCTATCTGGTGCAGTAGGTTGGTACCTGGCCATCTCTCTAGGTGCCGTCCATAATTCCCCGATCTAGATAACGTGCAAGGAGAGGTACAGGAAAGCTAGGACCAGCGGGGTCGGTGCCTAGCTCACATACATGTATAATAAAGGAGATAGGTAGGAGAAAGATAGTTCTTTTGGTAGAGGTGGACTGACCTAGGGGGAAAAGCATCACAATTGATCACATGCTGAAAAGCCCCTAGGCAGTATCCATAGGAAGGAGAAATACCCTTATTTATATTTATATATCTCGAGAGGTGCTCCGAAGAGCTTACATTAGTATCAACTGAGACCTGGTAGGTCACAGTTGAAGGGGTACCATTTGGTACCGGTACATTCATGGTGAAAATTGACATACATAGTAGTCGATACAATGGTGGTGTAGAGGGAATTCAGGCAGGGTCCTTTTTAAACTCCAGGCGATGGTAAACTCGTGCTGTAGGAGATAAGTAAGTGTTTTTATATACCATAATAGTAAAAACTCTCTGTAGGTGATGGTGACTATGTTTTTGTAAGAGGGGATGAAATCCGTCCTCCAATGATAGACAATGGTGTCTCTCGAGATTTTTGGATCAAATCAAGCATCCATATTTCGGGTTGGAGATTAAAGAGAATGTTGGGCCAGAGAAATGTTGGGGAGTCAACCGAAGAAAAATGTTGGAGAGTGCTATGGTATATTTATATGTTCTCTTCCTTGTCGCATACTCCATTAATTAATTCACAATCAAAGGATCATTGCCTTGGCATTGATGGAGTTGACTATTCTTTCATTAATGGCATTGTGAATGGCCATTAAAGAGTTGACTAATCTTCTTATTAATGGGGCTGATTAATAGGGTTAACTATCCCCAATAATGGTGTTGTGAATACCCAGAGAGGTCAACTATCTTTTCTATCTTGCTGGAGTTAAAAGCTGAATTCATTCCTTTTAGCGCGTTACTCTGATGTACAGATTTGTTCTTGGTGACGTGACGCTTGTTCTACCATACTGGTACCTTCCTGGTTCCATCCTTCTTGCTTGGCAGGTAGGATACATATTCCAGTGTGATCCTGGATTGGTATCACAGTACTTGGGTACATGGTAGATGTCGTGGTACCTAGGTATTGGGTAGATGTCACGATACCTAGGTACCAAGTAGAAGGTACCACGATGCTGGCCTTGCGAGGTACCTGGTAGAATGTGAGATGTGGTGCTGACCTCTTTCCGGTTCATGGTGTCGGGTACCCCTAGTATCTGGGTACTGGTCCCGATCTAGGCTCTATCAGGCTCTAGGTAGATGGAAAACTCTTCTTTGAACCCCTGCCAAAAAAGACTGTTAACACCCGTGTACTACTCGTGCAATCCACCAGATCAGGGGGCTAAGCCTCGGGCATGAACCAACTGCACGGGTACTGCACGGGTCACTTACCAGTGCATAACCTGTGCACATTACACAAATCAGGAAGGAAAATGAAGATTGCATGGGTACTGCATGGGTACCTTACCTATGCTATACCTATGCTATACAAGCATCAGTTAGAGCCATATCAGCATTTTAACCTATTTTTGGAGAGGGTATATAAGGAACCACATCTGAATTTTCAAAAAATGACCATATACCCATTCCATTCACATTTTCTCTCTCTAAATCTCAAAATCAATTCTCTCCCAAATCATCCAAAAACCCACCATTATCTTCATCAATTGCTACTCAAAAAGGTCATTGGAATCAAGCTTGAAAGAAGAAGGTTCTACATGGGTCTCTTCTATTTCTCTCCTATTTATCATTTAATTTCATTTGTTATGAGTAGCTAAATTCCCACTAAGGGATTGATGTGATTCTTATGTAAATTGTGGGTATTGTAATGAACTCTATTTATATATATATATATCAATCTACCAAATATGTTTCATTCAATGTTTTAATTGTTTTCAAAGATGATTTGTTTTGATTGTACACTCCTCTCTTAACGAGTTGTTTGAGAAATTATTTGAGTAGAGAATTAGATATATACTCTATTTGTTTCTCTAATGCTTAATTGAATGGAAGGATTGAACAAGAGCACATCCTTAAGTGAAATCTGGATGGACTAATCCCTATCCTTTTCTAATCTTAAATGAGCAATTAACACTATACACTATAGGATTAGTTGGTTGTGAGAGATTAAGCATTAATTCTATACACTCTAGAATTAGTGATTTTATAAAGATATTAATCCCTTATTTTGATAGATGCACATTCATGAACAATCACTTGTGGGTGATCAATTCTATACACTCTTGATTGGAAACTCATGAGTGATATAGAACTAAACTATACACTCTAGTTTTGTTACATGTGATTAAAGTTCATTAAAGAGAGTTCATCTTGCACATAGTTTACTTTAATGAATCCATCAATTCGTTAGTCATTTATCATCTATTATCACCTTCTATCTTAGTTGTATCTTAGTTAGTCTGCATTTTATTTGCACTTTAGTTAATTCTCAATCATCAACCAATCCATTCAATTCTTGTTTATTGTTAGCATTAGGGTAGAATTTAGTCATAGCTATCGCTCGATCCCTGTGGAACGATACCCATACTTGTCGCATACTAGTTTTATAATTTTTTGAGTGAATCTTGAGATTTTATAAATTTGTTTTGATATTGCATACCAAGACAAAATCCTTGTCAAAAATGGTGCCGCTGCCAGGGATCGGCATACATAGTTGTGTTTTGATTTTTGCTTTAGTTAGTTATTTCTTTTTGTATTGTTTTTGTTTCTTTTACCTCACGGTGGTTGTTTGTTGAATTTTTAGGTGATTAGGTTTACGCATGAGAGGCGTTCACTCAGAGGAACACTTTTTCCTGTTCAAGACAACATCCACGGAATTAGAAGATTGATTACACAGTTTGAGAACAACAATTTGAAGAAGAAATGGCTGAAGAAAATCCACCTAATATGCCAGTTAAGGAACCAGGAACGAATGAGGAAGATTTGGGACTTGCAATTGGGGAGTATACTCTTCCGTTAGTGGGAGATGAGCAACCAACAACTATTTTCTTTGATGACACTGCTAGGCTATATGAGCTGAAGGGAATGAGTGTGAACTTGTTGCCATCCTTCCATGGGCTTCCAACTGAGGATTGTCTTCAATTCATGAAGGAATACAGCGCAGTGTTGAGACATTTCCTATATTGGTCCGGGACAGAGTATTGACAAGGGCACAGCTGCAGATGCATTATTTCCAGTATTGTTTGAAGGACCGTGCAAGGCAGTGGTACATGGCATTGAGGGCGGGGACGCTCACACCATGTCCCCAAGTTTGTAAGGTGTTTTACAACAAGTTTTTCATAACAGCAAAGGTAAGAGAATTAAAGATCAAGATTGCCGCTTTTAGTGAGGAAGGCAGTGAACCATTTCATGAAGCATAGGAAAGATTTCATCTATTGCTCGCACAGGTTCCACCACTCACCTATCCTGAGGAATTGAAGGTCACTTCCTTCTACCAAGGTCTCTTTACTATTACTCAGATGATAATGGACAATGCTTGTGGAGGTACAATTGCCAATAAGAGAGCTCAAAAGGCATATGACATCATGGAGAAGCTGACCCAAAATTCACAACAAAGGTCCTCAAAAATAAGGGGGGGCGGAGAGCTAGAAATTGATGGGAACACCGGAATAGCCATAGAGATGTATAGAATGGCAAAGGAAATGTAGTCAATGAAGGAGTTGATGAAGAATATGTTCAAGCCAACAACCCAAGTTACTCAAATTTCAGAAGATATATTGAATGGAGTTGAGGGATAGTTGGAGCATGAAGAAGCTCAGATGTTAGGAGGATTCCAAAGACAGAGGAATGATCCCTACTCCAACCAATACAATCCTGGGTGGAGGAATAACCCTGATTTCTCATGGAGCAACAACAACAACAGTGCAAACAACCAAGGTTATCAGAACTACGGATACAATAGGTACAACAATCAAGGAGGATTGAGCAACAACCAGTGGGGGAGCTCAAGTAACAACCCACAAGGCAACTTCAACACTCAGACAAATGCTTATCAACCAAAGGTCAGATTACTTGGGGAAGAATTAAGAGATTTTATCAAGGCCACAGATGAGGATTCGATAACCATCAAAAACTCCCAGAGTGCAAATGAGCAAATGTTGAAGAATTACATCCAATCCAATGACCAGAGGGCAAATAACATGGATGCTTCTATTAGGAGATTAGAGACTCAAGTCTCTCAAATTGTAGAGGCCCTGCATAGGCAGGACCAGGGAAAATCTCAGAGCAATAATGAGCACATTAAGGTGATGGAGGTACTTCGAAAGAAGAGTCAGGAATTGGCATAGAGTAAGACAATACAAGAAACCAAGCTGTTGTTGAAGACCTAGTTGTTAACGAAAAAATCCACTCGGGGAGTGAAATTTTGGTTAGCACCCTCGCCGACTACCGGTAGCAGTAGCAGGATAGGTACCTTCGGTGTCGGGTTCTCTTTTTATAATCGAAAGGAAGAAATAATATGATAGAGAAGAGACAAAAAGGACCAGGAGATATAGAAAGATACTGTTGTATTATCAAATAACACTATAACATAATTACAATGCATATACTCTTCTCTTGTTTCTCACACTTTTACACAGGGTGGTGGTGGAGAAAACGTTAATGTCGATAAGTGGATATGTTCTCCCAATGATCGTTAATGAACTTTCACTGGCTTCGGAGAATTTTAGAGAAAATTCTACCAGGCATAAATCTCTTTTTCTTAGGCGATAAAAAGCACTCGAACCCCCCCCCCCCCTTTTCTTTACCCTTCAAGACCGTATATATAGTTCTCCTAAGAATCCCTTCAAAATCTGATCGTATTAATGAGGATTACTGAGAGTCCTTTTTTAGGCGTTGAAAGGCATTGTGTGGGGCTGCGCGGGATTTGATTCCGTTAATTACTGTCTTATTCAAGTTCTGATTTGATTGACCATAAGGTCTCATTAATGGCGTTTTATTTTGGCGATGGAGTAAACTTTCCTTCTTTGTGGAGCTTAGAGGGAAATTCTGAACTCTAGCTGAATGAGGTGCTAGTATATCAGTCTGGTAGAGCTTGTTCTATTTCTTTATGGAATGGTGCTTGTGTCTTCACGATCTTCTTCGTATTGCTTGGTAGGTAAGGTATCCGCCCTGGAGGGGCTACGGATATACATCGAGGTACTAGGTACCAGGTGGAAGTCGAGGCAGCACCAAGACGGGTATCGAGGTACTGGGTGCCTTGATTGATGTCGGGGTGCTAGTCGTGAAAGTTTATCATAGTGCTAGTCTTAAGTCGGTATTAGAAGATTCAGTATGAAGAGGTATTTGCTTTCGTTAGCTCACTGAGCTGATGTACTATCTAGATAGATAGGTAGTCGAGGTCCCGACCTTGTCAAGTATCGGCTCCGTCTAGGTAGTGGTACCGATCTCGCTGGTTACCTGGAATATCTGGATGAATCGTTCTAGGTAGCTCCTCATTGGAAAATTCTCCTTTGGTCCCTTGCTAAAAAACCCTGTTAACAGAAGTCCCCCCTGACTTGAACACCGATATCATGTCGGGGTTGGAGTCAGGATAGATAGCACTTGGAGAATTTTTTGCAACCGTCTTGCAGGAGGGAATCTTCTCTTTGCACGCTGATTTCAATGAGTCTTCCACGTGGCTGACAAGGGTAAGCAAAATTAAAAAAAGGAAATTTTTTAGGGCCCAGGTTTCTCGAAACCGTTCCCTTCATGTCGCCGATTGTCCAGCGACATTGATTACCTTATCTGACCATTACAAGTAACTATCCCTATATAACCTGGCTTCTTCACATTATGTTCACTTAAGCAAACTTTCCTGAACAAGTGTTTCAATAAAAACCTAGCTTCAATCTTCAGAACTTCAACTTTCTCTTTTTGAGTAACTAGACCTCGAATTCGTGAACGTGTCTTCACCTGGTGGTGACAGTATTGAGCAGCTATTTGACGGTGACATGGTGGCCGACTGGAGCCTCGCCCCTATTAAAAGGGCACGTGTTGACAGCGATAGCGGGGATGACGTTCCTTTGCAGCGTCGGCGTTCAAACCGTAACGTTGCAATCGGGACGGGCTTTTTGAACAATCCCGATGCTCCGGTTGATGTTGACCAGGAGTCGAGTGGAGAAACAGGAGCTGCCATCAGGGTAGGTAGAGATCGGGCCGGTGAAGTCATAGACACCGTGGGAGGGTATTCGCCCTTCCTTACTAGTATAGATGCATTCCTGACTCGACTAGCTCCTTGGATAATGTGGGGTACTTGCGAAGGGATTTTAAGATCCCTAAGGATATTTCGATTGTCATTCCCCCACCTGGGTATGATGTGTATACTCCCAATCCCTGTGAACTTCCAATTCATATTGCGGCCTTTCAATAGTAGAGTCAGGCTACCTCTCCATCCTACCTTGCGTAGGGCATTGTATGCTCTGCCGCTTGCCCCTCTTCAACTAACGCCAGGTTTCTGGAGGCACCTGGTGGGGTTCTTGGTATTGTGGAGAGAGCAGTACGATAGAGATAACATTGACTGGGAGCTAGGGCCAGGCGACCTCGGGTACGTGTTCCAGATTGCTACTAATGTCCTGGGTCTAAAGGGGCGATTTTATGCTCGTGCCAAGAATAGTCTGTAGTTCATGGTGCCAGGGGCCACGAAGAAGGATACCTCTTGGAAGGAGGACTGGGTCATCGTCAGAGGCGAGTGGGGTAATTCAGTCCACATTTGAGGAACTGAGTTCAAGGTTCCTACTTGCTTTAATGGGAAACCCGCGTTGGAGAACAGTAAGCTCTCCACTGAATCAGAGAAGATCTTGAAGGCCATCATGGCCCGAAATTATAGTAATATGGAATATCCTATCACGGAGGCCTTTGAAGCAAAGATGGTTGATCTCTACCTCCGCATTTTTGGTGCTCTCCCAGGTAACGGAATTTCTGACTTTGCTTCTACTATATTGCTTCATTGATTCTGTAGATATTGACTCTAGCTATCTTTGCAGTTTCGGCTGTATCTCCATCGGTTCCTGAGGTGGAGCTCGGCCAAGCTGGTGGTACCTTTGATTCCCCTCCAATTTCCCCTGTCAGGCTTCCAACTAGTTCCGGTCTTGATGCAGGGGTTGGCATATCTACTGGATCTGGTAAGGCCCCGGTCGGGGTATCCGGATCACAGGCTCCCCCTCCTCCGATCTTGGCTAGGTCGTTGGAGACTTTTACAGCCAGAGTAGGGAGGTACCGAGGTACTCCTAATCGGGTGCAGGATACGTCACCCATCGAGCCATTTATGTCATAGTTGTTACTGATGCTGATGCTTCGGCCCCCTTTGCCTCCCCCGTTATGGCTACTAGTCACTTTAATCCGGTCGAGAAGAGTTCTGAGCCTGCTATGGCTAGGCGGGGGGGCCTCGGGATAGGCTGCGATTGAGGTCAAAGGATAGCAACCAGGATGAAGTCTTAGCCCACTTTGTTGCATCCTGCCAAGGTCGGAGCTTAGATGTCATGACGACCATGCCTACTAAGCTTATAATTAGAAGGGGATCTGCTCTTCTGGCTGAGGTAAGCTGTCTCATTTTATTCTTCTATCCCATTAAAGTATTGGGGATATCATGACTAATATTTTGTTCTTGGCAAGCGTTTAAGTTTAATGTGGCATTGAGTTAGCAGGTCGGCTCCCTCTTGGAGCAAGTTAGAGGCGCTACTACTGAGCTGGAGAGGTTCAGGGAAGAGCTTGCCAAGGCTGCTAGAGGAGTGGAAGCTTTGAACTAGTTTCTGGATAATGCTAAGAAGGAGGCGGATGAGGCGAATGCTGATAATGGGCGGATGCAGCATGCCTTAGATAGTGAAATACTCAGGTCCCTTCGCCGCAAGGAGGAGAGGGATATCGCGAAGGATAGAGTAGTGAAGCTAGATAAGGAGGTTCAGTCCCTTCGTGATAGCGTGGCCAACCTTGATGCTCAAGTAGACACCACCTTTGGGGATGGCTACTTATTTGCTGGCTACCAGCTGGCTTTAGCCTTCCCTCATCCGTTTGACCTGAGCCTGATCACGGGGTGGAACCGGGAGGAAATTATGGTGAAGGTTGCTGAATTGGCTGAGGGAATGCCCTCCGATATGGCTGGACCTTCCCAGGTTGCTGGGGCCAGTGAAATGGCATGGAGGTGAAAACCAGAGTTCTATCTCCCTTCCTCTACCAAGAAATGTTGGAGCAGATCCCCATTTGAAGGCTTCTGAAACTGGAGTAGCTCAAGCCAAAGGAGGAGTTTCTGCCCTTTCTGCTTCTCCGTCAGAGTTCGTCAAGGAGGTAGGGGATAAGCCTGTTACTGATGATAGGGGGTTTATCTTGCTTATCTCATCCTCTAACCTTGCCCAGGTAGAGGAGGGCCATGCTGCTTCGACCAAGGAAGTTAGAGGAAATTCTGACCAAGCAGCGGTAGGGGAACTTTGGGGCCATCCGTCTCAGGTGGAGATTCCGGTTACGGTGGGTACCAAGGAAGTAGGAGTGGTTCCATCTGGTGCTAAAGAAGGAGAAGCTCTAACTGGCGGAGCTAGAGAGAATATGGCCAATAAGGAGCAGGAGGATGCATGATCCAGTTTGATTCCTTACCCATTTATACCCAGTCAACCTTATCTTCTTGTAGCCTGTGATCGAGGAATGGGCTCCCCAGTTTTAGTAATGAGAAATTTCTTTTTTATTTTTCCTTAGCTTCATGCATGTGTAGTTTATTAAACCCTTGGTTGAACTTCGCCTTAATCTGGAGTAGAGTCCCCAATGCAATTTCGATTCCATAAATACTTGTCCTTGGATGAATCCTGGTACCTAGGTGTAGATTTGGCGATCCACCCTCTATTGGGCCCTATTTAGTGTAGTTGATAACGTGTTTGGTCCGGGTGGGGTACCAAGGCATAAACTGGATATGGACCGTGGTACTTGGTAATCGATATTGCCCCGGTCCATGTTATCTTCTTGATTATCCTGATCAAAAAACCTTATATTTTTTTAGGAATTCCCGCGTAGGAATTATTGGTTTGATTTCTATATTCAACGGTTCTTCCACATGTCAGTCTGAGACAGGTTCGATTGTCTTATGCATTAAACTTTGGAGGCACACGCTTTGCGAAGCTGTCCTTTCCCATACACCGGATGTCGTGTCTCATTAATGACCTTATCCTCTCGTTCCTGCTACTCAATCTATCCTTCTATAAATACTACTACCTGCTTGACAGTTCTTCATACTACCTCTTTACCTTTTTAGTGGAGCAGTAAATCGCAGCTTATCGATCAATGATCGCCCTGTTAGTTAACATTGTTGGAGGAGGAGGAGATGTAACCTCTGTGACTGGCAGGAGGCTTGGTATTGTGGAAGGAGTTGTGCTTGGTGGATTCAACTACTAGAGGAACATGAATGGTGGCGATTCCCAGGATCATGATGAATGGTGGGCTCTGGTGCTGCAGCCTTGCCAATGGTGTAGACATTACCCGAGTGAGTTGCAGCTTCGTGCCCCGTTGCATCTTGGACGTGGGGGGTTTTAGGACTATTCTTATGCCCCCCTTATTTGTGCTGACTCCAACACGGCCTCTGTTCCCTACCTCCAGGGTTCGTGGTAGCATCGTCAACATAAGTTCTAATTAAGATCGATGTCGCTAGGTAGGTAGATTAAGAAAGTAAGCGAGAAGTCAAAGCGGAGCTGGCGTTTCTGAACTTCCAGTTTATTTTCTTGTCATGTTCTCTCTTGTATCTTGTATGTAGCTTAAAATAAGGGCTGGGTCCCCTAATTTGATCAATGAAAAGGAAACCCATTTCCATCTATATCAGTTGACTGAATCCTGTTGCACGCTTCTGATTGTAGCATAAATTTGAGCAATAGTCCCCAACATAAACTTAACTTAATCAATACTTGGTAACGCGAGGAACCTGATAAGAGTAAAAGTAGAGAAACGACAGGTGACCAGTACCATGGTACCTAGTCAAAAAATCTCAGGACCCTTGGTAGCCTGGCAGAAATTTAGTCGAAAGTAGTCCGGGTGCTGGAGATCCTCATTTTTCTAAGGATCCTGGTACTTTAGCGGAGAAATCTGTAAAATTCGGGTACCTCGCACTCCAGTTTTAGGAATCTTGGTTCCTTGATGATTGTAAACTTACCGGCGAATAATCTTGTTGTCTAGGTACCTTGCATCCTTATTTTAGGAATCTTGGTTACCATGGCCAATATTCTAGCGAAACTAGATACCTTGTACTCCCGTTCTAATAATATTGGTATCGTAGCGAATGGACCTGGCGAATCTGGGTACCTCGCATTCCTGTTTGTAGGGATCTTGGTACCTCGACGAATATCGTGGTACCTAGCCTTCCTGTTTCGAGGAAACTAGGTCTCTAGGTGAAATATTCTGGCGAAACTGGGCACCTTGCATTCCTGTTTTTAGGAATCTTGGTGCCTTGGCGAGCAAATTTGGCGAATAAGGGTACCTCGCATTCATGCTCTAGGAATCTTGGTACTATGGCTAACATGAGGGAAAACGTGTTGGCAGCAAGATCCTGGTAGGCGACTAAGGCTCTTTTAGTACAAAATCTTTCTTAGCGGAAGGTAGCGCCTGGCCAAGGCCTTTATCTGGCAGGCGACTATGTCCTTATTAACCAGACTCTTCCTAGCGGGGGATGGCACCCAGCCAAGGCAGCAGAAAGGCCATACGGTCCTTTCTGGTCTTAAGGCGTTCATTGGCGAAAATAAGGCGATCATACTGGCAACAAGATCTTGGTAGGTGACTAAGGCCACTTTAGCACCAAGTCTTTCTTAACGGGGGGTGGTGCCCGGCCAAGGCCTTGATTTGGCTGGCAACTATGTACTTACTATCCAGACCCTTCTCAGCGGGGGGTGATACCCGGCTGAGGTCTGATCCGTCTGGCAACCATACACTTACATACTGGATCCTTCCTAGTGGGGGTGGTGCCTGGCCAGGGCATCAGGAACGCCATGCTGCTTATCCTGGTCTCGAGGAGATCCTCCTAGAGGGATTAATCGGTCTAGGGCAGTATAAGTGCTATGTAGCTCTTCTTATTTTAAGGCGATCCTCTTGGAGGGTTTTGTCCAGTCTAGGGCATCATGAGTGTTATGTAGCTCTCCCGGTCATAAGGCAGTGATCATGGCGGATTCAATTGGCGACATAAAGCAGATAGATGTAGATAAATGCAGACAAAAGTAGATGGAGAAAGAATCCTTCTTTATTGATGATCAAAAAAGAGAACACAAACACTCACAATTACCAACATCTTCTAACATTCGTTTCAGGGTGATCCTGGCTGATTTTCACTGCATGACTTATGGGTAAAATCTCTTGAGGTGATCAGTATTCCAAGTGTGGTCTACAGGGTGTCCATTCATGTCATCCAACTTGTAGGCCCCACATTGGATCACCATTTTGATTAGGTAGGGACCTTCCCAATTAAGTGACAGTACTCCGTCCGACGTCTTCTAGGCATTCTGAGTAACCTTCTAGAGAACCAAGTCCCCTTCTTTGAAGCTTCGAGCTGTTACTTTCCTGTTGAAGTAACGAGCAATTCGGTTCTGGTAAATTGCTACCCTTTCTGCAACCATGTCTTGTTTTTCCTCTAGGAGGTCCAGGTTGGCCCTCAGCTTGTCTTCATTCCCATTGGGGTCGAAAAGCTGAACCTGGAAAGAAGTGAGCCTATGCTCTATAGGAAGGACAACTTCTACCCTGAAAGATAGTGAGTAGGGGGTCTCTCCAGTAGCAGTCCTTTTGGTGGTGCGGTAAGCCCATAACAACATCTGGGAGTTCATCTGCCCTTCTCCCTTTCTTCTGTTGAAGCTTCTGTTAACGGAAAATATGCTCGGGGTGAGAAATCTCAATTAACACCCTCAAGACCACTACCACGGAGGTGGTGGTCAAGGTAGAATGTATTCTAGTCAGTGTTAGTTAAACGTGACAAAGAAGAATACTTTTATCAATACCATCAAAAGAGAATGAACAAAAGAGAACGAAAATGTTTTCTTTATTCTTATTAATGGTGTATCGTTTACAAATATTTCTCAATCGCTCTCAATCTCTCTCGGGTGTAGTAGGGTTGTTGTCGTATGCCTGTCGAAAAGTAGTCTCCCTATTCTCATTCCCTTTTTTTCTATTTATACATAGTTTTATAGGTTAAATCAACTGATTCTTCCCTTGATTTTCTCAGTCTCTCCCCTCCTTATCGGGCGGGATTTCTCGTTTAAATGTCATTGACTTTGAGTTAATAGCCGAATTGAGAATATCTTGGTGGAGATCAGTTTGTTTCCTCTTTGGACTCTAT
Source organism: Dipteronia sinensis (assembly GCA_033220585.1). NCBI lineage: Eukaryota > Viridiplantae > Streptophyta > Magnoliopsida > Sapindales > Sapindaceae > Dipteronia > Dipteronia sinensis. The sequence continues at coordinate 43,875,381 of CM065638.1, read as the reverse complement.
TACTTGTCATGCACGTACGTAATGTTTCCAGATATGATCCAGTGTATCTTTGTATCTTCACAGCATGATCCTTCATAGAGGTCGTTGAATATGGCATGTATGGCGAGGTAGATCAGATAGCCAGGTAGATCAGTGTCTTGGTTCCAGTATTCAGGTGCATAACCTAGCTAGGAGCTCGTTCTGGCCTCCCTTGATTTCTCGGAGCTTGATGCAACCCCCTGCGGATACTCCTCTATGACAGCGGGGTTTAGGCGAGCTTCTGGAGAGGTTGCAAGGTAATCTCAACCTCCGGGGAGCTTCCTAATTTTTGGTTTGGTGACTCAGGCTCGATCTGATCTCGTCTGGTTCTATTCCAGGTGTTTCTAGATCCCGCTTTTATTTATGTGGGGTGGTACCGTAGCTTGACTTTGGGAAGCGTGGTCTCCTGGTGGATGACCTCGGGCCTGTAGTCAGACTAGGAGGGTGAAAAAGTTTCCTTTGGTCCCTAGCTAAATTTGGCTATTAACAGAAGTCCCCTCTGACTTGAACGCCGGTGATTGAGTTTGGGGTTAGAGTCAGATTTCCTGTTTTATTTAGGGAATTTTTCCTTCTTTACCGTTACAAGAATCTTGGGGGAAATCTTCCCATTAATTGCACGAGTGATGTGGCGAGAGCTGACCGGTTTATTCCCAAGTTAATCCGGCTACGTTATGGCAGTTCCTGCGATTCGAGGTGATCTTAATAGAAAATTTCGACGGCCCATGCTGCTGCTTTATTGCCTATTTATACTTGGTTATTCCAACGCCTTCCTAATACCTTTCAAATTTCAAATTTTCCTAAGAAAATCCTTCTCTCAAGCACATCTCTTTTCTCGTTCTTCATCCTCACCGACCTCATTCCATCATGTCGAAAGCTAGTCACGACTCCGTTGACTCCATTGTAGATGGCGATGAGGTCATCAACCTCATCCACAGAAAACGGGCACGAAGGAGCCTAGATAACGATAACTCTCCGCCAAATCCGCAACGTCGGTGGTTGAACATGAACGTGTCCATTGGGACTGGGTTTTCTAATCATCCCGACCATTCTCTGGATTTAGTCGATGAAGATTCTGATAGAGAGGTTGGTGGCGACGTTGCGGGGAAGCGTCAAGTCTCGGCTACTTGTCCTCTTTTGGAGAGGCTTGCCCCTTACGACTTCAGTGTTGTCCCTGATTGTATTGTTGATCCGAGCTCGATTGACCGTTTGAGGTCTAAGTACGGCATTCCTGACAGTGTCTCTATCTCGGTTCCTTCCAAAGGTTACGAGTTCTTCAATCCCTCTAACCGTGTGCTTCCGATTCATGTGGCAGCTTTCGAGAATTGGGTTAGGCTTCCCCTTGATCCTACCCTTCGATGAGCTCTCAACGCCATCCAGCTTACCCCTCTCCAGTTGACGCCTGGCTTCTGGAGGCATTTGATTGGTTTCTTCGTGCTGTGGAGGGAACAATGCCAGCTGAGCAATGTGAAGAGAGAGCCCAGAGCAGACAAGGTGGCCTACCTTTTTCAAATAGGGAGCCTCTCCGGCGCTCCCCGGGGTCAGTTCTATGCAAAAGCCAAGAAAAAGCTCAATTTTATCATTCCTAGGGCTTTGAAGAAAGATCCCGCCTGGAGAGAAGAGTGGATCTTAGCAGGGGGCGACTGGGGGAGCCTGATTTTTTTTGGGGGCCATGAGTTCGAGGTCCCCACTGTAGGGAAAAATCGATATAAAACGCAGCGGAAGAAACGAAAAATAGATTTCGTATGGTTTTAAATTTTTTCTCAAAGTTGAACCTTAACCTTTTAATTAATTAAACTCAAATATATACGGTTAGAGTTAAATACCTCTTGACGCGTGATCTGATTGACTTACGTCGATTGGTAATCCGCAAAATTTTTTCCGATGGCCGTGAACAGTACCCGCGTGAACAGCACCCGCGTGAACAGTGATCGTGAACAGTACCCGCGATAACAGTGATCGTGAACAGTACCCCCCGCTGTGAACAGTGATCATGAACAGTACTGCGAGATCTTCCAATCCGAACACGTACGTGAATTACCTAGGAGCGTGGTCTCCCTTTTTCTTTGAATTGCAAACCTGAGAATGGATGAACAAAGTTTTCTTTTTCTTTTGTTAGTCACAAAACAATCAAAAGAAGACAAAAATTATTCCGGCCACTTTTGAGTTCTCAATCTAATGATCGAAACTCGCGTGAACCTAATTCGATGTTGTACACACAAGCTTATTGATGAACAAGCAATCAGTGTACTATCAATGAATAATCTCTTCTCTCTTTTATGTTTAGTAGAATAAAAATTATCCTTTTCTATGAATTGAGAAGAAGAAGAAAAATTGAATCATTCAATCAACTATGGTGGCCGAATTCTATATGTGGCCGAAATTTTGCTTCCTCTTCTATTTAGGATTGCCGAAATCTTCCTTTAAATGGACTAGGGTTGCCGCAAATCACATACCAAAAAGAGTTTGTGTTGCACCCTAATTTCCATCAACCTTTAGACTTCAAAACCTAATCCAACTCATAGATATTTTTATTCTTTTATTGACTAAATAAAAAGACTTCTTATTTGATTAAATAAATAAAATTAATTATTTATTTTCTTATCAAACAAGTCTTTTACTTTTAATATACTACTACCAGTAGTACAACTTTAGGAAATATATTTCCTGATCAGAAAAAGATTTGTTTCTTAATTAAACAATTAATTAGTAAATTAACTAATTCTTATTTAATTAAAACAATGAAACAAAATAATAAATTAGGTTAATATATACACCTTGCCGCCCCACTTATATAAATGGGCCATATATTATTTTCTTATTTCATTTAATCCATTGGACTTTAAATAAAAGCCCACATGTGAATAAGACCCATTCTTACTAAAGAAACAAGCCCACATGTCTCCTTTTAATATATTAATATAATAGTGCAGCCCATTAATTAAATAATACACATATTATATTCTAGATATATTAAAAACAATTCTAGATGGACCCTTAAATCGGCCCGGTAGAATATATCAAGTGATCCATGCAAATACGTGTGGATTGGGGATCTTGGCGGACTATCTAAATTTAAGCTTCAATAGACACAACCTAATCACAATCAACAAATGATTCACTTAGGTCCAATCTATTAATTTTAACCCATTCCACTAAAGAGCTAAAATTGAACTCTTAAATAAAGATAGAATAAGGAGATGTTTCTCATTCATACCCTAGACAATCTTATAGGAGATGGTGTATTTTCGTGAATAATATCAATAATCGCCCAGAGCTCATAGACCGCCTATAGCTCTCTAAGTTACCATATTTCCTCATATGACCACATTTCGAACTTGGATACTTTGACTTGTCCAGAAGCCATGTTTTCAATAATCATTATTGAAAACTCAACGTTGAGATTTAATATCCAATACCTTAAAACATCCATATGATGATATTATACTCTCATTTAATAAATTGAGCCATGATAGTCCATATCTATAAATGAAGTCCTCTATCGATTAACAAATGTATACCACCAAACTATCGAGGATAGACTATGCTATATAATCGTACTCATTGATAGCTCTAATGATAACACTTGCAACCATAAGTCCATCATTTATCTCAGGATTAAGATAGACTCTCCGATTGTCCTCTTTAATGAAAAGACTTATATCTAGTGACGGTTCTAGATAAAGTATTTCATTGTGATCCAGTTCAATGCACCTAGTGCACTAGATTCTTTTACTCGAAAACCTTTCGATGATTTTAGACTCATCATATTCATTTGATCCCACTCAAATGCTAGTAAAAGAATTCTACAACTTTAACAAGATAGAGGTGCCCAACCTTTAACTTAAGTTGTGAACGTTATTCAAGACTAACTAAAGAATTGTGTCTACCTCATACATATCCGGATGTATGAACAATTCTTCATGTCTCATAGTCTTTTGACCTTATGATTATTTACCTTGACAATTATAATAATAAATGCTATAAGTAATTGTAAGAATCAGAATTCACTTTATTAATATGAGAAGATTGTCAATTACAATATTACACTCTTGCCATTGAGCATAATCCTAACAATCTCCCACTTGCTCTATAGCAAGTGTGTCATATCTCTCATTCCCATGTTCTCTAGATGTCCATCAAAGCTCTTCTGAGGTAGAGCCTTTGTGATAGGATCCGCTAGATTTTCTGCTGACGCGATTTTGGTGATCGTCACGTCTCCCCTATGAATAATTTCCCTCAAAAGGTGATACTTCCTTTCAATGTGTTTACCTCTCTTATGACTTCTTGGTTCTTTCGAATTAGCCAATGCACCACTGTTGTCACAGTGTATAGTGATCTACTTATTCGCACTAGGAACCACTTCTAAGTCAATCAAGAATTGGCGGAGCCAAACAGCCTCTTTGGCAGCTTCGCATGCAGCAACATACTCAGCTTCCATGGTGGAATCAGCAATACAAGATTGCTTGATACTCCTCCATATGATTGCTCCTCTTCCAATGGTAAACACAGATCCTGATATGGATTTTCTGGAGTCAAAATCCGACTGGAAATCAGAATCTGTCTACCCAACGGGAATTAAATCCCCTCCAGAGTATACAAGCATATAATCTCTAGTTCTCTTGAGATACTTGAAAATATGCTTGACTGCCGTCCAATGATCAGGACCAGGTTTTGATTGAAACCTGCTAACTATGCCAACAGCATAACAAATATCTGGTCTAGTACAGAGCATTGCATACATGAGACTTCCAACTGCCGAGGCATATGGAACTCCACTCATGAATTGCTCTTCATGCAGATTCTTAGGTGCTTGACCCTTAGAAAGTTTGATTCCATGTCTAAAAGGTAACATACCTTTCTTGGAATCTTGCATGGTGAATCTAGACAAGATTTTATCAATGTATGAAGCTTGGGATAATGCAATCGTTCTATTCTTTCTATCCCTTATTACTTGGATACCAAGAATATAACTTGCTTCTCCTAAGTCCTTCATATCAAATTGTTTTGCTAACTATTCTTTCATAGATGTCAATACACCTACATCGTTTCCAATGAGTAGTATATCATCAACATAAAGAATGAGGAAAACCAACTTGTCACCTTTGATCCTCTTGTATACACAAGGTTCGTCAGGGTTTTGAATAAATCCAAAACCCTTTACAGCTTGATCGAACCTTATGTTCCAGGATCTGGATGCTTGCTTTAGTCCATATATGGACTTTTACAACTTGCATACTCTTTCTTCTTGGCCTTTTTCAATGAATCCCTCTGGTTGCATCATGTAGATGCTCTCGTCAAGACTTCCATTAAGGAAAGCTGTCTTGACTTCCATTTGCCAAATCTCTAGGTCTAGAGATGCTGCAATGGATAAGAGTATCCTAATGGAATTAAGCATGGCCACAGGTGAGAAGGTTTCCTCGTAATCGATACCTTCTTTCTGTGTATAACCTTTAGCTACTAGTCTAGCTTTAAAGGTTTCCACCTTACCATCCATACCTCTTTTCCTCTTGTATACCCACTTGCACCCAATGGGTTTTATCCCTTTAGGCAAGTCTACAAGGGACCAGACTTTGTTATTGAACATCGATTCAATCTCGGATTGCATTGCCTTTTGCCAATCAACATCCTCCATTGCTTCCTTGTACGTTTAGGGATCACCGTCTTCCGGAAGATTCTCAACAGATTTTCCTAGACCGATATATCTTTCGGGTTGTGTTCTAACCCTCCCACTACGACGAGGAATGGTAGGTTGTTGATCTTGTGTTGGAGTGGAACTTACAATTGGGCTGGGTTGTGAAACCTCTTGTGGAATTGTATCTCCTGACATCTCATTCAGGACAATTCTACTTTTGGGCACAAAATTATTCATATAGTCCTTTTCTAGAAATGAAGCATTTGTTGAAACAAATACTTTTAGATCAGAAGGACTATAGAAATAATATCCTTTAGTTCCTTTTGGATACCTCACAAATATACATGTTTCCGAACGGGACTCCATCTTTTCTGTCTTTCCTTTCAACACATGTGCAGGACAACCAAATATCCTCATGTGTTGTAAACTAGGCTTTCGCCCAGTCAACAATTCATGTGGGATTTTAGGGACAGATTTAGATGGTACATCGTTTAGAATATATATTGCTGTTTGTAGAGCATATCCCCAAAAAAGAAATAGGAAGTGTTGAATAACTCAACATTGATCTAACCATCTCTAAAAGAGTCTTATTTCTTCTTTCTGCTACCCCATTTTGTTGAGGTGTACCTGCTGCAGAAAGCTGAGAAACTATCCCATTATCAATAAGATATTGCTGAAACTCTCCAGATAGATATTCTCCACCACGATCAGATATCAAGATTTTTATATGTTTCTCAAGCTGATTTTCTACTTCAGCTTTGAATGCTTTGAACATATCAAATGCATCCGACTTAACTCTCATGAGATACAAGTAACCAAATCTTGAGTAATCATCTGTGAAGGTGATGAAGTACTCAAATCCACCTCTAGCTTGAATGCTCATAGGACCACATACATCAGTGTGTACTAGTCCTAAACATTCAGTGGCTCTTGCACCTTTGGTATTGAACAGCCTTTTGGTCATTTTACCTTCCAAACAAGATTCACAAGTTGGTAGATCATCAACCTTTAAGTCACTTAAAGGTCCGTCACATACCAATCTTTTAATCCTATTAAGGTTAATGTGACCTAGGCGTAAATGCCAAAGATAGGTTTCATCTTTTGATAATTTTACTCTTTTTTGATTAGGTTCCGTTATTTCTGTGTCTAATGAGTGAGAGATATTTCTATGCAAAAAGAATAAACCGTTTTCCAATGTACCTTTGCAAACAACTTTGTCATTCTTACTAATAATAAAAGTTTTATTAAAAGTAACCGAATATCCAAACTTATTTAAACAAGAAACTGAAATTAAATTCCTCTTGAATTGAGGTACATAATAAACGTCTATTAAATCTAAATGCCTACTAGAATCTAAAATAACTCTAATATCTCCCACTGCACTTGCAGACACTAGCGTTCCGTTGCCCAAGCGCAAATTGACTTCATCTTCATTCAACCTTCTCTTTTCCTGAAACCCCTGCAAGGAATAAAAAACATGATTAGTGGCTCCAGAGTCTATGATCTAAGAATCAGTAGAATCTGCCAGAAAACATGTTTCTAGATAATTAACATTACCTTCTTCCTTCTTTTTCTGGGACTTTGGACAATCTCTTTTCCAATGTCCCTTTTCACCACAAAGGAAGCATTTCCCTTTGATCTTGGTTACTTTCTTGGTTTCCTTCTTGGTAGGCCCAAGTTGCTATTTCTTTTGTTGTTTCTTGACCTTCTTACGGGTCTTAACAGTAGCAACTTTACCAACCAAATGAATCTCTTGACTTTTATTTTTCACAAGGATCTTTTCAGCGCTTTGAACATCTTGCATCAGGCCCTGCAAGGTATATTCATTTTTGTTCAAGGTGTAGTCCAACTTGAACTGATCAAAGGAATCTGACAGTGAGTTAACTACCATATCAATTTTGGTCTCACCATCAATCTCAGCACCATTTAGTTCAGCAATATTGAGATGTGCTATGACTTTCATCATGTGATCTTTCACAGATTGTCCAGGTTTCATCCTAAGATTAATAAAAGCAGTGACTGCCTCTCTCTTAGTCGTCCTAGACCTCATAGCAAACATTTCCTCTAGAGACATCATTATATGAGCAGCAGACTCCATTCCTTCATGTTGCTGTGATCGGGCCAAATATGTACTATATTTAGGCCCTCAGATCCTTACCTTATGTTCTGTTTTCGTGCGTTTTTGTGTCTCTTATGGGTTGTTTTATGCTTATTTGTAGGAAATGATGCAGAGATAGGCTTGGAAGCATATTGTGGTGATTCCAGCAGAAAAGGGGCGAAATCAAAGGCAAAGGAGCACAAACAGGTCTACAGTGCGGGTCCAATGCGGGTCGCAACCGCACTCCAGCCGCACTCATGTGCATAGTCGGGGCAGAATGCAAGTACAGAGATAAAGTGCGGGTACAGTGCAGGTTAGCTAATCGCACTTCACCCGCACTAATGCCAAACCAGAGAAGCTGCTCAGACACCTGACATTAGAGTGCGGGTACTGTGCGGGTCAGCAAACCGCACTCCACCTGCATTTGCACCAAGAACAGAAGAACATAATGGCACTTGACACTAGAGTGCGGGCACTGTGCGGGTCATCAAACCGCACTCTACCAGCACTTGCATCAAGAACAGAAGAGCAGAGTTGCACCTAACATTAGAGTGCGGGTACTGTGTGGGTCATCCAACCGCACTCTACCCGCACTGTTGCTCAAGACAGAAGGTAGATTTTGTACCTGAGAGGGAAGTGCGGTCACAGTGCGATGCCAAGTGCGGGCCAAGTGCGGGTCAACTGCGGGTAATTCAACCGTACTCCACCCGCACTAATGTCCTGATCTGAGAACTGAAGTTGCAGGCAACCCATACAGTACGGGTACAGTGCGGGTAAATCACCGGCACTCCACCCGCACTCCGAGTGCGCTAGTCTGATTTTCAAAGCTTAAGTGACCTATTTTTGTATTTAGTATAAATAGAAAAGTATAGAAACGTTTTAAGGATCTTTTGACTCCGTTTAGGACAGATTAAGCATTCTTAGATCTAGTTTCTCTCTCTACCTCTCATCCTTACATTCTCTACTCAACTTCAAGGAAGTTAGGAGATTGGAGCCACTTCAAGGAAGGAGATGTTCTCCAAGGGTTATTTCTTTCTCCTTTCTACTGATTTCCTAGTTGTAATAAGTAGCTAAATCCCCTCTAAGGGGTTGATGGAGTAGTTAGTTTAATATTGGGCTTGTACATAAACTTGATATTATATTGATATTCATTTCTATCTTCCATTGATCTATTCTTGTTGTGAATGTTTATCATTGGTTTCTTGTGTAGATACATGATCTTTGCAAGATGTCTTTGTATTATGTATGAGTATTGCATCTAGATATACATCCTATTTAGTTGTTTAATGCTCTAAAGAATAGACGGAAAGTCATGAATTCCGACTCTTGAACCGCGGTTTTAATCTAACCTCGATCGTATTTCCGGCACTATACATCCTAGGTCGGAATCCGTGAGAGAGTTAGAAGTCATCACTATACATCCTAGGGTGACTATTTGTAATCGGTTGAGTCAATGTTAGGTAGACGAGCTTCATTTCTAGAATCCGGTAAACAATCAACTCTATACACCCTAGGTTGGTAGTTTACAAGGATTAATCCCTATTAGGTGGTCCGCACTATACATCCTAGGTTGGCCACCTTCTAGGGATAAATAACCGACTCTATACATCCTAGGTCGGTTACCTTGAAGAGCCGTGCTATTGACAAGTTTGTTACATTGCCCAGCATTTGCTTTTGAATCCAGTAACTCCTTAGTTTCCATCATCTATATATCCTTCACTCCATATTCCCCCTTCATTTTATTTACTTATTTAATTTAGTGTTATTTAGAGTTGGTTCACAATCTACATTTTCTCCAATTCATGTTTTGCTAATATATATATATATATATATATATATATCAATATATATACATACCATTGCTTTAGCTTTAACTAATTTGGCTAACTCTGCTCCCTGTGGACGACACCCACTTGCCGCTATATTTATGTTTGCAAACTGATTTAGGCTTTGTGAGGTTTCTTAAAATATTTTTGACGGACTGATCTTTTAAAACGACATAAGGGAAAAACGTAACTGTCAAATGGCGCCGCTGCCGGGGAGCGGCATGTTAGTTTAATTAGTTTTGCATGAGTAAGGCTAGTCTAGTAATATTCCTGCTCTGCCCTATCTGTTTCTCATTTACGATGTGCTATATTTGTTGTGAAATTTTAGGATTTTAGGTATATGCACAGATGAAGATCGTTGAGAGGAACAGTGTTTCCAGTTATCGATAACATCAATCCGTTGGGTAGAAGAATAGAGCAGTTAGAGGGATATATGAACGATCTTAATCAGCATGAGCAGCATGCTAGAGAGAATGAGCAACAGGCTCGAGAGAATGAGGGAAGTGTACATGGGGATGAAGAGCTAGGCCTCACCAGGGGCGAGTACACTCTCCCGTTTGTAGGGAATGTGCCCACTGCCATAGTACTGGATGATGTAACAAGGCAGTACGAGTTGAAAACTATGCACATCAGCCTCCTACCGTCGATTAGTGGGCGAAGTACCGAGGATTTCCTCCAATTTATGAAACAATATGGAGCCACCCTAGAAACCTTCCTTGTAATGGCTCGCCAAGCAGTATTGACAATGGCGCAGCTTCATCTGAGGTGTTTCCAATATTGTCTGAAAGATGCAGCCATGACTTGGTACATGAACTTGAGGCCGGGATCACTGGTGACATGGAGCCAAGTCTGCAAGGTTTTCTTCAACAAGTATTTTCCGTCACAGAAGGCTAAAGACCTAAGGTTGAAGATAGCTTCCTTTGTCGAAGAGGACGGTGAACCATTCCATGAGGCATGGGAGAGGTTCAACTTATTGTTAGCTCAAATGCCACCGCATACATACCATCCAGAACTGAAGGTTAACTCCTTCTATAGTGGACTTTCATCGATAACCTAAATGATGGTGGATAATGCATACGGAGGTACCATTGCAGACAAGAGGGCAGTTGAAGCTTATGACATTCTAGAGAAGATTGCCCAGAACTCACAACAGAGGACATCACATGTGAGGAGGGGTGGAAGAATAGAAGTGGGTCAGGATACCCAAGTGCAAATCCAGATGTCCAGAATGAACAAGGAGCTTCAATCAATCAAGGAGCTGATAACCGGAAAATCAGGGCCCTCCCAAGGAATTAGTCAAGTCATGGGGGAGATTGAAGGGGGAGAAGGGCATTTCAGTCAGGAAGAGCAAGCCCAAGCCCTTGGAGAATTTCCAAGGCAGCCTAGGAATGACCCATATTCGAATACATACAATCCAGGGTTGAGAAATCACCCAAACTTGTCTTGGTCCAACAACAACCACCTAGGAGCAACCACTCACCAAGGTGGCAACAACAATTACCAAGGTGGAAACAACAACCAAGGGTACCAAAACCGGGGGTACAATAGATACAATCAAGGGGGAAATAACAACAATCAATGGGGAGGTTCAAGTAGTAACCCACCATCCAACTTCAATTCCCACCTTCCGCTAGCCAACCAAAGGACAAGTCTCTAGAGGAGATAGTGAGTACAGTTATCAAAACTGTTGGTATGGGGTACGGAAGCCCTCAAGAACACCTTGCATGCCTCTGAGCAACGAATGTCAGCTTACATGCAGTCCAATGATCAGAGAGCCAACAGTCATGGAGCGTCACTGAAGAAGATGGAAACTCAGTTGGCACAGATTTTTGATGCATTAATGAAGAACAAGGAGAAGGCATCAAGCTCCGATGAACATGTTAACGTGTTAGAGGTTGTCCAGTTGGGAAGTGAGGAAACCAAAGCAAGTATGGTAGAGGTCGCGGATAAGGAAGATAGGGGAAGTGACATAGACTCCCCCATTAAACTTGAAGACCCCGGGAGTTTCGTCATAGATGTACAAATTGAGGATTCACCAAAGATAGGAGTGGTCCTTGATATGGGGGCTAGCATCAATATGATGCCATTAGAGGTCTACAAACAGTTGAAGATTCAGTCAATCAAGCCCACCTCTCAGACTCTCATCATGGCTGACAATTCTCCCATCACCCCAGTTGGTATTGTGGAGAAAATTTATGTGAATGTGCACGGTTTGATGGTGCCAGCAGAATTTGTTGTGTTAGATTGCAAAAGAGGAGAATCCAGTGGTAGAGACTGGAAACTACTGTTGGGGAGGTCATTCATGGCCACAGCAAGTATGGTGATTGATATTTGTTCTAGGGACATTTCCTTCAGCTGTGGAGGGAAGAGTGTAAACTTCAAGGTAACATCCCTCGGAACAAGCCAAGTTAGAGATTGTTTAGTCTTGGAGGCACCAAATTCCAGAAAGAAAAGCAGCCGGGTGCTCACCCTTGTGCAAGCCTTTGAGGGTGTCAAGGAGATGGAATTGGGAAACCAAGACTGCATCAAGGAGAGGCAAGAATCAGAATTCAAAGAGGAGGAAGCAAATACTGAACTCTTCGATCAATTAGGTGAGCTTGAACAAGACAACACAAAGCTCAAACTGGAGGTTTATTTGCTGAAAACAGAGAATGTAAAGTTGAAGACTAAATTGCATGATCTCTCATCAGTCAACAACGGGTTAACTGAGCAAGTAGTGGAGCTTGCCACCAAAAAGGAGTTAGTCTCCAAGAACTTAGATGCATTGGCAAAGCTCTCAGAAGAGTTTGAGGAAGACTATGGGAGAAGGACAAGGAAACTTCAACTAGGTGTGGAGGAGTCCGCAAAAGTGGTAAGGGAATTGCATGAACAGTTGAGCACAACAGATGATGAGTTGAAACGGGCTAAGGTCAAGGAGGGGGATTTGATTGAGCAACTCGCCGTGATGGAAAACAATGTCAAATCTCTCAGATTCGGACAACAAAAAGTGGCCCAAGCCAACGATCGAACAGGGAGTTTCCCTAACCGTCCTATTACTTGCTACTTTTGTGCCAAAAAAGGGCACACTAAAGCTTATTGCTTTAGTTTCCAAAGATTAAAAGCAAATAGAGTTAGATCTAGGATGAACCCACCAAAGGTTAAACAAATATGGGTTCGAAAGGACCTAGTGGGACAAATGAGGAGAGTGGGGAGAGATGCAGTGCATAGGCATTTGGCACCGGTTTGGGTGGCCAAGTTGAATGTGCTCCCCATTTCGGTCAAACCTCCTTTGGTTGACCGGGTCCCACTTTGAGTGCATTGCACTCGTTTTTGAATTTATTTTATTGTTTTTATTTTTATTTTTACTTTTCGGATGGTTAGTTTTGTTGTTTTAAACTTTTGAGACTGTTTGAGATTGTTTTGGTGCAGATACAGTTGTATGGCAGAATTCAGGAGTCTGTCCAGGGGAACAGTGCGGTTAGAGTGTGGGTCAGTAACCCGCACTCATCCCGCACTATTAGGGCATCAGGGAATAGAGTGCGGGTAAAGTGCGGGTCAGTCACCCGCACTACACCCGTACTTTTGTCGTGCAGTAGATAGATGCCTGTCGTTCTCTAGGGCTCCACTTGCCACAAAAGAACAAAACCAACTGCAAACTTCAAATTTTTCCCTCTTCCCAACTAAAGGTATTCCGTGTGTGCCACGTTTTCGATTTTTCGGCAACTAAGGTATGGATTCTTACTCTAATTTCATTTCACATATCTCTAATCCAAAACCCTAACCCTCTTTATCACAATTCTTTTGCCTCTTATGCATGAACTTCATTAGTTAGGGTTTTGACCCCTTGTTTTTGCTTTTGCTAATGTCTAAGAGAGTGGATTGATGGGTGTTATCTATTTTGCATGTGATGTATTCATTGTTAAATTGATTTTCTATTGCAATTAGATTTTCAAACTATGAATTGGGTTTATATGGTTGAATGGAAGCCTATACATGAGTTATTGTTGTTGATTCGTTCGATGATGAATTGCAATTTTGAGATGTATACATGAATGGAACTCTGCATTTGCTGGTGTCTGGTGACGAGTTAGAGTGCGGGTACAGTGCGGGTACAGTGCGGGTCACTCACCCGCACTTTACCCGCACTTTATCCTCATGGCAGATTTTTTGTCCTTTCAAATTCCTGCATCATAACCTCTTGTTTCTTTTATCTAAATATTGCCTTAAAACTGTGTTTAATGTGCAGATGTCAGGAAGACCCAGGAGAACGCCTAGGCAAAGCAGTCAGGGTTCCGAACGAAGACCGAGGAGAGGACCCCAAGTTCCACCACCATGCATCAGGCACCCGGATTTCGAGGAACGCTTAGAATATTTCAGGGAGCGAGACATAGTGGTGGAGAGGGGGATAGCGGTTGAAGAACTGGAAGGCACCCTAATTCCTCTAATGATTGAAGCAAGGGGATAGGAAACCTTTGTTAGCCCCCCCCCCCCCCCCCCCCCCCCCGATGTATTATCGACGTGTGGTCGAAGAGTTCTTTGCTGGGTTGGTACCTGAAACTTTTCAACGCTCTTTTTCGGTTCTGGTCCGTGAGGTAGAAGTCCGGATGACTATAGCGGACATTAACAGGTATTATAGGACTGAGCTTCCAGTTGATCTCGAAGCAGTCGGACGTCTAAGGCAAGGGGTGACTTGGAGCGAATTTTTTATGACCCAAAATGTGGACTTTGCAAATCAGTTAGTGATCCGTCCGATGATTTTTTGGGTGGCCCCTGATCACCGTATGAAGCACACCAACTTAAGGAGTGAGTTGGGTTTCTGGCATGTATTCATATCACATTCCTTGATCCCTAGAAAGCACAGGACCTCAGTGAACTTCAATACAGCCATGATCCTGTACTGTATACTGCAGAATCAGTTGGTCGACATCGGCTTTCTGATCAAGAGAGAGATCCTTGAGATTGGAGGGGTCAGGGTGGACAAGCAGCCACTCATCTTCCCTAGCCTCATCACCGCATTCTGCAGAACTGCCGGAGTAGATTTTGGATCCGATCCTTTCGAATGCGGTTTGGGGCCAGTTGGGCGATTCACATAGAACGACCAGGTCAGAGAGCGGGACCCCTCTAGTGTCAGGGTTCGAACAGGGAGGAGGAAACCTGCTCGAGAGGGCAACACGAGCAGGCAGTCAGGAAGACATCCCGAAACCACCAGATGTGGAGCCGGTTTACATCGATTATGGTGATTATAGGCCCGCTGCTTCTTCACCCCTGTAGGAGACGTATGGAGAGGTCCCTTGGCAGACTTTGCTTACCAGGATTGGAGAACCTCAGGACCGAGGTTGCCAAAAACAGGAGGCAGATCACTGAGAGCAGGGCGGAAGCAAATGAGTACTTCACGGACATTTGGGGCAACCTCACGGACATGAGGGAGGCACTCAGTCTTCCGGGTTATCCACAGAAAAAGAAAAGGCCAGCTGTGTTCTCACCTCCTTCAGGGGGTCCAGACATTGACCCATATGGGGAAGAGCTCAGAGCTACTATGGAGAGATCCAGGAGGGAGCAGAAAGAGCGGATCAGATCAGAGATCGACCCCAAGGGCAAAGAGATTGCCAGCGAATCGGAGAGGGAGTTTTCCGACGATGATTGACCATCCATTCTTGTTCTTTATTATTGAACAGAACTTTTATTGCTTGTATTTGTATTTGTATTTTCTTTTAAACAGCTTAGACTTATTTTTCTTTTCTTTTCGCATTTAATTTTCGTTGGTAGAGTTGTTGTGTGGTTTTAAGCTAGGTTGTACATCTTTGGGAAGCACACAACAACACGCATGGACATCGACCGATCTTCCTTCTAAAGGGAGTTTTCTACCTTCGGTTTTGTACTTAAGTTTTTAATAAATGCGATTTAGTTTTTGTTATGATGAATGATCTTGGTCGAATGTATGTCTAGATTCGGTTTGGGGGTGTTGATCCCTCATTCCGCCATTTATTGCGATTATGCTTATTCTTTCCCACAATGGGGACATTGTTGAGTTTTGGTTTGGGGGTGCATCACGCCTCCGCCGTGTACAGTTTAGTGTCCAATTTTTCAATTATGTCGCTTGTCCATTTTTCAAAATGTAATCCATTATGGGTATGATGCCTCTAGAGTGTGTTTTTGACGAGTTTCTTATATGTGCTCTGACATTGTGATATAGTTTGGTGCCACTTGAGGCTTAGCTTGCACCATCATGGGTTAGTCCCACCCGTTGGTATGAAGTATTGGGGACTCATTGTTCCCATGTCTTGTTCTAATAGTGGAGATACCCGTGAGATCACAAACACAAGCACTAAAAGTGCGTTTTCTGAGTGCATTATTGATTATTCTTAAACACGCCTCTCGTCATGTATGTCATGTGCCATAGGACTTGCATTATTTTGTGAATGCGTGATGGATGTTTTCATTCCCTTTTTAGATGGTTGGAAGTGATAGTAGGGAATGCATGTTTATTGAAGTACCTCTATAGCCTAAACACCACTTACCATATTGTGTGTTCCAAAACCGATTTGAGGCCAAACACTTACCCTTTCATTTGGTACCACATTCAACCATATACCCAATAGCCTAAACACATGCCTACTCTTGTACTAATCATGTTAGGATGGGAAATGATAGTGAAAAAAAGGGTTAAAATAGGTCCTACAGTGGGTAAAATGAGATAGATGTTGAAAATATGAAAGAAAAGGGTAAGTTATGCACTCTAAATGCCTAAGAAAGGGAAAATGGTAACAACTCAAATGGAGTACAACATTGTTATTTGGAAATTGTTAAAAGAAAAATTTAAAGAAAGATTGTACTTGAAGTGCCATAATGACAGTGTTTTATGCTAAAAACGCCCAAACGGAATGCAAATGTTGAGGGCAAAATGTGGGTTAAATGGTTTCCTAGAGGGTTGCATTTAAAGCAAGAAAAGAACATGGTGTGGTAGTAGGGATATATTCTAGCATGATTAGTGAGTTTGAACTCCTAAATTTCCATATTTTTTTGTGTAAACTCATTCATCCCCACAGCCACACTATAACCGGTTGAAAAGCCCTATTTGATCCATGTAAGTCTAGTTTGGGAATGTAGGTTGAAGCACGATCTTTCGCATACATGGCATGGTGACTCGTTCCTAGGATAGTTCATTGCTTAAATCTTATGCAGAATCTTCTTTGCATACTTGTTGTGTGGAACTTAGGACTCTTGAGGAAAGAAAAGAGGGAATCCATGTGAGCTTTAGAATTAAAGCGAATTATGTTCAAGGTATGGGAGTAAGTAGTCCTAAATTCATGAATGCCTTTAGGTGTGGGATTCATGTTCGTACGAGCCTCCCTTGGGTGTCTCCAAATTGCTCTTGATCTTGTGCATATGTTTTTCTCCTCTCTATCACATCTATTTGTATCATATCACACATGGGACTTGCGACAATATTGATGTATTGTTTAGGTATATAGAAATTACTTTCAGCTGGCGTCTTACTATTTTGAATAGATTTGCTCGAGGACGAGCAAAGGTTTGGTTTGGGGGTGTTTGATCGGGCCAAATATGTACTATATTTAGGCCCTCAGATCCTTACCTTATGTTCTGTTTTCATGCGTTTTTGTGTCTCTTATGGGTTGTTTTGTGCTTATTTGTAGGAAATGATGCAGAGACAGGCTTGGAAGCATATTGTGGTGATTCCAGCAGAAAAGGGGCAAAAGCAAAGGCAAAGGAGCACAAACAGGTCTACAGTGCGGGTCCAGTGCGGGTCGCAACCGCACTCCAGCCGCACTCATGTGCATAGCCAGGGCAGAATGCAAGTACAGAGATAAAGTGCGGGTACAGTGCGGGCCAGCTAACCGCACTCCACCCGCACTTGCACCAAGAACAGAAGAACAGAATCGCACCTGACACTAGAGTGCGGGAACTGTGCGGGTCATCAAACCGCACTCTACCCGCACTTGCATCAAGAACAGAAGAGCAGAATTGCACCTGACATTAGAGTACGGGTACTGTGCGGGTCATCCAACCTCACTCTACCCGCACTGTTGCTCAAGACAGAAGGTAGATTTTGCACCTGAGAGGGAAGTGCGGTCACAGTGCGATGCCAAGTGCGGGCCAAGTGCGGGTCAAGTGCGGGTAATTCAACCGCACTCCACCCGCACTAATTTCCTGATCTGAGAACTGAAGTTGCAGGCAACCCATACAGTGCGGGTACAGTGCGGGTAAATCACCCGCACTCCAAGCGCGCCAGTCTGATTATCAAAGCTTAAGTGGCCTATTTTTGTATTTAGTATAAATAGAAAAGTATAGAAATGTTTTTAGGAGCTTTTGACTCCGTTTAGGACAGATTAAGCATTCTTAGATCTAGTTTCTCCCTCTACCTCTCATCCTTACATTCTCTACTCAACTTCAAGGAAGTTAGGAGATTGCAGCCACTTCAAGGAAAGAGATGTTCTCCAAGGGTTATTTCTTTCTCCTCTCTACTGATTTCCTAGTTGTAATGAGTAGCTAAATCCCCTCTAAGGGGTTGATGGAGTAGTTAGTTTAATATTGGGCTTGTACATAAACTTGATATTATATTGATATTCATGTCTATCTTCCATTGATCTATTCTTGTTGTGAATGTTTATCATTGGTTTCTTGTATAGATACATGATCTTTGCAAGATGTCTTTGTATTATATAT
Source organism: Dipteronia sinensis (assembly GCA_033220585.1). Lineage (NCBI taxonomy): Eukaryota > Viridiplantae > Streptophyta > Magnoliopsida > Sapindales > Sapindaceae > Dipteronia > Dipteronia sinensis. The sequence goes on along the minus strand of CM065638.1, from coordinate 43,857,143 downwards.
GAGTATTGCATCTAGATATACATCCTATTTAGTTGTTTAATGCTCTAAAGAATAGACGGAAAGTCATGAATTCCGACTCTTGAACCGCGGTTTTAATCTAACCTTGATCGTATTTTCGGCACTATACATCCTAGGTCGGAATCCGTGAGAGAGTTAGAAGTCATCACTATACATCCTAGGGTGACTATTTGTAATCGGTTGAGTCAATGTTTGGTAGACGAGCTTCATTTCTAGAATCCGGTAAACAATCAACTCTATACCCCCTAGGTTGGTAGTTTACAAGGATTAATCCCTATTAGGTGGTCCGCACTATACATCCTAGGTTGGCCACCTTCTAGGGATAAATAACCGACTCTATACATCCTAGGTCGGTTACCTTGAAGAGCCGTGCTATTGACAAGTTTGTTACATTGCCCAGTATTTGCTTTCGAATCCAGTAACTCCTTAGTTTCCATCATCTATATATCCTTCACTCCATATTCCCCCTTCATTTTATTTACTTATTTAATTTAGTGTTATTTAGAGTTGGTTCACAATCTACATTTTCACCAATTCATGTTTTGCTAATATATATATATATATATATATATATATACATACCATTGCTTTAGCTTTAACTAATTTGGCTAACTCCGCTCCCTGTGGACGACACCCACTTGCCGCTATATTTATGTTTGCAAACTGATTTAGGCTTTGTGAGGTTTCTTAAAATATTATTGACGGACTGATCTTTTAAAACGACATAAGGGAAAAACGTGACTGTCATGCTGTTGCAACACGTCAGAGATAGTGGCCATAATGTAACATTTTGCCATATCATCAGAAGTCTTCCACTGCTCATACTCATCTCTTTGCATCACATTAGATTCATTATTAGGAAGGGGTGGTTTATGAGTGGTCAGAACAAACTTATGTTTTTCACTTTGCAGCAACAACCCAATTTTCCTTTTCCATGTTACGTAGTTATCTCCAGTTAAGGTATTATCTTTCAGGATGTTCATAAGTGATGGGGTCATGATTTCTTATTAAAAACAAAAACATATATAAGTAAATAATCATGATAATAGCACTTTTAAAAATTTATCTTGAATTAAAATAAATAATTCAATCATAAAAATTCAACGGTGATCCAACACCCATAAATATTACGCCTCCTTTGGGAGTTCGCACTATTTACTAGTTAGACTAGGTCCCACCTAATTGTTAACATAACAACCAGCGTTTTTAATTTTAGCCTTGTAATTTTTATTAACAAGAACTCTTGGAAGGATATTAATAAAATTACATTGAGTGTGTTACCAAGATATCGACCCTCAATTTTCTCTCACGAAAATCCCTCCTTGGGGAGTAGATTTTGTTTAAGTCAATTGACTAGTCTATCCTTGTAAGGAAGTATATTGTTAAATTCCATTTATGGACGCCCCTTGGGGGGATTACCAAAAATAATAAAACTCAACTAATCTTGGAGGCCATAGGCGTTCTTGCACACCTTCTCCCACTCAATTATTTAAGGCGTGTGATTAAATCCCAAAGAATGATTTTTACCAAGTTATCTAGATGCCAATTAGATACCTAAATCATTCAATGCATGTTCATACCAAAAGAGATATATGAGTGGCACTCCTATTCTAAAATGTCATGTTATCATACAACAACAAATATTGTAATATTTAAGCAAAAATTAAATAGCAACAATTTTGGCCCATCATAGAAAAGCAAGTAAATTACAATTGTTAGGAATACAAGATCTTCAGGTGGCCATCAACCATACGCTCATCCCTCGGCCTTCTCCCATGGACGTGCACAGCCCATAACCCCACAAAGGGGCTGCCTTGCGCAGCCCATAAGGCCACACAAGGCTGCCGTGCGCAGCCCACCAAGGATTGGGCTTGCCATGCACAACCCAATCCAGTCCTAGGGTGCGCACGGTGCTCGTTCTCGGTTCCGGTTGCTTCATTTTTCTTCGTGTCTTCGAATTTTCAATACCCGAATACATTACATCATATTACGAATAAATTACTGGGGCAAATGTTTTTTTATTTTTTATTTTACTGCAGTAAGATTTACAAAAAAAATACTGCACCTGATTACAAAAAAAATACTGCACTTATTTTACATACAAAAACATAAAACCCTAGCAACTACCAAGAAGGAATTATGGCGATAATAGACCACCCTTCTTGATACAAATCCGAAACAAAAATTACATTGAAATTCTAGGACCAAAATCGAGCAATAACAATTCACTTTATAAAACATATATAAATCCATACATTCAACATGTAATTATATATGCGAATACCTAGAGTGCCATCTCTTTCTAAAACATGTATAATCACAATAAAAAAGAAATAGATTCACGTATATATACGTTAATTAATTAAAAGGTACAACCAAGGCTTTGATACCAATTGTAGGGAAAAATCGATATAAAACGCAACGGAAGAAACGAAAAATAGATTTCGTATGGTTTTAAAATTTTTCTCAAAGTTGAACCTTAACCTTTTAATTAATTAAACTCAAATATATACGGTTAGAGTTAAATAACTCTTGACGCGTGATCCGATTGACTTACTGTCAATTGGTAATCCGCAAAATCTTTTCCGATGCCCGTGAACAGTACCCGCGTGAACAGTGATCGTGAACAGTACCCCCGCCGTGAACAGTGATCGTGAACAGTACCCCGACATCTTCCAATCCGAACACGTACGTGAATCACCTAGGAGCGTGGTCTCCCTTTTTCTTTGAATTGCAAACCTGAGAATGGATGAACAAAGTTTTATTTTTCTTTTGTTAGTCACAAAACAATCAAAAGAAGACAAAAATTATTCCGGTCACTTTTGAGTTCTCAATCTAATGATCGAAACTCACGTGAACCTAATTCGATGTTGTACACACAAGCTTATTGATGAACAAGCAATCAGTGTACTATCAAAGAATAATCTCTTCTCTCTTTTATGTTTAGTAGAATAAAAATTATCCTTTTCTATGAATTCAGAAGAAGAAGAAAAATTGAATCATTCAATCAACTATGGTGGCCGAATTCTATATGTGGTATTATATAGGTGGCCGAAATTTTGCTTCCTCATCTATTTAGGATTGCCGAAATCTTCCTCTAAATGGACTAGGGTTGCCGCAAATCACATACCAAAAAGAGTTTATGTTGCACCCTAATTTCCATCAACCTTTAGACTTCAAAACCTAATCCAACTCATAGATATTTTTATTCTTTTATTGACTAAATAAAAAGACTTCTTATTTGATTAAATAAATAAAATTAATTATTTATTTTCTTATCAAACAAGTCTTTTACTTTTAATATACTACTACCAATAGTATAACTTTAGGAAATATATTTCCTGATCAGAAAAAGATTTGTTTCTTAATTAAACAATTAATTAATAAATTAACTAATTCTTATTTAATTTAAACAATGAAACAAAATAATATATTAGGTTAATATATACACCTTGCCACCCCACTTATATAAATGGGCTATATATTATTTTCTTATTTCATTTAATCCATTGGACTTTAAATAAAAGCCCACATGTGAACCAGACCCATTCTTACTAAAAGAAACAAGTCAACATGTCTCCTTTTAATATATTAATATAATAGTGCAGCCCATTAATTAAATAATAGACATATTATATTCTTGATATATTAAAAACAATTCTAGATGGACCCTTAAATCGGCCCGGTAGAATATATCAAGTGATCCATGCAAATACGTGTGGATTGGGGATCTTGGCGGGCTATCTAAATTTAAGCTTCAATAGACACAACCTAATCACAATCAACAATTGATTCACTTAGGTCCAATCTATTAATTTTAACTCATTCCACTAAAGAGCTAAAATTGAACTCTTAAATAAAGATAGAATAAGGAGATGTTTCTCATTCATACCCTAGACAATCTTATAGGAGATGGTGTATCCTTGTGAATAATATCAGTAATCGCCAATAGCTCATAGACCGCCTATAGCTCTCCAAGTTACAATATTTCCTCATATGACCACATTTAGAACTTGGATACTTTGACTTGTCCAGAAGCCATGTTTTCAATAATCATTATTGAAAACTCAACGTTGAGATTTAATATCCAATACCTCAAAACATCCATATGATGATATTATACTCTCATTTAATAAATGGAGCCATGATGTCCATATCTATAAATGAAGTCCTCTATCGATTAACAAATGTATACCACCAAACTATCGAGGATAGACTATGCTATATAATCGTACTCACTGATAGCTCTAATGATAACACTTGCAACCATAAGTCCATCATTTATCTCAGGATTAAGATAGACTCTCCGATTGTCCTCTTTAATGAAAAGACTTATATCTAGTGACGGTTCTAGATAAAGTATTTCATTGTGATCCAGTTCAATGCACCTAGTGCACTAGATTCTTTTACTCGAAAACATTTCGATGATTTTAGACTCATCATATTCATTTGATCCCACTCAAATGCTAGTAAAAGAATTCTACAACTTTAACAAGATAGAGGTGCCCAACCTTTAACTTAAGTTGTGAACGTTATTCAAGACTAACTAAAGAATTGTGTCTACCTCATACATATCCGGATGTATGAACAATTCTTCATGTCTCATAGTCTTTTGACCTTATGATTATTTACCTTGAAAATTATAATAATAAATGCTATAAGTAATTGTAAGAATCAAAATTCACTTTATTAATATGAGAAGATTGTCAATTACAATATTACACTCTTGCCATTGAGCATAATCCTAACACCCACAGTTTTTAGTGACAAACCATCATGGGACCGGGAATCCCTGCCATATGAGTATGAAGCTGTTTTGAAGGCTATTCTAGCAAGGAACTACTTGAACCTGAAGTACCCAACCGCAGAAGCCTTCGATCCCAGCAGGGTGAATCAATACCTACGGATCTCTGATGCTATTCCTCGTAAGTAACACTGAATCGTCTTGCTTTGTCTTGTTGACCAGCTCAATTCAGACGTTCCCCTTTTGTTTTGTTTACTTATAGTTTTTATTGTTAAGCCAACTTCTTGCGAAGCTCAGCAGCTCTGCCAAGCTCGCACTCCTCCCCCATCCATCAGACGGACACGGGGGGCTTCCCCCGCTACCTCTGAGAAGGAAAGGCTGATTGTTTCGGCCGGGATTACACCTGCTCCCAATCCATTGCCTTCCCAGGTGAAATCCAAGATGGCTACCTTCACGTCGTGGGCTTCCAAAGCTGATAAACAGAGGGGCTCCTGTTTCCCTGGTAGATGGCATTACTGCTCATGTTTTTTCTGCTCCCTCTGCTGCTACGGTTTCCCCACCTGCTCATCTAGTTGATACCATTGTGATTCCAACCCCCCGAGCTTCGGAGGACTTTGAAGCGGGTGTCACAGGGATTCCTCCTAGCCGATCTCGCCCTCAGTCGATCTCGACAGGGCAGGACGAGGTCTTGGAACAGTTTATCGCATCCTGCTCGGGTGGCGGGCTCTCTGGGATGGCCTCGATGCCCGTTAATGTCTTTCTCACCAAGTGGTCTACTGTCTTAGCTAAGGTAATTGTTCTTTCTCTGTATTACTTCTGAGACTGCCAACTTAATCGGTTTCTAACCTTGGCTTTGTATCTCATATGCCTTCAAGTTTAATGTGGCAATGTGCCACCAGGTAGCCTTCCTTCGTGATCTGGCTACTAAGACTGAAGCCGAAGCTGAGAGAGCCATGAGATTACTTAAGTGGGCTCAGACATTAGTACAAGAGATGACCTCCAACCAAGGAAAGATAGAGACCGAGCTGGCCGAGCTTTGTTGTGATTATGTGAGGACGAAGCTGTCCTTTGATCAAGAAATTCTTCAACCTACCCTACAGGCCAAGCAGAGAGATTCTTGGAAAACTGAGGCTAAGAAGTTGGACCCGAGAATCAAGATTTGATTGCTCAGGTAGCCAAGCTGCAAGCTGATGCGGAGACCTCCTTTAGTGATGGATATTTCTATGCTTCCTCTTAGGTTGCAGAGGCTCTCCCCCTTTCCTTTAATCTATCATCCATCGCTGGTTGGGATAGAGAGGAGATAAAGACTAAGGCTGCTAAGTTGTCTAGCCCTGACAATTATGAAGCAAATCCCTCTAACCAGGTAGGAGATGCAAAGCAGCCCGTCCAGGCAGATCCTCCCCTTCCTTCTCCCATCTTTAGTGCTTCAGGTCTTAGGGAATCTTCAAATAAGGTTCTGCCCGTGCGGTCCAAAGGAGATCAACCAAGAGCTAGGGAAGGAGCAAGGAGCCCGTCTGAGGGACCCTCTGAAGTGGAAATAGAGGTCGACAGGAGCCAGTCGGGATCCATGGCTGCCCTTCTTGATTCGGCCATCCCTCCTGAGGTCATGGTAGTGATCAATGAAGTCTAGGAGGAGGATCCTGTTGATCAGCAGGAGGAACCTCTGAAATGGGAGATGGTTGTCGAGGGTAGCCAAGATGGGCAACCACCTGTTTATGATTGGCTTTGATTGTCCGGAATAGGGGGTGGGCACCCCGTTTTACTCATGATTAGTTTAGTTGGTCTTTAATTTTGTAGCCCAGATTCAGGGGTTGGGCTCCCCGTTTGATGGATGTAGCCTTACTGGGGGATATGCTCCTTTGTTATCAATGAGAAACTGATATAACTTCCTTCATATTTGTTTTGATTGACCTTGATTATGATCTTCCATCTCGATTGAAAACCTCTTGCTTTATTCCTGATCCTAACTATGAATCAAACCTGCATCTTTGATGATGATTTGTTCATACTTCAATCTGGCTTCGCAGGGAACTCTTATCATGATTATCTTAGTCCTGTGAACGAAACAAATATTTATGTTTAAATCAGTTTCAGGAGAGGTAACCCCATCGAGGCATCATGAGGGATGTCTAGCTATTTCCTGATCTCGAGATCTGGATGTCAACTATGCTTTTACACTCAGACCTTTCTTGGGGGTGGTAGCCCGACTAGGGTATCAGGAGGGTTGTCTAGCTATTTCCTGGTCTCAAGGTCTTGATGGCAACTATGCTCTTACACTCAGACCTTTCTTGGGGGTGGTAGCCCGACCAAGGCATCAGGAGGGCTGTCTAGCTATTTCCTGGTCTCGAGGTCTGGATGGCAACTATGCTCTCACACTCAGAGGTCTGGATGGCAACTATGCTCTTACACTCAGACCCTTCTTGGGGGTGGTAGCCCGACCAAGGAATTATGAGGGCTGTTTAGCTATTTCCTGGTCTCGAGGTCTGGATGGAAACTATGCTCTTACACTCAGACCCTTCTTGGGGGTGATAACCCGACCAAGGAATCAGGGGTAACGAGGGGGCTTCCCTGGCTAGTCCCTGGTCTCGAGGTCCTGCTGGCAACTATGATTTTACGCTTGGACCCTTTTTGGCGTGGGGTGGTGCCCGGCCAAGGCATCAGAGGCAACGAGGAGGTTTCCCTGGCTCACCTCTGGTCTTGAGGTGATGATGTCGAATTTTCCAGTCGAATATGTAGATACTAAGGTTGAACATAATCGGAGATAAAGAAAAAATGCATACTTTATTGATGATCGATATGTAGTACATCATTATTAAGGATTTTATTAAAACCTAAATGGGGGTAGTCTGCTTGACAGCTCTCTGCTCAGGGGTAAAATTTCCTCAAATGATCTGCGTTCCAGGTGTGGTTGATGGGTTGTCCATTCATGTCTTCGAGTTTGTAGGCTTCATAACGAGCAATTACCTTTATCAAGTATGGCCCTTCCCAAATGGGGCCTAGGACTCCATCTGACCTTTTCCTAGTATTTGAGGTAACTTTCCTTAGCACCAGATCCTCTTTTTTGAAATTTCAGGCTCTGACCTTTCGGTTGAAATACCTAGCGATCTTGCTCTGCTAGATTGCTACTTTCTCAGCTAACCGGTCTTGTTTCTCTTCTAGGAGGTCTAGGTTTGCTTAGAGCTTGACTTCGTTGCTTTCTGGTTCAAAATGTTTCACCCTGAATGAGGTCAATTTATTCTCGATGGGGAGGACAACTTCAACTCTGAAAGCCAGGGAGTAAGGTGTCTCCCCGGTAGCTGTCCTCTTTGTAGTTCGATATGCTCAGAGGACCTCGGGCAGTTCTTCGGCCCGTTTGCCTTTTTTCTGCTGTAGTTTCTTCTTTAGAAGCTTCTTGATAGTCTTGTTGGTGGATTCCACCAGCCTGTTGGTCTTAGGATGGGCTACTGAAGCGAGTCTGAGGTCGATTCCCAATCCTTTGCAGAAGTCTTTGAATCTGGGGTTGTCAAACTGCTTGCCTAGGTCGGCTACAATGATAAGAGGGGTCCTGAATCTATAGACTACTTTAGTTTTGATGAACTTGGTCGTATTCTTTTCTGATATTCGAGAAAGAGGCCCTGCTTCAACCCATCTTGTGAAATAATTGATAGCCACGATAGCATATTTTACTTGTCAATGAGCGGTGGGAAGCGGTCCAATCAGGTCGATCCCCCACATGGCAAAGGGGTAGGGTGAACTGAGAGAGGACAGTCTCTCTGGTGGCAAGTGGTTCAAGTTCGAAGTCCTTTGACATGGCTCGCAAGATCTTACAAAGCTTCTTGCGTCTTGGTGGATGGTCGGCCAGTAGTACCCCATACGGAGCACTTGATACGCCAAAGCTTCTCCACCGATGTGGTTCCCTCAATCCTCAGAATGAACCTCTCTTAGCGCCCATTTAGCTTCATCAGGATGTAAACATTGAAGTAAGGGGAGGGATCTACCCCTCCTGTTGAGGTACCCGTCTACAAGGCAATATCGGACAAAGAGCCGTTTAATTCTTTGGGATTGATCGGGCTCCTCGGGAAGCTTTCCCTCTTGGAGGTAGGCAATGATCAGGTCCATCCAGCAAGGCTGACGATCCAGGGAACAGATTTCCTTACTTGCGGCTATGCTTGGTTGGGAGATCACTTGGAGGGGAACTCCCTGTGGTAAGCATTGGCCTCCATTTGTGGCTATTTTGGCTAGAACATCTGCACGGTGGTTTTGGTGTCGAGGCACATGATCGATCTTGAATCCCTTAAATTTATTTTTAAGCGACTAAGCTAGCTTTAGGCAAGCGGCTATGTTATCTCCCTTTGCCTGGTATACCCCAGGCACCTGATTGACAACAAGTAATGAGTCTCTCTTGATTTACAGGTAGTCGGCCTCCAGTTCGATGGCAGCCTTTATCCCAGCTAGAAAGGCTTCGTATTTTGCTTCATTATTTGTGGCTTTAAACTCGAATCTGAAGCAGTGAAAAAATTCAGTCCCCTCCGGGTCTATTAAAACTACGCCAGCTCCCCCCCAGCTTGCCCAGATGCTCCATCTATATAGAGGGTCCAGGACTTGTAGCCTTCTGGCCAATTATAAATCTAGGAAGTCTTCGCAAGGATCTCATTCGGTGCTGCGGGATTCACTTGGCCTGGGAGTGCTGAAAACTCTGCAACGAAGTCTGCCAAAGCCTGCGCTTTAATCGTGGTCTTGAGCTTATATTTTAAGTCGAACTGAGTAAGCTCTAGGGCCCATAAGACTAGCCTTCCGGATACATCCGGTCTTTGTAAGAATTGGGGGAGAGGTTGGTCCGTCACCACTACTATTGAATGAGCTTGAAAATAGGGACGGAGCTTTCTCGCCGAGGTCACCAGAGCATAAGCGAGCTTTTCCAGGAGAATATAATTTTTCTCTAACTTGGTTAAAGCATGACTCATATAGTATATGGGCGTTTGAATCCTGTCACCACACTCCTTGGCCAAAGCTCCGCTTACTGCAGTTTCTGAGACGGCCAGGTAGATTTGCAGCTCCTCTCCAGAATCCGGCTTGACAAACAATTATGGGCTTGTTAGGTATTTCTTCAAGGCTTGAAAAGCTTGCTCGCTCACTCTCCGGGCTCCATTTCATGTTTCTCTCTTGCTTGATGGCTTTGAAGAACGGGAGGCACTTATCGGTGGAGTAAGAGATGAGCCTGTTGACCGCTGCTACACGACTAGTCAAAATTTGCACCTGTTTGAGTGATGTGGGGGATTCCAAGTCCAAGATAGCTTTGATTTTTTCTAGGTTGGCCTCTATGCCTCTCCCATGAAAAATGAAACCTAGAAACTTCCCCCATGTTACCCCGAAAGCGCATTTGGAGGGGTTCAACCGCATCTGGTTTTCTTTTAGGATAAGAAAGGTCTTGAGAAGGTCTTCCTGATGTCCTTCTGCGGTTGGTGATTTTGTGATCATATCGTTGATGTATACCTCCATCGTCCTTCCGATCTCGGGCTTGAACAGCTTGTTAACCAGCTGCTGGTATGTAGCCCCCGCATTCTTCAAGCCAAACGGCATTACCTTGTAGCAATACAAGCCTTGCCGAGTAACGAAGCTTGTCTTATCTTGGTCAGCTGGGTGCATCTTAATCTGGTTATACCCCGAAACCGCGTCCATGAAACTAAGAAGTTTATTTTCCGATGTGGAGTCGACTAGCTGATCGATCTTTGGTAAAGGAAAGCTGTCTTTTGGACATGCCCAGTTGAGGTCGGTGTAATCGACACACATATACCATTTTCCATTCACCTTCGTAACCATGACTACGTTGGTGATCCATTCGGGGTAGCGCACTTCTCTGATAAACCCTGCCTTGATCAATTTGTCTACTTCTTCCTGCACCACATCGTTTCTCTCAGCGTTAAAGTGATGACTCTTCTGTTTGACGGTCTTGACTGTTGGATCTACCGCTAACCGATGGGCGGCCAATGATATCGGGATCCCGGGCATGTCATCGTGGCTCCAAGCGAAGATGTCGTTGAATTCTCTAAGAAGCCCAATCAAGCCTTCTTTCACTTCTTGTTCGAGGGTAGCTCCGACCTTGACGACCTTGGAGGGATCATCATTTCTAATGGGTATCTTCTCTAGTCTATCTACGAGTTTCCCGCTGACCTATTCCTTGCTCTGTTATTCCTAATAAGGGATATTGGGTTCACTCTCTGGATGCTTCGTGGGCTCCATATCTTCCTGGATTATCCGGGATGCCTCCATGTCCTGGATTGTTGTAACCTGTATGAACTGTTTTGCTAAAGCTGTAGGATTGGCGGATACTGCGTAGCACTTCCTAGCTACTTACTGGTCTCCGCGTACCTCTCCCACTTTGGTTCCCACTGGGAACTTTAGGACATTGTGGTATATAGACAAGACTCCCTTCAAGGAGGACAGGAATGGTCTCCCTAAGATGGCGTTGCAGGCCGATGGGGTGTCAACCAAAACAAAGTCAGTTATAATATTCTGTTGGAGAGGTGTGGTTCCAACGATCACTGTGAGGTTCTTCGATCCCACTCGTATGATCAAATCCCTAGGAAATCCATAAAGCAAAGTTGTACAGCTATTGTAACACCATTGCTTCAGGTTCAGTTTTTCCAAGGTATCTTTGAAGAGGATATCTACACTGCTGCCCATATCAACAAGCACGCGATGGATCATGCAGTTGGAAATCTGTATCGTGATCACCATGGGATCATCATGAGGCTGCACGGTGTTGAAGACATCTACTTCAGTGAAAATTATCTGTGCTGACTGGGAGAGCTCTGTTTGGCTTTGGCTGACCTTGAAGATACCCCGACCTTCTTCTACACGGGGAATCTTCCTTGCATGGTTTTTCCTGGAATTATTTGAGATACCCGCCAATGTGGGACCTCCGCTGATGGTATGTATCACCTGCATCTGTTGCATTAAATCAGTTTGTTCCCCTTTTCTCTTCTCCGTGTGTTCACGGATCTCGGCTTGTACATCTCTTCAAGTCTGAATATTGTATCTGACCTGCTGCAAGAACTCAATCAAACATCCTCCCCTTATCAGGGCTTTGATCTGGTTGCACAAATTATAACACTCAGACGTGTTGTGGCCCACATCTTCATGGAAGTCGTAGTACTTATACTGGTTCCTTCTATCGACGGGGGCTTCGTGGGTGTGGGCTTTTGGAGTAGCCTCTTATCCCATATAGCAAGGTAGACAGTTTCCAGGGAGGCGTTCAGGGGGGGGGGGGTGTAATAATCATACCCCTTCTCCCCTCGCATTATGAGGGCTACGGTCCTAGGAGGCGAAGCTCGCGGAGGGGTTCGTCTTGCTGCATATCTTTCTTGCCTGAGCTGAGCAGCGGGGAAATGGTATGTCGATCTATTGGGAGGTTTGTTCTGATTTTTCTGAGCTGGCTCAGATTTGGGAGCTTCTTTTTTCTGACGCTTTGTCGTTCTCATATCATCGTGTTCCATCTTGACTTTGAGCTGTTCATCGATCTTGACCTGCTCAAGATCCTGATCGTAGGCCTCCTGGTAAGTCTCTGGAGGTCTCTTGGCGAAGGAACAAAAAAGCTTTCCAGCCCACAGGTTCCGTCTGAAATTGGCGAGAGTCTCTTTCTCGATGAAGACTCTCATCTGTATGACTTTTTTGTGAAAAAATTCCACGTACGATCAAAGTGTTTCACCCCGCTCCTAAATTACATATTGGAGGTTTCTGGGATCTTTGGATGAGGTTTGACTCCATGGAACTGCGAGTAAAAATCCATTGATAACTTTATGAAATAATCCACTCTACTAGCAGGCAGCTTCCTGAACCAGGTCTTCGGGTAGTCGGTTAGGGTCGTTGGGAACATCCTACACATAGCTGCTCTGGTAGTATTCTGGACCTCCATCTGTTGGACGAAGCTCTCTAGGTGACTTAAAGGGTCTTCCGCTCCAGAGAACTTATCTGTTGGCATTTTTAATTTTGGTGGGAGCTCTGCTTCCCGGATCCTCCTTGTGAAGGGAGCGTTCATCTCGCTTAATGGATCCTTCTTAGCCTCCTTGTTCTTTTTATTTCTTATCAAATGTACCTCTTTCTGTAGCTTTGCCAGCTGATCCCTCAGTCACTTGTTCCCGGGATTTCTTTAAATTGACCTCAGATTCTTCGCTGTCAGATCCCTCCGATGAACTGGCGACCTCTATCCGATCCTCTATATGGGCGGGATCCACTCGGGAGGTTCGTCGGCTTCCTTCCTCTTGGGCCCGGACTTCTCTTCTTGAGAACATCGGGCGAGGTGCCTCTCGTTGCTTCTAGGTTAATGCATCTGCTGCTAATTTAACTAACCAGGGCTGGTATTGTGAAGGTCTTCTCGAAAAGGGACGCATGGGTCCTAGCCTATCCCGGATTGAAGGTTGGGGCCCAGTCCTATCTCGAGCTGGCTCTAGAGGAGGAGGTCCCAGACGGTCGAAAGCAGGTGGTTTGGTCCCTGGCCAGCTCGGCTCTCCCTGATCATTTGGGTTTGTTGGTCGGATTGTGATGCCTTCGGCGAGCAACGGAGGCGAACAGTTTACACGAAGGCTGCCGCTTGTTGGTCTAGCGCGACCTGGCTTATCATAGGGTGGCTAAAAGCCCACGCCTTAGTCGTCTGGATCGGAGCTTGACTGCGATGTCCAGACATTTTCCTTTTTCTTGGGGCTTTTCGAGTTGGGATCACCGAAGGTTGTTCCGAAGCTCCGTGTTGTCCTACGGAGGAGCGGAGCCTCATGGTTCCTGTTGAACAAATAAAAATGCAAATGGTTGATTTGATTTACTGGGTATGGGTGTTTCCCAGAGACGGTGCCAGAAATTGTTAAAGGAAAATTTGCTTGGGGTGAGAAATCTCAATTAACACCCTCAAGACCACTACCACGGAGGTGGTGGTCAAGGTAGAATGTATTCTAGTCAGTGTTAGTTAAAAGTGACAAAGAAAAATACTATTATAAATACCATCAAAAGAGAATGAACAAAAGAGAACAAAAATGTTTTCTTTATTCTTATTAATGGTGTATCGTTTAAAAATATTTCTCAATCGCTCTCAATCTCTCTCGGGTGTAGTAGGGTTGTTGTCATATGCCTATCGAAAAGTAGTCTCCCTATTCTCCTTCCCTTTTTTTCTATTTATATATAGTTTTGTAGGTTAAATCAAGTGATTCTCCCCTTGATTTTCTCAGTTTCTCGCCTCCTTATCGGGCCGGATTTCTCGTTAAAATGTCATTGACTTTGAGTTAATAGCCGAATTGAGAATATCTTGGTAGAGATAAGTTTGTTTCCTCTTTGGACTCTATTACTTGTTCTGCACGTACGTAATGTTTCCAGATATGATCCAGTGTATCTTCGTATATTCACAGCATGATGCTTCATAGAGATCGTAGAATATGGCATGTATGGCGAGGTAGATTAGATAGCGAGGTAGATCAGTGTCTTGGTTCCAGTATTCAGGTGCTTAACCTAGCTAGGAGCTCGGTCTGGCCTCCATTGATTTCTCGGATCTCTATATGACCCCCTGCGGATACTCCTCTATGACAGCGGGGTTTAGGCGAGCTTCTGGAGAGGTTGCGAGGTAATCTCGACCTCGGGGGAGCTTCCTGATTTCAGGTTTGGTTACTCGGGCTCGATCTGATCTCGCTGGGTTCTATTCTGGGTGTTTCTGGAGCTCGCCTTTATTTCTATGGTGTGGTACCGTAGCTTGACTTTGGGAAGCGTGGTCTCCTGGTGGATGACCTCGGGCCTGGAGTCAGACTAGGAGGGTGAAAAATTTCCCTTTGGTCCCTAGCCAAATTTGGCTATTAACAGCTTCTTCTTCATGAGCCTCTTGATAGTCTTATTTGTGGTTTCTACCATGCCATTAGTCTGAGGGTGTGCTACAGATGCGAAGCGAAGTTCAATCTCTAGACTCTCGTAAAATTCCTAGGAATCTGGCGTTATCAAACTGCTTACCCAGATCTATGATGATGACCATCGGGGTACCAAACCGGCAAGCCACATTTTTCTTGATGAATTCTGTTGTATTTGCTTCAGTAATTCTGGAGATGGGTGCTGCTTCCGCCTACCTGGTGAAGTAATCAATAGCCACAATCGCATGCTTCTGCTGACCTGGCGTGGTTGGGAGAGGTCCGATCAGATCTACTCCCCTTAAGGCAAACGGATACGGCGAGCTGATGGTAGATAATCGTTCTGGAGGTAGGTGATGCAAGTTGGCCGTTTTTTTACATGGTTCACAAGACTGCACGAATTGCCTTGCATCATGGTGCAAGGTTGGCCAAAAATATCCCATGCGCAGCACTCGGTAAGCCAATGCTTCACCCACGACATGATTTCCACGGTCTCCTGAATGCACTTCTCTCAAAGCCCAGTTGGCATCATCGGGATGTAGGCATCTAAGCAAGGGGAGTGACCTACCTCTGTGGTAAAGGTGCCCCTCTACCAAGCAGTATCGGACCAAGGTTCTCTTGATCTTGCGAGCTTGATCAGGGTTTTCAGGGAGCTTTCTTTACTGAAGATAATCCGCGATAGGATCCATCCAGTATGGAAGTCGTTCCACGGGGTTGACTTCCTTACCTTCAGCTATGCTTGATGTAGTGATTACCTTGAGCGGTACTCCTTTCGGCAGTGCTTGTCCTCCACTTGCAGCTATCTTGGCTAGGACGTCAGCTCGATGATTCTGCTGTCTAGGTATCTGCTCAATTCTGATGCCTTTGAAGCGGGGTAACAGCTTCTGGACCTTCTCGAGGTAGGTTGCCATGTTATCCCCTTTGGCCTGTTATAGACCCATTATTTTATTAACCACCAGCTGCAAGTCACATTTGGCAAGGTGGTAATCAGCCCCTAGCTCTACTGCTGTTCTCATTCCTACTAACAAGGCTTCATATTCAGCCTCATTGTTGGTGGTACTAAACTCGAATCTGAAACAGTGACAGCACTCGACTTTTCCTAGGTCGGTTAGAATGATCCCACATCTGCTTCCTGCTTGATTCGATGCCCCATCGGTATATAAGATCCAGATTTCTCGATTGGTAGGCCAATCCGCAGGCTCTTGCTCCTTCTGAGGAGATTGATTCAAGCTCAGGGTAGCATCCTGATCGGGGATTGCACTGAATTCTATCACAAAATCCACCAAAGCCTGGGCCTTGATGGTAGTCCTGGCTTTATACTTAATGTCGAACTGGGTGAGCTCGAGGGCCCACAGCACAAGTCTTCTCGATACATCCTGCCTTTGAAGAAATTGACGCAGAGGTTGATCGGTGACTACCACGACTATGTGAGCAAGGAAATAAAGGCGGAGCTTCCTGGCAGTAACTACCAATGCGAAGGCGAACTTCTCCAGGAGAAAGTAGTTCTTTTCTGATTTTGTTAGGGTGCGGCTCACATAGTAAACAGAGCGATGGACCCCCTCTCCGCATTCTCTTACTAATGCCTCGCTGACAGCGGTTTCAGATACCACCAGGTATAACTGTAATTCTTCTCCCGGTACCGGGCTAGCTAGCAGAGGTGGGCTAGTTAGCAGGGGTGGGCTAGTGAGGTACCTCTTCAATGATTGGAAAGCCAACTCGCTGTCCTGATCCCATTTCATGTTCTTCCCTTGTTTGATTGCCTTGAAGAACAGGATACACTTCTCAGTGGATCGTGATACACTTGTCAGTGGATTGTGATATGAAGTTGTTCATGGCTACAATATTTCCAGTCAAACCTTGCACTTGTTTGAGTGAGGTGGGAGACTCAAGATCTAGGATGGTTTTGATCTTCTCGAGATTAGCTTCAATCCCTCTCTCATGGATCATGAACCTGAGAAATTTCCCAGCTGGAACTCCGAAGGCACATTTAGTAGGATTCAACCTCATCTGATTTTTTCTGACTATCTGGAAAGTCTGGCGGAGGTGGTCCTGGTGATGTTCAGCTACCTGAGACTTCGTGATCATATCATCGATGTATACCTCCATTAACTTTCCTATCAATCCCCTGAGTAAACGGTTGACCAGGCGCTGGTAGGTTGCCCCAGCGTTTTTGAGCCCGAAAGGCATGACCTTGTAGCAGTACAGGACTTGCCCGGTTATAAAACTGGTTTATCCTGGTCAGTCGGGTGCATCTTAATCTAGTTGTATCTAGTTGTTACCCGCAATTGAATCTACCAGTCGGTCGATTTTCAGTAGCGGGAAGCTGTCTTTCGGGCAGGCGCGATTGAGATCCGTGTAGTCAACGCACATGCGCCACTTCCCATTTGTTTTGGTCACCATGACTAAGTTGGCAATCAATTCGGAGTACCGAGACTCCCTAATGAATTCTGCCTTTAGTAGTTTGTTTACCTCCTCTTGTACCGCAACATTTCTTGCTTGGTTGAAATGCCTTCTCTTCTGTTTGACTAGCTTAAAGGTGGGATCTACCGCTAACTTATGAGCTGCTAAAGTGTTCTATACGTCCTCTTCTAACTCTTCTGCAGGATGGCCACTGGCCCATCCCTTCTCTTTCTTCTCCCTGATCTCTATATCGGAGAGCTCTGGCGTGGATTTCTTCCCGACTAAGTTCATTTCATCTTCAAAATCTTCCTCTGAGGACTGGTAATCTTGATTAAGGGTTATCTGTACACATTGCTTGGCCAGCGTTGCAGGGCTGGTTGACACTACATAGCACTTGCGTGCAGCCTGCTGATCCCCATGCACTTCGCCCACCTTGTCTTCTACTGGGAATTTCAGGACGTTATGGTATATTGACAGGACCTTTATGAGGGCAGACAAGTAGGGTCTTCCTAGGATGGCATTGTAAGCGGACGGGGTGTCTACCACAACGACGTCTGTCATCAGGTTCTGCTGGAGTGGCGCTGTTCCTACTATTACTGGTAGGATCATAGACCTAGTGGGAATCAGCGAATCTCCCGTGAACTCGTATAATGGGGTAGTGCAGTTGTTGAAACAAGGTCTCTTTTGATTGAATTGCTCCAAAGCACTCTTGAAGAGAATATCAACGCTGCTACCTGTGTCAATGAAGACACGGTGGACCAAGTTGTTGGCTATTTGAACAGTGATGACCATGGGATCATCATGAGGCTGCACAGTGTTGTATACATCCTCTTCTATGAAAGATGATTTGTGCAATAGGAGGAGACTGAGGTGATCCTCTAGTAACCTTGAAAACATTCTGGCCCTCTTCTACTCTAGGAACTTTCCTGGCATGGTTCTTTCGAGCATTGTTGAAGGTTCCTGCCAAGGTAGGACCCCCACTGATGGTGTTGACAATGTGGATCTGCTCCATCAGATCCTTCGCTTTTGCTTTCGTTCCTTCTTCATATGCTTTAATATCTGCCTGAACCTCCTTCCCGGTACATATGTTGTCGCGTACCTATTGGAAGAATTCCTCTAAGCAACCTCCCCTAACAAGGGCTTCAATCTGGTTCCTCATACTATAGCATTCAGAGGTATTATGACCTACATCCTCATGGAAGTCACAATACTTGTAGCGGTTCCGTTGATCGACTGGTGCCTTTATTGGACATGGCTTCCTGAGCAGTTCTTTGTCGCGGATGGCGAGGTAAATAGTCTCGCAAGATGCATTCAGGGGGGTATAGTAGGAATACCCCATTTCCTCTTTGTCTATCTGTGCTACCTCCATGGGTGGAGGTGTAGCTCTGGGTGGAGTCCGCCGAACTGGATACCGGTTCCACAGAGGTTGGTAGGGTTACGACCGGTACGTAGATTTGTTTGGAGATCTGTTCTGATTTTTCTGAACCGGCGCAGGCTTGGGTGCCTCCTTCTTTTGGAGCTTGGCAGTTCTCATATCATCGTGCTCCATCTTAACTCGGAGCTGTTCATCTATCTCGACTTGCTCTAGAGCTCTATGGTAGGCCTCCTGGTAGGTCTCCGAGGGATGTTTAACGAAAGATCTGAACAGTCTGCCTGCCCAAAGATTTCTTCTAAAACTGGCCAAGGTCTCCTTCTCCTCGAAGACCCCCATCTGGATTACTTCTTTGTGGAACCTCTCCACGTAGGCTCTGAGTGATTCACCCCGCTCTTGGATCATGTATTGGATATGAATGGGATCATTGGGGTGAGGTTTGATGGCCTGAAACTGGGCACAGAAGTCAGTAGTCAATTTGGTGAATGAGTCAACGCTCCCATCTAGTAACTTCCTGAACCATGTCTTGGCATAGTCCGTTAGCGTGGTCGGGAACATTCTGCACATAGCGGCCCTGGTAGCATTCTGGACTTCTATCTGGTGAACAAAACTTTCTAGATGGCTCATGGGATCCTCGGTCCTAGAATATTTGTCAGTTGTTATCTTGAATTTGGGAGGTAGTTCTGCCTCCTAGATCCTCCTAGATCCTCTTAGAGAAAGGAGCATTCATCTCTCCCAAGGGGTCTTTCCGATTTTCCCGGTGCTTGCCCTTCTTCAACTCTTGGATTTCTTTCGCCATTCTGGCAACCTGAACTCGGAGACATTTGTTGCCATCATTCCCATATTCCACCTCAGAGTCACTGTCGTCATGCCCCTCCGATGTCGCAGAAGCTTCATCCTAATTTTCTCCCTATGGAGGGTCTTCTCCGGCGCCCTTGTTACTACCTCCTGCCACTGAAAGAAGGCGTCCTCTGGTCGCTTCCTTTTGAGGCTATTTGGAATAAGCTTCTGGTTGGACCAGGTGGTAGCGCTTTCTAGGCGGGAGATCGATGGCGGATCTCGCACGCAGGGGTTGATAACCTGTAGGTTACCCTGGAACCTGGGGCATGGGCCCGAGCCTATCGTGGACCGATTGTACTGGGGCATGGGCCTGAGTCCATCATGGATTGGTACGGGAGGTGGTGGTCCCAACATATCGAAAGGAGGTACTCTGGTACTTTACCGATTGGCATCTCCCCTGGGATCTAGTACCTCGGGCTAACTGGTACTACCTTCAGTGACCATTCGGAGGCGAATGCTCTATATAAAGGCCGTGACCTACTGGTCTAGATTGGTAGGTCCAGTTTCCGGGGTATTAGGTACCTGGGGGGTAATCCGCGCAGTAGCTGACGGCTTCGAGGCGGGTTTGCGACCCTTTCCCCCCTTCTTCGGCTTCTGACCCTTTCAGGTTGAAGCGTTTGACTGATGTCCCGACGGATCAGGATGATCCTGAGAGTATCGGAGCTTCATTTTGATGGTATAGCATGAAAACGAGGCACATTGGCTTTCTTTTGAGGGTATGGTGTTTCCCACAGACGGCGCCAAAAAGTGTTAACAGAAAAATCTACTCGGGGAGTGAAATTTCGGTTAGCACCCTCGTCCACTACCGGTAGCAGTAGCGGGATAGGTACCTTTGGTACCGGGGTCCATTTTTATAATCAAAAGCAAGAAATAATATGATGGAAAAGAGACAAAAAAGACCAGGAGATATGGAAATATACTGTTGTATTATCAAATAACACTATAACAGAATTACAATGCATATACTCTTCTCTTGTTTCTCACTCTTTTACGTAGGGTGGTCGTGGAGAAAACATTAATGTCGATAAGTGGATATGTTCTGCCAATGATCGTTAATGAACTTTCACTAGCTTCGGAGAATTTCTGAGGAAATTCTACCGGGCATAAATCTCTTTTTCTTAGGCGATAAAAAATACTCGAAATCCCCCCCCCCCCTTTTCTTTACCCTTCAAGACCGTATATATAGTTCTCCCAAGAATCCCTTCAAAATCCGATCGTATTAATGAGGATTACTGAGAGTCCTTTTTTAGGCGTTGAAAGGCATTGTGTGGGGCTGAAGGCGCGGGATTTGATCCCGTTAATTACTGTCGTATTCAAGTTATGATTTGGTTGACCATTTGGTATCATTAATGGCGCTTTATTTTAGCGATGGAGTCAACTTTCCTTCTTTGTGGAGCTTGGAGGGAAATTCTGGACTCTGGCTGAATGAGGTGCTAGTATATCAGTTTGTTAGAGCTTGTTCTATTTCTTGATGGAATGGTGCTTGTGTTTTCACGATCTTCTTCATATTGCTTGGCAGGTAAGGTATCCGCCCTGGAGAGGCTCCGGATATACATCGAGGTACTAGGTACCAGGTGGATGTCGAGGCAGCACTAATGCGGGTATCGAGGTACTAGGTGCCTTGATTGATGTCGGGGTGTGCTGGTCATGCAAGTTTATCATCGTGCTGGTCTTAAGTCGATATTAGGAGATTCAGTAGGATGAGGTACATGCCTTTGTTAGCTCACGGAGCTGATGTCCTATCTAGATAGATAGGTAGTCGATGTCTTGACCTTGTCAAGTATCGGCTCCGTCCAGGTAGTGGTACCGATCTCGCTTGTTACCTGGAATATCTGGGTGAATCATCCTAGGTAGCTCCTTGTTGGAAAATTCTCCTTTGGTCCCTTGCCAAAAAACCCTATTAACACTAGTGAATGAAGAGTTAGATGAGTCAAGTGATGCTAGTCCATTAAAGCTAGAGGATCCAGGTGATTTCATCATTCCAGTCACCATAGGAGAGTCAGAAAAAATGGGAGCAGTGCTAGATATGGGATCTAATGTCAACATGATACCCTTGAAGGTATATAGGCAGTTGAAGCTACAGTTTGTAAAGGCCACTTCGATAGAACTCAAGATGGCAGATAACTCTCCAAAGACTCCTTGTGCAGTAATTGAGGATGTACAGCTGGACATCCATGGACTCAAAGTTCCAGTCGACTTTGTGGTGTTGGAAGTAAAGGATGATGAATCCCATGAGAAGGAATGGAAGTTGCTTCTTGGAAGATCATTTATGGCCATAGCTGGGATGGAGGTGAATGTAGTTTCTAGGCATTTATCCTTCAGTTGTTGTGAGAGCAAGGTCGAATTCTATGTTGACCGGCCCGATGAAAGACTCCTTGAAGGATGCTTCGTTTTAAAGGTGCCAAAGAGCCACAAGAAGAAAAATAAGGTTTGTGACATTATGATAGCCTTTGAAGTAGCATCTGAAATAGAGAAAGAACATCAAGATGGAGTCCAAGAAATGTAGGAAGAAAAGAAGATGGAAGAAATAATTTTTGATGATAAGATGCTTGAAGAAGAAGACAAAAGCTATGAGCTTGAAGGAGAGAATAAGAAGCTACAGTTTGAGGTAAAACTTCTTAAGGCGGAGAATGGGATTCTTAAGAAAAAGGTACAAGAATTTTTAGCCTTGAACAAGGTATTAGTGGAGCAACTCGAGAAGGTTGAGGAAGAAAAGAAGTCCACTTCGAATGACCTAGTGGAGCTAGCCAAATTCTCTGAAGAATTTGAAGAAGAATATGCTAGTAAGACTAGGAAGTTGATGCTAGAGGTGGAGCAAAAAGCAAGTGCCTTGAAAGATATCAAGGAACAATTGGACAAGAAGGAAGAACAGTTGAAAATCGCCAAGATCAAGGATTATGACTACTTAGTCCAACTTGACAAAGTGGAGAGGGAAGTGAAGACCCTTCAATGGAGGCAACACCAAGGGCCTCAAGACAATGACCAAAGAGGGAGTCTTTCTCATCAACCGTTTTCTTGTTTCTTTTGTTCTAAGAAAGGGCACATTAAGGCCTATTGCTTTAAATTCCAAGAGTTTAAGAAAAACCAAGCTAGGTCTGGGAAGAACCCATAAATGATCAAGAAAGTTTGGATTAGGAAAGACCTAGTAGATGAAGTGAGGACTAAGCGGAAGGGAGTTTTAGGAAAGTCCTTAGCACCCCTGTGGATAATTAAAAGAAATGGACTTCCCCATCCGGTAAAACCGCCTTCGGTTGACCCAAGTCCCACCTTGCATGCATTGCATTGATTAATTTTTAGGTGTGGGTGGACTTCACAATTCATTTTCTCATTCATTTTATGCTACCTTTATTTTGAATTAATCTCATGAACTTTTTAAGGTGTAGGTAGTTCTGAGTCTAGTGAAAATTTATTGTGAAATCCTTAAATGTTTTAGTTATTAAAAGTTGATTGTTTGAGTGTTAGTGATTAAAGTAGCTATTTGACGAACAAGGCAAGTGTAGTTTATGAAATGATTTTTCATGTGTAGGGAATCCACATAGGGCCGAAAATTCAAGAAGGGCAAAGAAAAGGTGTAAAAGGGTAGCAAAAAGGGTCAGTACATGGGTATCTTACTCGTGAACTACCCATGCATACACCTGTGCATCGAGAAAGTGCTGAACTTGGAGTGCATATGCACGGGTGACTGCACGGGTAACATACCCATGCTACACCCGTGCAAACGAGTGGATACAAGCCATTTTAAGGAATTTACATGGGTAAATGCACGAGTAACTTACCCGTGCTATCGAGCACCTATATATATATATATATATATGATGTAGTTTTCATGGTAGGGCTCACTACTCAAAACATACAAATCTCTCTCCCTCCTCTCTTGAAAACCCTAAGGTATTCCGTAAAACCCACGTTTCAATTTGTAAGTGCCTCACTTTATGATTGGCTTATTTTGTTGACAAAATCACAATTGGGGTTAATCTTTGTAAAAGGGTAGATTAGGAATTGAAGATATTTCCTTTGACTCCAAGTGATTCAAGAATGGTAGATTACTTGACTCTACTTTTACTTGAAGGGATATAGATGCACACACTCACTTGCATGCATTATATTCTTGTTTACATACAATTGGATGATGCATTGTTTGTCACTTATTACACTCCACACTTGCACATATTACACATCACTTAGTGTGTTGAGTCTGCCTAGAAAAGAGGATTTCTTCAATTACCGCGGCCTAGACCGCTTGGCAAGCACTGCCTGCACCACGACATACAGAGCGGTAATCATCGGTCGGCTTATGCTGCCTGGACCGCGTCCTGTACACATGTGCGCCCAGTGGTCTGTGACACGGTAAACTTCAGTAGGCTCCTGATGCCTTGATCGTGGCCTGTGCACTGCACGCACAGCGGTCCAAAGCGCGTTGTTGTCCAGTAGGCACACTGCTGCGTGTACCGCGGTCTGGACAACTTGCCTGAGCCGTGGTACGCACAGCGGTAATGATGGTTTTTTGTTACTGTTTTCAAAACGGTGTCATTTCGTCTAGGGCTTGATATATATATGCCCTTTCCTCTTCCTTGCCTCTTGAGAGTTTCAGAATTCATTCCCTTTCATTCCTTTTAGAGCTCAAGAGTGTCTTGCAAGAAAAGGTTGCAAGAAACCTTTTTTATTGTCCAAAACCCAATCACCCATCATTCATTCATGGTTCTATCATCATCTAGCTTCATCTAGGATGTTTCTAAGCATGGGTTTTCATCAACATAGCTTACTTGGTAAGTAGAACACCACTCTCATCTATCCTTGTGTTCTTGCTTAACAAGAAATCTCTTTTATGTCTCTTATGCATCTAGATTATAATTTTTCATTATAAATAGAGATTTTTGTTGATGTATGGGTTGTTGTATTGTGATAGCTATTGCATCTAGGAATGCTTTGATTTCATATAGCTAGGTTATATGTGTGTCATATAGCAACATGATATCTAGGATTGTTTGAAACATTCATACATGACTAGATAAGCATTAAATGTGTTGACCTTGCATTTTGTGCATTTAGAATGTAAGGACCTCGATTTTATGATTGGCTTATTTCATGACAAACCACCACATTGGGGATGATTGTGTAATGGGTAGCTTAGGTCCGCATTGGCAAGCTTCCAAGCATCTCCATGACTTCAAGAGCAAAAGGTATATTCACTTGACTTTGTCTCTTGAAGAGTTTAGGTGCACACACACACTTCATGCATGTTTTGTTTATCTTGCATTTGTGTTCTTTATTGTTTGTATAAGTGTGCATCCTTTTCTAAAACACTCACTAGCTTACATTAGATATCATATCTTGCATTGTATCTTAGTTGATAACATGTTTGACATGTTAATTGTGCTTCATTGTGTGCATCTCACTCACTTCACACTTGCACAAAATTCATGTAAGATTGACTTTTGTCTTGAGTGTTAAAAAGGGATTTTTCCCTTTGGCGCGGCCTAGACCGCTCGGCAGGCTTTACTTGCACCGCGGCGCACGGAGCGGTATTCTCCAGTGCGTCATGCGCGACGTGGACCGCGACCTGTGCACTTGCACGAACAGCGGTCCCAACCGCGGTGTAGTCCAGACGGTGCACTGCTATATGTACCGCGGTCTGGACACTTACCTGTGCCGCGGTCTAGCAAGCGGTTTTGACGGGATTTTGTTTCCCAAGTTCAAAACGATGTAGTTTTAACTAGGGCTTCATATATATTCTTCCTCTTCTCTTCTTGGTCGACCAAGAGCTCAAAAATTCATTTTTAGAGAGAGGTTAGATCTCCTAGAGAGAGAAAGCTTCAAGAAAGCTTCTTTGACTCTCCAAACCCAAAACCCATCTCCATCTTGCATCATTCAACATCATTTGAGCATGGGTCTTCATTGTTTCATGACTAGGTAAGCAAGAACTTCTTTGAATATCGTTTATTGTTCTTCTTACTCTAGATTAGGTATTTATTGCATGATTAAATACCTAGACTCTATTATTGCATATTTATGAGTCTTGATAACATGATTGGGTTTGCATTTTGATAGCTTAATTGATTAGGTCATTTTTGCTTAAAAGCTAGGTCATAAATATTCATGTGTGATTAATTGATAACTAGGATGAGAAATTGTGTTTTAATCAACTAGTTAATGTTCATGAATATTTGATTGTGTTTGTTTGTGATAGCTTGCATTATTAGGTTATATATGCCTAAATAGCTAATCCATAAATATTCATGTATGCTTAATTGATGATTAGGTTGACTTTGTGCATCTAGTCAAGTTTATGAATGTTTATGTGAATTTAATTGACAATTAGGTTGTTAGAATTTCTCTACAACTAATTGAGACCTCATGTGTGTACATGTAGGCATTATTTGATAACTAGGATGTTGTATTGCATTATCTACATCTAGTTAAGCATTGTATGTTTGGTCTAACATATATTATGTTGAGCATTCATTGATTGTTCACTTAGACCCTATACTCTTCATTGAGTCAAAGTCTTGTGACTTCGGGGTGAAGTTGCACAAGCATTGAAGTCTTGCAACCAAGTTGTGGTTGGCAAGCATCGGTCAAGAATTCACTGTAAAAGGCCTGCGGGTAGAGTAGGAGGTGCTCACGCCAATAGTAGTGTATCAGTGAATATCACTAGGGATAGAACCAAGAGTGGCGAGTCGTAGTGTCCATAGCCTGAGGTCATCTAGAGTGAGAGTCCGAGTATCACTTGAGGGTGTAACTTTTTACTCATATAGTGGATTTGAGGATCGTGTGTGGCTAGAAGGATAGCCCGTGGTTTTTCCCTTTGTTTAAGGGTTTCCACGTAAAAATCAAGTGTTATTTATTATTCCGCACTTTACACTTGATTTTGTATGTTTGATTTAATTGGGTTATTTGTTTAATATTGACTAATCGAAAAATTGGTAATAATCGATTAACAACCCATTCACCCCCCCCCCCCCCCCCTCTAGGTTGTAGACACACGTTAAGAGTGTATTTTCAATTGGTATCAGAGCGGGTTCCTAGATATACTTAGGTGATCCTTGCTCTTGATTGTGTGTGTCTTGCATTTGTGTGCATCTTGTTGGCTGCATTCATTTGCATTCATATTACCCAAACACTATGAGTGACTTTGGGATGAGTAATGAGGGAGCTTCGAGCATACGACTTCCTTTGCTCAAGGGTGACAATTATGCCTCATGGAAAGGCAAGATGGAGTCCTATATTTGCCAAATAAGTGATCGAGCTTGGATGGCAATTGAAGATGGCTACACTCCTCCAACAATGACCACCGAAGATGGAAGTGAAGTCTCCAAGCCTACGTCTCAATGGAGCACACAAGAATTTGAAGCTTCAAAGTGGAACAACAAAGCAATGCATGCTTTGTTTTGTGCAGTGGATGAGAGCCAATACAAACTCATCCAAATCACCAAAAATGCACATGAAGCTTGGAAGATTCTAGAGACGGCGCATGAGGGAACCAAAGTGGTTAAGGATTCCAAGCTCCAAGTGCCTCAAGCACAATTTGAGACGATCAAGATGGAAGAGCATGAGTGCTTTAATGACTTCCAAGTGAAGTTGATGGACATTGTGAATCAAAGCCATCAACTAGGTGACCCGTATTCAGATAGGAGGATCAAGCAAAAGATAATGAGGTCACTTCCCGCTAGATTCGAATCCAAAGTGACGGCTCTTGAAGAAAACAAGGACTTCAAGACTATGAAGCCAAGTGAAGTGATTGGAAGGCTACTTGCCTATGAATCTAGATGGGGTCCTACCTCCACACCTCCCAAGAAGCAAAAGAGGTTAGCCTTGAGGACCTCCAAGATTGGGAAGGGGGATGATGACTTGGATGAAGACATGTCTCTAATGGTGAAGAGATTCAAGAAATTCTTGAAGCTACAAAAGAGTGGCCATGGCTCTAAGGAAAATGACTTCAAGAAGAAAACCCCCTTCAAGAAGATTGAGCCAAGTCAAGGGAAGCCTTCAAGAACGGGGATTCAATGCTTTGAATGTGAAGGATTCGGGCATATCTCTAAGGATTGTACTAACTTGAAGGACAAGAGAAGAGAAAAGGCGATGGCTATCTTATCAAGTGATAGTGAGAGTGTAGAAGATTCCTCGGATGATGAAGAACTTGCCATTAACTACACTGCCTTTGGAGCATCCTATATGGAAGTAGAAGAAGGCAAGAGTGCCTTGTCATGTGACCAAGGCGAAAGTCTTGATGAGGAAGTTCACTCACTTGATGAGAGGCAAAGTGAAAGGAGTGTCTCACTCTTTAGTGTAGGAAGTGACTCCGATGAGGAGATGACTCTCATGGTTGAGAGATTTAAGAGATTTACAAAATCTCAAAAGAAGGGCATGACCTCCAAGGTGAAGGAGGAAAAGAAAAGGTCAAGGAAAGATGACCCTTGCCTTGAGTGTGGTGGAGTTGGCCACCTTGCCTCCATGTGTGGTAACTTGAAGTACAAGAAGGGAGGAGAAACTATGATCGCTACTTGGAGTGATAGCGAAGTTGAAGTAGTTGAAAAGTGCTCCACAAGCTCGGTTGCTAGTGAGATCAACTACTTCGCATTTCTGGGTTCCTACCATGAAGAAACTCAAGCCATCACCAAATGTTTATCACTTGAAGATTTCAAGATGGGTGGCCTTGAACTTGGAAACCGAAGAGGAGCATGCTTGAGTGAAGCAAGCCTTGATGATATGACTCTCACAAGCACAAGTGGCAGAAGCCTTGATAGTGATGGATCATGCTCCGGGAACTCTTGTGTCAACAATGTGCACAACCAAGAGTTCATTGACTTTCTTCAAAAGTCCTTAAAGGAGAGAGAAAATGATATCCTTAGATTGGAAAAGGATAATCTTCGATTAAAGGCTAAGTTAAATGACTCCTTGAAGTCGGACGTGATTGATATGTCCGAATATGAGAAGGAGATTAAAGATTGCCATCAACGGATGAAGGCCATGAAAGAAGAACTTGCCAACAATGAAAACTCCTTGAAGATTGTCAAGGAAAGAGAGATGAGGTGCCTTGAAGAATTAAAGAAGGCCAAGGTTAAACAACCTCAAGCTCAAGGCAAGAGCAAAGCTTCATCCAAGCAATCTTCCACTCAAGGAAAGTCCACACAAGCCTTGGCATCCCAACCAAAGCCTAGGCAATCCAAGAAGAAAGGACAACTCCTTGAGAAGCCAACCACCTCCTTTAACAAGTCAACTATCAAGAAAGGAGGTGACCATAAGTGGCATGCTCAACCAAGGTGGCATGATCAACCGGCTCAACCACCTCTACAAGCAAAACCACAAAGGTGCCACCAATCAGCTCAAGCTCCTAGGAGAAGCAAACCGATGCACCATCAAAGACAACCTCATCAACATGGTGATGCCTCGATGAGATCACAATGCTATGGTATAAATCCTTACTTTGTACCTACTTGTCATTATTGTGGTATGATTGGTCACTTAAGACCAAATTGCTTAAATTACATTAAGAGGTGTAGATTAGAGAGCATGAAAGAAAAACGGTTGAAAAATAGGGCAAGTTTGCATAAACCTAGAGAACCTAGAAACATGTCTATGACCACTAAAAATGTTAAAGTGGAACCTAGGTGGGTTAGAAAGAATGAACCCGCTTGCCTTAGTGCACATGTGACTCCCGTAGATGCAATTAGGTCCATTAGACTTGATAGGTCTATAGGAGCTTATGTCTCCCATTGACTTGGTTGGAATTGACCCCATGAGGGGAGCTCAAGCAAAGAGAGCGATCTTGCATGATTTGCTATATGCAAAAAGTTGGCCTATTTTATGCTCTTTTATGATTGCTTGAGTGTGCTTGGTGAATAACATTGATTAATAATTGTATAATGTTTTTGATTACACCATTGCACGGTTGCTTTGTATGATAATGCATGACTTCTATTATTGCTTGAGCATGCTTATCCTTTTGAGGAATGTTCTACTTGTTAGTACATTTGATTGACCTCAAATTATTCTCCATGTTCATGATTCCTAGATATGCATTCTTAAGCTCTCTCTTGAAAAGGGCTACTGGCAATATGACGTGGAGCCGCCTAATGTTGGAAAAGGCTACTCATTTGAAACCGAGTGAAAGCCATCAAGAGAGTTACATTTGCATGATAAACAGAAATACATGCTTGCTAGGAATATGGAGAAAAACAGAAAAAGGAGAAAAACAGAAAATGTTGTTATATGACTGTTATGTGTGGTGTTTCATTGCTTATTTTTGACATCAAAATTGTTGATTGATGATATATCTCGCAATGAAGAAAAGATGATATATTTTTGCTGTGATTAGTACACTTGCACACAAATGCTTGGATATATATCTTCTTATCATAACAACAGGGTCTTAATTGGTTTGACTTCATTTGGAAATCCTGTTGAGTGTTGCTTTGATTGATTTTTATGCATGAGAATAATAGTTTTTTGTATTACATGCTAAGCAACCTTTCACACGCACTCATTTTTTTTTAAATATAATCTCCTTGAATCTCTCTCAATTATTTAAGTCGCATAAAGTTTGTGTATATGATTATGCAATGTTGTTGTGCGAATAGCTCTCTTTGCTAAAGCAACCCGATAGGGGGAGCTCCTTTGCCTATCTCATGACAAAAAGGGGGAGAAGTCTTGAGAGAAATAGGGGGAGTGAGAGATATAAGGGGAGCATTGTTTATGCTATGCTTTGGGGGAGAAATCATGAGGGAGAGTAACCTTTTAGGGGGAGCGGGGAGAGTAACCTTATAGGGGGAGCATTGCACATGCATTCTTTGTATTGCTTTATTTGTTATTGAGTGCAATGCTTGTTTTTATTTGTTCACCTCACTTGCACTTGTTCTTGGAAAGTGCTACTTGCTATTGTGTGTAGGTACATTGATGATTCTACAAGAAGATATTGAATATTTAGATTCTAGGAATCTCTTTTGTATTGTAGAAGTGATCATGGACAATAGCTTTATTTTATTTTGTGAGGAATATTTGTGAGTGGTTGTTTTGTCATGAAATAGCCAAAGGGGGAGATTGTAAGGACCTCGATTTTATGATTGGCTTATTTCATGACAAACCACCACATTGGGGATGATTGTGTAATGGGTAGCTTAGGTCCGCATTGGCAAGCTTCCAAGCATCTCTATGACTTCAAGAGCAAAAGGTATATTCACTTGACTTTGTCTCTTGAAGAGTTTAGGTGCACACACACACTTCATGCATGTTTTGTTTATCTTGCATTTGTGTTCTTTATTGTTTGTATAAGTGTGCATCCTTTTCTAAAACACTCACTAGCTTACATTAGATATCATATCTTGCATTGTATCTTAGTTGATAACATGTTTGACATGTTAATTGTGCTTCATTGTGTGCATCTCACTAACTTCACACTTGCACAACATTCATGTAAGATTGACTTTTGTCTTGAGTGTTAAAAAGGGATTTTTCCCTTTGGCGCGGCCTAGACCGCTCGGCAGGCTTTACTTGCACCGCGGCGCACGGAGCGGTATTCTCCAGTGCGTCATGCGCGACGTGGACCGCGACCTGTGCACTTGCACGAACAGCGGTCCCAACCGCGGTATAGTCCAGACGGTGCACTGCTGTATGTACCGCGGTCTGGACACTTACCTGTGCCGCGGTCTAGCAAGCGGTTTTGACGGGATTCTGTTTCCCAAGTTCAAAACGATGTAGTTTTAACTAGGGCTTCATATATATTCTTCCTCTTCTCTTCTTGGCCGACCAAGAGCTCAAAAATTCATTTTTAGAGAGAGGTTAGAGCTCCTAGAGAGAGAAAGCTTCAAGAAAGCTTCTTTGACTCTCCAAACCCAAAACCCATCTCCATCTTGCATCATTCAACATCATTTGAGCATGGGTCTTCATTGTTTCATGACTAGGTAAGCAAGAACTTCTTTGAATATCATTTATTGTTCTTCTTACTCTAGATTAGGTATTTATTGCATGATTAAATACCTAGACTCTATTATTGCATATTTATGAGTCTTGATAACATGATTGGGTTTGCATTTTGATAGCTTAATTGATTAGGTCATTTTTGCTTAAAAGCTAGGTCATAAATATTCATGTGTGATTAATTGATAACTAGGTTGAGAAATTGTGTTTTAATCAACTAGTTAATGTTCATGAATATTTGATTGTGTTTGTTTGTGATAGCTTGCATTATTAGGTCATATATGCCTAAATAGCTAATCCATAAATATTCATGTATGCTTAATTGATGATTAGGTTGACTTTGTGCATCTAGTCAAGTTTATGAATGTTTATGTGAATTTAATTGACAATTAGGTTGTTAGAATTTCTCTACAACTAATTGAGACCTCATGTGTGTACATGTAGGCATTATTTGATAACTAGGATGTTGTATTGCATTATCTACATCTAGTTAAGCATTGTATGTTTGGTCTAACATATATTGTGTTGAGCATTCATTGATTGTTCACTTAGACCCTATACTCTTCATTGAGTCAAAGTCTTGTGACTTCGGGGTGAAGTTGCACAAGCATTGAAGTCTTGCAACCAAGTTGTGGTTGGCAAGCATCGGTCAAGAATTCACTGTAAAAGGCCTGCGGGTAGAGTAGGAGGTGCTCACGCCAATAGTAGTGTATCAGTGGATATCACTAGGGATAGAACCAAGAGTGGCGAGTGGTAGTGTCCATAGCCTGAGGTCATCTAGAGTGAGAGTCCGAGTATCACTTGAGGGTGTAACTTTTTACTCATATAGTGGATTTGAGGATCGTGTGTGGCTAGAAGGATAGCCCGTGGTTTTTCCCTTTGTTTAAGGGTTTCCACGTAATAATCAAGTGTTATTTATTATTCTGCACTTTACACTTGATTTTGTATGTTTGATTTAATTGGGTTATTTGTTTAATATTGACTAATCGAAAAATTGGTAGTAATCGATTAACAACCCATTCACCCCCCCCCCCTCTAGGTTGTAGACACACGTTAAGAGTGTATTTTCATAGAATATCATCATATTCACTTTAGGTTTCATATCTCTTCATTTAAGAGTTAAGTCTTGTATTTGCCTTGAGTAGTATACAAGCAAGAGCCTAAAATCACTATTAAAGGCATGCGGGTAGCAAAGACGGATTAGTAACTGATTAGGTGTGATGTGGTCAACCTAGGTTGTAATCGTTTATGCAAATAATGGATTTGAGGGTTCGATTGGCGATTAGGCCCGTGAGTTTTTACCCAGTTGGAGGGTTTCTCACGTAAATCATATCATTGTGTCCTTTTGTTTATTCTGCACTTTTATTATGGCAATGATTGATTGTGATAGATATTAGGGGCTGTGTTGTTTAATTTTGATTAATCAAAAAGATGGCATTTAATTTAACTAAAACCTATTCACCCCTCCTCTAGGTTAGGTTTATCACTCTTAGTGTATTTTCAATTGGTATCAGAGTGGGTTCCTTAACATAATTAGGAGATCCTCTGCTCTATAGGAGTGTTTTGCATTAGATTGCTTTTTGGTTATTGTGTTTTGCTTGTTTTCCTCTTCTTTTATTTGATTGATTGCATTCATCTCATTCACCCTTAAACACCATGAGTGGAAACGCATATGAGCGTGAGGGAGCATCTAGTTTAAGACCCCCACTTCTGACGGGGGTTAATTACTCATCATGGAAAGGAAAAATGGAATCCTACCTATGCCAAATTGAAGATCGAGTTTGGATGGTGATTGAGGATGGTTACACATCACCTACCAAGACTCTCGAAGATGAAAGCATCTTGCCCAAGCCTAAATCGGAATGGGATACTAAAGACTTTGAAGCCTCCAAATGGAACAACAAGACCATGCATGCAATCTTGTGTGCAGTGGATGAAAATCAACACAAGCTAATCCAAACCACAAGGAATGCACATGAAGCATGGACAATATTGGAGATGGCACATGAAGGAACCGATGTAGTGAAAGACTCCAAACTACAAGTCCTTCAAACTCAATTTGAGTCCTTGAAGATGGAAAATCACGAGTGCTTCAATGACTTCCAAGTAAAGCTAATGGATATCGTTAACCAAAGTCATCAATTAGGCGATCCATATACGGATAAAAGGATAAACCAAAAAATTATGAGGTCTCTCCCGGAGAGATTTGATGCAAAGGTAACCGTTATTGAGGAGAATAGCGAATATAAGAAGATGAAGCCAAGTGAGATAATTGGCAAGTTGATGGCTTTTGAGTCAAGAAGAGCCCCTACTTCAACAACACCTCAAAAGAAGCAAAAAAGCATTGCATTGAAGACCTCCAAGGAAGAAAGAGAGGAAGAAGATTTGGATGAAGAAATGGCTCTTATGGTGAAGAGGTTCAAGCAATTCATGAAGTTTGAGAAGAAGGGGATGAGCTCCAAGGGAAAATTTGTAAAGAAGAAGACTCCTTTTAAAAAAGTGGAGAAAAGTGAAGAGAAGGACTCCAAGAAGAGTATTCAATGCTATGAGTGTAGTGGGTATGGTCACATTGCCCCCGAATGTGCCAACTTAAAGAAGAAGAAGAAAGGAAAATCGATGGCGGCTACTTGGAGTGATAGTGAAGACTTAGAGGAGGAAGAAAAGTCTTTGAATGATAAAGACCAAGTTGCAAACTTCATTGCCTTCTCATCATCTCACAATAGCAAGGAAGTTATGAGTGACCAAGAAGAGGAGAATGACAAACTAGAAGAAGAAGAAGATGACTCAAGTAATGGGAGTACTTCATCCGAGTCCAAGCATGAATTTGATAAGGAGATGGACTATGAAGACTTCATGGAATACTTCAAAAGTTCTAGAGCTAAGAAGAAAAAAGAGATTCAAGAGTTGAAAAGGAAGAACCTTGAAGTGACCTCCAAGATGATTCACTTAAGTGAAGAAGTGAAAAGAACAAGAAAAAGGGAAGAGAGCTTAAAATTGGAACTTGTTATGGTCAAGAAAAGTGAAGAATGCTTAAGGAAGGAGCTTGAAGAGGCAAAAAGAGTAATTGCCAAGATGACCTCCGGAACCGAGAAGCTTGACAAGATGCTATCAATTGGAAAAAGCCCTAGTGATAAGAGGGGTTTGGGATATGAGGAAGATGTGAGTACTATATCCTTGAAAAAGAATACCTTTGTCAAGAGTCAAGAAGTTGAAGAAGTCAAAGTCCCACAACAAGTTACAAGAAGGATTGAAATTGGAGAATCCTCAAAACATGCTCAAGCCAAGATTCCAACAAGGGCTCAACCACAACAAGTTAGAGCATTTCAATCAAGACCTCCACATGAAAGGATCCCTCCTCCACAATCAAGGATCATGTATGATCAACAAGGAAGACATGCTACTTTGGCTCAACCACAAAGGAGAGAGTTTGTTCAACATCAAAGGACTACTCAAAGGAGAAGGAAACCTCAAATGGTTGCACAAGGCTATTGTATGAATTCCTACTTTACTCCTACTTGTCATTATTGTGGTATTGAAGGCCATATAAGGCCTAATTGCTTTAAGTATATCAAATTGTGTAGATGTGAAAACATGATTGAGAAAAATATGCTTAGAAGTGTAGGGAAAAATCGATATAAAACGCAGCGGAAGAAACGAAAAATAGATTTCGTATGGTTTTAAAATTTTTCTCAAAGTTGAACCTTAACCTTTTAATTAATTAAACTCAAATATATACGGTTAGAGTTAAATACCTCTTGACGCGATTGACTTACGTCGATTGGTAATCCGTAAAATCTTTTCCGATGCCCGTGAACAGTACCCGCGTGAACAGTGATTGTGAACAGTACCCGCGTGAACAGTGATTGTGAACAGTACCCCCCGTGAACAGTGATCGTGAACAGTATCGCGAGATCTTCCAATCCGAACACGTACGTGAATCACCTAGAATCGTGGTCTCCCTTTTTCTTTGAATTGCAAACCTGAGAATGGATGAACAAAGTTTTCTTTTTCTTTTGTTAGTCACAAAACAATCAAAAGAAGACAAAAATTATTCCGGTCACTTTTGAGTTCTCAATCTAATGATCGAAACTCGCGTGAACCTAATTCGATGTTGTACACACAAGCTTATTGATGAACAAGCAATCAGTGTACTATCAAAGAATAATCTATTCTCTCTTTTATGTTTAGTAGAATAAAAATTATCCTTTTCTATGAATTGAGAAGAAGAAGAAAAATTGAATCATTCAATCAACTATGGTGGCCGAATTCTATATGTGGTATTATATAGGTGGCCGAAATTTTGCTTCCTCTTCTATTTAGGATTGCCGAAATCTTCCTCTAAATGGACTAGGGTTGCCGCAAATCACATACCAAAAAGAGTTTGTGTTGCACCCTAATTTCCATCAACCTTTAGACTTCAAAACCTAATCCAATTCATAGATATTTTTATTCTTTTATTGACTAAATAAAAAGACTTCTTATTTGATTAAATAAATAAAATTAATTATTTATTTTCTTATCAAACAAGTCTTTTACTTTTAATATACTACTACCAATAGTATAATTTTAGGAAATATATTTCATGATCAGAAAAAGATTTGTTTCTTAATTAAACAATTAATTAATAAATTAACTAATTCTTATTTAATTAAAACAATGAAACAAAATAATATATTAGGTTAATATATACCTTGCCGCCCCACTTATATAAATGGGCCATATATTATTTTCTTATTTCATTTAATCCATTGGACTTTAAATAAAAGCCCACATGTGAACCATACCCATTCTTACTAAAAGAAACAAGCCCACATGTCTCCTTTTAATATATTAATATAATAGTGCAGCCCATTAATTAAATAATAGACATATTATATTCTTGATATATTAAAAACAATTCTAGATGGATCGTTAAATCGGCCGGGTAGAATATATCAAGTGATCCATGCAAATACGTGTGGATTGGGGATCTTGGCGGGCTTTATAAATTTAAGCTCCAATAGACACAACCTAATCACAATCAACAAATGATTCACTTAGGTCCAGTCTATTAATTTTAACTCATTCCACTAAAGAGCTAAAATTGAACTCTCAGATAAAGATAGAATAAGGAGATGTTTCTCATTCATACCCTGGACAATCTTATAGGAGATGGTGTATCCTCGTGAATAATATCAGTAATCGCCAAGAGCTCATAGACATAGCTCTCTAAGTTACCATATTTCCTCATATGACCACATTTCGAACTTGGATACTTTGACTTGTCCGGAAGCCATGTTTTCAATAATCATTATTGAAAACTCAACGTTGAGATTTAATATCCAATACCTCAAAACATCCATATGATAATATTATACTCTCATTTAATAAATGGAGCCACGATGTCCATATCTATAAATGAAGTCCTCTATCGATTAACAAATGTATACCACCAAACTATCGAGGACAGACTATGCTATATAATCGTACTCATTGATAGCTCTAATGATAACACTTGCAACCATAAGTCCATCATTTATCTCAGGATTAAGATAGACTCTCTGATTGTCCTCTTTAATGCAAAGACTTATATCTAGTGACGGTTCTAGATAAAGTATTTCATTGTGATCCAGTTCAATGCACCTAGTGCACTAGATTATTTTACTCGAAAACCTTTCGATGATTTTAGACTCATCATATTCATTTGATCCCACTCAAATGCTAGTAAAAGAATTCTACAACTTTAAAAAGATAGAGGTGCCTAACCTTTAACTTAAGTTGTGAACGTTATTCAAGACTAACTAAAGAATTGTGTCTACCTCATACATATCCGGATGTATGAACAATTCTTCATGTCTCATAGTCTTTTGACCTTATGATTATTTACCTTGACAATTATAATAATAAATGCTATAAGTAATTGTAAGAATCAGAATTCACTTTATTAATATGAGAAGATTGTCAATTACAATATTACACTCTTGCCATTGAGCACAATCCTAACAATCTCCCACTTGCTCTATAGCAAGTGTGTCATATCTCTCATTCCCATGTTCTCTAGATGTCCATCAAAGCTCTTCTGACGTAGAGCTTTTGTGAAAGGATCCGCTAGATTTTCTGCTGACACGATTTTGGTGATCGTCACGTCTCCCCTATGAACAATTTCCCTCAAAAGGTGATACTTCCTTTCAATGTGTTTACCTCTCTTATGACTTCTTGGTTCTTTCGAATTAGCCACTGCACCATTGTTGTCACCGTGTATAGTGATCTGCTTATTCGTACTAGGAACCACTTCTAAGTCAATCAAGAATTGGCGGAGCCAAACAGCCTCTTTGGCAGCTTCGCATGCAGCAACACACTCAGCTTCCATGGTGGAATCAGCAATACAAGATTGCTTGATACTCCTCCATATGACTGCTCCTCCTCCAATGGTAAACACAGATCCTGATATGGATTTTCCGGAGTCAGAATCCGACTGGAAATCAGAATCTGTATACCCAACAGGAATTAAATCCCCTCCAGAGTATACAAGCATATAATCTCCAATTCTCTTGAGATACTTGAAAATATGCTTGAGTGTCGTCCAATGATCAGGACCAGGTTTCGTTTGAAACCTGCTAACTATGCCAACAGCAAAACAAATATCTGGTCTAGTACAGAGCATTGTATACATGAGACTTCCAACTGCCGAGGCATATGGAACTCTACCCATGAATTGTTCTTCATGCACATTCTTAGGTGCTTGACCCTTAGAAAGTTTGATTCCATGTCTAAAAGGTAACATACCTTTCTTGGAATCTTGCATGGTGAATCTAGACAAGATTTTATCAATGTATGCATCTTGGGATAATGCAATCGTTCTATTCTTTCTATCCCTTATTACTTGGATACCAAGAATATAACTTGCTTCTCCTAAGTCCTTCATATCAAATTGTTTTGCTAACCATTCTTTCACTGATGTCAATACACCTACATCGTTTCCAATGAGTAGTATATCATCAACATAAAGAATGAGGAAAACCAACTTGTCGCCTTTGATCCTCTTGTATACACAAGGTTCGTCAGGGTTTTGAATAAATCCAAAACCCTTTACAGCTTGATCGAACCTTATGTTCGAGGATCTGGATGCTTGCTTTAGTCCATATATGGACTTTTGCAACTTGCATACTCTTTTTCCTGGCCTTTTTCAATGAATCCCTCTGGTTGCATCATATAGATGCTCTCGTCAAGACTTCCATTAAGGAAAGCTGTCTTGACGTCCATTTGCCAAATCTCTAGGTCTAGAGATGCTGCAATGGATAAGAGTATCCTAATGGATTTAAGCATGGCCACAGGTGAGAAGGTTTCCTCATAATCGATACCTTCTTTCTGTGTATAACCTTTAGCTACTAGTCTAGCTTTAAAGGTTTCCACCTTACCATCCATACCTCTTTTCCTCTTGTATACCAACTTGCACCCAATGGGTTTTATCCCTTTAGGCAAGTCTACAAGGGACCAGACTTTGTTATTGAACATCGATTCAATCTCGGATTGCATTTCCTTTTACCAATGACGACAATCAACATCCTCCATAGCTTCCTTGTACGTGTAGGGATCATCGTCGTCCGGGAG
This sequence comes from Dipteronia sinensis, assembly GCA_033220585.1. Classification (NCBI taxonomy): domain Eukaryota; kingdom Viridiplantae; phylum Streptophyta; class Magnoliopsida; order Sapindales; family Sapindaceae; genus Dipteronia; species Dipteronia sinensis. The sequence goes on along the minus strand of CM065638.1, from coordinate 43,818,412 downwards.
ATTCTCAACAGATTCTCCTAGACCGATATATCTTTCGGGTTGTGTTCTAACCCTCTCACTACGAAGAGGAATGGTAGGTTGTTGATCTTGTGTTGGAGTGGAACTTACAATTGGGCTGGGTTGTGAAACCTCTTGTGGAATTGTATCTCCTGACATCTCATTCAGGACAATTCTACTTTTAGGCACAAAATTATTCATATAGTCCTTTTCTAGAAATGAAGCATTTGTTGAAACAAATACTTTTAGATCAGAAGGACTATAGAAATAATATCCTTTAGTTCCTTTTGGATACCCCACAAAAATACATGTTTCCGAATGGGACTCCATCTTTTCTGTCTTTCCTTTCAACACATGTGCAGGACAACCAAATATCCTCATGTGTTGTAAACTAGGCTTTCGCCCAGTCCACAATTCATGTGGGGTTTTAGGGACAGATTTAGATTGCACATCGTTTAGAATATATATTGCTGTTTGTAGAGCATATCCCCAAAAAGAAATAGGAAGTGTTGAATAACTCAATATTGATCTAACCATCTCTAAAAGAGTCCTATTTCTCCTTTCTACTACCTCATTTTGTTGAGGTGTACCTGGTGCAGAAAGCTGAGAAACTATCCCATTATCAATAAGATTTTGCTGAAACTCTCCAGATAGATATTCTCCACCACGATCAGATCTCGAGATTTTTATATGTTTCTCAAGCTGATTTTCTACTTCAGCTTTGAATGCTTTGAACATATCAAATGCATCTGACTTATGTCTCATGAGATACACGTAACCAAATCTTGAGTAATCATCTGTGAAGGTGATGAAGTACTCATATCCACCTCTAGCTTGAATGCTCATAGGACCACATACATCAGTGTGTACTAGTCCTAAACATTCAGTGGCTCTTGCACCTTTGGTATTGAACGGCCTTTTGGTCATTTTACCTTCCAAACAAGATTCACAAGTTGGTAGATCATCGACCTTTAAGTCACTTAAAGGTCCGTCACATACCAATCTTTTAATCCTATTAAGGTTAATGTGACCTAGGCGTAAATGCCAAAGATAGGTTTCATCTTTTGATAATTTTACTCTTTTATGATTAGGTTCCGTTATTTCTGTGTCTAACGAGTGAGAGATATTTCTATGCAAAAAGAATAAACCGTTTTCCAATGTACCTTTGCAAACAACTTTGTCATTCTTACTAATAATAAAAGTTTTATTAAAAGTAACCGAATATCCAAACTTATTTAAACAAGAAACTGAAATTAAATTCCTCTTGAATTGAGGTACATAATAAATGTCTATTAAATCTAAATGCCTATTAGAATCTAAAATAACTCTAATATCTCCCACTGCACTTGCAGACACTAACGTTCCATTGCCCAAGCGCAAATTGACTTCATCTTCATTCAACCTTCTCTTTTCCTGAAACCCCTGCAAGGAATAACAAACATGATTAGTGGCTCCAGAGTCTATGATCCAAGAATCAGTAGAATCTGCCAGAAAATATGTTTCTAGATAATTAACATTACCTTCTTCCTTCTTTTTCTGGGACTTTGGGCAATCTCTTTTCCAATGTCCCTTTTCACCACAAAGGAAGCATTTCCCTTTGATCTTGGTTACTTTCTTGGTTTCCTTCTTGGTAGGCCCAAGTTGCTTTTTCTTCTGTTGTTTCTTGACCTTCTTACGGGTCTTAACAGTAGCAACTTTACCAACCAAATGAATCTCTTGACCTTTGTTTTTCACAAGGATCTTTTCAGCACTTTGAACATCTTGCATCAGGCCCTGCAAGGTGTATTCCTTTTTGTTCAAGGTGTAGTCCAACTTGAACTGATCAAAGGAATCTAACAGTGAGTTAACTACCATATCAATTTTGGTCTCACCATCAATCTCAACACTATTTAGTTCAACAATATTGAGATGTGCTATGACTTTCATCATGTGATCTTTCACAGATTATCCAGGTTTCATCCTAAGATTCATAAAAGCAGTCACTGCCTCTCTCTTAGTCGTCCTAGACCCCATAGCAAACATTTCCTCTAGAGACATCATTATATCAGCAGCGGACTCCATTCCTTCATGTTGCTGTTGCAACACGTCGGAGATAGTGGCCATAATGTAACATTTTGCCATATCATCAGAAGTCTTCCACTGCTCATACTCTTCTGTTTGCATCACATTAGATTCATTATTAGGAAGGGGTGGTTTAGGAGTGGTCAGAACAAACTTATGTTTTTCACTTTGCAGCAACAACCCAATTTTCCTTTTCCATGTTACATAGTTATCTCCAGTTAAGGTGTTATCTTTCAGGATGTTCATAAGTGATGAAACTTGATGGTGTAAATCGTGTTATTAAAAAACTATACTCGCAAGTGCACGAATCGTGAAGATTAGCACAATGGCAAGGAAAGTTCGTTCCCACAAGGAAAAGAGATTTATTAATTAAAAACTAATTCTAATTAAAGTTAAACTAAAATTAACAAAAGATTTGTTGATGATTTAATTAAACTAAAACTAAATTAAATTAAACTAAGAAAACAATTAAAAAGAATATAGTTGTGATCAAGAAAAGAAAAACACTAGGTTATCAATGATTCCCAATTATGAATACTCGATATATGGAATTAATTTGTAAACAATATTCAATCAATTCTAGGGTTCATTCTTTGTCTTTAATGTGACTATTACCGTATGGTCATGGGATGAGTCACGTGCTCCTAACCACTATTCACCCTTGGTCTATGGTATGAACAATGATCGGAAACCCTTTAAGCACAAGAATTAAGAACCAAATTCTATACTTTGCTTGGCCTATGCTAAAGATAAAATTCATTCATTCAAAAGAGCATTAATTAAGATTATGTTTGGTCTATACTCTAACCCTAATTCTCAGATAGTCTTAACCCTAAAATCATGCCAAATAGTTATTCACCCTTGGTCTATGGTGTGAATAAATATTAAAAATAATGAGGATTAAGCAATTAAGAACAATGAATAAATCAAGAATTTTAATTGATGAAATAATAATTAATCCATATATGAGCATTCACAAAAGGTTCACATTGATTCCCTAGTTATGGAATTAGTTACACATAGCAAAAATAAAAAGAGAAGAGAAAGAAAAGATAAAACCCATTAAGATCTTCAATTGTAATCTTCTTCGTCTTCAAATCTTCAATGTGTAAAGATGAATGAGTGTGTGGTGATGGAGTGATGGGGGACGGCCCCCTTGGCGGCTTGGGACCTCCCTTGGCTTCTCTCTCGAAATTAGGGTTCACAAGGGTTTAAATAGGCTTTAGATGATAAGTCAAGTCCTTAAACAACAAGGAAATTGGTTCCCTTTTGGAACTCTACCTTTTTGGGATTTAATTCTTTCCTAATCCACTCAAATTGATTACTTATTGAAGGATGATAAGGATTAGGCATCAACTTGCTTTCCAAGACTCACACTCATGTCCAAGAAGGTAATATTTCCCGTTCCGACAACTTGCAAAATAAATCCCATCACTATTTGGGGAATTATGACTGATCTGACCATCGGATACTAAAAAGGACTTAACTTCTTCTAGAAATATCGGAATTGCGATCCGTAAAGTGTGCCGGAAACTAGACCTCCGGGGATTTCCATCCATAGGTGGTAGGACACACAATTAAATTGGAGATGAGAGATATGGCCCCCGCAATCTGGGTGATCTGCACTGGCCGAAATTCAGCTTTTTGCTCCTTTTCTTCAAAATAACTTCTAACACCTCTTTCATGGAATGTGACCTATAAATGCTCAACAAACACATAAAATACCTAATTTCACCCAAAAACAAAGCACAAATAATAGGAAATGGGGACTTAAAATATGTATAGAAATAGACCGATCAAATACCCCCAAACCTATCTTTTGCTAGTCCTCGAGCAAAACTAGAATAAAAACAAAAACTAAAAACAAACAAAAATATAAAAATAGAACAAAAATAAACTAAGCCACTTTCGTAGGGAACACGATAGCATTGAGCGTATGCTACAAGCCTTTAAACCTCTAGGTGTCCCTAGTAGGAGGAGTTTTGTCTCCTGAGGGTTTACAGCTATGCTACCCACAAACATAAATTTCTGCGAAAAATCAAATAATTAAGATGCAAACTCACATGTACAATTCAAAGCCAATGCATGCTAGAGCCACTAAATAAAGACTAAAATTATGCCACAAATTTGAATGCATGCATGGTTTTAATGAAAAGCCCACACTCAAGACACTCTAGCTTCAAAAACACATTTGTCAAACGTCATAGATATAATTCACCTCGACTCTAATTCTCACAAGATATCGCTCATTAATTTCACACAGAACCTAGGCAAATACACTCATCTAGCATATGCGAATGAAGTTATGCACAAGAAATTTCAAAATATTATCGCATATGAATATATAATAGACAGAATGTTTGATTTTTATGCAAAGGATCTCATGAACGGAATCAGACATTAAGAACAAGATAGAGCACATGTTTATATTTACTCTCGAGCTAGCATTCCCAAAAGATCAATTAGGTCTTTTCTTTGGTTGTAACGGGGCCATTGGGTGTAGGTTAAGAAAGAACGGGAAAAGGATAGCAAACAAACCTAGGATCATATCGAGAAATTCTTCGGCAATATTCACCCTTGGTCTATGGTATGAACAATGATCGGAAACCCTTTAAGCACAAGAATTAAGAACCAAATTCTATACTTTGCTTGGCCTATGCTAAAGATAAAATTCATTCATTCAAAAGAGCATTAATTAAGATTATGTTTGGTCTATACTCTAACCCTAATTCTCAGATAGTCTTAACCCTAAAATCATGCCAAATAGTTATTCACCCTTGGTCTATGGTGTGAATAAATATTAAAAATAATGAGGATTAAGCAATTAAGAACAATGAATAAATCAAGAATTTTAATTGATGAAATAATAATTAATCCATATATGAGCATTCACAAAAGGTTCACATTGATTCCCTAGTTATGGAATTAGTTACACATAGCAAAAATAAAAAGAGAAGAGAAAGAAAAGATAAAACCCATTAAGATCTTCAATTGTAATCTTCTTCGTCTTCAAATCTTCAATGTGTAAAGATGAATGAGTGTGTGGTGATGGAGTGATGGGGGACGGCCCCCTTGGCGGCTTGGGACCTCCCTTGGCTTCTCTCTCGAAATTAGGGTTCACAAGGGTTTAAATAGGCTTTAGATGATAAGTCAAGTTCTTAAACAACAAGGAAATTGGTTCCCTTTTGGAACTCTACCTTTTTGGGATTTAATTCTTTCTTAATCCACTCAAATTGATTACTTATTGAAGGATGATAAGGATTAGGCATCAACTTGCTTTCCAAGACTCACACTCATGTCCAAGAAGGTAATATTTCCCGTTCCGACAACTTGCAAAATAAATCCCATCACTATTTGCGGAATTATGACTGATCTGACCATCGGATACTAAAAAGGACTTAACTTCTTCTAGAAATATCGGAATTGCGATCCGTAAAGTGCGCCTGAAACTAGACCTCCGGGGCTTTCCATCCATAGGTGGTAGGACACACAATTAAATTGGAGATGAGAGATATAGCCCCCGCAATCTGGGTGATCTGCACTGGCCGAAATTCAGCTTTTTGCTCCTTTTCTTCAAAATAACTTCTAACACCTCTTTCATGGAATGTGACCTATAAATGCTCAACAAACACATAAAATACCTAATTTCACCCAAGAACAAAGCACAAATAATAGGAAATGGGGACTTAAAATATGTATAGAAATAGACCGATCAATGGGGTCATGATTTCTGATTAAAACAAAAACATATATAAGTAAATAATCATGATAATAGCACTTTTAAAAATTTATCTTGAATTAAAATAAATAATTCAATCATAAAAATTCAACGGTGATCCAACACCCATAAATATTACGCCTCCTTTGGGAGTTCGCACTATTTACTAGTTAGACTAGGTCCCACCTAATTGTTAACATAACAACCAGCGTTTTTAATTTTAGCCTTGTAATTTTTATTAACAAGAACTCTTGGGAGGATATTAATAAAATTACATTGAGTGTGTTACCAAGATATCGACCCTCAATTTTCTCTCACGAAAATCCTTCATTGGGGAGTAGATTTCGTTTAAGTCAATTGTCTAGTCTATCCTTGTAAGGAAGTATATTGTTAAATTCTATTTATGGACACCCCTTGGGGGGATAACCAAAAATAATAAAACTCAACTAATCTTGGAGGCCATATGCGTTCTTGCACACCTTCTCCCACTCAATTATTTAAGGCGTGTGATTAAATCCCAAAGAATGATTTTTACCAAGTTATCTAGATGCCAATTAGATACCTAAATCATTCAATGCATGTTCATACCAAAAGAGATATATGAGTGGCACTCCTATTATAAAATGTCATGTTATCATACAACAACAAATATTGTAATATTTAAGCAAAAATTAAATAGCAACAATTTTGGCCCATCCTAGAAAAGCAAGTAAATTACAATTGTTAGGAATACAAGATCTTTAGGTGGCCATCAACCATACGCTCATCCCTCGGCCTCCTCCCATGGACGTGCACAGCCCACAACCCCACAAAGGGGCTGCCTTGCGCAGCCCATAAGGCCACACAAGGCTGCCGTGCGCAGCCCAACAAGGATTGGGCTTGCCATGAGCAGCCCAATCTAGTCCTAGGGTGCGCCTGGTGCTCGTTCTCGGTTCCGGTTGCTTCGTTTTTCTTCGTGTCTTCGAATTTTCAATACCCGAATACATTACATCATATTACGAATAAATTACTGTAGCAAATTTTTAATTTTTAATTTTTTATTTTACTGCAGTAAGATTTATAAAAAAAAATACTGCACCTGATTACAAAAAAAATACTGCACTTATTTTACATACAAAAAAAAAATTAAAACCCTAGCAACTACCAAGAAGGAATTATGGCGATAATAGACCACCCTTCTTGTTACAAATCCAAAACAAAAACTACATTGAAATTCTAGGACCAAAATCGAGCAATAAAAATTCACTTTATAAAACATATATAATTCCATACATTCAACATGTAATTATATATGCGAATACCTAGAGTGCCATCTCTTTCTAAAACATGTATAATCACAATAAAAAAGAAATAGATTCACGTATATATACGTTAATTAATTAAAAGGTACAACCAAGGCTCTGATACCAATTGTAGGGAAAAAATCGATATAAAACGCAGCGGAAGAAACGAAAAATAGATTTCGTATGGTTTTAAAATTTTTCTCAAAGTTGAACCTTAACCTTTTAATTAATTAAACTCAAATATATACGGTTAGAGTTAAATACCTCTTGACACGTGATTCGATTGACTTATGTCGATTGGTAATCCGCAAAATCTTTTCCGATGCCCGTGAACAGTGATCGTGAACAGTACCCTCATGAACAGTGATTGTGAACAGTATCCCGCCGTGAACATTGATCGTGAACAGTATCGCGAGATCTTCCAATCCGAACACGTACATGAATCACCTAGGACCGTGGTCTCCCTTTTTCTTTGAATTGCAAACCTGAGAATGGATGAACAAAGTTTTCTTTTTCTTTTGTTAAGTCACAAAACAATCAAAAGAAGACAAAAATTATTCCGGTCACTTTTGAGTTCTCAATCTAATGATCGAAACTCGCGTGAACCTAATTCGATGTTGTACACACAAGCTTATTGATGAACAAGCAATCAGTGTACTATGAAAGAATAATCTCTTCTCTCTTTTATGTTTAGTAGAATAAAAATTATCCTTTTCTATGAATTGAGAAGAAGAAGAAAAATTGAATCATTCAATCAACTTTGGTGGCCGAATTCTATATGTGGTATTATATAGGTGGCTGAAATTTTGCTTCCTCTTCTATTTAGGATTGCTGAAATCTTCCTCTAAATGGACTAGGGTTGCCGCAAATCACATACCAAAAAGAGTTTGTGTTGCACCCTAATTTCCATCAACCTTTAGACTTCAAAACCTAATCCAATTCATAGATATTTTTATTCTTTTATTGACTAAATAAAAAGACTTCTTATTTGATTAAATAAATAAAATTAATTATTTATTTTCTTATCAAACAAGTCTTTTACTTTTAATATACTACTACCAATAGTATAACTTTAGGAAATATATTTCCTGATCAGAAAAAGATTTGTTTCTTAATTAAACAATTAATTAATAAATTAACTAATTCTTATTTAATTAAAACAATGAAACAAAATAATATATTAGGTTAATATATACACCTTGCCGCCCCACTTATATAAATGGGCCATATATTATTTTCTTATTTCATTTAATCCATTGGACTTTAAATAAAAGCCCACATGTGAACCAGACCAATTCTTACTAAAAGAAACAAGCCCACATGTCTCCTTTTAATATATTAATATAATAGTGCAGCCCATTAATTAAATAATAGACATATTATATTCTTGATATATTAAAAACAATTCTAGATGGATCGTTAAATCGGCCCGGTAGAATATATCAAGTGATCCATGCAAATACGTGTGGATTGGGGATCTTGGCGGCTATCTAAATTTAAGCTTCAATAGACATAACCTAATCACAATCAACAAATGATTCACTTAGGTCCAATCTATTAATTTTAACTCATTCCACTAAAGAGCTAAAATTGAACTCTTAAATAAAGATAGAATAAGGAGATGTTTCTCATTCATACCCTAGACAATCTTATAGGAGATGGTGTATCCTCGTGAATAATATCAGTAATCGCCAAGAGCTCATAGACCGCCTATAGCTCTCCAAGTTACCATATTTCCTCATATGACCACATTTCGAACTTGGATACTTTGACTTGTCCAGAAGCCATGTTTTCAATAATCATTATTAAAAACTCAACGTTGAGATTTAATATCCAGTACCTCAAAACATCCATATGATGATATTATACTCTCATTTAATAAATGGAGCCACGATGTCCATATCTATAAATGAAGTCCTCTATCGATTAACAAATGTATACCACCAAACTATCGAGGACAGACTATGCTATATAATCGTACTCATTGATAGCTCTAATGATAACACTTGCAACCATAAGTCCATCATTTATCTCAGGATTAAGATAGACTCTCCGATTGTCCTCTTTAATGCAAAGACTTATATCTAGTGACGGTTCTAGATAAAGTATTTCATTGTGATCCAGTTCAATACACCTAGTGCACTAGATTCTTTTACTCGAAAACCTTTCGATGATTTTAGACTCATCATATTCATTTGATCTCACTCAAATGCTAGTAAAAGAATTCTACAACTTTAACAAGATAGAGGTGCCCAACCTTTAACTTAAGTTGTGAACGTTATTCAAGACTAACTAAAGAATTGTGTCTACCTCATACATATCCGGATGTATGAACAATTCTTCATGTCTCATAGTCTTTTGACCTTATGAATATTTACCTTGACAATTATAATAATAAATGCTATAAGTAATTGTAAGAATCATAATTCAGTTTATTATTATGAGAAGATTGTCAATTACAATATTACACTCTTGCCATTGAGCATAATCCTAACAAGAAGAGTCAAAAAGCATGCACCTAGGGAACTTAGAGCAAATGAACCAAAGGCTCCTAGGATTGATAATGTTGTTCCTAGGTGGACTAGAAAAAATGAATATTTTTGCTATGTGGCTCAAGTGGCTTTGAAAGCCAAGGCCTCTAACACTTGGTACCTTGATAGTGGGTGTTTTAGGCACATGACCGGAAACAAGAGTTTCTTTGAGACTCTTGTGATGGAGGATGGTGGATTTGTCACCTTTGGTGATGGTTCATAAAAAAAGGTCATAGGGAAAGGTAATATATCTATTCCCCGTTTGCCCTCCTTGCTAAATGCTCTCTATGTAGATGGCTTGCAAGCCAATCTCATAAGTATATCACCTTTAAGTGATGAAGGGCTTTCAGTTATGTTTGGCAAAGTTGATTGCTCTATTCTTAAGGAAAATGGGCAAGTGCTTCTAAAAGGCAAGAGATCAAGTGACAATTGTTATTGTCTTGAGTCTGGTAACATCTCTTGTAACTTGTCTAGTTGTGAGCAAGTTGAGTTGTGGCATCAAAGATTTGGCCACATGAATTATGGTGACTTGAAAGTCCTTGAGAGGTTGAATGTTGTGAGAGGCCTTCCCAAGCTTGGGAAGAGGTTTGAGGGAGTTTGTGGAACTTGTCAACAAGGGAAACAAACTAAAAGTGTGCACAAGAAGGGAAAATTCATGTGTACCAAGGAGCCATTGGAACTCCTTCATATGGACCTCATGGGTCCCATGCAAACCGAGAGTCTAGATGGTAAAAGGTATATCCTTGTAGTGGTTGATGACTTCTCTAGGTTCACATGGACTTACTTCCTTAGAGAGAAGTCTGAAGCTTTAGAGAAATTCAAAGTGCTATGTGTCAAAATTCAAAATGAGAAAAATTCTCACATTAGGAGCATTAAGAGAATTAGAAGTGATCATGGGAAAGAATTTGAGAATAGTAGCTTTGAGAGCATTTGTAATGGTCTAGGTATTTCCCATGAATTCTCGGCTCCTAGAACTCCCCAACAAAATGGAGTTGTGGAAAGGAAGAATAGAGTTTTACAAGAGATGGCTTGGGTGATGTTGCTTAGCAACAAGGTTCCTAGGAATTTATGGGCCGAAGCCGTTAATACGGCTTGTTATATAGGGAATAGAGTTTTCCTTAGACCCGGGACCAAACAAACATCCTATGAGTTATGGAAGGGAAGAAAACCAAATGTTAGCTATTTCCATCTCTTTGGTAGTAAGTGCTATATTCTTAATGACCGTGATCAACTTGGCAAGTTTGATGCCAAGAGTGATAAGGGTATTTTCATTGGATATGCACTCAATAGCAAGGCCTATAGGGGTTTCAATCTAAAAACTCGAAGTGTCATGGAATCATCAAATGTTGTCATTGATGATTGTAGGCCTAAAAATGTTGACCATGAGGAGGATGTTTGTGAGAATGGTGACTTTCCTTTGAAGGAGTGTGGTGAGACATCAAGTGATGTGAAGTCTAATCATAGTGAAGAGGATGATCAACCTCTTGATAGAGATCCATCTTTGGACTCTAAAGAACCCGCTCCATGGGTTAGACATCTCCACAACAAGAATGACATTCTTGGAGATGTGAATAAGGGTGTTAGGACTAGGTGTCAAATAGCTAATAAAATTAGCTATACTTGTTACACCTCTCAAGTTGAACCCAAAAAGGTTGATGAAGCCTTGAATGATGAGTTTTGGGTTCTTGCAGTGCAAGAAGAGCTAAACCAATTTGAAAGAAATGAGGTTTGGACTCTAGTTCCTAGACCCAAGGATACTAATGTCATAGGCACCAAATGGGTGTATAGGAACAAGTCGGATGAGGATGGCAATATTGTGCGGAACAAGGCTAGGCTTGTGGCACAAGGATACTCTCAAATTGAGGGTATTGACTTTGAGGAGACTTTTGCTCCTGTTGCCTGTCTTGAGTCTATAAGGCTTCTCTTGTCCATTTCTTGTGTGTATAAGTTCAAACTACACCAAATGGATGTTAAGAGTGCCTTCCTCATTGGCTTCTTGCATGAGGAAGTGTTTGTTGAACAGCCCAAGGGGTTTGTGGATCCACACCACCCCAATCATGTCTATCGCCTCAAAAAGGCACTTTATGGGTTGAAACAAGCACCGAGGGCTTGGTATGAGCGCCTCACTCTTTATCTTGTTAACAATGGCTACTCAAGAGGTAGTGTTGACAAGACTTTGTTCATCAAGTGCAACAAAGATGAGCTTTTCATAGCTCAAATTATGTTGATGATATTGTATTTGGTTCCACCAATGAGTCAAAAGTGAGACAATTTGTTGATGTCATGTCTCTTGAATTTGAAATGAGCATGGTTGGTGAACTAAATTACTTCTTAGGCTTGCAAATTAAGCAAATGCATGATGGGATTTTCATATCCCAAGCTAAGTATGCCAAAAGCCTAGTGAAGAAGTTTGGTCTTGACAATGCCAAACATTGTGAGACACCCATGAGTACCACTTTGAAGCTAAGCAAGGATGCTAGCAGTAAAAGTGTTGATCAAAGATTGTATCGTGGCATGATAGGTAGTTTACTATACTTGACCGCAAGTAGGCCCGATATCTCCTTTAGTGTGGGTGTTTGTGCTAGGTACCAAGATAATCCCAAAGAGTCTCACCTTGTTGCGGTGAAGAGGATCATTCGATTTGTGAATGGTACCTCCAATCATGGGATCTGGTACTCCTTTGACACTAATCCAAATCTTGTTGGATTTAGTGATGCCGATTGGGCGGGGAATTGTGATGATAGGAAGAGTACATCGGGTGGTTGTTTCTTTCTAGGCAACAACTTGGTGTCTTGGTTTTGCAAGAAGCAAAACTCAATTTCACTATCCACGGCCGAGGCGGAATACATAGCCGCCGGTAGTGCTTGTACCCAATTGTTGTGGATGAAGCAAATGCTAGCCAACTATGGCTTAGAGCAAAGCACTCTCACCTTGTTTTGTGACAACATGAGTGCCATAAACATTTCTAAGAATCCCGTCAAACATTCTAGGACAAAGCACATTGACATTAGACATCATTTCATTAGAGAGCTAGTTGAGAGCAAAACTATTGCATTGGAGCATGTGGGAACTAATGACCAACTAGCGGACTTATTTACAAAGCCCTTAGACACCATTAGGTTTGGCAACCTTAGTAAGTCTATTGGGATTTGTCATTTGGCTTGAAATGGTATGTCTTGACCCCTTATGGGAAGCTCAAGCAAAGAGAGCAAATTGGCATGGAAGTGCATTGTGATAAATTGATATATTTTATGCTCCTTTATTAATTGCTTGAGATGATCGGTTGTGCATATGAGTATGTTATTTTCTTCATAAGTGTGAAAATTGATTTTCTTGCAATCCATGTTATATTTATGTTCAAACATGCATTTTTGGACTAGGAGATTTACTTTGGCAGTACAATTTGAATGACCCATAGTTGATCTCCATGACTTGATATTTTTATTAATGACATGCTTTAAGTTGATATGCATGAAAACGTATTTTTTATTGTTTAAACATGAATGCAAAACTGTCTGCATAAGCAAATGAGAAGACTAAACTAAATAAGGACCATGAGTCTATTCAACAAATAAGGATGTCTCATCCAAATTTAGTATTCTCTCTCTCTTTATTAGTTGAACAAGGCTACTATCATACGGGTATCTTACCCAGAAAAATCAAATAGGGTGCAAAAAGTCGCTCATGTCTTGTTTCGCTTATAAAGTTTGATATAGTTGCTCTTTAAATTGAATTTCTTATAAACAATCTATATCATTGCTTGAAATCATGACAAAGGATGAAAATTGGTCTGAATTCTTTTGGAAACCCTTGTTGTTTGCTTTGCCAAATACCATTGTTTTGAACTTGAATGCAACATGTCTTGCCTGCAAAGCATCGTATCACACCTTTTCATAAAATAAAACTCCTCGATTCTCTCCTACTTAATTGAGTTGCATAAAGTTGCTTATATGAACTTGCATATGTTTTGTGCTATCCGCTCTCCTTGCCAAAAGCTTACCCATTTAGGGGGACTCCATTTGCCTATCTCATGACAAAAAGGGGGAGAAGAGTTGTGAGCTTTAGTGGACTAGTAGTGTCTTGTTTAGGGGGAGTTGAGAGCTATCATGTAGGGGGAGTAATGCATTGCATAGCATGATTACATTATTTGATTGTATTTTGTTAAGGCTATTGCAAATGATGTTGTTTGTTGTTGTTTGTTGTTGTTTATGGTTATTGAAAGCACCTCACATACACTTGATCTTGGAAGGTATCCTTGTTTGTTTTGTTGATTGTGTATAGGTTGGATGGTTCTACAAACTTTGGATTGACTTGAAGATGTTCAAGACTTAGACTATAGTTTTTATTGTAATGTAGAAACTTTTGTTGACCAACCTTTTTTTGTTTTTGTGAGGTTGCTTTGTGAGTGGTGGTTTTGTCACGAAATAGCCAAGGGGGGAGATTGTAAGTGCCTCACTTTATGATTGGCTTATTTCGTTGACAAAATCACAATTGGGGTTAATCTTTGTAAAATAGTAGATTAAGAATTGAAGATCTTTCCTTTGACTCCAAGTGCTTCAAGAAAGGTAGATTACTTGACTCTACTTTTACTTGAAGGGATATAGATGCACACACTCACTTGCATGCATTATATTCTTGTTTACATACAATTGGATGATGCATTGTTTGTCACTTATTACACTCCACACTTGAACATATTGCACATCACTTAGTGTGTTGAGTCTGCCTAGAAAAGAGGGTTTCTTCTATTACCGCGGCCTAGACCGCTTGGAAAGCACTGCCTGCACCTCGACATATAGAGCGGTAATCATCGGTCGGCTCATACTGCCTGGACCGCGTCCTGCACACATGTTCGCCCAGCGGTCTGTGACACGGTAAACTTCAGTAGGCCCCTGATGCCTTGACCGTGGCCTATGCACTGCACGCACATCGGTCCAAAGCGCGTTGTTGTCCAGTAGGCACACTGCTGCGTGTACCGCGGTCTGGACAACTTGCTCGAGCCGCGGTACGCAAAGCGGTAATGATGGGTTTTTGTTGCTGTTTTCAAAACGATGTCATTTCATCTAGGGCTTGATATATATATGCCCTTTCCTCTTCCTTGCCTCTTGAGAGCTTCAGAATTCATTCCCTTTCATTCCTTTTAGAGCTCAAGATTGTCTTGCAAGAAAAGGTTGCAAGAAACCTTTTTTACTGTCCAAAACCCAATCACCCATCATTCATTCATGGTTCTATCATCATCTAGCTTAATCTAGGATGTTTCTAAGCATGGGTTTTCATCAACATAGCTTACTTGGTAAGTAGAACACCACTCTCATCTATCCTTGTGTTCTTGCTTAACAAGAAATCTCTTTTATGTCTCTTATGCATCTAGATTATAATTTTTCATTATAAATAGTGATTTTTGTTGATGTTTGGGTTGTTGTATTGTGATAGCTATTGCATCTAGGAATGCTTTGATTTCATATATCTAGGTTATATGTGTGTCATATAGCAACTTGATATCTAGGATTGTTTGAAACATTCGTACATGACTAGATAAGCATTAAATGTGTTGACCTTGCATTTTATGCATTTAGAATATCATCATATTCACTTTAGGTTTCATATCTCTTCATTTAAGAGTTAAGTCTTGTATTTTCCTTGAGTAGTATACAAGCAAGAGCCTAAAATCAATATTAAAGGCCTGCGGGTAGCAAAGACGGATTAGTAACCAATTAGGTGTGATGTGGTCAACCTAGGTTGTAATCATTTCTGCAAATAGTGGATTTGAGGGTTCGATTGGCGATTAGGCCCGTGAGTTTTTACCCAGTTGGAGGGTTTCTCACGTAAATCATATCATTGTGTCCTTTTGTTTATTCCGCACTTTTATTATGGCAATGATTGATTGTGATAGAGATTAGGGGCTGTGTTGTTTAATTTTGATTAATCAAAAATATTGCATTTAATTTAACTAAAACCTATTCACCCCTCCTCTAGGTTAGGTTTATCACTCTTAGTGTATTTTCACAATTTTCAGACCAACGGAATGGATTTCCTCTCCTTAATCTTCTTTCTAATTGATTTAGTTTGGATTGTACCTTCTCTCCTCTTCTCTAAACACTCTAAACATGCAAGAAATACAAAGACATGAGGAACCCATGAAATTTTCAAGTTTAATGCATGTTTGTGATGTTTAATGATGAGTTTGTGTGTGTGATTATTGCATATAAAAGTGTTATGATTAGTTTTGAAGGGAAATATGTTAACTTTTGCACACACATTGGAAATTTAGGGTTTAGTTTACCTTGACTGTATGGAAGCCATGAATGCATGTTAGAGGTGCCATTGTATGTGTTATTCTTGTTCTAAGTGCTTCTTGGTAATCAATTGAGTGATTGGAATGTGTTAAATGCATGAAAGTGAAAATTGGTAAAGGTAAAAGTGCAGACATCGCTAGCTGCACGGGCAATGCACGGGTAACCTACCCGTCATATACCCGTGCACTGAGAGGTTGCCAGCTATTTTGAGAAACTGCACAGGTAATGCACGGGTAACCTACCCGTGCTATACCCATGCTATACCCGGTGCACTGAGAGGTTGCCTGCTATTTTGAGAAACTACACGGGTACTACACGGGTAACCTACCCGTGCTATACCCGTGCACTGGGCAATTAGGCCTAAAATTGACCTTTGAAAATTTTCCTTCTTTCGATAGATCAAATGCATATTTCCTGCCATGATATAGCTTTAATTAAGGGTTTTTATTTTGCAGATGTCAGGTCGAATAAAGGCTACTACAAAAAAGCAAGGAACAAGAGAGAGCAAGAAGAAAAAGGTACCTCCTCTACCTATATGCACCTTGAATAGGGACTTCTAGAGCCGACTAGAGTACTTTAGTCAGAGGGATATTGTGAAAGAGCGTGGCATCGCTCTATCAGAGCTTCAAGACACTCAAATCCCTACCAGAGTGAATGAAAGAAGATGGAAGGCGTTTGTTAGCTCACCTCCCCGGTTTTCCAGAAGGATAGTGCATGAATTTTAAGCTGGGATGGTTCCAGATGACTTCATGCGAGGAGTTGCTATTATAGTGAGAGGAGTGGAAGTTCAGATAAACATTGACAACCTGTAGAGATACCTTAGAACAGAGCTTCGTAATGACCCACAAGTTCTGAGTAGGATGAAAGATGGAGTTACTTGGAACGACTGCTTCGTCAAGAAGAACCTGGACCTCGTAAATGATTTGGTAATCAACCCAATGGACTTTTAGGTGAATCTAACATTCCCAATCAAGCACAACAACCTTAAGATTGAATTGGGATTCTAGCATGTGTTCATTTCACACTCACTCTGGCCAAGGACTTACAAGACAAATGTATCTTTTGAGATGGCCACCATATTGCACTGCTTACATCATAACCAGCCATTCAATGTGCCATGGATCACTAAGTCAGAAATATTGGCAGTAGGGGATAAAAGATTAGACGAGCAAGCATTGATTTTTCATGCCTAATCACTGAATTTTATAGGCAGTCAAGTGTGGATCTTAGCAATGAGAAGTTTGAGTGGGCACAGGCTGACTTGGACCTTAGGACATGACTCTCTTTAGAGGTAGAACAACATTTGACAAGCAGCAGAAGGAAAACAGGAAGAAAGAAGACCAAGACAGCAACAAGTTTATGTACTCAACAACATGAGGACATGGTTATGGATGAAGAATAGGTGGAGTACTACTATGAGGGTCCAATGCCGGAGCCAGCAGTTGGGAGTGACCAAGTACCTTGGCAGCAGTTGATCTCAGGGATGTCAAGCCTCTAGACCTCAATGAACTTACTGAGATCCACATTCACCACAGTGATCAAGGACGCCAAGGACATCATTAAAGACATGTGGGAAAATGTGACGGTCATAAGAAAATATTTAAATATGATTCCATATCAGAGAGGGAAGAAGCAGACCACCTATCGAGAGTACACTTCAGGAGGGCCTACCATTGATTCGGATTTTCAGGCAGCTATGGAGATGTCGAGGAGAGAGCATGAGGAGAGGCTCAGAGCAAAACAGGATCCAAAACATAAGGAACCAATGATAGAGGAGGAGAAGCCAGATTCTGATGATGATTGATTGATTTTACTTGCCGTAATTGTGAACTTTTATTTAGAATTTCTTTAGTTATTTAGGAGTGAACTTTACTATCTTTCATTGCATCCTTTAAATTGCTTAGCTTGTTTAGTATTTAGGATAATTTAGTTTTTGAATAGTTTTGGATGTTATTTTGTTTGAGAGATATTTGGTTTGAGATAATTTCAGTGAATGTTAACCTTTGTGGTTAGGAATGGTGCTTATTGGTAGGTTCTTTATCTCTTGGATTCAACACACCAGCCACTTACAAGTCTTGGAGGGACAAGCAAGCCAAGAGTGCTCATAAAACAGGTGAGAACCTACCCATTTTGAGTCTACAACAATGCTACCACATTGGTTCAATCTTTTCAACTCAAACGCTAGCATTTAATTTTTTTCTATTTTTATTCATAGACAAGTGTGGATATGTAATGAATGTGAATATCCTTGGTAAATATCAATTTTGGGTTGAATGAGTAGATAACTATGAATGAGAGAATATGTTTAAGATTGTTGATACAATTTTGGATTCCAAATGATAAATTTATTGATTTATTCATTCTTGATTCGATGGGCCAAAGGCTCTTATGGATATTACATGTGATTTATAGGTTTCCATTTTATATAGCCCAACTCTGTTTGGGTTTTTTTTTGAATTCATGCATATACCTATACACGAAAGAGCATTTAGTAGGAATTAGTTTGGGGGTTATTACCCACATTCCAACAATTTGGTGAATAGATGCTTGATGTGGTTGAAGTTAGAGGATAATTGCCATGTTTACTTTAATGCCTTATTTTTTGTGAGCCATTTTTGAGTCTTTTATTTTGTTGGCATTAATTGTGCATGATTAGTGCCTAGGTTTTTTGTGTATTGGTGTCTAGTTAGGTGTGCGCCGCTAGGCCGGGCTCTCTTGTCTTCAACATTGAGGACAATGTTGAGTTTTGGTTTGGGGGTGTAGATGCCTTTTCGAGTCGTCTTTTTGTTTTTAAGTCATTTTCGTGTTAATTTTTCAAATTTGCTGCTTAGCCAAACAATTTTGAACTTTAATTAGCTTGGTGAGAAAATCTTGAGCAAAGTGTTTGTGACGAATTTGTGTATGCTTTGTGAGCTTGTTCATAGATCTTAGTAACTTTAGGGGTCTCAATTGCACTGCATGGGTTAGTCCCATCTTTTAGTGTCTAAGTTGAGGGGACTCGGTGCACGAGCGCTATGTTCTAATAGTGGAGACATCCCTTGAGAGTTTCACAAACACAAGCCAAAAGTGCACAATTCGAGGGAAAAAGGTTTCAAATCTTTAAACACTTTTCAAACACCATGCATAGTCTCATTTCACCAAAATCATCATATGTCACATAGAACATGCATCATAAAAGTGGACTACTTGATTGAAACTTTTATTCCCTTAGTAGATGGATTCTTTGAGGTGATATTAAGCAATGTGTGTTTTAGCCACTTAAAATGCCAAATACTTCCCATCCCATAATGTGTGTGCTCCCAAGCCAATTTTGAAGCCAGACACATTTAGACTTGTTCATTCTACACTTACATTATCCAGAACCGAAGCAACCTAAACACTAAGCCAACCCTAACTTGATTGATCTTGTTAAGGCTTAGGATTGAATGTAAAATGTGCTCTAATTTTCAAATGGCGTATACCTAGGCAAGTAAGTGATGTATTGTAAAAAGTATGTGCAAAAGTCAAAGGCAAGAAAATAAAGAAAAAGACAAGAATAGAAACAATCAAAAGAAAAGACAAAGTAAATAGAAGCAAAAAGAAAGAAAGAAAGGAAGAAATATGCTTATATTGCCTTGTTTAAATAGTAAATGCTCAAGGAACCTGAAATGAATCATCTACAAGTTTTCCTTTTCGAGTTCACCACCCTCCTCTGGCTCATCATCTCTACCAGCGTCTATATGCCTCTAGTTTTGCCCTCTTCCCCACTTACCTTGCTTTGGGGAAAGCTAGTAATAGGGATAAGGCTAGAAGGGGGCTCTCTCTCTTTCAGAGAAAAGTATCTAGACGAGTGTAGCAATCTCAGTAGTCTCATTCCAAAAAGTGGAAGTCCTCTCTTCAACAAGAGTTGCATGCAAGCAAGCTGGGGATCTCTTTTTTCTGGGGCAGACTACTCAAAAAGGTAACAAGAGTAGTTTGTGATTGCACTTGGAAGTTATGAAAGTCTGGACGGTTTATTGTATATTTGTATCTAAAAGTGGTGTTGCATGAGAGATTACATGTTTGATTGTAGAATGTATTGCCCTAACTTGGTTGATTAGTGCATTGTGCCTAAATTCTCATTCTTTCTAATCACCTATCACCTTAGCCCCATTACAACCAAATGGAAAAGACCTAGTTGATCTTAGGGAAAATCTAACTTGGGAATGTTTGTCGATGCATGCTCTTTCCACGTTTATGGAACTTGATTCTCTCATGAGACTTATTCACTAAAAATAACATTTATTTTTTATGAAATGTATGCAATTACTTTGATTCCATTACATAAACTCTTTTGCATACATATTGCATGAGTGAGAACCTAGGTTATAAGAGGAAAAATAAGAGAGAATCTCTATGAGAACTTAGTGTTGAAGCGAATTATGCTCAGGGTGTGAGAGTGAGTAGTTTCGACAGCGAGGACGCTTTAAGTGTGGGATTCGTGTTGTGCGAGTTTCCCTTGGGGTGACATGGAGTTATATAGAACATTTTGCATTAGCCTATTCCTCACTCCCATTATCTTTTGCTTATCTCACAGTTAGTTGGCTTACAACATGTTTGTTTGAGTCTAGGAATTTTTATATCGAGTCATGTTTGTGTGTCAAATGTTTGTGTCTTTGTTTTGTTTTGAGTTTGCTCGAGGATGAGCAAAGGGTTGGTTTGGGGGTATTTTATCGAGCCAAAAATGTTATACATTTTGGCCCTCATACCCTTTCTCTTTGTCTCGTTTATGGGTATTTTTATGTGTATTTATGGCTCTTCTGGCTGTTACTGTAGGTATTGAAAATACAGCTTAAACGTGTGTCTACAACCAGAGGGGGGGGGGGGGGGGGGGTGAATGGGTTGTTAATCGATTATTACCAACTTTTTCGATTAGTCAATATTAAACATATAACCCAATTAAAACAAACATACAAAATCAAGTAAAAGTGCAGAAATATAAAGAACACTTGATTTTGACGTGGAAACCTTCGACAAGGGAAAAACCACGGGCTATCCTTCTAGCCACAGAAGATCACAGAAATCCACTATATGAATAAAAGATTACACTCTCAAATGATACTCGGACTCTCACTCTAGATAACCTCAGGCTATGGACACTACCACTCGCCACTCTTAGTTCAATCCCTAGTGATATCCCCTGATACACTACTCTTGGCGTGAGCACCTCCTACTCTACCCGCAGGCCTTTTACAATGGATTCCCGACACAATGCTTGCCAACCACACCCTTGGTTGTAAGGCTTCTCTTGCTTGTGCAACTACCACCCGTAGCCACAAGACTTAACTCAATGAAGAGATCAATGTCTAAATGTGAACATGTGAAAAATGCTCAAATGCAATCAAGTGCTAGACTCACACAAATTGCCCAACTAGAAGTTTGTAGAAACAAATCCAAGTTGTCAAATATCTAAATGCAAAGCATGAAGACTTAGCTAGATGTTATCAATAACAACAATCCTAGCTATCACAAACAATCACAATGAATCAACAAATATGCTCACAATGTATTCAACATATACTTAGCATATATTCATGTGATTGAGACAAAGCATTTAATCATTTACTAAATGCAAATCTTAGACAAAAGTCTATCACAAACAGATTCAATTAGTTGTGTAGAGATTTTCCAACAACCTAATTGTCATAAACAACCTTGAATATTCAAGAGAGCTCAACTAGATTAAAAAACACAATCTATTAATCCAGTTGTCAATTAATCTCTTAAGAATAATCAATTCTTAGCTATTTAGGTAAAAATATCTAATCATGCAAGCTATCAAAATACAACACATATAAATATTCAAGAACCTTGACTAGATGAATAAACACAATCTTTTAACCTAGTCAACAATGAATCACATGTGAATATTTATAACCTAGCTTTTTAGGTAGAGAAACAACCTAATCAAATAAGCTATCACAAACAAAACCCAAACATGTCATCATTCAACAATAATATGCATTCAAAAACAATTTCTACAAATTATATGCAACAAAAACGAACTCTTGGACTTAAAGAAAAATAATCAAAGATTAAAGGTTTGTTCTTACATACCAAGTCATGAATGATGAAGACCCATGTATGATTGATGCTTTGGATGCATGGGTTTTGGGTTCGGAGAGTTAATGAAGCTCAAATGAAGCTTTCTCTCTCTAGACTCTCTCTTTCTCTCTCTAGGGTTTCTGTAAATTTAGGAGAGTTGGGGAAGAAGAAGAGAAAGAGGGGTTTTTAAAGGTGGGAAAAACGGGCTGACTCGAAAAGACCAAAATGTCCCGTTTTTGGTGCCAGGCGACATGAGAGGCTACATGAAGTCGCCTATGAGAGGCTACATGCAAGTAGCCTAAGAGAGGCTACATGAGGTCGCCTAACATGTCGCCTAACGTTCTGGAGAAGAAAAACATGTCTGAGGCGACATTGGAGGCGACATGCACAAGTGGCCTTGCATGTCGCATAAGACACTGGACAGCACACCAGCTCCAGAAACAAGCGACCCAAAACATAACCAAACGACATTGAAACCTTTCGTATGATATATCGTTGGAAAGGTATGGAAGTCTAATTTCTACTCCAATTTACAGAATTAGGTTTGGATGTCTGTAGAATGATATATGGTCATTTAAGTGACCAAAGGTCAAAACCGGATAACAGCAGAGATGCTCTGTTTCAGTGGGCTCTTTGGAGACTTCAAAACCAAACCAAACGGTTATAAAATATTACGAATAATATACCGTTAGAAAGGTATGGAAGTATAATTTCTACTTCAATTAAGAAAACAAGATTTGGATAAACGTAGAAAGATTTATGGTCAAAAGAGTGACCAAAGGTCAGAATTGGTCAATAACATAATTCCCACAATCATGGTATAAAACCATGTAACCAAATACTAATCCAAGAGAGAACAAATGGAACCTCTCTATTGTCACAAATCGTGCTAAGACTCAAGCACACCAATGTGCAAGCGTGGACACAACACAAGCACACCATCGTGCGAGTGAGGACGTTTCCGAACACAGACGGAAAACGTAGAACAAAAACAACCACACGTAAGGACAAACAAAGACGTGCTTGTGTGAGTTGTATAACAGATGCACACATATAAACAATAAAGAACACAAATGCAAGATGAGCAAAGCATGCATGAAGTGTGTGTGTGTGCACCTAAACTCTTCAAGAGACAAAGTCAAGTGAGTATACCTTTTGCTCTTGAAGTCATGGAGATGCTTGGAAGCTTGCCAACACGGACCTAAGCTACCCATTACACAATCATCCCCAATGTGGTATGTCATGAAATAGGCCAATCACAAAATAAAGGTTCTTACAATCTCCCCCTTTGCCTATTTCATGACAAAATACCACTCACAATAAATTCCTCACAAAACAAAACAAAGCTATTGTCCATGAGATTAATTCTACATTACTAATGAGATTCCTAGAATCTAAATCTTCAATATCTTCTATCTCCTTGTAGAATTATCATTGTACCTACACATAATAGCAAGAAGCAATTTCCAAGAACAAGTGCAAGTGAGGTGAACAAATAAAAACAAGCATTGCACTCAAATACAAATAAAGCAATACAAAGTAATGCATGTGCAATGCTCCCCCTAAAAGGTTACTCTCCCTCAAAGTAGCTAACTCCCCAAAAATGACCATGGCTTAAAAAAAATGCTCCCCCTATATCCATACTTCTCCCCCTTTTTGTCATAATATAGGCAAAGAAGTTCCCCACAACGGGTTGCCAAGGCAAAGAAAGCTACAAGCAATTATCTCATCGCATAATCATATAAACTAACTTTATGCCATAAAGAAGATTGAGAGAGATTCAAGGAGATTATATTCAAAAAAAATATGTGTGTGTGAAAGGTTGCTTATCATGTAATACAAAATACTATTATTCTCATGCATAAAAATCAATCAAAGCAACACTCAATAGGATTTCCAAATGAAGTCAAACCAATTAAGACCCTGTTGTTATGATAAAAAGATATATATCCAAGCATTTGTGTGCAAGTGTACTAATCACAACAACAGTATATCATCTTTTCTTCATTGCAAGATACATCATCAATCAACAATTTTGATGTCAAAAATAAGCAATGCAAAACCGCACATAACAGTCATATAACAACATTTTCTGTTTTTCTCCTTTTTCTGTTTTTCTCCATATTCCTAGCAAGCATGTATTTCTGTTTATCATGCTAATGTAACTCCTTCATGGCTTTCACTCGGTTTCAAATGAGTAGCCTTTTCTAACATTGGGCGGCTCCACGTCATATTGCCTGTAGCCCTTTTCAAGAGAGAGCTTAAGAATGCATATCTAGGAATCATGGACATGGAGAATAATTTGAGGTCAATCAAATGTACTAACAAGTAGAACATTCCTCAAAAAGATAAGCATGCTCAAGCAATAATAGAAATCATGCATTATCATACAAAGCAACCGTGCAATGGTGTAATCAAAAACATTATACAATTATTAATCAATGTTATTCACCAAGCATACTCAAGCAATCATAAAAGAGCATAAAATAAGTCAACTTTTTGTATATGAAGATTCATGCAAGTTTGCTCTCTTTGCTTGAGCTCCCCATAATAGGGTCACAATCCGTACTGTATCAGGACAAGGGGTATGTTCCACTAGACATACTTAGTCTATTTGACTCGGTAGTATCCAAGGGTGTCATATGATCATGATGGCAATCGGGTTCAATTTTCCTAATCCACCTAGATTCCACCTTTTTAATTTTAGTGGTCAAAAACTTCAAGTCTATAGGTTCCCTAGGATCATGCAATTTAGTTCTACAGTTCATTTTCTTTTCTCTCATGCTTTCAATTCTACACATTCTAATGTAGTTAATGTACTTTGGTCGAATGTGACCAATCATACCACAATAATGACAAGTAGGTATTAAAGAAGGATTCATACCATTGCATTTAGCTCTCATCGAGGCATGGCCATGTTGATGAGTTTGTCTTTGATGTTGCACAGGTTGGCTTTCCTTAGGAGCATAAGCCGGATGTTGATGCCTTTGTGGTTGATCATGAGAAGCACAATTAGCTTGCCTCAAGGGTTGATTGAGTTTTGATTGAGGCATCCTTAAGGGTTGGGGTTGAGCTTGTTTCCTCGGAAGCATCTTCAAGGTTGAGCTCTTAGAAGGTTCACCCACAACAAGAATCTTCTTGGGTGATGAAGGCAGACATTTAGGAGAAATCTCCTTCACAAATGTAGTCTTGCCCGCGAATGGAGTGGACTCACCATCAATGAAACCAAGCCCTCGCTTGTCACATGGCATCTTTCCAATACTTAACATGTTGTCAAGCATCTTCGAACCCGAAGTCATCTTAGCAAGAGACATTCTTGCTTCATCAAGTTCCATCTTCAACTTGTCTTCATTCTCTTTTAAGCATCTCACTTCATCATACAAGTGAGTCATCTTGGCTTGTAGTTGAAGGTTATCCTTTTCCAATCTAAGGATATCATTATCTTTCTCCTTCAAATACTTTTGTAGAGAATCAATCAACTCTTGATAATCCACCTTATTATCACAAGAGTTCTCGGAGCATGAGCCATCACTATCAAGGCTTCTCCCACTTGTGCTTGTGAGAGTCATATCATCAAGGCTTGCTTCACTCAAGCATGCTCCACTACGGTTTCCGAACTCCAAGTCATCAATCTTGAAATCTTCAAGTGACACACATTTAGGTGATGACTTGTGTTTCTTCATGGTAGGAAACTGGAAATGCAAAGTAGTTGTTCACACACTCACCCGAGCTTGTGGAACAACTTTTAACAACTTCAACTTTGCTATCACACCGATTAGCGATCATACTAACTCCTCCATTCTTGTACTTCAAATTACCACACTTGGAGGCAATGTGGCCAATTCCACCACATTCAAGGCAAGGGGTCACTTTTCCTTGACATTTTCTTTTCCTCCTTGACTTTGGAGGTCATCCATTTCTCCTCCTTCACTTTGGAGGTCAAACCCTTCTTTTGAGATTTCATAAATCTCCTAAATCTCTCAACCATGAGAGTCATCTCCTCATCGGAGTCATCCATCTTCCTCTCAACATTAGAGGTCATCAAAGCAAATCCCACTCTAAGTGTTTCACTCTCACACATAGTGTTTACTGAATGAATGAATGCAAATGAATGCAAGAATCAAAATGCACACAAATGCTAGACACATAAAACGGAGCAAGGATCACCTAAGTATGTCTAGGAACCCGCTCTGATACCAATTGAAAATACAGCTTAAACGTGTGTCTACAACCAGAGGGGGGTGCAATGGGTTGTTAATCGATTATTACCAACTTTTTCGATTAGTCAATACCAAACATATAACCCAATTAAAACAAACATACAAAATCAAGTAAAAGTGCGGAAATATAAAGAACACTTGATTTTGACTTGAAAACCTTCGACAAGGGAAAAACCACGGGCTATCTTTCTAGCCACAGAAGATCACAGAAATCCACTATATGAATAAAAGATTACACCCTCAAGTGATACTCGGACTCTCACTCTAGATAACCTCAGGCTATGGACACTACCACTCGCCACTCTTAGTTCAATCCCTAGTGATATCCCCTGATACACTACTCTTGGCGTGAGCACCTCCTACTCTACCCGCAGGCCTTTTACAATGGATTCCCGACACAATGCTTGCCAACCACACCATTGGTTGCAAGGCTTCTCTTGCTTGTGCAACTACCACCCGTAGCCACAAGACTTAACTCAATGAAGAGATCAATGTCTAAATGTGAACATGTGAAAAATGCTCAAATGCAATCAAGTGCTAGACTCACACAAATTGCCCAACTAGAAGTTTGTAGAAACAAATCCAAGTTGTCAAATATCTAAATGCAAAGCATGAAGACTTAGCTAGATGTTATCAATAACAACAATCCTAGCTATCACAAACAATAACAATGAATCAACAAATATGCTCACAATGTATTCAACATATACTTAGCATATATTCATGTGATTGAGACAAAGCATTTAATCATTTACTAAATGCAAGTCTTAGACAAAAGTCTATCACAAACAGATTCAATTAGTTGTGTAGAGATTTTCCAACAACCTAATTGTCATAAACAACCTTGAATATTCAAGAGAGCTCAACTAGATTAATAAACACAAATCTATTAATCTAGTTGTCAATTAATCTCTTAAGAATAATCAAGTCTTAGCTATTTAGGTAAAAATACCTAATCATGCAAGCTATCAAAATACAACACATATAAATATTCAAGAACCTTAAATAGATGAATAAACACAATCTTTTAACCTAGTCAACAATGAATCACATGTGCATATTTATAACCTAGCTTTTTAGGCAGAGAAACAACCTAATCAAATAAGCTATCACAAACAAAACCCAAACATGTCATCATTCAACAATAATATGCATTCAAAAACGATTTCTACAAATTGTATGCAACAAAAACGAACTCTTGGACTTAAAGAACAATAATCAAAGATTAAAGGTTTGTTCTTACTTACCAAGTCATGAATGATGAAGACCCATGTATGATTGATGCTTTGGATGCATGGGTTTTGGGTTCGGAGAGTTGATGAAGCTTAAAGGAATCTTTCTCTCTCTAGACTCTCTCTTTCTCTCTCTAGGGTTTCTGTAAATTTAGGAGAGTTGGGGAAGAAGAAGAGAAAGAGGGGTTTTTAAAGGTGGGAAAAACGGGCTGACTCGAAAAGACCAAAATGTCCTGTTTTTGGTACCAGGCGACATGAGAGGCTACATGAAGTCGCCTATGAGAGGCTACATGCAAGTAGCCTAAGAGAGGCTACTTGAAGTCGCCTACCATGTCGCCTAACGTTCTGGAGAAGAAAAACATGTCTGAGGCGACATTGGAGGCGACATGCACAAGTGGCCTTGCATGTTGCCTAACACACTGGACAGCACACCAGCTCCAGAAACAAGCGACCCAAAAACATGACTAAACGACATCGAAACCTTTCGTATGATATACCTTTGGAAAGGTATAGACATATACCTTCTACTCCAATTTACAGAATGATGTTTTGATATCTGTAGAAAGAGATATGGTCATTTAAGTGACCAAAGGTCAAAATCGGATAACAGCAGAGATGCTCTGTTTCAGTGGGCTCTTTGGAGACTTCAAAACCAAACCAAACGGTCATAAAATATTACGAATAATATACCGTTAGAAAGGTATGAAAGTCTAATTTCTACTCCAATTAACTGAAACAAGATTTGGATAAACTTAGAAAGATTTATGGTCAAAAGAGTGACCAAATGTCAGAATTGGTCAATAACAAAATTCCCACAATCATGGTATAAAACCATGTAACCAAATACTAATCCAAGAGAGGACAAATGGAACCTCTCTATGGTCACAAATCATGCTAAGACTCAAGCACACCAATGTTCAAGCGCGGACACAACACAAGCACACCATCGTGCGAGTGAGGACGTTTCCGACACACGGAAAACGTAGAACAAAAACAACCACATGTAAGGACAAACAAAGACGTGCTCGTGTGAGTTGTATAACGGATGCACACATATAAGCAATAAAGAACACACATGCAAGATGAACAAAGCATGCATGAAGTGTGTGTGTGCACCTAAACTCTTCAAGAGACAAATTCAAGTGAGTATACCTTTTGCTCTTGAAGTCATGGAGATGCTTGGAAGCTTGCCAACACGGACCTAAGCTACCCATTACACAATCATCCCCAATGTGGTATGTCATGAAATAGGCCAATCACAAAATAAAGGTTCTTACAGGTATTAGGTGAAAAGGCATGAAGAGGGGCAAACAGAACAAATGGTGTAAAAATGTGGTGAAGTAGGCCAAACTGCACGTGTAGCACACTCGTGCACTGCCCGTGCATCAACCCATGCACCGAAAGATGAAATTCGAGCAGACCTCAGTTCATGGGTAACTGCACGAGTATTACCTGCGCACTACCCATGCAATCCACCAGACCAAGGAGCAAAGCCTCGGGCAAGAACCAACTGCGCGGGTACTGCACATGTCACTTACCCCGAGCATAACCCGTGCACATTGCACAAATCAGGAAGGAAAATGAAGATTGTACGGGTACTGCACGGGTACTACACGGGTACCTTATCCGTGCTATACCTGTGCTATATGAGCATCAGTTATAGCTACATCAACATTTTGACCGACTTTTGGAAAGGGTATATAAGGAACCACATCTGATTTTTCAAAAAGGTCCGTACACCCATTCCATTCACATTTTCTCTCTCTAAATCTCAAAATCCATTCTCTCCCAAATCATCCAAAAACCCACCATTATCTTCATCAATTGCTACTAAAAAAGGTCATTGGAGGTGGAATCAAGCTTGAAGGAAAAAGGTTCTACATGGGTCCCTTCTATTTCTCTCCTCTTTATCATTTAATTTCATTTGTTTTGAGTAGCTAAATTCCCACTAAGGGATTGATGTGATTCTTATGTAAATTGTGGGTATTGTAATGAACTCTATTTATATATATATATATATATATATCAATCTACCAAATATGTTTCATCAATGTTTTAATTGTTTTCAAAGATGATTTGTTTTGATTGTACACTCCTCTCTTAACAAGTTGTTTGAGAAATTATTTGAGTAGAGAATTAGATATACACTATATTTGATTCTCTAATGCTTAATTGAATGGAAGGATTGAACAAGAATACACTCCTCAAGTGAAATCCGGATTGACTAATCTCTATCCTTTTCTAATCTTGAATGAGAAATTAACACTGTACACTATAAGATTAGTTGCATGTGAGAATTAAGCATTAATTCTATACACTCTAGAATTAGTGATTTTATAAAGAGATTAATCCCTTATTTTGGTAGATGCACATTCATGAACAATCACTTATGGGTGACCAATTATATACACTCTAGATTGGAAACTCATGAGTGATATAGAACTAACCTCTACACTCTAGTTTGGTTACATGTGATTAAAGTTCATTAATGAGAGTTCATCTTGCCCATAGTTTGCTTTAATGAATCATCAATTCCTTAGTCATTTATCATCTATTATCACCTTCTATCTTAGTTGCATTTTAGTTAGTTTGCATTTAATTTGCAATTTAGTTAATTCCCAATCATCAGTCAATCCATTAATTCTTGTTTATATCTAGCATTAGGGTAGAATTTAGTCATAGCTATCGCTCGATCCCTATGGAACGATACCCATACTTGCCACATACTAGTTTATACTTGTTTGAGTGCATCTTAGGATTTTGCAAATTTGTTTTGATATTGCATACCACGACAAAATATGTGTCACTGAGCACCCCACCAGTCAAGGCCACTACGTCACCGGCCAGTTCTCCACCTTCATCGGCCTCACCAGTCTCGTTGATTGAATCGTCTTCCACATCAACCGGAGTATCAAGGTTGTTGAAACCCGACCCGGTTGCCACATTGCGATTGGACCTACATCGTTGGGAGATAGTGGCGCCATCTCCGTTTTTGCCTCCTTGATGATTCCTCTTTCATCGGTGGGTAAGGCTCGCACTATCGATGGAATCACCGTCAAAGATATGGTCTAAGCTGTCAGACGACATGGTCACGGAGATTGGAAATAGAGGTTTGAAGAAAGAAGGAATCTAGGGTTCAAGAGATTGGGATTTTTCTTGCCTTTGGAGAACGAGAGGTAATAGAACCAGCGTGAACTAGTCATAGAAAGCAGAGGTATAAATAGAGAAGGAAAACGGTTTCACGTAATTGACGAACGTTATTTTGTGTCATTTTAAAAAAAGATCAATTCGTCAACAATATTTGTAAAAACCTCACGAAGCCTAAATTGGTTTGGAAAACACACGTATGGTGGCAAGTGGGGTGTCGTCCATAGGGAGCGGAGCAAGCTAAGATTAGTCATTGCTAAAGTAATATTAATATATATATATATATATATATAAATATATTAAACAAAACATAAAATGATGAAGATGTAGATGGTGAATTATCCTATTAGTAACAATAAATTAACAATGCAAACTAGAGGAAAGGGAAATGGGATGAAGGATATATATGTGATGGGAACTAAGGAGTTAACGAATTCGAAAGTAAATACTGGGCAACGCAATAAACTGATAAATAGGCACGTCTATTCAAAGGTAACCGACCTAGGATGTATAGAGTCGGTTATTTATCCCCAGAAAGTGGTCAACCTAGGATGTATAGTGAGGACCACCTATTAGGGATTAATCCGTCGTAAACCACCAACCTAGGATGTATAGTGTTGGTTGTTCGTCAGATTCTGAAAATGAAGCTCGTCTACCTATCAATGACTCAACCGATTGTAAACGTAGTCAACCGAGGATGTATAGTGATGACTTCTAATCCTCCCACGGCCCTAACCTAGGATGTATAGTGCCAGAAACTTGATTGAGGTTAGATTAAGACTGCAGTTTAAGAGTCGAAATTCATGACGTTCCGCCATTCATTAGAGCAAGAAACAACTAAATAGGATGTATATCTAGATGCAATACTCATACATAATCCAAAGAGATCTTACTAAGAAGATGTATCTAAACAAGAAATCAATGATAAGCATTCATAACAAGAATAGAACAATGAAAGATAGACATTAATATAAATATAGAATCAAGTTTATGTACATGCCCAATATCCAACTAACCACTCCATCAACCCCTTAGAGGGAATTTAGCTACTCATTACAACTAGAAAAATAAGAGAAAGGAAATAGAAAGAGCCCTTGGAGAACATCTCCTTCCTTGAAGTTGCTTCAATCTCCTACCTTCCTTGAAGTTGAGTAGAGAATGTAAGTGTGAGAGAGAGAGAGAGACTCTAGATCTAAGTGTGTAAAACCTCTGAAAATCTCAGTCAAAGGCTCTCAAAAATGTTCTCCGACTATTATATTTATACAATATACAAAAATAGGTCACTTAAACTTCAGAAAAACAAAATGGCACATCTGGAGTGCGGGTGGAGTGCAGGTGAATTACCCGCAATGTACCCATACTATGTGGGTTGTCTTCATCTTCAGTTCTCAGATCTGGGAAATAGTGCGGGTGTAGTGCAGTTGGTTTACCCGCACTTTAATGTCAGGGCAAATCCACTCCTCTGTCTTGAGCAACAGTGCGGGTTGAGTGCAGTTGGATCACTAGCACTTGACCAGCACTTTATCTGTCAGGTGCAAATCAGCTTCTCTGGCTTTGGCAACAGTTATAGTGGAGTGCGGTTGGATGACATGCACTACACCTGCACTTTAACGTCATGTCCAAATCAGCTTCTCTAGCTTGGCAAGAGTGCGGGTGGAGTGCGGTTGGATGACCCGCACTGAACCCGTACTTTAACTCTTCTTTCAGTATCATGTCCCGGCTATGAGTATGAGTGCGGTTGGAGTGCGGTTTCGACCCGCACAAGACTAGCATTATAGAGTTGCTTCTGATCCTTTGTCTTTCCTTTTGCCCCTTTTCTGCCGGAACCACCGCAACATGCTTCCAAAACCATCATTGCACCATTTCCTATAATTACGCACATAACAACCCATTAGAGATACCAAAACGCTCGAAACAGAACACAAGATACGGATTTGAGGGCCTAAATATACTACATATTTGGCACGACCAAATACCCCCAAACCAAACCTTTGCTCATCCTCGAGCAAATATAATCTAAAACAAACAGACGCCAACTGAAGGTAAATCCTAGACACCTAAGCAATAATTCAACAATGCCGCAAGTCCAATGTGTGATATGATACACATAGGTGTGATAGAGAGGAGAAAACATATGCACAAGATCAAGAGCAATTTGGAGACACCAAAGGGAGGCTCGTACGAACACGAATCCCATACCTAAAGGCATTCATGAATTAGGGACAACTTACTCCCATACCTTGAGCATAATTTGCTTCAATTCTAAAGCTCGCAAGGATTCTCTCTTTTCTTTCCTCATAGAGTCCTAAGTTCCACATAAATGAGTATACAAAGATGAATTCTGCACAAAATTTAACAATGAACTATCCTAGGAAAGAGTCACTATGCCATGGAAGTGAAAGATCGTGCTTTAACCGACATTCCCAAACTAGACTTTATATGGATCAAATAGGGCTTTTCCACCGGTTATAGTGTGGCTATGGGGTTTAATGAGGTTACACACGGAATATGGATATTTGGAGTTCAAACTCACCAATCATGCTAGAATATATCCCTACACCCATACAATGCTCTTTTATCACTCATACGCAAACCTCCAGGCAATCGTTTAACCCACATCCGTGCCTTCAATGTTGTACTCCGCTTTGAGCGTATTTAGCATAACACAATCACTCAAACACTACACAATTTTTTCTTTCTTTATATCTTTTTTTTTATATTTGAGTTGTACAATTTCCCTTTCTTGGGTACTTATGGCACACAAGTACAATTCTGAGCCCTTTCCTTGCATATTTCAACAATTATTTCATTTTACCCGCTATTTGACCATTTAGAGCTTAACTCATTTCATCACCACCATTTCACATCCTAACATGATTAGTACAAGGGTAGGCATGTGTTTAGGCTGTGAGGTATATGGTTGAATGTGGTACCAAATAAAAGAGTAAGTGTTTGGCCTCAAACTTGGCTTTGGAGCACACAATATGGTATGAACGTGTTTAGGCTAGTAAAGGTAATTCAGTGCACCCACATTCCCTAATATCACCTCCACAACCATCTAAAAAATGAATGAAAGCATCCATCACGCACTTCACAAAATGGTATGCAAGTCCTATGGCACATGACATAAAAGACGAGAGGCATGTTTAAGAATAATCAATAATACACTCAAAATACGCACTTTAACTCTTGTGTTTGTGATCTCACGGGCATCTCCACTATTAGAACTAGGCATGGGAATATTGAGTCCCCACTACTTAACACCAACGGGTGGGACGATCCCATGGCGGTGCAAGTGAACCCTCAAGTAGCACCAAACTATGTCATAAGATCAAAGCACATACAAAGAACTCACCAAAAGTACACGCTAGAGGCATCATACCCATACTGCTTATAGTTTGAAAATTGG
Organism: Dipteronia sinensis; assembly: GCA_033220585.1. Taxonomy (NCBI): domain Eukaryota; kingdom Viridiplantae; phylum Streptophyta; class Magnoliopsida; order Sapindales; family Sapindaceae; genus Dipteronia; species Dipteronia sinensis. The sequence goes on along the minus strand of CM065638.1, from coordinate 43,784,455 downwards.
ACAAGCGACAAAATTGAAAAATTGGACACTACAAGACTACAAGGATGATTGTACAAGGAGTAACACACCCCCAAACCAAAACTCAACAATGTCCCCATTGTTGGAATCCACAAGGTATGTTCTAACGGATGAGAAACACCATAGACGACTGGAAAATTATGAACATGCATAAAGCGCAACCAATAACAAGCATAATCACAATAATTTGCGGAATGAGGGTTCAACACCCCCAAACCAGATCTAGACATAAGCTCAAAACTCGTACAAGTGTATGATTAATACGTACTCAACCTTGCTCATTCATAGTAACAAAATCTAAATTCGCATTCATCGAAAATTTAATGCAATGAAGTACAAAATTGAAAGTAGAAACTCCATTTAGAAGGAAGCTGGTTTGTTGTCGGTGCATGTTGTCATGTGCTTCCTAAAAGATGCATAACCTAGCTTAAAACACACAACAACTCTACCAAACGAAAATCAAATGCGAAATAAAACCAATAAGTCCATGCCTACAAAGGAAACTACAAATAAAAGAAATAAAACTAAATATTCCTAAACTAATAGCAATAAACATAAAGGAAACTGATGGCTAATCCTCATGTGAAAACTCCTTCTCTGGTTCACTGGATATCGCTTTCCCTTTGGGGTCAAGTTCTGCTCTGATCTTATCTTCATGTTCCTTCTTGGATATCTCCTTTGCAGCTCGGAGCTCGGCCACATGTGGATCAATTGCTGGACCTCCTGAAGGTGGTGAGAAAAAAGTAGGCCGCTTCTTCTTCCTTAGATAAACTGGGAGACTGAGCGCCTCCCTCTTGTCGGTGAGATTGCCCCAAATGTCAGCATAATACTCACTGGATTCTGCTCTGCTCTCAGCAATCTGCTTCCTGTTCTCAATGACCTCAGTCTTAAGGTTCTCTAATCCCGCAAGTAAGGTCTACCAAGGGATCTCTCCAGAAGTCTCTTGTGGGGGTGAGGGCATCTGACTGTAATCACCGTATTCTAAATAAACCGGTTCCAACTCCGATTGTTTTGGAACGTCCTCAGCGTGTCTGCTTGTGCGTCCCCCTTGAGCAGATTTCTTTTTCCCTATTCTGACTCTGACACCGGAGGGGTCTCATTCTCTCAATTGGTCATTCCATGTGTACCGCTCAACAGGCCCCAAACCACATTCAAAGAGATCAAACCCAAAATCCACCCCTGCCTCTCTGTAAAATGCGGTGATTAGACTAGGGAAGATGAGTGGCTGCTTGTCTACTCTGACACCTCCCAGTTCAAGTATCTCTCTCTTGACCAGAAAGCCAATGTCGACCAATTGATTCTGAAGTATACAATAAAGGATCATTGCTGCATTGAAATTGACTGAAGTCCTGTGCTTCCTAGGAATCAGGGAATGAGAGATAAACATATGCCAAAAACCCAACTCCCTCTTCAAGTTTGTGTGCTTCATGCGGTGATCTGGTGCCACCCAGAAATCCATTGGACGGATCACCAACTGGTTGGCAAACTCCACATTCTGTGTCACAAAGAAGTCATTCCAAGTTACCCCCCGTAGTAGTCTTCTGACCGCCTCTGGATCAACTGAGAGCTCTGTCCGATAGTATTTATTGATATATGTGATAGTCATTTGGACCTCCACCAATCAGACCAAAATGGAGGATGATCGCTGAAAAGTATCTGGTACCATTCCTGCGTAGAATTCCTCCACTACACTTCTGTAATACATAAAAAAGGTGCTAACGAAAGTTTCCCATCCCCTCGTTTCAACTACTTGAGGTATCGAGGTGCCCGCTAGCTCTTCTACTGCTATCCCTCTTTCAACCACAACTTCTCGTTCCCTAAAATATTCCAAGCGGTCCTCAAACTCTTGATGCCTGACGCATGGTGGTGGAACCTGAGGTCCCCTCCTCGGTCTTCTCTCGGAAACTTGACTGCCTTGCCTAGTAGAGTGCCTGGTTTTTCTTGACATGTGCATAATAAACAATAGTTTTAAGGGAATACTCACATCATGGAACCATGAGGTTATGATGAAATAATTGAAAGAACAAATTTTCTGCCAGATTGATAGAGTACGGATTAAGTGCGGGTGACTGACCACACTGGACCCGATCATTAACTCGTTCCCAGATACCAGCGTATGCAGAATCACAATCAACGCACACACTTCACACCCACAGCAAATCATCGAACCAACTTACAATAATATGGCTCTAACCCATGTATAGAAATTCCATTCAATCATATAAACCCTCAATTCGGAATTTGAACATCCAATTGCAATTAGATAGTTAAATCAACAATAAACACTTCATATGCATAATTAGACAACAACCCATCATTCAATCCTCATAGGTATTCAATAAAAAGTTCAAAATCAGCAAGGAAAAAGGGCACAAAATCATGGCCCATACTTGAACAATGAAGTTCATGTAAAAGAGGGAAAAAATTATTTATAAAAGATTTAGAATTGAGATTAGAGTGATAGGTAACAAAATTAGAGGAAGATTTCATACCTTGGTTGCCAAAAATTGAAAACGTGGCACACACGGAATACCTTTCAGATGAAACGAGGGAAAAGAGAAAGTTTCGGTCTCTATGCTTTGTTTGAAAGAGGCGGAGCCCTAGAAAATGATAGATGATATATATATATATAACACGACCAAAGTGCGGGTGGAGTGCGGGTGACTGACCAGCACTGTACCCGCACTTTATTACCTGATGCTTTCGGAGTGCTGGTGGAGTGCAGGCGAATGACCCGCACTCTAACTGCGCTATTTCCCTGGACTGATTCCTGGACTCTGCACTACAACTGTTTATGCACCAAACACCACACACAACTAATTAACAAGCACTATGTTCCAAAAAGATTTCTAAGACAAATACTAAAACAAATTTAAAAGTGGGTGTAATGCACTCAAAGTGGGACATGGTCAACCAAAGGAGGTTTGACCGAAATGGGGAGCACACTCAACTTGGCCACCCAAACCGGTGCCAATGGCTTACTTACTGCATCTCTCCCTACTTTCCTCACTTGCCCAACTAGGTCCTTTCTAACCCATATTTGCTTGACCGTTGTTGGGTTCATCCTAGACCAAACTCGACTTGCTTTGAACCTTTGAAAACTAAAGCAGTAAGCCTTAGTGTGCCCTCTTTTGGCACAAAAGCAACAAGTAAAAGAACGGTTAGGGAAACTCCCTGTTCGGTTGTTGATGTGGGCCCCTTTGAGTTGCCCGTATTTGAGGGATTTGACTTCGTTTTCTGTCACATCAAGCTGAACAATCAAATCACACACATTGACCTTGGCCCGCTTCAACTCATCCTCCTTTTTGTTCAACCGTTCTTGCAATTCTCTTACGGCTTTTGCGGACTCCTCGACACCTAATAGCATTTTCCTTGATCTTCTCCCATTCTCGTCCTCGAATTCCTCTGAGAGCTTTGCCAATTCTTCTAGGTTCTTGGAGACTAACTCCTTCTTTTTAGCATGTTCCACCACTTGCTCCTTTAGACTCTTGTTCAATGTTAAGAAGTCATGCAATTTCTTCTTCAACATTCCATTCTCGGCTTTAAGCAAATATGCCTCTAGCTTGAGCTTCGTGTTGTCTTGCTCAAGCTCCCCTATCTCCTCAAAAGTAGCAGTAACTAAATCCTCCTCTTCAAGTTTACATTCTTGTCTTTCCTTCACGCAATCTTGGTTGCCCCATTCCATCTCATTCACACCCTCAAAAGCTTGCACAAGGGTGAACACCCGGCTTCTTTTCTTTCTTGAATTGGGTGCTTCCAAGACCAAGCAATCCTTTACTTGGCTTGCTTCGGAGGAATTTACCTTGAAGTTAACACTCTTTTCCCCCACAGCTGAAGGAAATGTCCATAAAACGAATATCTACAACCATACCCGCTGTGGCCATGAATGATCTCCCTAAAAGCAATTTCCAGTCCCTACCACTAGATTCTCCTCTTTTGCAATTTAACAAAACAAACTCTACTGGCACCATCAACCCGTGCACATTCACATAGACTTCCTCCACTATACCAACTGGGTGATGGAAAACTTGTCCGCTATGATGAGAGTCTGAGAAGTAGGCTTGATTGACTGAATCTTCAACTATTTGTATACCTCTAATGGCATCATACTGATGCTAGTCCCCATATTAAGCACTGCTTCGATCCTAGGTGAGTTTTCAATTTTCACCTCTATTATGAAACTTCTTGGGTCTGAAAGCTTAACGGGGGAGTCTATGCCACTTCCCCCATCTTCATTATGTGTGACCTCCACCACACTCTTTACGGTCTCTTCCCTGAAATTGTCTAGAATTTGGTATTGGTTTGGGATAGTTTCTTTTTCTAACCCCTCTTCAACTCCCAACTCGACTACCTCTAACACGTTAACTTGCTCATCGGTGCTTGATGCCTTACCCTTGTTCTTGACCAATGCATCTAAGATTTGTGCCAACTGAGTTTCCATCTTTTTCACTGATGCTCCATGACTATTCACCCTCTAATCATTGGACTGCATGTAAGCAGTCATTCGTTGCTCGGATGCATGCAAGGTGTTCTTGAGGGCTTCTTACCCGATACCAACCGTTTTTGATAACTATGCTCACTATCTCCTCTAGGGATTTGTCCTTTTGTTGGTTAGCGGGTGTTTGGGAATTAAAGTTGGTTGGTAGGTTACTACTAGAACTTTCCCATTGGTTGTTGTTGCTAGGCCCTCCTTGGTTATACCTATTGTACCCACGATTTTGGTACCCCTGATTGTTGTTTCCACCTTGATAGTTGTTGTTGCCACCTTGGTAATTTGTTGCCCCTAGGTGGTTGTTGTTTGACCAAGACATGTTTTGGTGGTTTCTCAACCCTGGGTTGTATGAGTTTGAATACGGGTCATTCCTTGGCCTTTAGAATTCCCCAAGGGCTTGGGCTTGCTCTTTTTGACCAAACTGCCCTTCTCCTTATTCTATCTCCCCCATTACTTGACTCACTCCTTGAGAGGACCCCGATTTTCCAGTTATAAGCTCCTTGATTGATTGGAGCTCTTTGTTCATTCTTGACATCTAAATTTGAACTTGGGTATCCTAACCCACATCTATCCTTCTGCTCCTTCTCATGTGTGATGTCCTCTGCTGTGAGTTCTAGGAAATCTTCTCCAGGATATCACATGCCTCAACTACTCTATTGTCTGCTATCACACCCCCGCACTCATTGTCCACGAGCATTTGTGTGATAAGTGAAAGCCCGCTATAGAAGGAATTCACCTTCAACTCTGGATGGTATGTATGCAGCGGCATTTGTGCTAACAACAAGTTAAACTTCTCACATGCCTCATGGAAGGGTTCACCGCCCTCCTCAACAAAGGATGCTATTTTCAATCTTAGGTCCTTTGCCTTTTGTGACGGAAAATCCTTGTTGAAAAAGACCTTGCACACCTGACTCCATGTTACCAGTATTCCTGGCCTCAAATTCATGTACCATGTCATAGCGGTATCCTTCAAACAGTACTCGAAACACCTGAGGTGAAGCTGCTCTCTTGTCAGCACTGCTTTGTGAGCCATTATCGAAAAGGTTTCTAGGGTGGCTCCATATTGTTTGATAAATTGAAGGCAATCCTCGGTAACTCTCCCACTAAAAGATGGTAGGAGGCTAATATGCATAGTCTGTTAGGATTATGCTCAATAGCAAGAGTGTAATATTGTAATTGATAATCTTTTCATATGAATAAAGTGATTTCTGATTCTGCAAAATCTTATAGCATTTATAATTATAATTGTCAAGGTAAATAATCATAAGGTCAAAAGACTATGAGATATGAAGAATTGTTTGTACATCCGGATATGTATGAGGTAGACACAATTCTTTAGTTAGTCTTGAATAACGTTCACAACTTAAGTTCAAGGTTGGGCACCTCTATCTTGATAAAGTTGTAGAATTCTTTTACTAGTATTTGAGTGGGATCAAATGAGTTATGATGAGTCTAAAATCATCGAAAGGTTTTCGAGTAAAAGAATCTAGTGCACTGGGTGCATTGAACTGGATCACAATGAAATACTTTATCTAGAACCGTCACTAGATATAAGTCTTTTCATTATCAGGACAATCGGAGAGTCTATCTAAATCCTAAGATAAATGATGGACTTATGGTTGCAAGTGTTATCATTTGAGCTATCAATGAGTACGATTATATAGCACAGTCTATCCTCGATAGTTTGGTGGTATTCATTTGTTAATCGATAGAGGACTTCATTTATAGATATGGACATCGTGGCTCCATTTATTAAATGAGAGTATAATATCATAATATGGATATTTTGAGGTATTGGATACTAAATCTCAACGTTGAGTTTTCAATAATTATTATTGAAGACATGGCTTCTGGACAAGTCAAAATATTCAAGTTCAAAATGTGGTCATATGAGGAAATATGGTAACTTAAAGAGCTATAGGTGATTACTGATATTATTCATGAAGATACACCATCTACTATAAGATTGTCTAGGGTATGAATGAGAAACATCTCCTTATTCTATCTTTATTTAAGAGTTCAATTTTAGCTCTTTAGTGGAATGAGTTAAAATTAATAGATCGGACCTAAGTGAATCATTTGTTGATTGTGATTAGGTTATGTTTGTTGAAGCTTAAATTTAGATAGCCAGCCAAGATCTACAATCCACACGTACTTGCATGGATCACTTGATATATTCTACAATTTATGGGTCCATCTAGAATTGCATTTAATATATTAAGAATATAATATGTCTATTATTTATTTAATGGGTTGCACTATTATATTAATATATTAAAAGCAGACATGTAGGCTTGTTTCTTTTAGTAAGAATAAGTCTGGTTCACATGTGGGCTTTTATTTAAAGTCTAATGGATTAAATAAAATAAGAAAAATAATATTGGGCCCATATATACATGGTGTGGGCGGCAAGGCTAAATAAAATAGCCCAAGATATTATTTTATTTTATTGTTTTGATTAAATGGGAATTAATTAATTATTTAATTAATTAATATTTTAAATCAAAATCTTTTCCTGATTAGTAAATTAAATACTATGTGTTGGATTAGGGTTGGAATTCTTTTAAGTGATAGGAGTCCTAATGTGATAAGGATTAAGTCCACATACACTCCTTATTATACAAAGAATTCGGCCACCACTAGTCCTACAAGGGTTAGGATTCTTGAATTGATAGGAATTAGGGAAAAGGATAAATCCTTTTCAAGTAAGGAAATTAACCAACCCTAGATTTCCTATTCAATGAATTCGGCCAACCCTACTTGGTGAAGGAGAAAATTTGGCCAACTTATAAACATAAGGTTAAGAATTTTCGGCCACTAAGAAGCAAAATAGAGAGAGATTTTGTTTGTTTTGAAAATAAAAAATCCTACTCTATACACATAGATTTTCGGCCAAGAGAAAAAAAAAAAGTTCTCATTCGATAGTGCACTTACAAGCCTTTAACATCAAAAGGTTTTGTGCACACTTTCGATTTAGGGTTACGCGAGTTTCAATCATATTGATTGTGAATTCAAAAGTGACCGGAACTATTTTTTTAGGCTCTTGGTGTTTTACTATTGAAGATCAAGATCAAAAATTCCATACATCCATTCTAAGGTAAGCAATTCAAAGAAAAAGGGAGACCACGCTCCTAGATGATTCACGTATGTGCTAGGATTGAAGATCTTGCGGATTACCATCGACGTAAGTCAATCGGATCACGCGACAAGAGGTATTTAACTCTAACCGTATATTTGAGTTTAATTAATTAAAGGGTTAAGGTTCAAATCTTTAGAAAAATTTTAAACTATACGAAAATTATTTTTTCGCCTTCCGCTGCGGTTTTAAGCAATTTTTCCCTACATAGTCTTCAACTCATACGGTCTTTTCACATCATCAAGTACTATGGCAGTGGGCGCATTACCTACAAACGGGAGTGTTTACTCGCCCATAGTGAGACCTAGCTGTTCATCTCCGTGCACACTGCCCTCATGCTCACGAGCCTACTGCTCATTCTGATTCGGATCATTTTTGTCTCCCTTATTCTGCTCGGATTGATCCATAGGAACTCCGTCTTCCAAATTTTCCTCTAACTGACCGGCTCTTCTACCCAACTGATTTATCTTGTCTTCACCTGGTAATACTGTTCCTCTTAATGATCTTCTTCCGTGCATATACCTAGAATCCTGAAATTCAGAAACAAATACCGCAGGACGTAACAAGACACAAACAAGGTATATCCGAAATGTTACTAGAACTAATAACTACTCATGCAAAACTAATCAAACTAAACCTGCCGCTCCCCAGCAGCGGCGCCATTTGACAAACGGTAATTCGTGTCGTTTTAAAAAAAGATCAATTCGTTAACAATATTTGTAAAAACCTCACGAAGCCTAAATTGGTTTGGAAAACACACGTATGGTGGCAAGTGGGGTGTCATCCACAGTGAGCGGAGCTAGCTAAGACTAGTCATTGCTAAAGTAATAATAATAATATATATATATATATATATATATATTAAACAAAACATAAAATGATGAAGATGTAGATGTTGAATTATCCTATTAGTAACAATAAATTAACAATGCAAACTAGAGGAAAGGGAAATGGGATGAAGGATATATATATGATGGGAACTAAGGAGTTAACGGATTCAAAAGTAAATACTGGGCAATGCAACAAACTGATAAATAGGCACGTCTATTCAAAGGTAACTGCCCTAGGATGTATAGAGTCGGTTATTTATCCCTAGAATGTGGTCAACCTAGGATGTATAGTGAGGACCACCTATTAGGGATTAATCCGTCGTAAACCACCAACCTAGGATGTATAGTGTTGGTTGTTCGTCGGATTCTAAAAATGAAGCTCGTCTACCTATCAATGACTCAACTGATTGTAAACGTAGTCAACCTAGGATATATAGTGATGACTTATAATCCTCTCACGGGCCCCAACCTAGGATGTATAGTACCGGAAACTCGATTGAGGTTAGATTAAGACCGCGATTTAAGAGTCAGAATTCATGACGTTCCCTCCATTCATTAGAGCAAGAAACAACTAAATAGGATGTATATCTAGATGCAATACTCATACATAATCCAAAGAGATCTTACTAAGAGGATGTATCTAAACAAGAAATCAATGATAAGCATTCATAACAAGAATAGAACAATGAAAGATAGACATTAATATAAATATAGAATCAAGTTTATGTACATGCCAAATATCCAACTAACTACTCCATCAACCCCTTAGAGGGGATTTAGCTACTCATTGCAACTAGAAAAATAAGAGAAAGGAAATAGAAAGAACCCTTGGAGAATATTTCCTTCCTTGAAGTTTATTCAATCTCCTACCATCCTTGAAGTTGAGTAGAGAATGTAAGTGTGTGAGAGAGAGAGAGACTCTAGATTTAACTGTGTAAAACCTTTGAAAATCTCAGTCAAAGGCTCTCAAAAACCTTCTCCAACTATTCCATTTATATAATATACAAAAATAGGTAACTTAAACTTCAGAAAAACAAACTGGCGCACGCGGAGTGCGGGTGGAGTGTGGGTGAATTACCCGCATTGTACCCGCACTATATGGGTTGTCTTCATCTTCAGTTCTTAGATCTGGGAAATAGTGCGGGTGTAATACAGTTGGTTTACCTGCACTTGACCCGCACTTTAATGTCAGGTGCAAATCCACTCCTCAGTCTTGAGCAACAGTGCCGATTGAGTGCGGTTGGATCACCAGCACTTGACTCGCACTTTATCTGTTAGGTATAAATCAGCTTCTGTGGCTTTGGAAACAGTACGAGTGGAGTGTAGTTGGATGACCCGCACTATACACGCACTACACCCACACTTTAACGTCAGGTGCAAATCAACTTCTCTGGCTTGGCAAGAGTGCGGGTGGAGTGCGGTTGGATGATCCGCATTGAACCCGCACTTTAACTCTTTTTCCAGTATCATGTCCCGGCTATGAGTTTGAGTGCGGTTTTGACCCACACTGGACCCGCACTGTAGAGCTGCTTTTGATCCTTTGTCTTTCCTTTTGCCTCTTTTCTGCCGGAACCACCGCAACATGCTTCCAAAACCATCATTGCACCATTTCCTATAATTGCGCACATAACAACCCATTAGAGATACCCAAATGCATGAAAACAGAACAGAAGATACGGATTTGAGGGCCTAAATATACTACATATTTGGCACGATCAGTAATGGAAAAGAAAGGCCATCAAAGAAGCGTGATACTCGGAAAGCTGGTGTAACGGTTTCGAGAAATGTGCGACGGCAAAAATCTTTCCTTTTTTGAAATTGGCCTATCCTAACCAGACACGTGGAAGGCCCATTAAATGCAACGTGCTAAAGGAAAATTCTTCCCAGATCATATCCCAGATATCGATAACCAGCAACGACAGACGTGTAAAATTCTTCAAGCAGTAAAAGATCCTGACTTCAACACCAACCTGGTACCGGTGTTCAAGTCAGTGGGGACTTTTGTTAACAGCTTTTTCTGGTGAGGGTCCAAAGAAGAATTTTCCATCGAGCCGATACATGGTAGGACCTGGATCAGGACTTGGATCAGGACCATTCTCAATTCCCAAGTAGCAGAAAATACCGAGACCGTGATCTAGGAAGGATCGATACCTGGCATGACTGATACCTTGACTACCTCACTAATCTGGTACCGGATAAACACCAGGACCACAAACTAAGAAGGATCGGTTCCACGTTACACTTTTTCTCCTGATACCAAGTGAAGATGGTACCGCGATACCACGTACCCAATATCTAAGTACGGCCCTAGCACTCTCGAACCGGTATAGTGAGCGTAACCTATCCACCCAGTAAGGAGAATGACATCGATAAGGTATTGGCACACCAGGGAGGAACTACACCAGCAAGGACTGACAGGTATACTGCGAATCATGGTACAGTACCGCCTCTAAAGGAATGAAGTTAATTTCTCTAGACAGAGGAAAGAGTTGACTTCTTCACCACTTAAAGCGCCATAAATGAGACCAAAGCTCAACCGAATCAGAGTTTAAATGCAACAGCAATTAGAAGGATTAAACCTCGCGCCATTAGTCTCAATCAACGTCATTCAACACCTAATTAAGGGTCTAATGATTCTCAATAAAAGGACCTAATTTTCAGGAGAGAAGAGGGAGGATTTGAAATCTGTAAATAGGGAAATTGAAGACGAGAAAAATGATCCAGAAATTGAAAGGGAAAAATCCATAGGCTAGAGAGAGAAATATCCACTTATCGACTAGCATGGGTTCACCATCGCCATCTGTGTAAGAAAAAGAGATAGAAAAGACAGTTTTGTAGTCTAAATAATTTTAAGAATTGTTATAAGAAACCAAGTGATCAATACAATAGCATGTTTCCCATTTTTTATCATACGCGTGCTATTGTCTCCTTTTCTTCTTTGTTACACTTATTTTTTCAAAATCATGGTATCTAAAGATACCACCCCCGCTACGACCTATCAGGTTTTAGCTTGAGGGTGTTAATCAAAATGTTTCCCCCATACCAATTTTCGGTTACCACCACCAGTGGCCGTTGTTCGAACAGCGCATCAAGGGCGAGTGAACATCGACCCTAGATAAAAAAATGTATTCAAAGGCTTAAGAAGACATCATTATGCACCTAAAAGAAACGCACAAAGAATAAGGAATATGAGAATGCATGAGGTGTGTGTGTATGTGCAACTACATCTCTTCAAGGAATTAAGCACAAGTGATATACCTTTAAAGTGCTCTCGATCTTGTGGTCTGGAGAATGCCTAGTCTACCCTTACAATTTTAGCCCCAATGTGGTTTGTCAACGAAATAATCCAATCACAAAATGAGGAACTTACAAAAATAAATCTCCAATGATTTAAGTCTTGATTTACTCTTTATATTATTATTATTGTTTCAAACTGTTTTGAAAAAACTCACATCAATATCATGGATCTAGATCCTCTCATTATATTAATTGTCCTTACATCCATGATCTATTGACATGTGTCTAATATAACAAATCAATGGATTGAATTATTTCTATTATTTTTATGTGTTAACGGAAAATTTGCTTAGGGTGAGAAATCTCAATTAACACCCTCAAGACCACTACCACGAAGGTGGTGGCCAAGGTCGAATGTACTCTACACAGTGCTTCTTCAAATGACAAAAAATACTAATGTTAATATCATCAAAAGAGAAAAAGAATGCATTCTTTGTTAATGGTGTATCATGTACAAATATCTCTCAATTGCTCTCAATCTCTCCAAGGAGAAGTAGGGTTGTTGTCGTATGTCTGTCGAAAAGTAGTCCCTTTCTCTCTTCCTCTTTCTTTTTATTTATACATAGTTTTTATAGGTTAAATCAACTGATTCTCCCCTTTATTTTCTCAGTCTCTCCCGTCCTTATCGGGCAGGATTTCTCATTTAAATGTCATTGACTTTGTGTTAATAGCCGAATTAAGAATATCTTGGTAGAGATCAGTTTGTTTCCTCTTTGGACTTTATTACTTGTTTTGTACTAGATATGATCCGGTGTATCTTCGTATCTTCACAGCATGATCCCTCATAAAGGTTGTTGAATACGGTATGTATGGCGAGGTAGATCAGATAGCGAGGTAGATCAGATAGCGAGGTAGATTAGTGTCTTGGCTCTGGTATTCAGTAGCTTAACCTAGCCATGAGCTCGGTCTGACCTCTCGTGATTTCTTGGAGCTTGATGCGCCCCCCTGCAGACATCCCTCTATGACAACGGGGTTTAGGAGAGCTTCTGGAGAGGTTACAAAGTAATCTCTGTTAGGATTATGCTCAATAGCAAGAGTGTAATATTGTAATTGACAATCTTTTCATATAAATAAAGTGATTTCTGATTCTGCAAAATCTTATAGCATTTATAATTATAATTGTCATGGTAAATAATCATAAGGTCAAAAGACTATGAGATATGAAGAATTGTTTGTACATCCGGATATGTATGAGGTAGACACAATTCTTTAGTTAGTCTTGAATAACGTTCACAACTTAAGTTCAAGGTTGGGCACCTCTATCTTGATAAAGTTGTAGAATTCTTTTACTAGCATTTGAGTGGGATCAAATGAGTTATGATGAGTCTAAAATCATCGAAAGGTTTTCGAGTAAAAGAATCTAGTGCACTGGGTGCATTGAACTGGATCGCAATGAAATACTTTATCTAGAACCGTCACTAGATATAAGTCTTTTCATTATCAGGACAATCGGAGAGTCTATCTAAATCCTGAGATAAATGATGGACTTATGGTTGCAAGTGTTATCATTTGAGCTATCAATGAGTATGATTATATAGCATAGTCTATCCTCGATAGTTTGGTGGTATTCATTTGTTAATCGATAGAGGACTTCATTTATAGATATGGACATCGTGGCTCCATTTATTAAATGAGAGTTTAGTATCATCATATGGATGTTTTGAGGTATTGGATATTACATCTCAACGTTGAGTTTTCACTAATGATTATTGAAGACATGGCTTCTGGACAAGTCAAAATATCCAAGTTCAAAATGTGGTCATATGAGGAAATATGGTAACTTGGAGAGCTATAGGTGGTCTATGAGCTCTTGGCGATTACTGATATTATTCACGAGGATACACCATCTCCTATAAGATTGTCTAGGGTATGAATGAGAAACATCTCCTTATTCTATCTTTATTTAAGAGTTCAATTTTATCTCTTTAGTGGAATGAGTTAAAATTAATAGATCGGACCTAAGTGAATCATTTGTTGATTGTGATTAGGTTATGTCTATTGAAGCCTAAATTTAGATAGCCCGCCAAGATCTACAATCCACACGTACTTGCATGGATCACTTGATAAATTCTACCGGACCAATTTATGGGTCCATCTAGAATTGCATTTAATATATTAAGAATATAATACGTCTATTATTTATTTAATGGGCTGCACTATTATATTAATATATTAAAAGGAGACATGTAGGCTTGTTTCTTTTAGTAAGAATAAGTCTGGTTCACATGTGGGCTTTTATTTAAAGTCTAATGGATTAAATAAAATAAGAAAAATAATATTGCGCCCATATATATATGGTGTGGGCGGCAAGGCTAAATAAAATAGCCCAAGATATTATTTTATTTTATTGTTTTGATTAAATGGGAATTAATTAATTATTTAATTAATTAATAGTTTAAATCAAAATCTTTTCCTGATCAGTAAATTAAATACTATGTGTTGGATTAGGGTTGTAATTCTTTTAAGTGATAGGAGTCCTAATGTGGTAAGGATTAAGTCCACATACACTCCTTATTATACAAAGCATTCGGCCACCACTAGTCCTACAAGGGTTAGGATTCTTGAATCTATGGGAATTAGGGAAAAGGATAATTCCTTTTCAAGTAAGGAAATTAACCAACCCTAGATTTCCTATTCAATGAATTCGGCCAACCCTACTTGGTGAAGGAGAAAATTCGGCCAACCTATAAATATAAGGTTATGAATTTTCGGTCACCAAGAAGCAAAATAGAGAGAGATTTTTGTTTGTTTTGAAAATAAAAAATCCTACTCTATACACATAGAATTTCGGCCAAGAGAGAAAAAGAAAATAAGTTCTCATTCGATAGTGCACTTACAAGCCTTTAACATCAAAAGGTTTTGTGCACACTTTCGATTTAGGGTTACGCGAGTTTCAATCATATTGATTGTGAATTCAAAAGTGACCGGAACTATTTTTTAGGCTCTTGGTGTTTTACTATTGAAGATCAAGATCAGAAATTTCATTCATCCATTCTAAGGTAAGCAATTCAAAGAAAAAGGGAGACCACGCTCCTAGGTGATTCACGTACGTGCTAGGATTGAAGATCTTGCGGATTACCATCGACGTAAGTCAATCGGATCACGCGACAAGAGGTATTTAACTCTAACCGCATATTTGAGTTTAATTAATTAAAGGGTTAAGGTTTAAATCTTTAGAAAAATTTTAAACTCTACGAAAATCTACTTTTCGCCTACCGCTGCGGTTTTAAGCAATTTTTCCCTACAATTGGTATAAAAGAGTAAAATTATCAAAAGATGAAACCTACCTTTGGCATTTAAGCCTAGGTCACATTAACCTTAATAGGATTAAAAGATTGGTATGTGACGGACCTTTAAGTGACCTGAAGGTTGATGATCTACCAACTTGTGAATCTTGTTTGGAAGCTAAAATGACCAAAAGGCCATTCAATACCAAAGGTGCAAGAGCCACTGAATGTTTAGGACTAATACACACTGATGTATGTGGTCTTATGAGCATTCAAGCTAAAGGTGGATATGAGTACTTCATCACCTTCACAGATGATTACTCAAGATTTGGTTATGTGTATCTCATGAGACATAAGTCGGATGCTTTTGACATGTTCAAAGCATTCAAAGTTAAAGTAGAAAATCAGCTTAAGAAACGCATAAAAATCTTGAGATCTGATCGTGGTGGAGAATATCTATATGGTGAGTTTCAGCAATATCTTATTGATAATGGGATAGTTTCTCAATTTTCTGCACCAGGTACACCTCAACAAAATGGGGTAGCAGAAAGGAGAAATAGAACTTTTTTGAACATGGTTAGGTCTATGTTGAGTTATTCAACACTTCCTATTTGTTTTTGGAGATATGCTCTACAAACTGCAATATATATTCTAAACTGTGGTACCATCGAAGTCGGTTCCTGGAACACCATATGAGTTGTGGACTGGGCGAAAGCCTAGTTTACAACACATAAGGATATTTGGTTGTCCTGCACATGTGTTAAAAGGAAAGACAGAAAAGATGGAGTCCCGTTCGGAAACATGCATATTTGTGGGGTATCCAAAAGGAACTAAAGGATATTATTTCTATAGTCCTTCAGATCTAAAAGTGTTTGTTTCAACAAATGCTACATTTCTGGAAAAGGACTATATGAATGATTTTGTTCCCAAAAGTAGAATTGTCCTGAATGATATGTCAGGAGATACAATTCCACAAGAGGTTTCACAACCTAACCCAATTGTTATTTCCACTCCAACACAAAATCAACAACCTATCATTCCTTGTCGTAGTGGGAGGGTTAGAACCCAACCTGAAAGATACATTGGTCTAGGAGAATCTATTCAGAATCTCCTTAACGACGATGATCCCTATACGTACAAGGAAGCGATGGAGGATGTTGATTGTCACCGTTGGCAAAAGTCAATGCAATATGAGATTGAATCCATGTTGGATAACAAAGTCTGGTCCCTTGTAGACTTGCCTAAAGGGATAAAACCCATTGGGTACAAGTGGGTATACAAGAGGAAAAGAGGTATGGATGGAAATGTGGAAAATTTTAAAGCTAGATTGGTAGCTAAAGGTTACACACAGAAAGAAGGTATCGATTACGAGGAAACCTTCTCTCCTGTGGCCATGCTTAAATCCATTAGGATACTCTTATCCATTGCAGCATCTTTAGATTTAGAGATTTGGCAAATGGACGTCAAGAAAGCTTTCCTTAATGGAAGTCTTGACGAAAGCATCTATATAATGCAACCAGAAGGATTCACTTGAAAAGGGCCAAATGGAAAAGGTATGCAAGTTGCAGAAATCAATTTATGGATTAAAGCAAGCATCCAGATCCTGGAACATAAGGTTCGACCAAGCTGTAAAAGGTTTTAGATTTTTACAGAACCTTGAAGAACCTTGTGTATACAAAAGGATCAAAGGTGACAAGTTGGTTTTCCTTATTCTTTACGTAGATGATATATTACTCATTGGAAACGATGTGGGAGTATTGACATCACTAAAAGAATGGTTAGCAAAACAATTTGATATGAAGGACTTAGGAGAAGCAAGTTTTATTCTAGGTATCCAAGTAATAAGGGATAGAAAGAATAAAACGATTGCACTATCCCAAGCTTCATACATAGACAAAATCTTGTCTAGGTTTTCCATGCAAGATTCCAAGAAAGGTATGTTACCTTTTAGGCATGGAATCAAACTTTCTAAGGAACAAGTTCCTAAGAATGAGAATGAAGAGCAATTCCTGAGTAGAATTCCATATGCCTCGGAAGTTGGAAGTCTCATGTATGCAATGCTATGTACTAGACAAGATATTTGTTTTACTTTTGGCATAGTTAGCAGGTTTCAATCGAAACCTGGTCCTGATAACTGGACGGCATTCAAGCATATTTTCAAGTATCTTAGGAGAACGAAAGATAATATGCTTGTATACTCTGGAGGGGATTTAATCCCCGTTGGGTATACAGATTCTGATTTCTAATCGGATTCTGACTCTAGAAAATCCACATCAGGATCTGTGTTTACTCTTGGAGGAGGAGCAGTCATTTGGATGAGTATCAAGCAATCTTGTATTGCTAACTCCACCATGGAAGCAGAGTATGTAGCTGCATGCGAAGCTGCCAAGGAGGATGTTTGGCTTCGCCAATTCTTGATTGACTTAGAAGTAGTTCCTAGTGCGAATAAGCAGATCACTATCTACTGCGACAACAGTGGATCAGTGGCTAACTCGAAAGAACCAAGAAGTCATAAGAGAGGAAAACACATTGAAAGAAAGTATCATCTTTTAAGGGAGATTGTTCATAGGGGAGATGTGACGATTACAAAAATCGCGTCGGCAGAAAATCTAGCAGATCCCTTCACAAAGGCTTTACCTCAGAAGAGTTTTGATGGGCACCTAGAGAACATGGGAATTAAAGATATGACACATTTGCTATAGTGCAAGTTGGAGATTAATAGGATTATGCTCAATAGCAAGAGTGTAATATTGTAATTGACAATCTTTTCATATAAATAAAGTGATTTCTGATTCTGCAAAATCTTATAGCATTTATAATTATAATTGTCAAGGTAAATAATCATAAAGTCAAAAGACTATGAGATATGAAGAATTGTTTGTACATCAAGATATGTATGAGGTAGACACAATTCTTTAGTTAGTCTTGAATAACGTTCACAACTTAAGTTAAAGGTTAGGCACCTCTATCTTGATAAAGTTGTAGAATTCTTTTACTAGCATTTGAGTGGGATCAAATGAGTTATGATGAGTCTAAAATCATCGAAAGGTTTTCAAGTAAAAGAATCTAGTGCACTGGGTGCATTGAACTGGATCGCAATGAAATACTTTATCTAGAACCGTCACTAGATATAAGTCTTTTCATTATCAGGACAATCAGAGAGTCTATCTAAATCCTGAGATAAATGATGGACTTATGGTTGCAAGTGTTATCATTTGAGCTATCAATGAGTATGATTATATAGCATAGTCTATCCTCGATAGTTTGGTGGTATTCATTTGTTAATCGATAGAGGACTTCATTTTTAGATATGGACATCGTGGCTCCATTTATTAAATGAGAGTTTAGTATCATCATATGGATGTTTTGAGGTATTGGATATTACATCTCAACGTTGAGTTTTCACTAATGATTATTGAAGACATGGCTTCTGGACAAGTCAAAATATCCAAGTTCAAAATGTGGTCATATGAGGAAATATGGTAACTTGGAGAGCTATAGGTGGTCTATGAGCTCTTGGCGATTACTGATATTATTCACGAGGATACACCATCTCCTATAAGATTGTCTAGGGTATGAATGAGAAACATCTCCTTATTCTATCTTTATTTAAGAGTTCAATTTTAGCTCTTTAGTGGAATGAGTTAAAATTAATAGATCGGACCTAAGTGAATCATTTGTTGATTGTGATTAGGTTATGTCTATTGAAGCTTAAATTTAGATAGCCCGCCAAGATCCACAATCCACACGTACTTGCATGGATCACTTGATATATTCTACCGGACCAATTTGTGGGTCCATCTAGAATTGCATTTAATATATTAAGAATATAATATGTCTATTATTTATTTAATGGGCTGCACTATTATATTAATATATTAAAAGGAGACATGTAGGCTTGTTTCTTTTAGTAAGAATAAGTCTGGTTCACATGTGGGCTTTTATTTAAAGTCTAATGGATTAAATAAAATAAGAAAAATAATATTGGGCCCATATATACATGGTGTGGGCGGCAAGGCTAAATAAAATAGCCCAAGATATTATTTTATTTTATTTTTTTGATTAAATGGGAATTAATTAATTATTAATTAATTAATAGTTTAAATCAAAATCTTTTCATGATCAGTAAATTAAATACTATGTGTTGGATTAGGGTTGGAATTCTTTTAAGTGATAGGAGTCCTAATGTGGTAAGGATTAAATCCACATACACTCCTTATTATACAAAAAATTCGGCCACCACTAGTCCTACAAGGGTTAGGATTCTTGAATTGATTGGAATTAGGGAAAAGGATAATTCCTTTTCAAGTAAGGAAATTAAACAACCCTAGATTTCCTATTCAATGAATTCGGCCAACCCTACTTGGTGAAGGAGAAAATTCGGCCAACCTATAAATATAAGGTTATGAATTTTCGGCCACCATGAAGCAAAATAGAGAGAGATTTTTGTTTGTTTTGAAAATAAAAAATCCTACTCTATACACATAGATTTTCGGCCAAGAGAGAAAAAGAAAATAAGTTCTCATTCGATAGTGCACTTACAAGCCTTTAACATCAAAAGGTTTTGTGCACACTTTCGATTTAGGGTTACGCGAGTTTAAATCATATTGATTGTGAATTCAAAAGTGACCGGAACTATTTTTTAGGCTCTTGGTGTTTTACTATTGAAGATCAAGATCAGAAATTCCATACATCCATTCTAAGGTAAGCAATTCAAAGAAAAAGGGAGACCACGCTCCTAGGTGATTCACGTACATGCTAGGATTGAAGATCTTGCGGATTACCATCGACGTAAGTCAATCGGATCACGCGACAAGAGGTATTTAACTCTAACCGCATATTTGAGTTTAATTAATTAAAGGGTTAAGGTTCAAATCTTTAGAAAAATTTTAAACCGTACGAAAATGTACTTTTCGCCTTCCGCTGCGGTTTTAAGCAATTTTTCCCTACAATCTCGACCCCGGGGAAGCTCCCTAATTACAGTTTTTTTGATACGGGCTCAGTCTGATCGCGTCGGGCTCTACTACGGGTGTTTCTTGAGCTCGCCTTTATTTCTGTGGGGTGGTATCGTAGCTCGGCTTTGGGAAGCGTGGTCTTCTGGTGGATGACCTCAGGCCTGGAGTCAAACTAGGAGGGCGAAAAATTTCTCTTTGGTCCCTAGCCAAATTTGGCTATTAACATTATGTTTACTCTACCAAAAGATAGAATTAATCAAAACCGTTGATTTCGGTGAGGACAAAGTGAGGTGGGGAGGTGATCCAAATTCTAAAATCATTCTATAATTAATTCTACCGAAAGACAAGGCAAAAAAAAAATCAATTTATTTCATTTATGACCTCTTTTTGTCAACTTATTTTGTAATTAGCTAACTCATTACAAATTTTCAAAATGAATATTACAATAAATGCATGATTTTTGTAGGAGCGACATATCGAACCCATAACCTCAATAGTTAATGTGTGTGTGTAATACCATTAGGGCAACGACTAACCCCTACCCTCACTCTCTCACAGTCTCGCACAACACTATTACATGCTACATCTACTCATGGGCCATGGCTCACCCCTATGGCTAGAATTATGGACTTGTTAGATTATATTATTAAGTTGAATATATATATATATATATATATATATAGTTAGTTAGTTAGTTAGTTAGTTAGTTATTTAGTCTCTCATTAGATATCCCTTATTTTAATTTCGATAAGGATTTTGATAAAATCACACTGATTTTCATGAATGCTGATCTGAATTTAATTGTAAATGATAAATTTATTGAAATATACCTATGAATAAAATTTGAGAATTTTTCAAGCATTAGAACTATTTTACTTGAATTTTTCTATATTTCTCTCATTTTTCTAATGCCTTTATATTTAACAAAATCGGGATAAATAGTTATAGATATTAAGTTTTTTTCAATTTTTGTTTATTTTGGCAGATTTCAATGAACTTATCATCCACAAGGTTCATTAAAATTCATTAAAAATCGATGTTATTTCATCAAGGTTCATACCGAAATTAAAATAATGGATCGGGATCTCTTATTTTAATATCCATTATTTTAATTTCGGTAAGGACCTTGATGAAATCACATCTATATTTATGAATTTTTGATCAGAATTTTTCAGTCGATGATAAGTTCAATGAAATCTATATATTCATAAAATTTGAGAATTTTTCAAGCACTAGAACTATTTATCCCTATTTTGTTAAATATAGAATTATCGGAAAAATGGGAGAAATCACTACAAGAAAATTGGGCTATAGGGACGAAATTTTTTGGGACAAACAAAATTTGTACCAATAGAACGTCTATTGGGACGCAATGACATTTTTGTCCCTAAAAACTGAAAGCTTGGAGAAACCTTTAGGGACGAATTTTTTCGTCACAATAGAACATCTATAGAGACGAAACATATTATTCATCCCTAAAAAGTGCAAAAATGACGTAAGTTATGTATTGGGACGACATAAATTATTCTTACCAATAAGATGTCTATTAGGACAAAATAAATTATTCATCCCTAAAAAGTTTGAGTTTTGTTTTTAAAAAAGTTTGAGATTTAGAGACTTATTGAGATAAAAATAATATTTGTTGTTGATAGTGATTGCAGGAACTGTTAATCGGAAAATTCACTCAGGGAGTAAAATTCCAATTGGCACCCTCAATCGCTACTAGTAGGTGGCAGCGGGGTAGGTACCTTCAGTACATCGATTACCCTTACAAGGCAATAGGAAATCAAACTTCAAACAAGAGAAATCTATGAAAGAATGATATATGTGGAGATAATGCGGGTAGCATTATTTTATTGATCACAGGATTGTTATACAAGAAGAAAGGTTTTAATAACAATACAAAACTATCACTCATTTTCTCTCTACACAGAATGGCGATGGCGAAATCCTACGTGTCGATAAGTGGCTAAAATCCCACTAGTGATTACTGTTGTCTATTAAGTCCAAAAACTAAACTATGAAAGCAAATAAAATGGGATGACAATGGAGTGATGAATGAATGATGATGGAACTACGGAGTTGATGGACTCGTAAGTGAATATTGGGGCAATTGCAACAAACTCTCAATTAAGCACGTTTTGACAAATGTAACCAACCTAGGGTGTATAGTGTTGGTATATATCTATAGCAAGAGGTCAACCTAGGGTGTATAGCGAAGATCTCCTACTAGAGATTAATCCCTCCTAAGCAACCAATAGTGGCTAGTTACTTAATCGGGACCTTTTCCATGAATGCTCCTCTATCTAGCTATGGCTCAACCTATTACTAATGTAGCCATCCTAGGATGTATAGTGATGGCTTCCAATTCCCTCACAAGTGGCCGACCTAGGATGTATAGTGAAGGCCACCCGTTTGAGATTGGATGAGGCTTTAGGTTATCAACCGAATTCTACTCGAAGGTTAGTTCTCGTAGAATCACTAAAGTAGCCAACCTAGGGTGTATAGTGGAGGCTTCTAATTCTCTCACAAGTGGCTAACCTATGATGTATAGTGAAAGCCACTAATTCAAGATTAGATTAAGGGCATGGTTTTAGAGCCGGATTTCTGGAAATCCTTCCATTCAATTGAGCATTAGACAACCTAATTGCCTACTCAAGTAATCCAAATCTTCATGCAAAGAGGGTGTATCCAAGAAAATCAATAATTGAAATCAATACAAGCAATGGAATGAAATATAGAGATAGAATAAATATAACACATAGAGTTTATTTACAAGCCCAAAATATCCATCAAACAAATAACATCAACCCCATAGTGGGGTATTTTAGCTACTCATGTTCTATTACAAACAAATAAACTAAGAGAGAGAGTAGAGATAACCCTTGAAGATTGATCTCTTTCCTTAAAGCTTGAATCCAAGTCTCCTAGTTGCCTTTGATTGAGTAGAGATGGTTTGGATGATAGGGAGATGTGTTTCTAGCTAAAGATACAAGTGTTGGGAGGTATGGTGATGTTTTGGTTCGTTCCCATCCTTTTCTATTTATAGAGGATGGAAAAATAGGTCACTTAAGCTTGAAACCAGAAACTGTCGCGCACGGAGTGCTGGTGGAGTACGGGTGAATTACCCGCACTGTAACCGCACTGTAAGGGTTTTCTTCATCTTCAGGTCTCTGATCTGGGCAATAGTACGGGTGGAGTGCGGTTGGATTACCCGCACTTGACTCGCACTTGACCCGCATTGTAGTCGCACTTGAGTCGCACTGTACTATCAGGTGCAAAATCCCTCCTCTGTTTTGAGCAATAGTGCGGGTGGAGTGCTGGTGGATGACCCGCACTGTACCCGTACTCTAATATCAGGTACAACTCTTCTCTCCTGTTCTTGGTGACAGTGCGAGTGGAGTGTGGTTTGATGACCCGTATAGTACCCGCACTTTATCGTCAGGTGTAACATCAGCTTCCTGGTTTGGCATTAGTGCGGGTTAAGTGCGGTTGGATGACCCGTACTGTACCCGCACTTTATCTCTTCACTCTGTCCCGGCTATGAATATGAGTACGGCTGGAGTACGGTCAAAGTGAGGTTGCGACCCCGCAATTGACCCGCACTGGACCCGCACTGTAGAGCTGTTTGTACTCCTTTGCCTTTACTTTCGCCCCTTTTCTGCTGGAACACTGCAATTAGCTTCCAAACCCAGAATTACATCTATTGCCTGCAATTAGCACTAATGAGCCTATTAGACATAAAATATATAGAAAATACACACAAGAACGAGACAAAGAAATAGGAATGAGGGCCGAAATATACAACAATTTAGGCACGATCAATACACAAGGTTCGTCAGGGTTTTGAATAAATCCAAAACCTTTCACAGCTTGATCGAACCTTATGTTCCAGGATCTGGATGCTTGCTTCAGTCCATATATGGACTTTTGCAATTTGCATACTCTTTCCTCTTGGCCATTTTCAATGAATCCTTCTGGTTGCATCATGTAGATGCTCTCGTCAAGACTTCCATTAAGGAATGATGTCTTGACGTCCATTTGCCAAATCTCTAGGTCTAGAGATGCTGCAATGGATAAGAGTATCCTAATGGATTTATGCATGGCCACAGGAGAGAAGGTTTCCTCGTAATCGATACCTTCTTTCTGTGTATAACCTTTAGCTACCAGTCTAGCTTTAAAGGTTTCCACCTTACCATCCATACCTCTTTTCCTCTTGTATACCCACTTACACCCAATGGGTTTTATCCCTTTAGGCAAGTCTACAAGGGACCAGACTTTGTTATTGAACATTGATTCAATCTCAGATTGCATTGCCTTTTGCCAATGATGACAATCAACATCCTCCATTGCTTCCTTGTACGTGTAGGGATCATCGTCGTCCGGGAGATTCTCCACAGATTCTCCTAGACCGATGTATCTTTCGGGTTGTGTTATAACCCTCCCACTACGACGAGGAATTGTAGGTTATTGATTTTGTGTTGGAGTGGAACTTACAATTGGACTAGGTTGTGAAACCTCTTGTGGAATTGTATTTCCTGACATTTCATTCAGGACAATTCTACTTTTGGGCAAAAAATTCTTCATATAGTCCTTTTCTAGAAATGAAGCATTTGTTGAAACAAATACTTTTAGATCATTAGGACTATAGAAATAATATCCTTTAGTTCATTTTGGATACCCCACGAATATACATGTTTCTGAACGGGACTCCATCTTTTCTGTCTTTCCTTTCAACACATGTGCAGGACAACCAAATATCCTCATGTGTTGTAAACTAGGTTTTCGTCCAGTCCACAATTCATGTGGGGTTTTAGGGACAGATTTAGATGGTACATCGTTTAGAATGTATATTGCTGTTTGTAGAGCATATCCCCAAAAAGAAATAGGAAGTGTTGAATAACTCAACATTGACCTAACCATCTCTAAAAGAGTTCTATTTCTCCTTTTTGCTACCCCATTTTGTTGAGGTGTACCTGGTGCAGAAAACTGAGAAACTATCCCATTATCAATAAGATATTGCTGAAACTCTCCAACTAGATATTCTCCACCACGATCAGATCTCAAGATTTTTATATGTTTCTCAAGCTGATTTTCTACTTCAGCTTTGAATGCTTTGAACATGTCAAAAGCATCCGACTTATGTCTCATGAGATACACAACCAAATCTTGAGTAATCATCTGTGAAGGTGATGAAGTACTCATATCCACCTCTAGCTTGAATGCTCATAGGACCACATACATCAGTGTGTATTAGTCCTAAATATTCAGTGGCTCTTGCACCTTTGGTATTGAACAGCCTTTTGGTCATTTTACCTTCCAAACAAGATTCACAAGTTGGTAGATCATAAACCTTTAAGTCACTTAAAGGTCCGTCACATACCAATCTTTTAATCCTATTAAGGTTAATGTGACCTAGACGTAAATGCCAAAGGTAGGTTTCATCTTTTGATAATTTTACTCTTTTATGATTAGGTTCCGTTATTTCTGTGTCTAACGAGTGAGAGATATTTCTATGCAAAAAGATTAGACCATTTTCCAATGTACCTTTGCAAGCAATTTTGTCATTCTTACTAATAATAAAAGCTTTATTAAAAGTAACCGAATATCCAAATTTATTTAAACAAGAAACTGAAATTAAATTCCTCTTGAATTGAGGTACATAATAAACGTCTATTAAATCTAAATGCCTACTAGAATCTAAAATAACTCTAATATCTCCCACTGCACATGCAGACACTAATGTTCCGTTGCCCAAGCGCAAATTGACTTCATCTTCATTTAGCCTTCTCCTTTCTTGGAACCCCTGCAAGGAATAACAAACATGATTAGTGGCTCCAGAGTCTATGATCCAAGAATTAGTAGAATCTGCCAGAAAACATGTTTCAAGATAATTAATATTACCTTCTTCCTTCTTATTCTGGGACTTTGGGCAATCTCTTTTCAAATGTCCCTTTTCACCACAAAGGAAGCATTTCCCTTTGATCTTGGTTACTTTTTTTGTTTCCTTCTTGGTAGGCCCAAGTTGCTTTTTCTTCTGTTGTTTCTTAACCTTCTTACGGGTCTTAACAGTAGCAACTTTACCAACCAAATGAATCTCTTGACCTTTGTTTTTCACAAGGATCTTTTCAGCGCTTTGAACATCTTGCATCAGGCCCTGCAAGGTGTATTCCTTTTTGTTCAAGGTGTAGTCCAACTTGAACTGATCCAAGGAATCTGACAGTAAGTTAACTGCCATATCAATTTTGGTCTCACCATCAATCTCAGCACCATTTAGTTCAGCAATATTGAGATGTGCTATGACTTTCATCATGTGATCTTTCACAGATTTTCCAGGTTTCATCCTAAGATTCATAAAAGCAGTCACTACCTCTCTCTTAGTTGTCCTAGACCTCATAGCAAACATTTCCTCTAGAGACATCATTAAATCAGCAGCGGACTCCATTCCTTCATGTTGCTGTTGCAACACGTTGGAGATAGTGGCCATAATATAACATTTTGCCATATCATCAGAAGTCTTCCACTGCTCATACTCATCTCTTCGCAACACACTAGATTCATTATTAGGAAGGGGTGGTTTAGGAGTAGTCAGAACAAATTTATGTTTTTCACTTTGCAGCAACAACCCAATTTTCCTTTTCCATGTGACATAATTATCTCCAGTTAAGGTGTTATCTTTCAGGATGTTCATAAGTGATGGGGTCATGATTTCTGATTAAAACAAAAACATATATAAGTAAATAATCATGATAAAGCACTTTTAAAAATTTATCTTGAATTAAATAAATAATTCAATCGTAAAAATTCAACGGTGATCCAACACCCATAAATCTTACGCCTCATTTGGGAGTTCGTACTATTTACTAGTTGGACTAGGTCCCACCTAATTGTTAACATAACAACCAGCGTTTTCAATTTTAGCCTTGCAATTTTATTAACAAGAACTCTTGGGAGGATATTAATAAAATTACATTGAGTGTGTTACCAAGATATAGACCCTCAATTTTCTCTCACGAGAATCCCTCCTTTGGGAGTAGATTTTGTTTAAGTCAATTGTCTAGTCTATCCTTGTAAGGAAGTATTTTGTTAAATTCCATTTATGGACACCCCTTGGGGGGATTACCAAAAATAATAAAACTGAACTAACCTTGGAGGCCATAGGCGTTCTAACACACCTTCTCCCACTCAATTATTTAAGGCGTGTGATTAAATTCCAAAGAATGATTTTACCAAGTTATCTAGATGCCAATTAGATACCTAAATCATTCAATGCATTTTCATACCAAAAGAGATATATGAGTGGCACTCCTATTCCATATGACATGTTATCATACAATAACAAATATTGTAATATTTATACATAAAAAATAAATAGCCACAATTTTGGTCCATCCTAGAAAAGCATGTAAATTACAATTGTACGGAATACAAAAACTCATTTCTTGGCGGACAAGACTTCAAGCGACCATCTCGTGCGCCCAAAGATCACCACCGCAGCCCATGCGCACGCCTAGCCCATGCAAGGGCATGAGCTGCCGCACGGCCAGCCTATGCATGGGTCGCGCGCGCTGCTGCACCGCAACAAGCGCAGCTGCACGCTTGGTTGCGTGCGCGCTTATTGTCTCGGTGCGCGCGGGTGCCAAGACGGGTTTCTGGATGCTCCAATTTCTTCAAATCTTCGAGTCTTCGAATCTTGAATATATTACTGCTTATTTTATACAATAAAATACTGCAGTAATTTTTTTTTATTAACCACTGCAGTATTTTTTTTTTTACAAATAAAAAACTGCACAAAAAAAACTGCAGTATTTTTAATACATTAAAAAAAATTGCACTATTTTATACAACATAAAAAAAATTAAGCAACTATCAAGAAGGAACTTGTGACGATAATAGGCCACCCTTCTTGTTACAATTCCGAAACAAAAATTACATGGAAAATCTAGGACCAAAATTGAGCAATAACAATTCACTTTATAACAACATATATAAATCCATACATTCGACATGTAATTATATATGCGAATACCTAGAGTGCCATCTCTTTCTAAAACATGCATAATCACAATAAAAAGAAATAGATGCACGTATATATACGTTAATTAATTAAAGGGTACAACCAGGCTCTGATACCAATTGTAGGGAAAAATTAACTAAAACCGCAACGGAAGGCGAAAAGTAGATTTTCGTATAGTTTAAAATTTTTCTAAAAATTTGAACCTTAACCCTTTAATTAATTAAACACAAATATATGGTTAGAGTTAAATACCTCTTGTCGCGTGATCCGATTGACTTATGTCGATGGTAATCCATAAGATCTTCAATCCTAGCATGTACGTGAATCACCTAGGAGCGTGGTCTCCCTTTTTTCTTTGAATTGCTTACTTGAGAATGGATGTATGGAACTTCTGATCATGATCTTCAATCCCAAAACACCAAGAGCCTAGAAAAATAGTCCCGGTCACTTTTGAATTCACAATCGATATGATTGGAACTCGCGTAACCCTAAATCGAAAGTGTGCACAAAACCTTTTGATGTTAAAGGCTTGCAAGTGCACTATCGAATGAGAACTTATTTTTCTTTTTCTCTCTTGGCCGAAATTCTATGTGTATTGAGTAAGATTTTTATTTTCAAAACAAACAAAAATCTCTCTCACTCAAGCTTCTTGGTGGCTGAAATTTATCACCTTATATTTATAAGGTGACCGAAATTTCTCCTTCTCAAAATAGGGTTGGCCGAATTCTTTGTGTAGGAAATCTAGGGTTGGCCAATTTCCTTACTTGAAAAGGAATTGTGCTTTTTCCCTAATTCCTATCAATTTAAGAATCCTAACCCTTATAGGACTAGGGTGGCCGAATTCTTTGTGTGGTATGGAGTGTATGTGGACTTAATCCTTACCACATTAGGACTCCTATCACTTAAAAGAATTCTAACCCTAATCCAACACATAGTATTTTATTTACTGATCAGGGAAAGATTTTGATTTAAACTATTAATTAATTAAATAATTAATTAATTTCCATTTAATCAAAACAATAAAATAAAATAACATCTTGGGCTATTTTATTAGCCTTGCCGCCCACACCATATATATGGGCCTAATATTATTTTTCTTATTTTATTTAATCCATTAGACTTTAAATAAAAGCCCACATGTGAACCAGACTTATTCTTACTAAAAGAAACAAGCTCACATGTCTCCTTTTAATATATTAATTTAATAGAGCAGCCCATTAAATAAATAATAGACATATTATATTCTTAATATATTAAATGCAATTCTAGATGGACCCATGAATTGGTCCGGTAGAATATATCAAGTGATCCATGCAAGTACGTGTGGATTGTGGATCTTGGCGGGGTATCTAAATTTAAGCTTCAATAGACATAACTTAATCACAATCAACAAATGATTCACTTAGGTCCGATCTATTAATTTTAACTCATTCCACTAAAGAGCTAAAATTGAACTCTTAAATAAAGATAGAATAAGGAGATGTTTCTCATTCATACCCTATACAATCTTATAGGAGATGGTGTATCCTCGTGAATAATATCAGTAATCGCCAAGAGCTCATAGACCGCCTATAGCTCTCCAAGTTACCATATTTACTCATATGACCACATTTTGAACTTGGATATTTTGACTTGTCCAGAAGCCATGTCTTCAAAAATCATGATTGAAAACTCAACGTTGAGATTTAATATCCAATACCTCAAAACATCCATATGATGATATTATACTCTCATTTAATAAATGGAGCCACGATGTCCATATCTATAAATGAAGTCCTCTATCGATTAACAAATGAATACCACCAAACTATCGAGGATAGACTATGCTATATAATCGTACTCATTGATAGCTTAAATGATAACACTTGAAACCATAAGTCCATCATTTATCTCAGGATTAAGATCGACTCTCCGATTGTCCTAATAATGAAAAGACTTATATCTAGTGACGGTTCTAGATAAAGTATTTCATTGTGATCCTGTTCAATGCACCTAGTGCACTAGATTCTTTTACTCGAAAACCTTTCGATGATTTTAGACTCATCATAACTCATTTGATCCCACTCAAATGCTAGTAAAAGAATTCTACAACTTTATCAAGATAGAGTTGCCCAACCTTTAACTTAAGTTGTGAACGTTATTCAAGACTAACCTCACACATATCCGGATGTATGAACAATTCTTCATTTCTCATAGTCTTTTGACCTTTTGATTATTTACCTTGACAATTATAATAATAAATGCTATAAGTATTTGTAAGAATCAGAAAACACTTTATTAATATGAAAAGATTGTCAATTACAATATTACACTCTTGCTGTTGAGCATAATCCTAACAGTATAGTGGAGGCTTCTAATTCTCTCACAAGTGGCCAACCTAGGATGTATAGTGAAAGCCACTAATTCAAGATTAGATTAAGGGCATGGTTGTAGAACCGGATTTCCCAAAATCCTTCCATTCAATGGAGCATTAGACAACCTAATTGCCTACTCAAGTAATCCAAATCAATCATGCAAATAGGGTGTATCCAAGCAAATCAATAATTGAAATCAATTCAAGCAATGGAATAAAATATAGAGATAGAATAAATATAACACATAGAGTTTATTTACAAAGCCCAAATATCCATCAAACAAATAACATCAACCCCATAGTGGGGTATTTTATCTACTCATATTCTATTACAAACCAATAAACTAAGAGAGAGTGTAAAGAGAAAACCCTTGAAGATTGATCTCCTTCCTTGAAGCTTGAATCTAAGTCTCCTAGTTGCCTTTGATTGAGTAGAGATGGTTTGGATGATAGGGAGATGTGTTTCTAGCTTAGACTATGTAAAGAGAATAGAAAATACAAGTGTTGGGAGATATGGGAGTTCTTTTGGTTCGTTCCCATGCTTTTCTATTTATAGGGGAGGGAAAAATAGGTCAATTAAGCTTGAAAACAGAAGTTGCCGCACGCAGAGTGTGGGTGAATTACCTGCACTGTACCCACACTATATGGGTTGTCTTCATCTTTAGTTCTTAGATCTGGGAAATAGTGCGGGTGGAGTGTGGTTGGATTACCCGCACTTGACTCTCACTTGACCCGCACTTGATTCGCACTTTACTTGCACTTTACTGACAGGTGCAAAATCCACTCCTCTGTCTTGAGCAATAGTGCGGGTGGAGTGCGGTTGCAAGACCCGCATTGTACCTGCACTCTAATGTCAGGTGTAAATCCGCTTCTCTGGTTTGGAAACACTGAGGGTGGAGTGCGGTTGGATGACCCATACTGTACCTACACTTTAACGTCAGGTGCAACTCAGCTTCTCTGGCTTTGGCAACAGTGCGGGTGAAGTGCGGTTGGATAACCCGCACTGGACCCGCACTGTAACTCTTCTCCTGTATCAGGTCCCCGGCTATGAGCATGAGTGCGGTTGGAGTGCGGTTGCGACCCGCACTTGACCTGCACTTGACCCGCACTGTAGAGCTACTGGTTATCTTTTGTCTTTCCTTCAACCACCTTTTTCCCCTTTTCAGCCAAAACTCCAGCAAAACGCTTCTAACACCAGAATTACATCTATTGCCCGCAATTAGCACCAATGAGCCTATTAGACATAAAATATACAAAAAATACACACAAGAACGAGACAAAGGAATAGGAAATGAGGGCCGAAATATACAACAATTTAGGTACGATCAATGATATACTACTCATTGGAAATGATGTAGGTGTATTGACATCAGTAAAAGAATGGTTAGCAAAACAATTTGATATGAAGGACTTAGGAGAAGCTAGTTTTATTCTAGGTATCCAAGTAATAAGGGATAGAAAGAATAAAAGAATTGCATTATCCCAAGCTTCATACATAGACAAAATATTATCTAGGTTTTCCATGCAGGATTCCAAGAAAGGTATGTTACCATTCAAACATGGAGTCAAACTTTCTAAGGAACAAGTTCCTAAGAATCAGCATGAAGAGCAATTTATGAGTAGAGTTCCATATGCCTCGGCAATTGGAAGTCTCATGTATGCAATGCTCTGCACTAGACCAGACATTTGTTTTGATGTTGGCATAGTTAGCAGGTTTCAATCAAAACCTGGTCCTGATCACCGGTCGGCAGTCAAGCATATTTTCAAGTATCTGAAGAGAACAAGAGATTATATGCTTGTATACTCTATGGGGGATTTAATTCCCATTGGGCATACAGATTCTGATTTCCAGTCTGATTCTGACTCCAGAAAATCTACATCAGGATCTGTGTTTACTATAGGAGGAGGAGCTGTCATATGGAGGAGTATCAAGCAATCTTGTATTGCTGATTCCACCATGGAAACTGAGTATGTTGCTGCATGCGAAGCTGCCAAAGAGGTTGTTTGGCTCCTCCAATTCTTGATTGACTTAGAAATAGTTCCTAATGCGAATAAGCAGATCACTATTTACGGTGACAACAATGGAGCAGTGGCTAATTCGAGAGAACCAAGAAGTCATAAGAGAGGTAAACACATTGAAAGGAAGTATCATCTTTTAAGAAAGATTATGCATAGAGGTGTCGTGACAATTACCAAAATCGTGTCAGCAGAAAATCTAGCGGATCCTTTCATAAAAGCTCTACCTCAGAAGAGTTTTGATGGGCACCTAGAGAACATGGGAATGAGAGATATGACACACTTGCTATAGAGTAAGTGGGAGATTGTTAAGATTATGCTCAATAGCAAGGGTGTAATATTGTAATTGACAATCTTTACATATTAATAAAGTGATTTATGGTTTTACAAAATCTTATAGCATTTATAATGATAATTGTCAAAGTAAATAATCATAAGGTCAAAAGACTATAAGAAAGGAAGAATTGTTCGTACATCTGGATATGTATGAGGTAGACACAATTCTTTAGTTAGTCTTGAATAAACGTTCACAACTTAAGTTAAAGGTTGGGCACTTTTATCTTGATAAAGTTGTAGAATTCTTTTACTGGCATTTGAGTGAGATCAAATGAGTTATGATGAGTCTAACATCATCGAAAGGGTCTTAGAGTAAAAGAATCTAGTGCACTGGGTGCATTGAATAGGATCATAATGAAATACTTTTTCTAGAACCGTCAGTAGATACAAGTATTTAGTTGTGAGGACAATCAGATAGTCTATCTTAATCCAGAGATAAATGATGAACTTATGACTGCAAGTTTTATTGTTAACAGGGATTTTTGGCAAGGGACCAAAGGAGAATTTTCAAACTAGTATCAATCTGATGGATTCCAGTCCTAGCTCCTGAGTGTCCAGCAAGGTCAATGCCACTACCTAGATGGATCCGATACTTGGTAAGGCAGGACCTCGATTACATATCTATCCAGATAGAGCACTAGTACCGCGAGCTAACGAAGGTACATACCTCGCCTTACTAAATCTCCTGATATCAACTACAATTGTAGATTGCACACCTAGCACCCCTCAAGTGCCTCGACATCAATCAAGGTACCTGGTACCCCGATGCCCACCTCGGTACTACCTCGACTTCCACCTGGTACCTAGTACCTCGATGTATATATTCGGAGCCCTTCCAAGGTAGGTACCTTGCTTGCCAAGCAATACGAAGATGACCGTGAAGACACAAGTGCCACTCCATCAAGAGACAGAATAAGCTCCATGCCGGTAAGATCCTACTGGTATACCAACACTTCATCCTACCAAAGAATTCAGAATCAGAGTTTCCCTCCAAGCTCCATGAAGAAGGAAAGTTGACTCTATCACCAAAATAAAGCGCCATTAATGAGACTTGATTAGAATTCGGATTCGACAGTAATTAACGGGATCAAATCCCATGCCTTTAGCTCCACACAATGCCTTTCAATGCCTAAAAATGGACACTCGATAATCCTTATTAAAGGAACCGGATTTCGTTAGGATTCTTTGAAGAACTATATATACGGCATTGTAAGGTAGACAAAGGAGGGTTTTTTCTGAATATTAAGATCGCCAAAGACAGACAGAGAGTGTTTTGCTGGTTGAATTCCCTTGTGAAATCCTCCGAAGCCCGTGAGAGTCCACTGACGATCATTGGGAAAAAATATCCACTTGTCGACATATACGTTTTCTCCACCGTCACCATATGCAAGAGATTGAGAAGCGAGAGAAGAGTGTATATCGTGTAACTTCGTTATAGTATTCTTGAATAAAACACTATTATTTCATATCTCCTAGATCTTTCCTATACTGTTTCTTATTTACATTACGAGGAAGGATTGTGGTACCGAAGGTACCTATCCCACTACTGGCTACCGGTAGTGGGTGAGGGTGCTAACCTAGATTTCGCTCCCTGAGTGATTTTTCTATTAACACTTGTTAACGGAAAAATTCACTCGGGATTAAAATCTCAGTTAACACCCTCTCCCACTACCAGTTGCAATAGCGGGGTAGGTACCTTCGGTACCGAGGTCCCTTTCTATGATCAAGAGCAAGAGATCAAGTGATGGAGAAAGAACACAAGGGACCGGGAGATGTAAAAGAACACTGTTTTATTTAGTAAATCACTATAACAGGATTACAATAAGTATACATACACTCATCTCTCTATTTTCACTCTTTTACATAGGATGGAGATGGAGAAAGCGTTCGTGTCGATGAGTGGATATTTTCTCCAATGATTGTCAATGGACTCTCATTGGCTTCGGGGAATTTTAGAGATAATTCTCCCGGAGTCTCTCTTGTTATGGCGATCAAGAATCCTTGAAGCAATGCCCTCCCTTTTTCTTTATCTTTCAATACCGTATATGTAGTATTCTCTAAAATCCTCTCGAAATCCAGTTGTCATAATGAAGATCATTGAGAATCCTATTTTAAGCATTGAAAGGCATTTGAGTGGAGCTGAAGGCACGAGATTTGACCCCGTTAATCAATGGCGAATTCAAATTCTGATTCGGTTGACCATTGGGTCATTAATGACGCTTTATTTTGGCGATGGAGTCAACTTTCCTTCTTCGTGGAGCTTGGTGGCGGTGGAGTCAGCTTTCCTTCTTCGTGGAGGGAAATTCTGATTTTGTGTTCTGATGGAGTGTAATGCTGGTTCCTCCTTTTGATGAGCTTGTTCTGCGTCCTACTGGAAGGGTGCTTGTGTCTTCGTGCTCCCTATCGTATTGCCTGGAAGGTAGGGTACTTGCCTTGGAGGAACTCCGGATAGGCATACTAAGTACCAAGTGGGAGTCGGGGTGACACCAAGGCAAATATCGGGGTAGTACCAAGGTGGGTATCGAGGTACCAGGCGCCTTGATTGATGTCGAGATCCTTGCGGGATGCAAGTTATCATCGTACTGGTCTCAAGCTGGTATCAGAAGCTTCAGCAGGGTGAGGTACAAGCTTTCAGAGCCGATGTCCTATCTAGATAGACGTATAGTCGAGGCTCCAACCTCGTTGGATATTGGTCCCATCTAGGTGGTGGTACCGATCTCGCTGGCTTCTTGGAGTATCTGGATGAGTCTTCCTGGGTAGGTCTGTTAGGATTATGCTCAATAGAAAGAGCGTAATATTGTAATTGACAATCTTTGCATATAAATAAAGTGATTTCTGATTCTGCAAAATCTTATAGCATTTATAATTATAATTGTCAAGGTAAATAATCATAAGGTCAAAAGACTATGAGATATGAAGAATTGTTTGTACATCCGGATATGTATGAGGTAGACACAACTCTTTAGTTAGTCTTGAATAACATTCACAACTTAAGTTAAAGGTTGGGCACCTCTATCTTGATAAAGTTGTAGAATTCTTTTCTAGCATTTGAGTGGGATCAAATGAGTTATGATGAGTCTAAAATCATCGAAAGGATTTCGAGTAAAAGAATCTAGTGCACTGGGTGCATTGAACTGGATCACAATGAAATACTTTATCTAGAACCGTCACTAGATATAAGTCTTTTCATTATCAGGACAATCAGAGAGTCTATCTAAATCCTGAGATAAATGATGGACTTATGGTTGCAAGTGTTATCATTTGAGCTATCAATGAGTACGATTATATAGCATAGTCTATCCTCGATAGTTTGGTGGTATTCATTTGTTAATCGATAGAGGACTTCATTTATAGATATGGACATCGTGGCTCCATTTATTAGATGAGAGTATAATATCATCATATGGATGTTTTGAGGTATTGGATATTAAATCTCAACGTTGAGTTTTCAATAATGATTATTGAAGACATGGCTTCTGGACAAGTCAAAATTTCCAAGTTCAAAATGTGGTCATATGAGGAAATATGGTAACTTGGAGAGCTATAGGCGGTCTATGAGCTCTTGGCGATTACTGATATTATTCACGAGGATACACCATCTCCTATAAGATTGTCTAGGGTATGAATGAGAAACATCTCCTTATTCTATCTTTATTTAAGAGTTCAATTTTAGCTCTTTAGTGGAATGAGTTAAAATTAATAGATCGGACCTAAGTGAATCATTTGTTGATTGTGATTAGGTTATGTCTATTGAAGCTTAAATTTAGATAGCCCGCCAAGATCCACAATCCACACGTACTTGCATGGATCACTTGATATATTCTACCGGACCAATTTATGGGTCCATCTAGATTTGCATGTAATATATTAAGAATATAATATGTCTATTATTTATTTAATGGGCTGCACTATTATATTAATATATTAAAAGGAGACATGTAGACTTGTTTCTTTTAGTAAGAATAAGTCTGGTTCACATGTGGGCTTTTATTTAAAGTCTAATGGATTAAATAAAATAAGAAAAATAATATTGGGCCCATATATACATGGTGTGGGCAGCAAGGCTAAATAAAATAGCCCAAGATATTATTTTATTTTATTGTTTTGATTAAATGGGAATTAATTAATTATTTAATTAATTAATAGTTTAAATCAAAATCTTTTCCTGATCAGTAAATTAGATGCTATGTGTTGGATTAGGGTTGGAATTCTTTTAAGTGATAGGAGTCCTAATGTGGTAAGAATTAAGTCCACATACACTCCTTATTATACAAAGAATTCGGCCACCACTAGTCCTACAAGGGTTAGGATTCTTGAATTGATAGGAATTAGGGAAAAGGACAATTCCTTTTCAAGAAAGGAAATTAACCAACTCTAGATTTCCTATTCAATGAATTCGGCCAACCCTACTTGGTGAAGGAGAAAATTCGGCCAACCTATAAATATAAGGTTATGAATTGTGGCCACCTAGAAGAAGCAAAATTGAGAGAGATTTTTGTTTGTTTTGAAAATAAAAAAATCCTACTCTATACACATAGATTTTCGGCCAAGAGAGAAAAAGAAATTAAGTTCTCATTCGATAGTGCACTTACAAGCCTTTAACATCAAAAGGTTTTGTGCACACTTTCGATTTAGGGTTACGCGAGTTTCAATCATATTGATTGTGAATTCAAAAGTGACCGGAACTATTTTTTTAGGCTCTTGGTGTTTTACTATTGAAGATCAAGATCAGAAATTCCATACATCCATTCTAAGGTAAGCAATCAAAGAAAAAGGGAGACCACGCTCCTAGGTGATTCACGTACGTGCTAGGATTGAAGATCTTGCGGATTACCATGGACGTAAGTCAATCAGATCACGCGAAAAGAGGTATTTAACTCTAACCGTATATTTGAGTTTAATTAATTAAAGGGTTAAGGCTCAAATCTTTAGAAAAATTTTAAACTATACGAAAATTATTTTTTCTCCTTCCGCTGCGGTTTTAAGCAATTTTTCCCTACAAGGTCCCTGTTGGAAATTTCTCCCTTGGTCCCTTGCCCGAAAAACCTGTTAACAGAAATCCCCCCTGACTTGAACACCGGTATCAGGTTGGGGTTGGGGTTGGAGTCAGGATAGATAACACTTGAAGAATTTTTTGCAACGTCTCATAGGAGGGAATCTTCTCTTGGCATGCTGATTTAAATAAAAATTCCACGTGGCTGACCAAGGTAGGCCGAATTCAAAAAAAGGTAAGTTTTTTTGGGCTGCACGTTTCTCGAAACCGTTCCCTCCACGTCGCCAATTTTAGCGCTACATTGATTTCCTTTTCTGCCTGTTACAAGTAGCCATCTCTATATATAACTCTGGTGCTTCACATTAGGTTCATTCAAGCAAAAACTTCTTGATTATGAGTTTCCAGCAAAAAGAAATCCTAGCTTCAATCTTCAACTTCCCATTTTTTTCTTAAGAAATCAGATTTCGAGGCTGTCATCATGTCTTCACCTGATGGTGATAGTATCGAGCTATTGTTCAACTGACGACGCGGTGGCCGATGGGAGCCTCGCCCCTAGAAAAAAGGCACGTGATAGAAGCTACAGCAGGGACGACGTTCCCATTCAACGTCGTCGTTCCATTCAGAACATTACAATCGGGACGGGCTTCGCAAACAATCCCGAGACTCCGGTTGATGTCGACTAGGAGTCGAGTGAAGAAGCAGGTGATGTCGGGATTGGTAGGAACCAGGCTAGTGAAGTTACTAATACCGCGGGAAGGGTACTTGCCCTCCCCTACAAATATAGGTGCATCCCTGATTCGTCCACTACCTTGGACACTGTGGGGCGCTTGCGGAGGGATTTCAAAATCCCTAAGGATATCAAAATCGCTATACCTCCAAAAGAGCATGATGTATATACCTTCAATCTCGGCGAGCTCCCAATTCATACGGTGACCTTTGACAGTGGGGTCAGGCTACCACTTCATCCTACCTTAAGTAGGGCATTGTATGCTCTGCAGCTTGCCCCTCTTTAGGTGACGCCAGGGTTTTTGAGGCACCTGGTGGGTTTTCTGATTTTATGGAGAGAGCAATGCAATATGGACAAAATCGACCGGGAGCCGGGGCCGGGCGAGCTTGGGTACGTGTTCCAGATTGCTGCCAACGTTCCAGGCCCAAAAACGTAATTTTATGCTCGTGCTAAAAACAATCTGCAGTTTATGGTGCCAGGGGCCACGAAGAAAGACAATTCCTGGAAGGAGGAATGTGTCATTGTCGGAGGTGAATGGGGTAATTCAGTCCACATTGGAGGAACCGGGTTCAAGGTTCCTACTGGCTTTAGTGGGAAACCCACTTTGGAGAAGAGCAGACTCTCTACGGAGTCAGAGAGAATCTTGAAGGCCATTATGGCCCACAACTACACCAATCTGAGGTATCCTGCTGCTGATGCCTTCGAAGCAGGAACGGTGGAGTTCTACCTTCGTATCTCCAGCGCTTTTCCAGGTAATAAGCTTTCTTGTTTATGCTTATGTTATCTTATTATATTGATCCTGTGGATATTGACTCTAGTTCTCTTGGTAGCTTCAGCAGTGTCCCCTTCGATTCCTAGGGGAGAGCTCAACCAGGATGGTACTGATGACTCACTGCCTACTTCTCCCATCAGGCTCCCAGCCAGTTCTGATTTCGATACAGGGGCTGGCGCATCTGCTGGATTGGGTAGGACCCCGGTCGGGACATCCGGATCACCAGCTCCCCCCTCCTCATACCTCGACTAGGTCGATGGAGGCTTTTACAGCTAGAGTGGGGAGGTACCGAGGTGCTTCCTATCGGGTGTAGGATATATCGTCCAACAAAACAATCGGAGCTGTGGCTGTTACTGATGCTGGTGCTTCAGCTCCTCCTGCCTTGCCCGCCGTGGTAACCGACTGTGATAACTTGGTCGAGAAGAGTTCTAGCCCTGCTGCTGCTAAGCGGGTGGTACCTCGGGATAAGTCACGATCGAGGTCCGGGAACAGCAACCAGGATAAAGTCTTGGCATGCTTCGTCGATTCCTACCCAAGTGGGAGTCTGGACGTCATGACAGCCATGCCCGCTGAGCTTTTGATTAGAATGGGATCTACCCTTCTGGCTGAGGTAAGCTGTTTCACTTTAATCTTCTATCTAGGTAGTTGGTTGGAAATAT
Organism: Dipteronia sinensis; assembly: GCA_033220585.1. Lineage (NCBI taxonomy): Eukaryota > Viridiplantae > Streptophyta > Magnoliopsida > Sapindales > Sapindaceae > Dipteronia > Dipteronia sinensis. The sequence goes on along the minus strand of CM065638.1, from coordinate 43,744,627 downwards.
CCTGAGGTAAGTGTTTTATTCTTGGCATGTCTTCAAATTCAATGTGGCCATGAGCCAACAGGTTGGCTCCCTCTTGGAGCAAGTTAGAGGCGCTACCACTGAGCTGGAGAAAACCAAGGAGGAACTCGATAAGGCTTCCGGAGGCATGGTAGCTTTGAACTAATCTCTGAACAGCTCAAGGAAAGAAACAGATTAAGCAAAAACCGATCGGGAGCGGATACAATTTGACTATGACATTGAGAGGCTCAGGTCCATCCGCCGCAGGGAGGAGAGGGAGATTGCAAAGGATAGAATAGTGGAGCTAGAGAAAGATGTTCAGTCCCTTCGCGATCATATAGCCGATTTGGATGCTTAAGTGGACACTGCCTTTGGGGATGGCTGCTTTTTCGCAGGATACCAAGTGGTGTTAGCCTTCCCTCATCTGTTTGACTTGGGAGTTATTACGGGGTGGAACCTGGAGGAAATCATGGCGAAAGCTGTTGAACTTTCAGGAGCAGCACCTTCTGATGTGGCCGGAACTTCCCAGGTTGCTGGAGCCAGTGGAATGGCAGGAGGTGAAGACCAGAGTTCTGTCTCCCTTCCTTCCCCTAGCCAGGTTGCAGGAGATCCCAGTTTGATGACCCCTGCAATTGGAGTGGCTCAAGCTGAAAGAGGGGTTTCTACCCCTTCTGTTTCTCTGTCAGAGCTTACCGAGGCTGTAAAGGATCTGTCTGCTGTTGATGGTGGAGAATCCACTCTGCCTACCCCATCTTCTGATCCTGCTCAGGTAGTGGAAGGTCAGGCTGCTTCGATCAAGGAAGTTGGAGAAAATTCGGATCAGGTAGCCGTAGGGGAGCCTTTGGTTACGGGAGGTACCCAGTAGGTAGGCGGGGCTCCATCTGGTATTGAAGAAGAAAAATCCATAACTGGTGAAGCTGGTGAGGAGACGGCCACTCAGGAGCAGGAGGATGCATGATCTAGCTTAATCCCTTATTCAGTAGTACCTTTCTGGTCTTATTATTATTTTTTTGTAGCCCGTGATCGGGGAATGGGCTCCCCGGTTTTAGAAATGAGAACCTTCTGGTTTTTTCCTTAGCTTCATATATGTGTAGTTTAAACTCTTGATCAAACCTCGCCTTAATCTGAAATGAGATCCCCAATGCTATTTCGATTTCATAGATGCTCGTCCTTGGATGAATCATGATACCTAGGTATAGATTCGGCGATCCATCCTCTATTTGATCCTGATTTGATCAATGAAAGGAAAAATCCATTCTTATCCACATCTGCTGACTGAATTCTGTTGCACTTGTAGCATCACTTTGAGCACCAATCCCCTACATAAACCTGACTTAATCAATACTTGGTAATGCAAGGAACAAGATAAAAAAGAAGTATATAGAGAAACTGCGGGTGACTGGTACCATGGTACCTCGTCAAAGAACCTTAGGGCCCTTTGATAGCCTCTCAGAAATTTAATCGAAAGTAATCTGGGTACTTGAGATCCTCATACTTTCTGTTCAGGGAATCTTGGTTCCTTGATGATAGTGAGCGTACCGGTGGACACTCTCGCACTCTAGGTACCTCTCATTCCCATTTTACGATCCTCGGTAATATGGCGAGTAGTCTGGCGAAACTAGAAACCTTGTCGAATGATTGAGTACCTAGCTTTCATGTTTCATGGAACCTAGGTCTCTAGGTGAGTATTCTGGCGAAACTGGGTACCTCGCACCTCCGTTTGTAGGAGCTTTGGTGCCTTGGCGAATCTCGGTACCTCACCTTCCTGTCGTAGGAATCTTGGTACCCTGGCGAAAATAATGGCAAGTATATACTGGCAGCAAGATTCAGGTAGGCAACTAAGGCCGCTTTAGCACCTGGTCTTTCTTAGCGGGGGGTGGTACCCGGCCAAGGCCTTGATCTGGCTGGCAACTATGCTCTTACTATCTAGGTTCTTCCCGGCGGGTGGGGGGTGGTGGTGACACCCAGCACCCAGCCATGGTAGCAGGAAGGCCATACGGTCTTTTCTGGTCTTGAGGCGATGATGTTTGGGTACCTCGCATTTCTGTTTGCAAGAATCTTGGTACTCTTGCGAAAACAATGGTGAAATAATACTGCCAGCAAGATCTAGGTAGCAACTAAGGCAACTTTAGCACATGGTCTTTCTTAGCGGGGGATGGTACCCGGACAAGGCCTTGATCTGGCTGGCAACTATGCTCTTACTATCCAGATTCTTCCGGGGGGTGACACCCAGCCAAGGCAGCAGGAAGGCCATACGGTCTTTTCTGGTCTTACGGCGATCATATTCGGGTACCTCACATTCGTGTTTGTAGAAATCTTGGTATTCTGGTGAAAGCAATGGCGAAATAATACTGGCAGCAAGATCCAAGTAGGCAACTAAGGCCACTTTAGCACCTGGTCTTTCTTACCGAGGGGTGGTACCCGGCCAAGGCCTTGATCTGGCTGGCAACTATGCTCTTACTATCCAGATCCTTCTTAGCGGGGAGTGGTGCCTAGCCAAGGTATGATCCATCGGGAAATTATGCTCTTACGTACTGGATCCTTCCTAGCGGGGGGTGGTGCCCGACCATGGCAACAGGAGTGCCATATGGCTTTTCCTAGTCTCGGGGAGATCCTCCTAGATGGATTAATCCGATCTAGGGTATCAGGTGTGCTATGTAGCTTTCCTGGATTTATGGCGAGCCTCCTGGAGGGATCTACTCGGTCCATGGAATCAAGACTGCTGTGTAGCTTTCCTGGATTCATGGCGAACCTCCTGGAGGGATCTACCTGGTCCAGGGCATCAGAATTGATGTGTAGCTTTCCTGGATTCATGGCGAGTCTCCTGGAACATTTGGTTACTACCGCTGACAGATGAATAATGTTAGGGATTTCCATCAAGAGGGATGTCATTACCCATCGCACCTCCACATCTTCTTTCAATTAGGCTAACACATACTTGAGGAATTACTCTATCTTCCCCTAGCATAAACTGAATATCATCGTCGTTTCTTATAGATGTGCGACATGTAGTACCAGGAACGATTGATATTGACTGTAGATCAATATTGTATATATTTGGATCATATTTCACAATGGACTACACGCGTGCCAACAACTCTTCAAAAGTCATATTCTTGGACATGTATAATTCCTGATTATCAAAGCCAACAAACCTTTGGTTTTCGTCTGATAGTTGTTTCCATCAACCGCTATAGGATATAACTATTCTAACCCGATCCATTTTCCTGTACAAAAAGATAATAACAGTTGAGAATTATACAATAAAACTGAATAAAACCTTCATGTTGGTCATGCAATAAGTCTCGAAAAATTATTAATAAGTATCGAAAAATTGTTAATAAGTCTCGGAATAAAGTCCATAAGTCTCGAAGCATAAAACTAAAGTCTTAGACACCCCCAAAAGTCTCGGAGGATGAGACAAAAGTCTCAGAGTATCAATCAAATGTGTCGGAGGATCAAGCTTTCTGAGACTTTTGAAAAAAAATGTCCGAGACTTTTCAAAACTTTATGTCCGAGACTTTTTAAAATTATATGTCCGAGAATTTTTAAAACTCCATGTCCGAGAATTTTCAAAACAATGTCCGAGACATTTCACTTACATTGATTGTTATCCTTACATTATATGGTTGCCTATATCTAAACATTTCCATTTTGCCTCTCATTGTGTGAAGTGACTCTTCTCTAAGTCCAAGCATCTAATCGGTATAACAAACCGACAAGATGAGTGAACTTAGAGAAGAGTCACTTAGAGAATGTGTAACAAAATTCACACAGTGAGAGGAACAGTGGAAACAGATTTAGGCAACCAAAGAAGATTAAAGTCTCGGAGGATCAAGCTTTCCGAGACTTTTGAAAACAATGTTCGAGTCTTTTCTACTATATATGTCCGAGACTTTTAAAAAGGATGTCCGAAACTTTTGAAAGGATGTCCGAGACTTTTCAAAACTATATGTCCTAAACTTTTCAAACCAATGTCTGAGCCTTTTCAAAACAATGTCTGAGACTTTTCACTTACATTGATTGTTATTCTTACATTCTATGGTTGCCTATATCTAAATTTCCACTTTGCCTCTCATTGTGTGAAATAACTCTTCTCTAAGTTCACTCATCTAGTCCGTATAAGAAACCGACAAGATGACTGAACTTCGAGAAGAGTCACTTAGAGAACAAAATTCACACAATGAGAGGAACAATGGATACAGATTTAGGCAACCAAAGAAGATTAAAGTCTCGTGGTATCAATCAAAAGTCTCGGAGTATCAATCAAGAGTCTCGGAGGATCAAGCTTTCCGAGACTTTTGAAAACAATGTCCGTGACTTTCCTACTATATGTCCGAGACTTCTGAAAAGGATGTCTAAGACTTTTGAAAAGGATGTCCTAGACTTTTGAAGACATTTTCCGAGACTTTTCTACTATATGTCCGAGACTCTTGAAAAGGATGTCCACGACTTTTGGAGACATTTTCTGAGACTTTTGAATTTTCCAGAATGCAACTCCACCTAACTACCTCAACAGCCTTGATAAAGGAAGAAACCCTTAACCTTCCACTAGTTTTAGAAATGGGATTACCTTAGCTTGATTTGTACACAAACGAAGGAAGACAACAGTAGACAGCGAAGGAGATGAACTTCAAACGAGCTGGAGATGGAGATGAACTTCAAACGAGCTAGAGAAGGAGATGAACTTCGAGATGTTGGAGTCTTGGAGATGTAGTTAGATCTGTAGGTTTCAGTTTACAGAACTTTTAAAGTTAGAGAGAGAAAGGTAAGTTTCAGACAACAATATAGAAGTAGGAGAAAGTTAAAGTGAAGTCAGAGATATAATTTCAAAATGTGTAAAGTAAGGGTATTTTTGAAAGTCACTTACTTTGGTAATTTTTAAACAAAAGTTATTAAAGTGGTGCTCATCATGCAACACAAACCCAAAAAAGTTCCAAAAACCCCTATTTCCCGCTCAATCAAACACTTAGATTCTTTCCACTCTTTTTCTATGGTATAATTTGAAAATCGTCGACCTTGTTTGTAAAATGAAAGTAAACATTGATTATGTATCAATTCAGATCAACTCAAATTGTTTTTATTTTTATTTTAATATTACATAAATTCGGGGTTTTTTAGGAGGGGGAGGACTCGAACCCACAGTCTCGTAGTGTAGGTGTGAGGGGTTTACCATCGAACCAACCTCATCTCTTCCAACTCAAACTGTTTGTAAGATAGATACATTACAGTCTCACATTTATTCATTGGTCTGAATTAAATCATAATTTTGTAGAATTGCCCTAGAGCTACCGCCCATTTCGTTTACATTTGGGTTTGTTTTTGTTTTATACAAATCAAATTTAAGACGTTTGAATTTTACGAGTCATTTTGCATTCACACTTCATCACTAAGGGGTCGTTTGTTTTTTTGTCTAAAGACTGAACAATCCTGAATTTTCCTAAAGACTGAATAGGGACAGAAATCTGAACTTGAATGATATGTTTTTTTTCCTTACATCTGAATGCATTGTCAACACGTTTGTTTTTAAAAAGTAAAATTGTCTGAAAATAAATAATTTTACATTTATACCCATGTTAAACAATTATACATAAAATATGGAATAAAAACAATTCATAAATAATAATTATATATGAACACATATGATCATGATCTTCTTCTTCGATTACAAACAAACTTCATTTTTACTAAGAAAAGAAAATGTTTATTTTTTTCAAAAAATAAAAGAGACAGTAGGAAAACTCACACAAAGCACTCTAAAAAAATAATATATAAATATATTACCCTAATATCATAATAAAATATTGATATTAAAAATCAATATGAGCAGTGATTAAGGTTTTTTTTTAATTTTAAAAGCTATTTAAAATAAGCAATATATTAAAATAAAGATTTCTATACCATATATAATTATGATGAAATTGGAAATATGTTATATATAGGGGGATAGTATCGAAAGAAAAGATTTTGGATGGCATTTAATGCAATTCCGCGATTCGCAATTAAGTGAAAAGTCGGGATTTTTTTCTTTTTATTTTAAGTTGTTTTTTGGTATTTTTAAGTTGTTTGACCACTTAAAAAAATAAACAAAATAACTTATTAATTATGATTCATACCCATTAAATTTTAAATTGGAAAAACAAACAACCCCTAAATATCGATGTACTTAATTGGATTATTTGAATTTTTTTTTCCTTGTGATGGGTAAGACCGTAAGAGGAAGAAAGTCCAAATTTAACGGGGTTCTTAATGGTTATAAATGGCCCCAATAAAAGTGTGATAGTTTATGAAATTTGTAGGATAAATATAATCCGGTGTAGGGCTGGTTCAAGCACATATATGTATCATGATTCATGAAGTGAGAGAGAGGAAAAAAAAAAAGTGGCATATAATTAATATCAGCGTCTGACTTTCAGTTTGGAGGATAAGCATAAGAGATAGTTGAAGTGTCCAAATCTACACAAGACTTGACCTAAAAGCTTTTTTTTTTGTTATTAAAGATGGCTGTTTGGGTGCACCTATTAACCAAACATTGTTTTCCTCTTTCTTTTATACAACATAAATATCAATAATTGCAATTACTCCTAACCATACACATCTAATTTTCACACATGTTAGGTTGCTAGGCCATTGTCTTTGTCAGTTCGGTATCATCACTGAGTTGCACGGCGAAACCATAAATTTTTTTCTGGGTGGGTTATAGACAATTTCATATAGATAAATAAAATTATACTATATAACAAAACAAAATCATTTTGATATTAAATCTCAACGATACGAGAGAAATTTTATTAATTAAAATAAAAAAGTATAATGGGTCTTACTCTCAAATAGAATATTCTAACCAAGAAAAAACATCAGAAAATAAAAAGAAAATATGCATGCAATGGAAATACAATAAGATCCAAAAGTATCTGTTGATCGAAAATTCGCTCTGGGTGAGGAATTTCAATTAACACCCTCAGACCGCTACCAGGGAGGTTGCGGTCGGGGAGATATCTCTCTCGATATGTGATGTGTATATAATGGATGTAACAGAGAAGAAAGGAGACTATTTTATTAATCACTGGACTTGTAACAATGGTGGCAAACTTTAGGATCGCAATACAATTGCTCATACTTCTCTATTTTACACAGAATGGTGATGACGAAATGGTTCATGTCGATAAGTAGATATTCACTCTTAATGGTGGTCGGAAACCTCTCATTGTTTTCAGAAAAAAAAACTCAAGAAAAGCTTATTTGGAGCCTCCCTCTCTTCGTCCTTCCTTGCCGTATTTATAGACTCCTCCCTCGTATTTCTCAGAATCTAGTCCTATTATTGAGAATTATTTGGAGTTCTTTTTTAGGCGTTGAAAGATGTTGATAGAGGCTAAAGGCGCGGGATTTTGATCCCTCCAACTATTGTCGCATTTAAATTGTGATTCGGCTGACCATTTGGTCGTATTTATGGCGCTTTAAACAGTGAAGAAGTCAACTCTTCCCTCCTACGTTGCTTGGAGGAGAATAATGACTCTGTATCTTGATAGTGTGGTACATCGATGTACCGGTCTTCTCTTGCTGGCTTGTCGCATATTCTACTCTGCTGGTATCTTTGTGGCAATGTTTTTCTTGTTTGGCGGGTATGATACCTATCTCGGTTGGATTCTGGGTTGATGTCACGGTACTAGGGTACCGGGTATGTGCTAGTGGTACCTAGGTCCCAGGTAGGAGGTACTAGGTATATGCGAGGTACTGGGTACGTGGTATGGCGGTACTGGTTTCACTTGGTATCATTAGTAATGGCACAGCGTGGTACCTATTCTTATTGGGTCTTAATTCTGGCGCTTCATCCAGGTAGACAAGGTAGTCGCGGTTCTGGCCCTACAAGATTACGACCCTTCCTAGATAGCGGAACCGATGCTTTTGGGTACCAAGGAGCTGGGAATGGCCCTCTCAAGGTTCTACTAGGTATCAACTCGGTGGATAATTCTTCTTTAGACCCCTGTCAAAAAAGGTCGTTAACAACATCTATTACTTAATCCGAATCAATTGTAAGAACAAGTTCTCTTTCAATATAAACAATCATACAATTCTTTAAAAACTTGTCATCCATCTTGTTGCGTAAAGACGTTTTGAAAAGTTTCATAGCCGAAAATAAAACTTAATTTTACAATTAATTTTACAACATAAACTTTAAAATAGAAATAAAACTTACAGTTTTCTCATACCGACGTTTGTATACCTCTACAAATCCAAAAGCTATGAAAACTCATAAAATTGAAATTCTTGGAGACTTGGAGATTAATTTATATGGTAAATCTACTACTTTTGGTTTGTTATTAAGGGGTTAAAATTTCCTAATTTGATTTTTGAGTCAGTAAAGGGTTAACCTTTCTCAAATTGATCTTTCACTTAGTTAAGGAAATATAATGGGTTTTAATGAGTTTGTTACGTGTTTTTAAGTTATTGGACTGTAATTAAGATAAAAAAAATATGATAAGTTCTGTCAAAATCGGAATTGGGCCAGTATATACTTAAAATTAAATGGGGTGTATATAGAACTATTAAAAAAACTTAATTTTTTTTTTCAAAAAGCAATAGTCAGCCCTGTTTCCGCCTCTAGTGAGTTGTATGAATGAATACATTTTTATGGAGCTCAAGTGAGTAAAATAAATTCCATATAACCCAAAATATTAATCTAAAAATCAATCAGAATGATATGCCTAGTGAATTGTCTTTATTAAGAAATTCAAGACAAGATACCGTGACTGACATAATAAAAACAAATCATTAGCAGATAGTTAGGTTGATTTCTTAACAAATTTTTTTTTGACCTCTCAGAAAGAGCAAAGAGGAAAGAAACAGAGAGGGCGAGGAGGTAGAGCAAGAACAAAAGGCAAAACAAAAGCATCAGTTCCTTTCCGCCTCGATCTCTCCAGAAACGCAAGGGGGGAAGTCGTTCATCCATGTGGAATCTTTTTTCTGAATGAGGGCTGTTTTAGCAAGACCAAGAGCCACTTTGTTGGTCCCCCTGGAACCAGGAAGGATAGAAGAGATGCCAAGGCGATTTAAGATGGTAGCAATGTCAAAGAGAATAACTCCACAGTCAGAGGCCAAATGACTAGCATCATTAATCCATTTCACAACGGTAGTAGCTTCAGACTCTACAAAGACCGGGAACTCTCCACAGCAGGCGATTCCAAATTGCAACCCTTTAAGGATGGCCATAGCATTAGCAGTCACTCTGTTAAACGAAGCATCAAGGAAATGGCAACGGGAGGCCAAAACAGAGCCTGTGTGGTTACGAATCACGATGCCAATCCCAATTTTTTAACAAATCTTTTGAGTCATATGATATTATTCAAAAAAATAAGAGTGCTTTCTTAATTATAGTAACTGTCTTTTCATAAGCGGTTTGGTACTAGCACAACATTTGCCGCTTCATCATTCCTTTTTAACTAAGGGCAAATTACCACATAAGTTTTGGATATTTTTCAAAAAAAATTTAAAAAAATCAAGTAGTTTGTGACTTTCCAAAAGTTACCAAATTGATCTCTAACTATTTCACTAATACCAAGTTGACCCCTTCGTTAACCTTCTGTTAGTCAAATGGTTTTACAGATTTCGACAGTGTAAGTGAGTAAAACAAATTCTATAAACCCAAAATATTAATCTAAAAATCAATTATAATTGATCGTGCCTAAATTGTTGTATATTTCGGCCCTCATTCCTATTCCTTTGTCTCGTTCTTGTGTGTATTTTCTATATATTTTATGTCTTATAGGCTCGTTTGTGCTAAATTGCAGGAAATAGATGTAATTCTGGTGTTAGAAGCCAATTGCAGTGGTTCCGGTAGAAAAGGGGAAAAAGGGAAGACAAGGATCATAAGCAGCACTACAGTGCGGGTCAAGTGCGGGTCGCAACCGCACTCCAACCGCACTCCTTCCCACAGCCGGGACCTGAAGCATGAAGGAAATATAAAGTGCGGGTCATCCAACCGCACTCCACCCGCACTATTGCTCAAGACAGAGGAGTGGATTTACACCTGACACCAAAGTGCGGGTACAGTGCGGGTAATTCACCCGCACTCCACCCGCACTCCACCCGCACTCTGCGCGCGACAGCTTCTGGTTTCGAGCTTAAGTGACCTATTTTCCGATCCTCTATAAATAGAAAAGGATGGGAACGAACCAAAACAGAACCATACCTCCCAACACTTGTATTCTAAGCTAGAAACACATCTCCCTATCATCCAAACCATCTCTACTCAATCAAAGGCAACTAGGAGACTTGGATTCAAGCTTCAAGGAAAGAGATCAATCTTCAAGGGTTATCTCTACTCTCTCTCTTAGTTTATTTGTTTGTAAAAGAACATGAGTAGCTAAAATACCCCACTATGGGGTTGATGTTATTTGTATGATGGATATTGGGCTCTGTAAATAAACTCTATGTGTTATATTTATTCTATCTCTATGTTTTATTCCATTGCATTAATTGATTTCCATTATTAATTTGCTTGGATACACCCTCTTTGCATGATTGATTTGGATTACTTGAGTAGGCAATTAGGTTGTCTATTGCTCCATTGAATGGAAGGATTTCCGAAAATCCGGCTCTATAACCATGCCCTTAATCTAATCTCGAATTAGTGGCTTTCACTATACATCCTAGGTTAGCCACTTGTGAGAGAATTAGAAGCCTCCACTATACACCCTAGGTTGGCTACTTTAGTGATTCTACGAGAACTAACCTTCGAGTAGAATTCGGTTGATAACCTCGAGCCTCATCCAATCCCAAACGGGTGGCCTTCACTATACATCCTAGGTCAGCCACTTGTGAGGGAATTGGAAGCCATCACTATACATCCTAGGATGGCTACATTAATAATAGGTTGAGCCATAGCTAGATAGATGAGCATTCATGGAACAAGTCCCAATTGAGTAACTAGCCACTGTTGGTTTCTTAAGAGGGATTAATCGCTAGTAGGAGGTCTTCGCTATACATCCTAGGTTGACCTCTTGCTAGAGGTATATACCAACACTATACACCCTAGGTTGGTTACATTTGTCAAAACGTACTTAATTGAGAGTTTGTTGCAATTGCCCCCAATATTCACTTACGAGTCCATCAACTCCATAGTTTCATCATCATTCATTCATCCCTCCATTGTCATCCCATTTATTTGCTTTCATAGTTTAGTTTATATTGTATTTTCATTCACTATCACTTACCTTTATGCTTGCTAGTTATATTAATCCTAATCTTATCACCGCTACCCCGATCTCAGTGGACGACACCCGTGCTTGCCACTTTGCTTGTATTTATACTTGTGAACGCATCGCATAGGTTTTATAAATTGTTTTGACGGACGGTTTTCTGACGGCAAAAACCTTCTCATCAATAATGATGTGCCTAGTTAATTGTCTTTACTAAGAAATTCATGACAAGATGTGGTGACTAACATAATAATAATAAAAATCATTAGCACATCATTTAGGTTGATTTTTTAACTAATTTTTTAAGTAATACAATATTATTGAAATAAATAAGAGTGCTTTCTTAATTATAATCTTCGTATTTTTCATATTCAGTTTGGTACTAGCACAATATTTGCCACATCATCGTTCTTTTTAACTAATGGCAAATTACCACATAAGTTTTGGATAATTTTTTTAAAAATTAAAAAAAAATCTAGTAGCTTGCGAACTTTCCACAAGTTACCAAATCGATGTGTAATTTATAGTTTTTAACTTATATAAATAAAATAAAAACTAAAAAAATTAAAATCATCTTATATAGTAATAAATAATTATAAAAATACAACAATAATATTATTATTATTTCAAAAATGAAAATAAAGTCCACCTCCAATATTGCTGGAGGTGGATTTCAACGATCTCTTCAAGTTGAGGAGATCGTAGAGGAGTCCTCCACGATCTTGAAAACAATATCACAGAGGCTCGCCCATGATCTAGAAAACCAAGATCACGGAGGTCATTTGCGATCTGGAAAACAATATTGTGGAGTCTCCTCAATGATATCTAGAAATCCAAATTGTAGAGGTTCCTCCGCGATCTGAAAAACAAAGATTGCGGAGGCTCTTCTGCTATCTGGTAAACCCCGATCACTAAGGAGGCCTTTACAATCCGCATACCTCCATTAGAAGCCACATGGTTTCTTTTTTAATTTCTAATTTAATATTTTTTATCACCATCATCAATTTTAAATAGGGGTATTACAAAAATTTCACAACTCCAATCAAAGTGAACCATTTAAATTAACAATCGACAAGGACTGATTTGACATTTGAGAAATATACAATGACCAATTTGATCACTTATATAAAAATCACTAACCACTTGAAGTTTTTAGTTTGATAATTTCCCCTATTTCAGTAGAGTTGACAAATTAGGTAGTAATTTTGATAGACTGTCACATAAATTGGGAAGAAAATATTGGAATGGTGGTTACAAAATATCATATTACTTTATTTTATTATTGGTTTTGTTTCATCAAAATCTAATATGAATAAACAATATGAAGTTGACTAAGTGGTATGTATGTCATCATTCTCACTTGCACCTACACCCTTGAGGTTGTGGGTTTCATTCGTGTTCTTCTCCTCCAAACCCCGAATATTTATAACGGCTCAAAAAAAATTATAGTATGAATAAATCAATGATAGTAGTTGAAGTCTAAATTGGCAAATTTAAAGGGATTTTAATCAAATAAAGTAAACCAAAATACAAAGTGATCATCGGTGGAGGAGTGGAGCTGATATGAACCTCACCAAGAATAGTGAAACCGGGAACCAATATATGGTAGCAAGGATCGTTTTCTAAATTCAAGTTTGTAAGTAAGAACAATATAGGACCGTGACCCGTTATCTATACTGAGATAAGAAGCAATGGTATCAAAAAACTGAAAGACACCACACTCAAGAACAAGATAGAAGAGTGAGTGATAAGTCAATTTTCTGAACCAAAGAGAAAATTCTCTCTATTTTTCATTCAAAATCAAGTCTACCGAAAATAAAATCAGTTGGTTCCTTATAAACCAAAACCCTACACGCCAATCTCTAAAATGGAAACAAGATATTCGGCCATTAAAGCCTTACAATCAGAAAACTAAATTGGGCAATAATTGCCTTACAAACGGGAAAGAAAATAAAAAAAATACTAAAACAAGCAACTATTGACTTGTTCCCTATTTGGAAGGCTAAATCTGGAAACAAATCAGCCCCTTAATTTGGGAAACAAATCAACTCTTATTCTTTCGAAATTAAAAAGGAAACAAATCAGCCTAAATTGAATCTCCTCCAACCATTTTGCCGCTCACCACACGCCTAACTTGTGCCACACGCCCAAGTCTTCTCTTATTCGGCCCAATCAATTGCCTTGATGATGTTAATTAAGCATTGGTCTTCATGTGGGCTTATCTTAGGACTTTAACAATTCAACATCAGCCAACGTGTTTTGAATCGGGCCATTGAGTGCTTCTTTGAATCTCTTAGCCATTGCCCTTGTTATTGGCCCAACCAGAAAATGCAATGGATCCCTTGGTACAGCTCTCTTATCATGATCCCTTGGTGCAGCTCCCTTATTCTCATCATTCCCTCCCTCTTGAAAAGGATTTGTCATCAAATCGTCACCTACATCAAAAGGAGACAAATCATAAACATTGAAGCTTGCATTAACATTTTACTCACCCGGAAGATCTAACTTATAAGCGTTGTCATTGATTCTTTCAATCACTTGAAATGAGCCATCTCACCTTAGAAGTATTTTAGAACACTGGTGGACTGGAAACCGTTCCTTCCTCATATGCAACCACACCCAATCACCGGGCTCATACACAACTTTCTTACGCCCTTTATTTGCATCGTTGGCATATTCCTCAGTTCTCCTCTCTATGTTTTGCCAAGTCTTTTCATGGATTTGTTTAACAAAATCTGTCTTTTTTCTTCCCATCCAAGTTAACATGCTCATTCATAGGTAAATGAATTAAATCCAAAGGAGTCAATGGGTTAAAATCATACACAATTTCAAAAGGCAAAAAATGAGTTGCAGAATGCACACTCCTATTATAAGCAAACTCTACATGCGGCAAACAGTCCTCCTATGTTTTCAAATTCTTTTGTATTATAGCACGCAATAAGACAGATAAAGTCCTATTAACTACTTTAGTTTGACCATCAGTTTATGGATGACAACTAGTAGAAAATAAAAGTTTAGTTCTTAACTTACCCCACAAAGTCTTCCAAAAGTAGCTTAAGAACTTAGCATCTCTATGCAAAACAATGGTCTTAGGCATGCCATGCAATCTCACAATTTCTTTGAAAAACAATCAGCAATATGTGATGCATCATCAGTTTTATGACAAGGAATGAAATGTGCCCTTTTAGAAAACCTATCAACAACCACATTTATAGAATCCCTACCCCTTTTTGACCTAGGCAAACCCAACACAAAATCCATAGAAATATCAATCCAAGGTCCACTAGGTATGGGCGAAGGAGTATACAATACATGAGGCTTAATCCTAGACTTAGCTTGTCTACATGTAATGCATTTATCACAGATTCTTTCTATATCACGTTTCATATGAGGCCAAAAAAAGTGTTCATGCAAAACATCTAGTGTCTTGGCTAATACCAAATTACCCCATCAAACCTCCCCCATGAGCTTCTCTAACAAGCAATTTACGCAAAGAACTTTTAGGCACGTATAATTTAGTTTCTCTAAACAAAAATCTATCATGCCTATAAAACTTGCCAAATGCAACCATTTCACATGCATTGAATACATTGCCAAAATTAGAATCTTCCATATACAATTCTTTAATTTAGTCAAAACCAAACAATCTAGCATCCAAAGTAGAAAGTAAAACGTACATTCTAGACAGAGCGTCAGCGACCACGATTTTCTTACCTTTTTTGTACTTGATCACATATGGAAATGTTTCAATGAACTCCACCCACTTGGCATGCCACTTATTTTGCTTGTGTTGCCCCTTTATATGCTATAAGGACTCATGATCCATGTGAATCACAAATTCTTTCGGCCAAAGGTAGTGTTGCCAAGTTTCCAATGCCCTAATCAAAGTATATATATCATTGTCATAGGTAGGATAATTCAAGGCTGCTCCACTTATCTTCTCACTAAATTATGCATTGAGACATCCCTATTGCATTAGAACAGCTCCAATACCTATTCCTGAAGCATCACACTCAATCTCAAAAGCTTTAGCAAAGTCAGGCAAAGCAAGCAATGGTGGATTAGTTAATTTTTCTTTAATCAAGTTAAATGTCTTTTCTTGTTCATTACCCCACTTAAAACCCACATTCGTTTTGATAACTTTAGTTAAAGGTGCAACTAGACTACTAAAATCTTTCACAAACCTCCTATAAAAACTAACCAACCCATGAAAACTTCTCACTTGTCCGACATTTGTAGGTTTCGGCCACTCTCTAATTGCCTTAACCTTCTCTTCAGCAACCCCAATCCCCTTAGCACTAACAACAAAACCTAGAAATACAAGCTTATCGGTGCAAAAGGTACAGTTTTTGAGATTAGCGAACAATTTTTCTGTTCTTAAAACGCCTAAAACAGGTTTTAAATGTTCAACATGCTCATCCAAGTTTTTGCTATAAATCAGAATGTCATCAAAGTAAACAACCAAAATTTTTCCAATAAAAGCATGCAAAACATGGTTCATTAATCTCATAAAAGTACTTGGTGGATTAGTTAATCAAAAAGGCATAACTAACCACTCATATAAACCGTATTTTGTTTTGGAAGCAGTTTTTCACTCATAACCATCTTTCATCCTAATTTGATGATATCCACTTTTAAGATCAATTTTAATAAAAACAATATAACCATGCAATTCATCAAGCATATCATCTAATCTAGGAATAGGATGTCGATACTTTACAGTGATATTGTTGATGGCGTGACAATCAACGTACATCCTCCATGTTCCATCCTTCTTAGGCACAAGCAATACGGGAACCACACAAAGACTCATGCTCTCACGCACTTACCCTTTTTCCATGAGCTCACTAACCTGCCTTTGATGTTTCTTTGTCTCCTCGGGATTACTTCTGTATGCTGACCTATTTGGGACGGGTGCTCCAGATACAAAGTCAATTTGGTGCTCAATCCCCCATATTGGTGTTAAACAAATAGGCATCTCTTCGGGAAACACTTCATCAAAGTCTTGCAAAAGAGAAACAACAACACTAGGCAAGGAAGGTTTAATTTCATTAGTACTAAAACAAGCCTTTTTGTACAAAAGTAAAATCATTGGCTGATTGAAAACAAAGCCTTTTTGATTTCACTCTCTATTGCATAAAAGCTCACTTGTTCTCTCTTTTTTTTTCTCATCATCCACTTTTTCTTTTTCACCTTTTTCTTCTTTTTTTGCTGTTTCAGACTCTCTTTCTTTTGTCTCTCTTTCCTTTGAACTCTCACTCTCTTTTTTTACATCTCTCTCTTTTTTTAACCTCACTTGATCTTCATACACTTGTCTTGGGATTAAAGGTACAAGAGTGATTGACTTTTTATTGAGTACAAAAGAGTATCTATAGGTATATCCATAATAAGTCACATGTCTATCAAACTGCCATGGTCTCCCCAAAAGGATATGGCCCGCATTCATTGGTACCACATCACAAAGGACTTCATCTTTGTATTTTCCAATTGAAAACGACACCAATACCTATTTAGTCACCTTGATTTCCCCACAATCATTTAACCATTGTAGCTTATAAGGTTTTAGGTGCTTCAAAGTGGCCAAATTCAGTTTCTTCACAAAACTAGTACTAGCCACATTAGTACAACTCCCCCCATCAATGATCATGCTACATACTTTATCATTAACATGGCAGCGGGTGTGAAATATGTTGTCACGTTGTATCTCATCATCTTCCTTGGCTTGAGCACTAAGAGATCTTCCTACCACCAAAAGCTCTTCATCCACCGGATATTCAATGTCACTTGCATCCTCCAAAGGCGGCATGGACTCATCATCAGATTCACCCTCGGATTCAATATCACCATCATCCTTCAAAAACATTACTCTCTTGTTTGGGCATTGACATGCAATGACTTGCTCCCAAACACTTAAAGCACTTAATGTCATGGTTTCTAGAAGGTTGATAATCTGATTTACCTTGATTTAATGTGCCTCCAGCCTTATGATCTTTGGAAGGTTCGATCTTGGCCTTGAAACTAGGCTAGGTCATCCCTCTTGCGCCAATTCAGTTTCCATGATGATGAAGAACCCGAATTTTGCCCAACCCGTGTGGAACTCTTCCTCTTCAACTGTTGTTCCATCTTAATGGCCATGTGTACCATGTCAGTCATTTCAACATAATGTTGCAACTCCACTACATTTGCAATGTCTCGGTGTAGTCCACTTAAGAACCTAGCCATAGTAGCCTCTCGGTCCTCCTCTACATCAGCTCGAATCATAGCTATCTCCATTTCCTTGTAGTAGTCTTCAGCAAGCGTAGATCCTTGAGTAAGAGTTTGCAATTTTTGAAACAAACCCCTATAATAGTGACTTGGAATGAAACGCTTCCTCATGACAGCTTTCATCTCCTCCCAAGTCTCAATAGGTCTTTCTCCATTCTGTTTCCTACTCACAATCAGTTGATCCCACCAAACTATAGCATGAACAGTGAATTCTATGGAAGCCAACTTCACCTTCTTCAATTTGGAATAGTCATGGCAGTCAAACACCAATTCTACTCTTTTCTCCCATTCCAAATAAGCTTCAGGATCGGTTTTACCTTGGAAAGTTGGGATCTTCACCTTTATACTACCCAAATTATTATCAAACCTCTCTCCATACCTATCTTCTCTGTTCCCATACCTATCTTCTCTACCTCCCATTCCATGCCTAAAACTGCCCGCACCCACATTAAACATGCTATCATCCTCCTCTAGGTCATTCCCATAATCATCTTCATAGTCATTCCTAGGTGGGTTCCTTTCTCTTCGTTCCACATTAGGAGCCCTGAGTGGCTGCTCCCTTTGCGAACTAGACTCCACTTTGTCTAACATATTGTTCACCTCGCCAAACTGAGTCTCCATCCGTGCCATGTGTTGTAGCATGGCTTTATACAAAAAATAGAGATCTACCTTTTCTGGTGTTTCATTGGACACACCTTTACTGTTATCGTGTGAAATATTTAAAACCTGCAAAACATACAAGAATTAGTAAGCCTCACAAACACTCCCTCACGTGTACTCCCTCAAAGATGGTGGCACTCACACTCGTGTTTCACTCAATTCTTTTGGCTTTTACCCTCTGATGAACTCACACTCTCTTGCCTTTTTCCACTCTTAGTTCACTCTTTCAGTTCCTTTTTTTCCAACCTTGATCAAATGGA
The DNA here is from genome assembly GCA_033220585.1 of Dipteronia sinensis. Lineage (NCBI taxonomy): Eukaryota > Viridiplantae > Streptophyta > Magnoliopsida > Sapindales > Sapindaceae > Dipteronia > Dipteronia sinensis. The sequence goes on along the minus strand of CM065638.1, from coordinate 43,726,248 downwards.
CTCAAGTAAGGCTTTGGAATAAATTTTTTTTTTACTAGACTTTATCAATTGGAATCAGGTTTGTGATTTTTTTTAGACAAACAAAATTAGGGAAGAAGAAGAACAAGGATAGATTAAACCTGAGTTTAGAAACCTATGCTCTGATACCAACTGATATGAACCTCACCAAGAATAGTGAAACCCAGAACCAATATATGGTAGCAAGGATCATTTTCTAAATTCAAGTTTGTAAGCAAGAACAATATAGGACCTTGACCCGTTATCTATAATGAGATAAGAACCAACGGTATCAAGAAAATGAAAGACGCCACACTCAAGAACAAACAAAATTAGGGAAGAAGAAGAACAAGGATAGATTAAACCTGAGTTTAGAAACCTATGCTCTGATACCAACTGATATGAACCTCACCAAGAACAGTGAAACCCAGAACCAATATATGGTAGCAAGGATCTTTTTCTAAATTCAAGTTTGTAAGCAAGAACAATATAGGACCTTGACCCGTTATCTGTAATGAGATAAGAACCAACGATATCAAGAAAATGAAAGACGCCACACTCAAGAACAAGATAGACGGGTGAGTGATAAGTCAATTTTCGGAACCAAAGAGAAAATTCTCTCTATTTTTCATTCAAAATCAAGTCTACCCAAAATTACATTAGTTGGTTCCTTATAAACTAAAACCCTAATCGAAAAGAAAAGCTACACGCCAATCTCTAGAAAGGAAACAAGATATTCGTCAATTAAGGCCTTTCAATCAGAAAACTAAATTGGGCAATAATTGACTTACAAACGGGAAAGAAAATTAAAAAAAAAACTAAAACAAGTAACTATTCACTTGTTCCCTATTTGGAAGGCTAAATCTGGAAACAAATCAGCCCCTTAATTTGGGAAACAAATCAACTCTTATTCTTTCAAAATTAAAAAGGAAACAAATTAGCCGAAATTGAATCTCCTCCAACCCTTTTGCTACTCACCACACGCCTAACTTGTGCCACACGCCTAACTTGTGCCACACGCCCAAGTCTTCTCTTATTCGGCCCAATCAATTGCCTTGATGACGTTAATTAAGCCTTGGTCTTCATGTGGGCTTATATTGGACTTTAACAATTCAACATCAGCCTAAGTGTCTTGAATCAGGCCATTGAGTGCTTCTTTGAATCTCTTAGCCCTTGCCTTTGTTATTGGCCCAACCGAAACATGCAATGGATCGCTTGGTGCAGCTCCCATATCATGATCCCTTGGTGCAGCTCCCTTATTCTCATCATTCCCTCCCTCTTGAAAAGGATTTGTCCCCAAATCGTCACCTAAATCAGAAGGAGACAAATCAGAAATATTGAAGCTTGTACTAACATTATACTCACCTAGAAGATCTAACTTATAAGCGTTGTCATTGATCCTTTCAATCACTTGAAATGGGCCATCTCCCCTTGGAAGTAGTTTAGAACACCGCTGGGCTGGAAACCATTCCTTCCTCATATGCAACCACACCCAATCACCTGGCTCATACACAACTTTCTTACGCCTTTTTTTTGCATGGTTGGCATACTGCCCAGTTCTCCTCTCTATGTTTTGCCAAGTCTTTTCATTGATTTGATTAACAAAATCTGTTTTTTTCTTCCCATCAAAGTTAACATGCTCCTTCATAGGTAAAGGAATTAAATCTAAATGAGTCAATGGGTTAAAACCATACACAATTTCAAAAGGCAAAAAATGAGTTGCAGAATGCACACTTCTATTATAAGAAAACTCTACATGCGGCAAACAATCCTCCCATGTTTTTAAACTCTTTTGTATTATAGCACGCAATAAGACAGAGAAAGTCCTATTAACTACTTTAGTTTGACCATCAGTTTATGGATGACAACTAGTAGAAAATAAAAGTTTAGTTCTTAACTTACCCCATAAAGTCTTCCAAAAGTAGCTTAAGAACTTAGTATCTCTATGCAAAACAATGGTCTTAGGCATGCCATGGAATCTCACAATTTCTTTGAAAAACAAATCAGCAATATGTGATGCATCATCAGTTTTATGACAAGGAATGAAATGTGCCCTTTTAGAAAACCTATCAACAACCACATTTATAGAATCCCTACCCCTTTTGACCTAGGCAAACCCAACACAAAATCCATAGAAATATCAATCCAAGGTCCACTAGGTATGGGCGAAGGAGTATACAATACATGAGGCTTAATCCTAGACTTAGCTTGTCTACATGTAATGCATTTGTCACAGATTCTTTCTATATCACGTTTCATATGAGGCCAAAAAAAGTGTTCATGCAAAACATCTAGTGTCTTGGCTATACCAAAATGCCCCTTCAAACCTCCCCCATGAGCTTCTCTAACAAACCCATTAGAGTATCCCCAACATGCTAGAAAACTGCATTTCTTTGACTATAAATAGGGAGACTAGACTGGAATTTGCTCCAACAGCCTCCTTATATAACTCCTTAAATTTTATTCCAGCAAAAGCCTCCCCAAATGTTAGTAGAGAGGCTTCCTCCCTATCTTTTTTTTTCACTAATCAAATAAAATGAATGGTCAAGACGAATCTACATCTTTAATATTCAATGGTCCAAATTCAATGTACTGTATATATAAGGAGCCATTTTTCACTCCAAGCCATTTTTAGGGAGGCTTGTTGGAGTGTTAACTCCTTATATGGCTCCTTATTTGTAAAACGTACAACTGACTCCCTAAATATAAGGACAATATAGGGAGTCTTGTTGGGGATGCTCTTAGGTATCTGACAAACACGTTTTTTCCCTTATGTCATTTTAAAAGATCAGTCCGTCAATAATATTTTAAGAAACCTCACAAAGCCTAAATCAGTTTGCAAACATAAATATAGCGGCAAGTGGGTGTCGTCCACAGGGAGCGGAGTTAGCCAAATTAGTTAAAGCTAAAGCAATGGTATGTATATATATATATATATATAATAGCAAAACATGAATTGGTGAAAATGTAGATTGTGAACCAACTCTAAACAACACTAAATTAAATATGTAAATAAAATGAAGGGGGAATATGGAGTGAAGGATATATAGATGATGGAAACTAAGGAGTTAATGGATTCGAAAGCAAATACTGGGCAATGTAACAAACTTGTCAATAGCACGGCTCTTCAAGGTAACCGACCTAGGATGTATAGAGTCGGTTATTTATCCCTAGAAGGTGGTCAACCTAGGATGTATAGTGCGGACAACCTATTAGGGATTAATCCTTGTAAACTACCAACCTAGGATGTATAGAGTTGATTGTTTACCGGATTCTAGAAATGAAGCTCGTCTACCTAACATTGACTCAACCGATTACAAATAGTCACCCTAGGATGTATAGTGATGACTTCTAACTCTCTCACGGATTCCGACCTAGGATGTAAAGTGTCGGAAACATGATCGAGGTTAGATTAAAACCACGGTTCAAGAGTCGGAATTCATGACTTTCCGTCTATTCTTTAGAGCATTAAAAAACTAAATAGGATGTATATCTAGATGTAATACTCATACATAATAAAAAGACATCTTGCAAAGATCATGTATCTACATAAGAAATCAATGATAAACATTCACAACAAGAATAGATCAATGGAAGATAGACATGAATATCAATATAATATCAAGTTTATGTACAAGCCCAATATTAAACTAACTACTCCATCAACCCCTTAGAGGGGATTTAGCTACTCATTACAACTAGGAAATCAGTAGAGAGGAGAAAGAAATAACCCTTGGAGAACATCTCCTTCCTTGAAGTGGCTCTAATCTCCTAACTTCCTTGAAGTTGAGTAGAGAATGTAAGGATGAGAGGTAGAGAGAGAAACTAGATCTAAGAATGCTTAATCTGTCCTAAATGGAGTTAAAAGCTCCTTAAAACATTTCTATACTTTTCTACTTATACTAAATACAAAAATAGGTCACTTAAGCTTTGAAAATCAGACTAGCGCGCTCGGAGTGCGGGTGGAGTGCAGGTGATTTACCCGCACTGTACCCGCACTGTATGGGTTGCCTGTAACTTCAGTTCTTGGATCAGGACATTAGTGCGGGTGGAGTGCGGTTGCATTACCCGCACTTGACCCGCACTTGGCCCGCACTTGGCATCGCACTGTGATCGCACTTCCCTCTCAGGTGCAAAATCTACCTTCTGTCTTGAGCAACAGTGCAGGTAGAGTGCGGTTGGATGACCCGTACAGTACCCGCACTCTAATGTCAGGTGCAATTCTGCTCTTCTGTTCTTGATGCAAGTGCGGGTAGAGTGCGGTTTGATGACCCGCACAGTGCCCGCACTCTAATGTCAGGTACGATTATGTTCTTCTGTTCTTGGTGTAAGTGCGGGTGGAGTGCGGTTTGCTGACCCGCACAGCACCCGCACTCTAATGTCAGGTGTCTGAGCAGCTTCTCTGGTTTGGCATTAGTGCGGGTGGAGTGCGGTTAGCTGACCCGCACTGTACCCGCACTTTATCTCTGTACTTGCATTCTGCCCCGGCTATGCACATGAGTGCGGCTGGAGTGCGGCTGGAGTGCGGTTGCGACCCGCACTGGACCCGCACTGTAGACCTGTTTGTGCTCTTTTGCCTTTGCTTTCGCCCCTTTTCTGCTGGAATCACCACAATATGCTTCCAAGCCTGTCTCTGTATCATTTCCTACAAATAAGCACAAAACAATCCATAAGAGACACAAAACGTACGAAAACAGAACATAAGGTAAGGTACTGAGGGCCTAAATATAGTACATATTTGGCCCGATCAATATCATTATGTGCAAAAAAAAAATAAGTAACCCCTTAGTTAAAATACGTAATGTGATGTGGAGCCAATTTTCATCTAATTATATAGGACTTTACGTCATGTGACGTTCTTTAAGTTTTAACTTAACAGGTGTATGTGTCTCTCGAAACTGTTTTTTGAAGAAGGGGATAAGATGAAGTTAACCTAGTGGTTTGTCCCTCACACATACACTATATGGTTGTAGGTTCAGTTTGTACCCCTCTCCTGACCTAGAATTATTGTAAAATATATATAAAAAAATTGAAAAAAAATTGAAAAATTGTTCTGTGAAGAAGGAACACACCACTAAACCAAGGTTGGCAGCTACAATTAGCCTTTATAAATATTTGTAGCCACGAAATTAAGGTTTTGGACCTAATTGAGAAGGCCTAATAAAATTCACCATTATCACTACTTATTGTGAACTCACTAAATTTCAATTGTATCTTCATTAATTTCAAGTCTTTTTTCCTTAGCCTGCAATTTCAATTTTCAAGTGTCTTTTAGAAATTTTACTTGGTTTAATTAATTAAAATAAAGTAGCTGGTTGTTAATCCATTTTCAAGCATCTTCAAATGATCATCTTTTTTTTATGTCCGACACCGATCGAAATGTTACAATATAAACAAAAAATTATTGGGTGTCGATATTACCACCCATAAATATGATTTGTACACCTGTATTTTATTAAAAATTCTAACTACTAAAATATCTCAATACTAATTTACCAATAAGGACAAATTACTATAATTAAAATAAACCAAATATTATGTACACCAATTAATTACACTCATCATATCTTCAATTATATCTCTTCGATAAAAAAAAACTTATAATAAACCCTAATTAAACTCTAATTCTATTTCAAGTATCAAAATTTCAGATCATTGCATGATTATCTGATCACACCAAAATGGGCGCCCGCAATAGTACGGGGTCGTGGGTGTAGTACAATGATAAATAAGATTCGTTCCACGGGGATTGAAGTATTGATTACCACAATTGATTGATTAAACTACTATTTAGACATGTAAAGATTTGGTGATTCGATTACAATATTCCAATTTAAACTAAGCTAAGCTACAATTATAATGCAATTAATGAAACTAAACAAACAAGCAACAAACTCAAACACTTGGTTATATGTATATATATGTGTGTGTGTGTGTGTGTGTGTGTGTGTGTGTGTGTGTGAGGCTAAGACCTTTGAATCCACCTATCCAATTCTCATCAATTTTAGGCACATCATTAATAAAATATGCAAGTAGTTATGTAGATTCGTGATGGTAGGATTATGCTCAATAGCAAGAGTGTAATATTGTAATTGACAATCTTTTCATATAAATAAAGTGATTTATGATTCTGCAAAATCTTATAGCATTTATAATTATAATTGTCAAGGTAAATAATCATAAGATCAAAAGACTATGAGATATGAAGAATTGTTTGTACATCCGGATATGTATGAGGTAGACACAATTCTTTAGTTAGTCTTGAATAACGTTCACAACTTAAGTTAAAGGTTGGGCATCTCTATCTTGATAAAGTTGTAGAATTTTTTTACTAGCATTTGAGTGGGATCAAATGAGTTATTATGAGTCTAAAATCATCAAAAGGTTTTCGAGTAAAAGAATCTAGTGCACTGGGTGCATTGAACTGGATCACAATGAAATACTTTATCTAGAACCGTCACTAGATATAAGTCTTTTCATTATCAGGACAATCAGAGAGTCTATCTAAATCCTGAGATAAATGATGAACTTATGGTTGCAAGTGTTATCATTTGAGCTATCAATGAGTACGATTATATAGCATAGTCTATCCTCGATAGTTTGGTGGTATTCATTTGTTAATCGATAGAGGACTTCATTTATAGATATGGACATCGTGGTTCCATTTATTAAATGAGAGTATAATATCATCATATGGATGTTTTGAGGTATTGGATATTAAATCTCAACGTTGAGTTTTCCATAATGATTATTGAAGACATGGCTTCTGGACAAGTCAAAATATCCAAGTTCAAAATGTGGTCATATGAGGAAATATGGTAACTTGGAGAGCTATAAGCGGTCTATGAGCCCTTGGCGATTACTGATATTATTCACGAGGATACACCATCTCCTATAAGATTGTCTACGGTATGAATGAGAAACATCTCCTTATTCTATCTTTATTTAAGAGTTCAATTTTAGCCCTTTAGTGGAATGAGTTAAAATTAATAGATCGGACCTAAGTGAATCATTGTTGATTGTGATTAGGTTATGTCTATTGAAGCTTAAATTTAGATAGCCCGCCAAGATCCACAATCCACACGTACTTGCATGGATCACTTGATATATTCTACCGGACCAATTTATGGGTCCATCTAGAATTGCATTTAATATATTAAGAATATAATATGTCTAATATATATTTAATGGGCTGCACTATTATATTAATATATTAAAAGGAGACATGTAGGCTTGTTTCTTTTAGTAAGAATAAGTCTGGTTCACATGTGGGCTTTTATTTAAAGTCTAATAGATTAAATAAAATAAGAAAAATAATATTGGGCCCATATATACATGGTGTGGGCGGCAAGGCTAAATAAAATAGCCCAAGATATTATTTTATATTATTGTTTTGATTAAATGGGAATTAATTAATTATTTAATTAATAAATAGTTTAAATCAAAATCTTTTCCTGATCAGTAAATTAAATACTATGTGTTGGATTAGGGTCGGAATTCTTTTAAGTGATAGGTGTCCTAATGTGGTAAGGATTAAGTCCACATACACTTCTTATTATACAAAGAATTCGGCCACCACTAGTCCTACAAGGGTTAGGATTCTTGAATTGATAGGAATTAGGGAAAAGGATAATTCCTTTTCAAGTAAGGAAATTAACCAACCCTAGATTTCCTATTCAATGAATTCGGCCAACCCTACTTGGTGAAGGAGAAAATTCGGCCAACCCTACTTGGTGAAGGAGAAAATTCGGCCAACCTATAAATATAAGGTTATGAATTTTTGGCCACTAAGAAGCAAAATAGAGAGAGATTTTTGTTTTTTTTGAAAATAAAAAATCCTACTCTATACACATAGATTTTCGGCCAAGAGAGAAAAAGAAAATAAGTTCTCATTCGATAGTGCACTTACAAGCCTTTAACATCAAAAGGTTTTGTGCACACTTTCGATTTAGGGTTACGCGAGTTTCAATCATATTGATTGTGAATTCAAAAGTGACCGGAACTATTCCTTAGGCTCTTGGTGTTTTACTATTGAAGATCAAGATCAGAAATTCCATACATCCATTCTAAGGTAAGCAATTCAAAGAAAAAGGGAGACCACGCTCCTAGGTGATTCACGTACGTGCTAGGATTGAAGATCTTGCGGATTACCATCGACGTAAGTCAATCGGATAACGCGACAAGAGGTATTTAACTTTAACCGTATATTTGAGTTTAATTAATTAAAGGGTTAAGGTTCAAATCTTTAGAAAAATTTTAAACTATACGAAAATTATTTTTTCGCCTTCCGCTGTGGTTTTAAGCAATTTTTCCTACACGTGATACCCTCAATTAGTCTCTAACCTCTCTCAAGTGATAAAGACAACATTCCACCAACAACCTATTTCTCAATGGTTATCCGAACTACATAAAAATTCATTAAGATTTATGGCACACAATTGAATCCTAGAAGCAAGCATCACATATTTCTATCTTACCAACTTCTATCATTCATTTCATTGAGCACGTTGTGTGCTTCTCCTCTCGATGCTTCACACAACAACCAAACAATTACCAAATGCTAGCTACACATTCAATAATAATTAAGAGCATGAAATAAATGCACACAACACAAGCAATAGTAATAAAGTGACAGGCCTTTATTGATGATTCATGAAAAGGGTTTCAACTTGGCATCCGCCAAGATGAATTTAGTTCACATTACAAAATATGGCTACTGTAAGGACCTATATTTTGTGATTGGCTTATTTCATGAAAAACCACATTGGGGATGATTTTGCAATGGGTAGCTTAGGCTCTCGATAGCAAGCTTCCAAGCATCTCCGTGACTTCAAGAGCAAAAGGAATATTCACTTAACTTTGCCTCTTGAAGAGTTTAGGTGCACACACACACACTTCATGCATGCCTTGTTCATCTTTCTTTTGTGTTCTAATAGTTTATATGTGTGCATCCATTACACACATCACACTTGCACTTCATTCTTAGACTTAAGTGTGGTTTTTGTGTGATGTAATTTGTTTCCCCGATAATTGATCGGAAACGTCCGCGCATGCATGTTGGTGTGCTTGTCTTAGCAGAATAAGTGACCATTTGAGAAGGTCCCATTCTTCTCTTAGATAAGTGTTAGATTTGGTTTGGTTGTTTGGAGTAATGTATCTAGTTTCAAAAGTATGGATTTCATTGATTTGACCTTTGTATGGTCTTGTGACCATATTGTTTTATACAAAGCTTAAAACTGAGTTTTGAAAATTTTTGTAAGAACTAGACACCTATACCTTTCAAACAGTATATTATTAGTAATATTTCATGACCATTTGGATTGGTTTTGAAATCTCCAAAGTAACAACTAAAATTGGACAACTCTGTTGTTGTTTGTTTTTGACCTTTGGTCACTCAAATGACTATAACTCTTTCAATAGAAATCAAAACCTTATTCTGTAAAAATTATTAGAAAGTAGACATTCATACCTTTTCAATGGTATATCATAAGAAAGGTTTAGATATCAGTTTGGACATGTTTTGATATGCTCGAAACTGGAGCTAATGCGCTATCGCATGCCATTCAGATCAAATCCGCTGTACACTTGCCCTACGTACAGCGGGTGAACAATAGTTTTTGGGCAGTATTTCTCCGTAGGAAAGTGGTCTATGAGTCACCTTTTGTACAACCTTTTTTTGGAAATTTCCAAGTGACCCGCTGTACATCCATTGTATCTACAGTGGCCAAGGTAAAATTTTTGCAAACTTTTCCAAAACGATGCCATTTTATTTATGGTTGTTATATATACATTCTTTCATCTCCATTTCATTTTAGAGCTCAAAAATACAGATCTAAGTGAGAGAAAGTGTTTCTTGAAAGAGAAAGCTTTATTTAAGTTTGTTTGACTCTCCAAACCCAAAACCCATGCATCTATTGCATCAATCATTCATGGGTCTTCATCATTCATGACTTTGTAAGTAAGAACAAGCATCCCATCTTTTCTTATTGTTCTTTAAATCCAAGAATTCGTTTTTATTGCATAGGATTTGTAGAAATCATTTATTGAATGCATTTATTGTTGAATGATAACATGATTGTGTTTGTTTGTGATAGCTTGTATGATTAGGTCATCTTTGCCTAAATAGCTAATCCATAAATATTCATTATGCTTAGTTGATTGATTAGTTTGGCTTTGTTTATCTAGTCTTACTATTGAATGTTTATGTGAGTTTTATTTGACAATAGGTTGTTAGAATCTTTCTACAATTAATTGAGTCCTCATGTATGGGCATGTAGGCATTGTTTGATAATTAGGGTGTTAAATTGCATAATAACATCCAATTAATCATTTTGTGCGGTCTTACACAATATTGCATTTGAGCATATTGTCATATATTCACTTAGACCTCTATACTCTTCATAGGGCCAAAGTCTTGTGGCTTCTAGGAGAAGTGGCACAAGCAAGTGAAGTCTTGCAACCAAGGGTGAGTTGGCAAGAATTGGTCAAGTGCCACCGTGAAAAGGCATACGGGTAGAGCAGGAGGTGCTCATGCCAAGAGTAGTGTATCAGGAGATATCACTGGAGATTGAACCAAGAGTGGTGAGTGGTAGAGTCCATAGCCTGAGGTTGTCGAGAGTGAGAGTCCGTGTATCACTTAAGGGTGTAATCTTTTATTCATATAGTGGATTTTTGTGACTGTGTGTGGCTAGAAGGAAAGCTCGTGAGTTTTGCCCAGTTGAAGGGTTTCTCACTCAAATCAATTCAATATGTCTTTATAGTTTTCCGCACTTTATTATTATCATTGAATGTTTGTTTGTTTTGGTTAATTGTGATTAATATTGATTAATTGAAAAAGTTGGTAATAATCGATTAACAATCCATTCACCCCCCCCCCCCCCCCCCCCCCCCCCTCCCCCCCTCTAGGTTGTATTAGACATACTTAGATTATTTTCAGCTACAAAAGATATGATTATCATGCAAGCCATCTCAAATACAAATGATTAAATAGGGAGAGAAGGGTGTAGAGAAAACTATAATAAACAACTCCTCCTTTGGTGACTTGATGTGCTTGGCTTGCTTCCTCCCTTGATGCTCCCCTTTCTTCTCCAAGGTTGGGTTTTGATGGTGGATAATGGTGAGAAAGTTGGATATTTGGTGTTCGGTGTTTGGTGAAGTGTATTTGAATTTTGGATGATGGATTTAAGGTTGGATGTAGTGATTTTGTGATTTCTTAAGGTAAAGATGTTGTTAACCGTATAAAAAGGCAGGAGGTCAAAGAAGGATTTCTTCTCTCCCACAGAAACTACTTAAGTTAGGGAGCGTTACAGGAAGCATCTGGCCATCCCAAGAAAGAACCCGGATTAGCACGACCACAGCCAGCCACGTGCAAACCAGAACCAAGATCGGGGTTACCCCGGTTCCCTGGTACCAAGAAACGTTGATATCAAGGTCCAGAGAGCCTCGATGTCAACGCACACCAATTCCTTTATACCTAAGAGCACTAGTACCACGGTCCATGGTATCCGATACCCCAGTACCACAGTTCCTATCACAGACCGGTCCACCAAGCATTTCCCATCCACCTAGCATATAGGGTGTTAGCGATGGAAGTAAGTGTTAGGATTATGCTCAATAGCAAGAGTGTAATATTGTAATTGACAATCTTTTCATATAAATAAAGTGATTTCTGATTCTACAAAATCTTATAGCATTTATAATTATAATTGTCAAGGTAAATAATCATAAGGTCAAAAGACTATGAGATATGAAGAATTGTTTGTACATCCGGATATGTATGAGGTAGACACGATTCTTTAGTTAGTCTTGAATAACGTTCACAACTTAAGTTAAAGGTTGAGCACCTCTATCTTGATAAAGTTGTAGAATTCTTTTACTAGCATTTGAGTGGGATCAAATGAGTTATGATGAGTCTAAAATCATCGAAAGGTTTTTGAGTACAAGAATCTAGTGCACTGGGTGCATTGAACTGGATCACAATGAAATACTTTATCTAGAACCGTCACTAGATATAAGTCTTTTCATTATCAAGACAATCGGAGAGTTATCTAAATCCTGAGATAAATAATGGACTTATGGTTGCAAGTGTTATCATTTGAGCTATCAATGAGTACGATTATATAGCATAGTCTATCCTCAATAGTTTAGTGGTATTCATTTGTTAATCGATTGAGGACTTCATTTATAGATATGGACATCGTGGCTCCATTTATTAAATGAGAGTATAATATCATCATATGGATGTTTTGAGGTATTGGATATTAAATCTCAACGTTGAGTTTTCAATAATGATTATTGAAGACATGGCTTCTGGACAAGTCAAAATATCCAAGTTCAAAATGTGGTCATATGAGGAAATATGGTAACTTGGAGAGCTATAGGCGGTCTATGAGCTCTTGGCGATTACTGATATTATTCACGAGGATACACCATCTCCTATAAGATTGTCTAAGGTATGAATGAGAAACACCTCCTTATTCTATCTTTATTTAAGAGTTCAATTTTAGCCCTTTAGTGGAATGTGTTAAAATTAATAGATCGGACCTAAGTGAATCATTTGTTGATTGTGATTAGGTTATGTCTATTGAAGCTTAAATTTAGATAGCCTGCCAAGATCCACAATCCAAACGTACTTGCATGGATCACTTGATATATTCTACCGGACCAATTTATGGGTCCATCTAGAATTGTATTTAATATATTAAGAATATAATATGTCTATTATTTATTTAATGGGCTGCACTATTATATTAATATATTAAAAGGAGACATGTAGGCTTGTTTCTTTTAGTAAGAATAAGTCTGGTTCACATGTGGGCTTTTATTTAAAGTCTAATGGATTAAATAAAATAAGAAAAATAATATTGGGCCTATATATACATGGTGTGGGCGGCAAGGCTAAATAAAATAGCCCAAGATATTATTTTATATTATTGTTTTGATTAAATGGGAATTAATTAATTATTTAATTAATAAATAGTTTAAATCAAAATCTTTTCCTGATCAGTAAATTAAATACTATGTGTTGGATTAGGGTTGGAATTCTTTTAAGTGATAGGAGTCCTAATGTGGTAAGGATTAAGTCCACATACACTCCTTATTATACAAAGAATTCGGCCACCACTAGTCCTAGAAGGGTTAGGATTCTTGAATTGATAGGAATTAGGGAAAAGGACAATTCCTTTTCAAGTAAGGAAATTAACCAACCCTAGATTTCCTATCCAATGAATTCGGCCAACCCTACTTGGTGAAGGAGAAAATTCGGCCAACCTATAAATATAAGGTTATGAATTTTCGGCCACCAAGAAGAAAAATAGAGAGAGATTTTTGTTTGTTTTGAAAATAAAAAATCATACTCTATACACATAGATTTTCGACCAAGAAAGAAAAAGAAAATAAGTTCTCATTCGATAGTGTACTTATAAGCCTTTAACATCAAAAGGTTTTGTGCACACTTTCGATTTAGGGTTACGCGAGTTTCAATCATATTGATTGTGAATTCAAAAGTGACCGGAACTATTTTTTTAGGCTCTTGGTGTTTTACTATTGAAGATCAAGATCAGAAATTCCATACATCCATTCTAAGGTAAGCAATTCAAAGAAAAAGGGAGACCACGCTCCTAGGTGATTCACGTACGTGCTAGGATTGAAGATCTTAAGGATTACCATCGACGTAAGTCAATCGGATCACGCGACAAGAGGTATTTAACTCTAACCATATATTTGAGTTTAATTAATTAAAGGGTTAAGGTTCAAATCTTTAGAAATATTTTAAACTATACAAAAATTATTTTTTCGCCTTCCGCTGCGGTTTTAAGCAATTTTTCCCTATAGTAAGATCATGTCTGGAGAAAAGAAACGTATAATAGCATAGCACCTCCAACAGAAAATGAGAGAAAATTGACATTTTCCCAACATTCATAACTCCATTAATGGAGAAAGTCAACCTCATCGATCCAACGGAAATGGAAGCAATTTAATTGATTCTGGGGACAATTCCCGCGCTTAAACATAGTCACCATCAACGCCAAATCAGTGTTTTGATTGCTAATTGATTGACTAGATTTACGGAATGGACAACGAGAATTGGAACTTATAAATATTACGAAGCTCTGAAGGAAAAAAGAGAGGAAGAAATCTACTTGTCTACTAAAAATACAGACACCGTCGCCTAATGAGCCAAGTTCTACTTATCTACGAGCACGAGTTCGCTGTCGCCTAAAGTGTCAATAGTACCTTGCCCAAATTCCCTCTACACCACCATTGTATCATCGAATCATGTATCATTCTTTGTTTATTAATAAAGGAGTCTTTTATTGTCTATCACATGTTGTAACATATAGATTCCCCCCTCTATCTCCTTATTATGCATGTGTGTGATTCAGACTCCAGCCCCACTGGTTGCATGCCAAGTCAAACATAAGGATGGGAAAAACCATCCGGACTAACTAGAAGAACCAAGACGGGTTTCAGCCCCGACCAGAAGGACCTAGGGGCAAAGAATCTCTACCGGGTGATTCCATCCTTCATGGCCACATCTATATCATTGGAAAGCACCAATCCATCCTCCTTGCATGCTATTTCGGTCGAGGAACTACATAGGAGACCTAGAAAAGAGACAGAGGACCAGGACCGACCCCTCACACCAGCAAGGGAACCTCAAGCAACAAATCTTCTCTTTATCCTCAAAGCTCCGATGGGCTCCCCCCCCGATCATGGAGTACCGGTCCATCCAGTCTAAATGTTGTATGGAAAGTCCCAACCTGATTTCTTGGATAACATTTTGGCGCCGTCTGTGGGAAGCTCACTTGACCAACGTGGCTTCCTTGTCTCTACATGAGCATATATTTTTTTATCCCTTACATATTATCACTTTACATGTGATTTAACGTATTACATTGCTATATTCACTACATGCTTATGCCATAATGCTATGATGACGTGATACTTTATTTCGCCTTACTAGTTCCTTATCACTAGTGTGATTACATAAAAGTTTGCGTGATCTAAATGAACTCCTGCTATGATTGGTTGATATTTTGCCTTATATATGTTGCTACTTGAATATGTTGAACATGTAGAGTGCATGATGTTGTAGATCCAAGAGATCTAATTAATATGTTTCCATGCATGCTCAATTTTCTACTATTGAGGTAATAGATTCATTATGCATGGCATTATTCATTATTTGAGATGTCTCTTCTCCATATTTGTATATATCGTATACGCACCATGCGTGGTGATCACTTTTTCATTTGACGACTTTTGTTTATTATGGAGCAAATATGGTGTGTGGGACTCCTAGTGGAGCCGGTCTACTATGCTGCCCTTATGTAGCAAATTTGCTCATACACTTGTAAAGCTCCACTACAACAGCTCTATGCCTGGAGAGCTTTACTACAATAGATCCGCTCTGGCACTTTTAGAGCTCTTATGCAGCGGAGCTGCACTTATTCTACCTCCTTGAAGCAGATTTGCTTCGGTACCAGTAGAGCTCCAATCCAACAGATCCATCGAATTTGCCCCTATATATATAAGGATCCCCTCATGTCACTGGATCCACTTTTTAAAAGCTCCTAGGTAGCGGATAAACACATGTACCTGAGAAGCCAACTCAACCACGTGGTTGTGGGAGCAGCAGCAACACTACAAGATCAGTGGCTTCTCACTATTGTATCAGGCCGGTCAATGTCCAAGAGAGCCACTGAGCTTCTGATTCTTTAGAGGAGGGTAAAGAGTCTTATTTAGTTGCTGGGGACTTATAGTATCACAAGCGTGCCTCTGGACCAATATCATGTTGGTGGCTCCTCTCTTTTTGTACTGGGCCCATCAACACCCTGGTGAGCCACCGAAGTCCCGATCCGTTTGAGGAGAGCCCAGAGGCTTCCCATATTTGCTTAGGCCTCCTACACTCCTAAGCAAGTGTCTAGAGTAGTAGCACCACTCCAAGACCAGTGGCTCCTCACTTTTTGTACCTGGCCGGTCAATGACCAAGTGAGCCACTGAGGTTTAGATTCTTTCGAGGAGGGAAGCCTGCCTCTGGACCACTATCATGTTGGTGAATCCTCTCCGTTTGAACCGGGCTACTTAACGCCCTAGCGAGCCACCGAACTCCCAATCAGTTGGAGGATAGCCCAGAGGCTTCCCACATTTGCTGAGGCCTCCTACATGTTTAAGCAAGCCTCTAGAGCAGAAGCACCTCTGCAAGACTAGTGGCTCTTCACATTTTGTACCTGGACGGTCAATGCCCAAATGAGCCACCGAGGTTTCGATTCTTTCGAGGAGGGTCCAGAGTCTTATTTCAGTTGCTGGGGACTTCTAGTATCCCATGCTTGCCAGACACCCCCTATTTTGTCATTAGGGAATTACGGATCCCAAAAAGATATTTATATAAAGTCCTATGCAATATGCTATATAGTTATGAAAACTAGCAAAGCGGCAAGCGAGGGTATCGTTCCACAGGGAGGTGGGATTCGTCGACCGTCTTTAGTTCTAGCTACACAACAGGCCAAGCAGACTCTTGTGTTGCAGAAAATTAAATGATAGTATGAATAAATAAATTACATAAGTAATATTTACATGGATAAGGTGGATTGGAGATGCATGAAATGTATTGATACTCTAAGGAAATGACTCAACCGTGACAATTCTCCTAATTAAGCACTAGACTCACTTAGTCCATCAAATGTGCAAGTATATCATTGGCTCATGTCCCCTTAATTAATCTCTACCCTCTCTCGAGCACATAGAGATTGCATCCATACATATGCATGAATCAATTAAGTGCTAGGGGACACACACACGAGCTCTGTACGCCAGCCTAGTAATCTCTCAACTTTTTGGTCAAATACAGTGGTTATTTCGTTGGGCATGTAATGCGCAACCGTATGGGCCATACTACATCCAATAATTCATCCACAAGGCTAACAAAATACGGGATGACAACCAAGTGAAAGCATTAAGAATACGATATACCCATATAACACGTATGTTATATGCTCGTGTCCCCTTAATTAATCTCTACCCTCTCTCAAGTGCATGGAGATTGCATCCACACATACAAAGTACGCATGAATCTATTAAGAACTGTGGGACACATACACACACACACACTAGCTCTAAACGCTAGCCTAGTGATCATTCAACTTTCTGGTCAAATACAGTGGATACCACACTGAGCATGTTAATGCGAACCACGCGATATATAATACACAACCTAAATATCATTCATAAGGTGGCTAACTGAGTGAAAGCATTAAGAAACGAAATGCCCCTATAACTACATGAGCACAAGAGGAATTCTGTGGTCTTAATTACTAGATCAAGGATTCGATTTTATCAATCTCTCTAGGATGGTACAGAATGGAAATCAAGTTCAACAAACAACAATATGCAATAAGTTGATTATTATTCATTAAGACCATTCAATTTTAGTCAAGGGTTCATTCTCTTGATTAAGGAATACACCAAAATCAATTCATCACCTAATCCGGCCAAGGATGGATAATTGTGTCTTGACAAGACCTACTAAGCACAAATTGAACCAAAACCTAATTTAGCATGAACATGCATCAACCAAGCTTCTCCCACTCTTTAGAACTAAAGCTCTAGCACTCACAAAATTCAATACATGGTATTTTGAGTCATCATCAATCAGTCAACAATCATGGGATGCTAAATTACACTACTTCTAAATTAAATTACTCTACTCCTAATCTCATTCATAGACACATATCAATTTAGACTCTCCACACACATGAATATCACAACAAGAGATTTAGTCATGCATAAACAAAGAGTAGAACAAAACCAAAACGAATTTAAGGACAATCATACATATATTGCACAAGTGTAGGTTTACAATATTCCCGAATTGGTGATTTATATCAAAGAAAAAAAAGATATGCAAGAAAAAAGTAATATAGATACAACCCTTAAGGAAAACTCCTCCAAAGATGCTACATGCTTTCTGTAAGTTCCTCATATTTTGATTGGCTTATTTCGTTGACAAACCACATTGGGGATTAATTTTGTAAGGATAAATTAGGCTTCTTGGGTGTGATCAAGCTTCAAGGACATCATCACTCTCAAGAGCACTTTAAAGGTATCTCACTTGCTTAACTTTCTTTGAAGAGATCTAGTTGCACACACTCACTTGCATGCATTATGTTCTTATCTTCATGTAATTGAATGATGTATTGTATGTCACTTTTCACACTCCACCCTTGCACTTTTTGCACATCACTTAGTGTGTTGTGTTTGCCCCGAAAAGAGAATTTCTTCTCTTAGCGCTGCCTAGACCGCTTGGCAAGACATGCTTGCACCACGACATACAGAGCGGTATACCTCAGTAGGGTCATGCTTCCTGTACCGCTTCCTGTACACTTGCACGCATAGCGGTCCAAGTCGCGGTGTTCTCCAGTAGGCCACTGTTGCCCATACCGTGGCCTGTGCACCTGCATGCACAGCGCCCTACACCACGTTGTTGTCAAGACAGTGCATTACTGTGTGTACCGTAGTCTGGACACTTGCCTGCGACGCGGTATTGATGGGATTTTGTGCCCTAAGTTCAAAACGACGCAGTTTTTACTAGGGCTCCCATATATATATATTCTCTCTTCTTTCTTGCTCGTTTTTTGTGAGTTCAAGAAGCCACTTTTTGAGAGGCCAAGCTTCCTTTAGAGAGAGAAACTCCCAAGAACTCATCTTTACTCAACCAAACACAAATCCATGTGCATCTAACATCTTACAAGCATCATCTCATCATGGATTCTTCTTGCTTTCATTGACTAGGTAACTTGAACATACCCTAAATCTCTTTGTATTTATTTATGTTCTTGTTTGCCTAGGGTTAGCTCTTTTATATGATTTTATTGCATATCTTTATGTTTATTAGCATTTATAACATGTTTGAGTTGTTGTTTGTTGGTTGAGAGCTTTGTTCATTGATAGCTAGCATTTAGGACGATTTTACCCTTCTAGCTAAATCTTCATGCATTTGCATTAAGATATTAATATCTAGGATTTACATTTATTGACATCCTTAAATCCCTAGATAAGCTCTTGGTGTAGCCTAGCATTAATTGCAAGATAGAATATTGTCACATATTCACATAGGTTGTTTTATCTCTTCATGATTGTTAAGCTTTGTGACTAAGTGGATTAGTGTACAAGCTTGTGGTCTAGAATCACTATTAAAGGCCCGTTGGGTAGAGTGAAAGGGTTAGTGACCAAGTAGGTATGACTTGAGGTCAACCTAGGTTGTAAACTTTCATTCAAATAGTGGATTTGAGGACTGTATGTGGCTAGAAGGATAGCCCATGAGTTTTGCCTAGTTGGAGGGTTTCTCACGTAAATCAATCTTGTGTTTTTATTGTTTTCAGCATATTTATATTGGATTGGTTGATTGCTATTATGGGGTAGGACTATTAAAATTGATTAAGTCGAAAAGTTGGTAATAAATCAACTAAAACCTATTCACCCCCCTCTAGGTTGTATTAGACACACTTTGTGTATTTTCAATTGGTATCAGAGCGGGTTCCTAGATACACTTAGGTGATCCTTGCTCTTTTTGTGTCTTGCATTTTGTTTTTGTTTGTTGCATCATTAACATTCATCTCATTCATACCCAAACACTATGAGTGGGAACGGAAGTGGTAATGAGGGAGCCTCTAGCACAAGACCCCCTTTGCTCACCGAAGTAAACTATGCCTCTTGGATAGGCAAGATAGAGTCTTACATTTGTCAAATAAATGACCGAGCAAGGATGGCAATTGAAGATGGCTACACTCCTCCAGAAAAGACTCTTGCAGACAAAAGTGTAGTTCCGAAGCCAAAGTCGGAATGGTCAACTCAAGATTTTGAAGCATCCAAGTGGAACAACAAGGAAATGCATGCCATTCTTTGTGCAATGGATGACAATCAGTACAAATTGATCCAAACCATAAGAATTGCAAAAGAGGCATGGGAGATTGTAGAGACGGCCCATGAGGGAAACGAGGTAGTCAAAGACTCCAAGCTTTAAGTCCTCCAAACACAATTCGAGCAAATTAGAATGGAGGAGGATGAGTGCTTCAACAACTTTCAAGTGAAGTTGATGGACATAGTCAATCAAAGCCAGCAACTTGGTGACCCTTATTCGGATAGGAGAATCAAGCAAAAAGTTATGAGGTCGCTTCCAGCAAGATTTGAGTCAAAAGTAACGGCTCTTGAGGAGAACAGTGATTACAAAAACATGAAGCAAAGTGAAGTTATAGGAAGACGTCTAGCATATGAGTCTAGGTGGACTTCTACACCTGCACCTACACCTACACCTCCAAAGAAGCAAAAGAGTATTGCTCTGAAAACTTCCAAAGTAGAGAAAGAGAAAGATGACTCAGATGAGGAGATGGCCCTCATGGTGAAAAGATTCAAGAAGTTCATCAATTTTGAGAAGAAGGGATTTGGATCCAAAGGAAAGGAAATGAAGAAGAAGACTCTTTTCAAGAAGTTTGAGTCAAGTGAAGACAAGCCCACAAGAAAAAGGATTCAATGCTTCGAATGTGGAGGTTTCGGACACATCTCCACAGATTGTGGCAATTTAAAGAACAAGAAGAAAGGAAAGGCCATGGCCACCACGTGGAGCGATGGTGATGACTTGGAAGAAGAATGAACATCCTCGGATGATAAGGATCATGTGGCAAACTTTATTGCCTTCGCATCTTCTCTCAAGAGTAAGGAAGCAATAGATGATGAAGAGGTAGAGAAACAAAGTGAAGATGACTCTAGTGATGGTGACTCTTCATCCCATTCAACAAATATGGATGTAGGAAGAATGGATCTTGAAGGCTTCATTGAGCATTTTCAAAGCTCAAGATTGAAGATGAAGAAAGAGATTCAAAGGCTAAAAGGAGAAAATCCCAAGCTATCTACCGAAGCTATTCACTTAAATAAAGAAGTGAAGATAGCCAAAAAGAATGGGAAATTGATAGAAAAGGAGCTTGAAGAAGCAAAAGAGATCATTGCTAAGATGACTTCAAGCACGAAGAAACTTGACCACATGTTAGGAGTTGGCAAGAGGCCAAGTGATAAGAAAGGTCTTGACTATGAAGATGACAAGGAGACCCCATCCTCAAGCAAGACTGTTTTTGTCAAGATCTTGGATAACAAAGAGCCTTCACCTCCACAACATCCTAGGAAGAAGATTGAACTAGAAGAGTGCTATAAGGATTCCCAAGTCAAGGTGGCACAAGGGAAACAAGCTCAAGCTCAATCAACAAGGGTGCATCAAGCAAGTTTCCCTCAACCTAAATACCATCAAGCCAAGAATCAATTCATGCAAGGTCAACCAAGGAAGCAATCCATTCCAACTCAACAACAAAGAAAGAGAGAACCAATCCAACACCAAAGACAAGCTCAAATGCGTGGGAAAGCCCCTTTGTATTCACAAGGGCATGGTATGTCTTCTTATTTTATTCCCACTTGTCACTTTTGTGGTGTTGATGGTCACATTAGACCTATTTGCTTTAAAGAAATAGAGCTAGAGCCAAAATGCATGTTCCTAGGAAATCTAGAGTCAATTTGCATGATCCTAGGAAATCTAGAGCCAATGTGACTAATACCACTAGGAATGAGAACATTTCACCTTGGTGGATTAGAAGAGATGACTATTTTTGCTATGTGGCTCAAATTTCCTTGAAGGCAAATGCCTCTAACACTTGGTATTTGGATAGTGGGTGTTCTAGGCATATGACGAGGAACAAGAGTTTCTTTAAATCCCTTGTCTTGGAGGATGGAGGATTTGTCACCTTTGGTGATGGATCTAGAAAGAAAGTCATAGGGAAAGGAACCATTTCCATTCCCGATTTACCCTCTTTGTCCAATGCTTTACTTGTTGATGGCTTGCAAGCCAATCTTATAAGCATTTCTCATCTTAATGATGATGGACTCTCCGTCTTGTTTAATAAAAATGATTGCTCTATTTTAGTGCGAAATGGACAAACCTTGCTAAGAGGAAAGAGATCTAGTGACAATTGCTATTGTCTTGAAGCTAGTGCTATCTCTTGCAATATGTCCAAGTGTGAGGAAGTTGAGTTGTGGCATCAAAGACTTGGCCACATGAACTATCAAGATTTGAGGATCTTAGATAAGTTCAAGGTCGTGCGTGGCCTCCCTAAGCTTGGGAAGAAAGTCGATGGCATTTGTGGACCTTGTCAACAAGGGAAACAAACCAAAAGTATGCACAAGAAAGGCAAGTTTCTTGCCACCAAGGAGCCATTAGAGCTTTTACATATGGACCTTATGGGTCCCATGCAAACCGAGAGTCTCGTTGGCAAGAGATACATTTTTATTTGTGTTGATGATTTCTCTAGATTCACATGGACATATTTTCTTACAGAAAAATCTGAAACATTTGAAATATTTTAAATGCTTTGCACTCAAATTCAAAATGAAAAGAACTCACACATTAAAAGCATTAAAAGGATTAGGAGTGACCATGGGAGGGAATTTGAAAATGCTTGTTTTGAAAGCTAATGCAACAGCTTAGGCATTTCCCATGAGTTTTCGGCTCCTCGTACTCCTCAACAAAATGGGGTTGTTGAGAGGAAGAATAGGGTCCTTCAAGAGATGGCTCGTGTGATGTTGTTTGACAACAATGTCCCTAGGAACCTTTGGGCCGAGGCCGTCAATACGGCTTGCTACATAGGAAATAGAGTCTTCCTCTTCCTAAGGCCCGATACTAGGCAAACCTCCTATGAATTATGGAAGGGTAGGAAGCCAAATGTTAGCTACTTCCACTCATTTGGGAGCAAATGCTACATTCTAAATGACCGAGATCAACTTGGCAAGTTTGTTGCCAAGAGTGATGAGGGGATTTTCATTGGCTATGCCCTTAATAGTAAGGCCTATAGAGTTTTCAATTTAAAAACTCGGAGTGTCATGGAATCATCTAATATTGTCATAGATGATTGTAGGCCTAAGACTAAAGACCATGATGAGGAGGTCATTGTGCTTGATGATTCTTCCTTGGAGAAGAATGGTGACACTGCAAATGATGTGAAGTCAAGTCTTGATGAAGAGGTCATTCAACCTCTTGATAGAGAACCATCATTGGACTCTAAAGAACCCGCTCCATGGGTTAGACATCTTCACAACAAGAATGACATTCTTGGAGATATGAATGAGGGTATTAGGACTAGGCGTCAAATAGCTAATCAAATTAGCTATACTTGTTACACCTCTCAAATTGAACCCAAAAAGGTTGATGAAGCCTTGAATGATGAGTTTTGGGTTCTTTCCATGCAAGAAGAGCTAAACCAATTTAAAAGAAATAAGGTTTGGACTCTTGTTCCTAGACCCAAGGATACTAATGTCATAGGCACCAAATGGTTATATAGGATCAAGTCGGATGAGAATGGCAACACTGTGCGCAACAAGGCTAGACTTGTAGCACAAGGATACTCTCAAATTGAGGGTATTGACTTTGAGAAGACTTTTGCTCCGGTTGCCTGTCTTGAGTCCATAAGGCTTCTTTTATCCATATAATGTGTGCACAAGTTCAAATTGCATCAAATGGAAGTTAAGAGTGCTTTCCTCAATGGTTTCTTGCATGAGGAAGTGTTTGTTGAGCAACCCAAGGGGTTTGTGGATCCATACCACCCCAATCATGTCTATCGCCTCAAGAAGGCTTTATATGGGTTGAAACAAGCACCTAGGGCTTGGTATGAGCGCCTCACTTAATTTCTTGTTGACAATGACTACACTAGGGGTAGTATTGACAAAACTTTATTCATCAAGAGAAACAAAAATGAGCTTTTCATAGCTCAAATTTATGTTGATGATATTGTTTTTGGCTCCACCAACAAATCCAAAGTCCAACAATTTGTTGATGTCATGTCCCATGAGTTTGAGATGAGTCTTGTTGGGGAGCTCAATTACTTCCTAGGTTTGCAAATCAAGCAATTTCATGATGGGATTTTCATATCCCAAGCTAAGTATGCTAAGAACCTAGTGAAGAAGTTTGTCCTTGAGAATGCCAAACATTGTGACACACCCATGAGTACTACCTTGAAACTAAGCAAGGATGCTAGTGGCAAGAGTGTGGAACAAAGTCTTTATCCTGGCATGATTGGTAGCTTGCTTTACTTGACCGTAAGTAGGCCCGATATAGCCTTTAGTGTGGGTGTGTGTGCTAGGTACCAAACGGATCCCAAGGAATCTCATCTCTCCTCCTTGAAGAGAATCATTCGATATATGAATGGGACATCCAACTATGGGATATGGTACTCTTTTGACACTAATGCTAGCTTAGTTGGCTTTAGTGATGCAGA